>OY821754.1:53573796-54773796 GCA_963682095.1 Potentilla sterilis
GAAACCGCCGAAGCGACTCAAGCAATCAAAAACCCTACAATCGTTAGTAGTATAGAATAAGTAGGGATCGTTCTAGCCGGGGATTAAGGGTACCTGAAATATGAGAATGTTAACACAAATATTTACAAACATATATGCACACAATTGTCACACTTATATACATATATACGAATTTATCATGGGGGATGAAGATGAGGTTCAGCAGCAAGGGCTGCCCTTTAACACTAGACACGAAATTAAAAGTCCTAATTTACTATATACAAGTGATCATCATCTCTCACACAAAACAGTTCACATAAAAGACTCTTTAACAAGTAGATTTGCATACAAGAAAGTAAGAGACAAGTATTTAACATGTTCAAGACCAAAATTAGTTTCGACACAATTAGAGCCTCCAGCAGTTTTCCAATTGTTAGACTTCTTAAATTCTTAGAAACTACTCCAGCGTATGACTTCTAAGGTGATGCTAATCCGGTTTTACACGTTTTAACATTTAAGCATATGAGTCTAAATCGAAGACAAGCAAACAAGTAAGGTTGTCATTCTTCTTATTTAACTTGCAAGTTCTAAGGTTGTTAGACCTAAGTGAGCAACACAAAACAAACTACTCCAGCGTATGACTTATCCGTGTTACTCTATCACATGAAACCTAGCACTTAGAATTACATGCTAATCATAACTAGTGTGTCGGTTTAAATGCCCTAACCTTAGTTCTAACCAATTTATAGTCTAAACATGCAAAACACCACTGCCCTAATTATCAATGCATACAAAACACACAAGTTAAAATTGCAAAAACAAATTACATAAACTTCAACAAAGTTGGTTCATACAAAAGTTTAGCAAAAACCAAGAATTGAAACAAGTTCTTATAAGACAACCAAACAAAATTAAATACAAAAGCCATAGGGGAATGGATCACACTTTTAGAACCTTTGAAGACTCCTCAAACGTGACAATAGGATGCTCAGCTGCTGCTTGGTAGATGCTCGGCAAGAACAAGTATTTCGGCAGAAGGCAAGGTGAAGGGTACGGCAGTTTTGGTAGTGGTGGTGATGGGTTTTGGCTAAGTATTTAGGTGATGGTGCTTGATAGACTTGGTAGAGCTTTAGGCTAGTATTTTATGCTTGAGATGAGATGATTTTCAGAATGAAAAGTGAGGCTATATATAAGGGAGAGGCTGCCGGCAACCCTAGTGTAGGAAGGGTTTCAGAAAACCCAATTGATTAAGGATTTGAAACCTTCCTTTTCAAAGTCTAATTAGGTTTTCTTTTTCTGATTTTTCTTCAAGGCTTGGTCTTCACATCTTCATGGACTTCTTGTATAGGCTTTGGACTCCATTTGAAAGGTCTTGATCCATCGAAAATGCCCCAAACCGGCAGTTCTTCATTTTGGCACAAATCTGCCTATTCCAGCAGCTTCTCCTAGTTTGACTAGGAGAACTTCTTTCTTCGTATTTTTCTTCAATGCCTTGGCTCGGTGTCATCCTCCTTCCTTCCTTAAGCTTGGACCATCTTCACATATGCATTTGTATACCATTTGGTCCATTGAAGACAGAATTTGC
Source organism: Potentilla sterilis (assembly GCA_963682095.1). Classification (NCBI taxonomy): domain Eukaryota; kingdom Viridiplantae; phylum Streptophyta; class Magnoliopsida; order Rosales; family Rosaceae; genus Potentilla; species Potentilla sterilis. The sequence continues at coordinate 53,575,361 of OY821754.1, forward strand.
AAAAAGGAGGCAGTAGCATCCTGGAATCGGCAGACTTGATGTTGTTGCATTAACTCTGGCATATCTCCCTCCTCGGAGCTCCGATTGATGCGATTCCAAGTCTCAGATAAACTAGACACACATAGCCATCTCCAAATAAAACAGTTCGATCAAATTCCTTGTGAGTCGACAGGAATGATTTTTCGAAGTTGGGACACAGTCCCAAGAAAATCATGGAAGTCCCTGGATTGGTTTGCTCGAACTGCTGTTTTGCAGCCATCTTTTGGGTGACTTCCCGAACTCCGATTAATCTGAAATTTTAACACAACATTCCTCAGTATATGAATAATACGCACACCAAATTTCAACAAATTCGGACAAGGATAGATCGCATTTTTACTCATCTCAGAATCACGAAAAAGACATATTTTGCATTATTTTCCAGATTTCTCAAACTTAGTCATTTTTCGGATTCTAAAGCACATTTGATAAAAACTCTACCAAATTGACACTAAACTAAATTATGACTCTATCTTAGACAAATAAGGGAAAAACGAAGCATACACGAGGGCATAAGCATATAATATCATCGCACATTGTGCTTCTATCACCAACACGTGACAAACCTCCTTCGGAGCCTCTCAAAGCTCCTAGACAGCCTAGTCGACCCTAGGATCGAACATCAATTCTAGGCCGACATGCACGTAATTTAATAATCGCATAATTAACGGATTCAAAAATACATAACTCGGTCATACGGCGACCAAATCACGCAAATAATATATCCCCGTGCTCGTATCGACGAGCACGATATAGCAGAACACCCTACTGCCCCAAAAACCCTCAGACGCATAGGCCCCACACGCCGCCACCAAAACCTCACCCAAGCCTGCAACCAAGACCACCAACATGAAGATCAAGGTTCAAGGATTCGAAAGCCACCTGCAACACCCGAGGATACGGCCGGATACGCCGTCGCCACGTGGATCGGACCGCCCGAGCTCAGCCGCTATTCCCCTTCGATTTGGACCTCGAGGCTAGCGCAGACATGCTCAGAGGAAGGAAAGGAACCCGAAAATGGGTGCCTCGAGCCTCGGTTCCGCCTGGCGTAACTACTGCTCCACCGTCGATGGCGGCAGAAGCTTGCGAGCTCCACAGTGTCTCGCACAGGTGCTCCCCCGGCGCGATCCTTGGCCGGAAAGGAAGAGGAGGTCGAGACGAATCCATTGATGGGTGGCGTGCGATCAGTAGTGGCCAGACGACGGAGAACAGAGTAAGGAAAGCTCCACTGTCCAAAAATGGAAAGTGAACAGTAATCGAGGGCGGCTGAGAAATTTTGGGAAATTTCTGGACTGTTCTGATATTTTTAGGAAGTTAGATATTTTTCTGATATTTATAGGAATTTCTGATTTTGGAAATAAGTTCAACAGGTCGTAAGTTCTTCATACGACGTTCGTTTCACCCGTGTCGCTTGTCTACGAACTTATATCGTCGAGCTCTACGACTTTCGTGAATGAAACTTTTTGAAATTCACGACGGATCAAAATGTCAACTTTTGACCCATTGAAATTTAAACGTTTTTCGAATTTTAACTCTTGGAATCACTTCCGACGTCGCGTAACAACTAACTAAAGGAGTACATAATACGAATTAGCACACTTCACCCTTTATTTAACTTCAAGAGATTTACAAGAAATTGAAATCAAAATCTGGATTATTACATAATCAAAACTTTTATCTGGTCTGGAAGAGAGGATCAATAGAATAGCTCTATTGCATTCTAGTAAAGAAATTATTTCCTTAAAATTTTTAATGTCCAAAAAAGGGCAAATTAGTCCTTTTATGACCAAAATATGACACATGATAGTCTCAATGTCTATAGATACCGATATTTGGTTGGGTTTAAAAGGTGAGACATGGTTTTGAAGTTTTAGAAACTTGAGATACCAAAAGTTAGAAAATGGAAAAGGTCAGACACAGTTCGGTCTATTTTCCCATAAATTAAAGAGGTTTTTACCCAAAACTACAATTTTGTGTTAATATTTACCAGTAGCAAGATTGCTTTTTTAATTTTACCACTAGCAAATTTTCATCCAAAACTAACAGAATCCGTTAACTCATAAATTACAAAATTACCCTCAACAATACTCCTGTTGACAGTAGCCGCAGAGGGGCTACACCAGGCCCACAGACCCGCAGCAAGTGCACCAGGGCCCGGCCCGAGGCCCAGGACCGAACCACCAGCACCCGGCCTCGGGGTCCAGCAGTCTATCCGGGTGCTGGGGACCCTGGGACCGGGGGCGCCTGCCTGCCAAAGAGGTCACCAGAACTGCCCTTTGAAGGGAACCAGTCCCACATCGAAGGGTGAGGCCAACCCTCGCCCCCAGCCACCTATATAAGGGCTCCAACTACCCTCATTAATAGGTAACTTATCTCTCTCCCCGCTTACATACGTGCTCAAGTTATATATATCCCAACTATACTAACTTAGGCATCGGAGAGGAGAAGACTGGCCCGCCCGGTATTCCCCTTAATAAGCAGGATTGCAGGAGATCAAGTTGGATTCATCTGTATCTACCAGGCCCCCGGGTTTAGGCAGAAACAATTGGCGCCGTCTGTGGGAATCTTGAACAAGAAACCGTGTAAGCATCAACCATGGCCGAGAGTTCGGAAGCAAGGCAAGAGAGAGGTACCACCGAGGAGGGGCGTGTTGCATTGGTGCAAACGCTCACCTCCACCCCGGACGTCACGCGGGAGCCGCAGGGCGCCCAGGGCAACGGTCAGGAAGGAGGAAGCTGTGGTAGGCCGTCCGGCATGCCGGGACCAGGACACCACGACAGCTCGCGCGGGAAAGGCCCGGCAGAGGATGACGACAGTCCAGTGCTCCGGGGCTTCTCCTTGACATTCTCGGATGAGCCGAGCGACCGATCTGAAAGCCCGCTCTGTGACAGTGACCGGGACACTACGTACAGTCCCGACAAGAGCGGTATGGCGGGAAAGATACGGGCAATGGCCGCGGAGGTCAATCATCTAAGAGAGGAGGGCGACAGGGACAGAGCCAAGTCCAACGCCCGGTACGAAGAGATGGAATCAGTGAACGCTGCCCTGGTAGCCGCCTTAGAGAGAGGACAACAGCGCAGCGACGCTATGGACAGGGCGCAAGCGGCACCCCCGCCAGTCCAACCTCAGCAGTATGAGGCAGGGCAGTCATCGGGCGGTCGGCCCCGTGATGCCGAGCGAGCAAGGTCACCGGGCGGCGCAGGTCCGCCGAAAAGCGCGCCGACCTCCCGACAGCTCCACGCTTCGTCTGTGGATGAAGTAGAGACCCCTACCGCACGGGCATTGCAGATGTTAGCCGACACTGTGTCGGACTTGAAGGCCCAAGTGGAGGCCAGCGAGAGAAGATCCGCGCGGCCAATGGAGGGCGCCCAGTTTAATGAGCGTATGGGCCCTTTCTCGCACCGGGTCATAGAGTCGGGAAGGTCTGGCAACCAGAAGTCCCTCAAGCTCACATATTCAGGTTCCGGCTGCCCGTACCAGCATCTGGACAGTTTCCGGTCCCAGACCTGCCCCAAGGGCTACTCCGATGCAGTATGCTGCAACATCTTCCAGGAGACTCTGTCTGGAGAGGCGCTCAGTTGGTTCTACGAGCTTCCGGCGAACTCGATCGAGGCATTCGAGCAATTAGCCGACCGGTTCGTAGGCCGCTTCATCCTCCGGGTCGAGGGAGCCCGGACGTCGACCATTCTCTTCAACTGTATGCAAGCACCCGGGGAGGAGCTGAGGACCTTTGTGAACCGTTGGCAGACGGCAACGGCCGGGGTTCGGAACCTGGACAAGGGCATCGCCGAGATGGCGTTTAAGCAGGGGCTCCGGCCAGGGAAGTTTTCCTACGCCGTCCGGGTAGAACTCCCGCAGGGGTATGATGAGTTGATGGCAATGGCCATCTGGCATGTTCAGGCCGATCACGAGACGTATGGGCACCACCTGCTGAAGAGGAAGCGGGATGAGCGGCAGGAAGACCATCCCCGGGAAGAGAACCCCCCGCCCAGCCGAGAGGACAAGCCCAGTCAGCGGACCGAGAGCCGCGCCGCCCTGCCGAGCCGGCCCAATAGAAACTGGCCACAAAGGCAGCAGAGGCCTTATCCTGACAAGCCCCAGAGCGAGCACAAGTCGGTGCCGTACCGCCAAGAACGTCCCATGGCGATCATGCCAGCACCACCGGCCGGTCAAGAAGTCTTCACCACTCTCACCACTTCCTACGAGGATATTTTACTTGAGAACGGGAGCGTCATCCCCCCACCGCCCAAGAGAAGGCACCCGAAGGGGAAACTCACAACGGCGCAGACGGGCAAGTACTGGTCCTATCATGATGAGGCTACTCATCGGACAAGCCAGTGTTATGCTCTCAAGACAGCGGTGCAGGGCTTGATCAATGACGGCCAACTCCAGCGGTACGTGGGGGAAAGAAGAGCAGACCCCGACCGGGAGAATAACCAGGCCTGGTGAACCCGCCAAATCTCCGAGCGGTTAGTTTGGCATATCACCGGTTCTACCGTTGTAAAGAATATCACAAATATATGCAAGCTACTTTTGAGAAAATTCTACCGGCTCCGCCAGTTCAAGTATATTCATAATCAAGCAAGTACACAAGCAGTAACCGTTCCGGAAAGATTACAAGGAGGAGCAAGGAAAATCCTAAGGAGCCACGACTCCACCCTCAGCAGGCAATCCGCCGGCCTCTCCTGCGGTACCCTCGTCGTTGACTTCGGTTCCGGCGCCGACTCTGGCTTGGGGAGACTTGGTACTGTTGGTAAAAGAATCCACGTCCGAGCGAATCACTTCTTCCGGCTGCCCCTCCACCGGCTGCTGAGGGATGTCCGACTGCTCATGGATATCTCCTTCAGTAGCAACTGGCATCAGGGAAGTGTCCAACCACCCCTTCCCCGCCCATTCCGTGTACGCATCTGAGATGCCCTCTTCCCTGGCCTTCTCCAGGAACTCCAGGAACTCGTCGCTCTCTCGGTATCGGAGGACAAACCTCTCATATTGCCCTGGGCCCTCTTCCCTGGCAGCAGCAGCGGCAGCGGCGCGCAGAGTGGCGGCTCCCACCTGGAGCTCATCTACCTTGGCCTCCAGCTCGGCCCTCTCCTTCTCCAGGCTCCGGTTCTGCTCCTCCAGCTTCTTGGCCCTCTCCTCCGATCTGGCCTTCTCCGGATCCGAGCGGGACTTCTCCACCTCCAGGCGCTGTCGGGCCTCCGATAAAGCAGCTATCTGCCTCTTCAGCTCCGGCAGTTCCTCGCTCATGTCCGGTTGGTACAGACTGTACAGCAACTGCACAACAAACAGAAACGGTTAAATCGGGCAGTAAGAGAAGCAACCTACAAGCGGTGTAGTGGCACCAGTTGGTGCTTACCCGAAGGACGGATTCCTTGTATTTTGGGCGGTTCTCGCCCGCCAGGGCTCCCGCAACCCCGGGTCTGTCCAGACCAAGGCCGGCCAAGTCCGCCGCCACTTGCCGGACGATTGCACCGTCCGGGCTTCCCCTCGGTACCTCCGCAGGCGCGGGACTACTCTGCCAGACCCCGGTAGCCTTCTCCCCGGCAGAGGTAGGTTGTGCACCGCTGGTTACCCTGAACCGTTTGGCCAGGTTCTCCCGTGACGACCCGCCGGTGAGCGTCACCAGCGCGGAGGAAGGAATGTCCCCGCCCCTCCGTTTCTCTCCCCGGCCTTCCGGAGAAGAAGATCGTGCGCCTACCCCGGCGACACGAGCCACGTGCGGCACAGACACCGGCCGGTTGGGGATCCTGCTCACTCCCCAGGGAATCCTCACTGGCCCCCCGGTAGTCTTGCCCTTTCCGGGCACCGCTTTGGGCGCATCGAGATGGGTCTTCACCCGCCTCAGGATGTAGGCGCCGTCATCAACATCCATGGCCCTCGGTTCCGAATGAGTCATGAGCCGGCCGGACTCCTCGTCCACCGACGTCCGCGAGACGGTCTCGCCTTTCTCCTTCAGCTTGTTAAGAAGGTCTTCCCCGTCCATTGAGAGAGTGGTTTCGGGCTTGATGACCGCCCGGGAAGATGCACCTGCAAGGAAAGCGAACAGTTAACATTTTGCCAGAGCTACCACAAGTATCACCGCTAAGGCCTGCTACACACCGGGACCCCGTCCGAGTTGGCAGTATTCCAGCACTTCTCGCCGGATAAAGTTGAAGGAACTCCGTTCCAGATTGTCCCAACATCTGAGTATGGTCGAGATCCTCTCCTGCTCCAGATCGGATAGCTCGAACGATTGGTCGCCAATGGGTTGGAAGGCGCCAGGAACCCGATACATCTTCCTCCTCGCCTGCCACCTCCCGCCCACCATCACCACCTTCTTTCTCCAGCTGTTATCTACCCATGTAGGCATATTGGTGATGATCGATTGATGGTTCCGGGCGTTGAAAGACATGCAACCCCGGGACCCTTGCTTCCTGGAGTAGGACAACCTGTACAAGGACCGGAATTCGTTTACCGTTGGCATACTCATTCCGGACAGCTCATATAGGCAGCCGAGGCTCAGTAGTCGCCTCCACTGAAGCCCAGGAAGCTGCGCTGGCGACACCTGCAATGCACTGAGCATGTATTGCACGTAATCCGGCAGCGGGAACGAGAATCCATGCCGGAACTGGTCCTGATGCACGGCAACCCAACCTGCCTCCGGGTTGCAGGCTGACTTTCCAGAATTCAGGGGCCGCAGCAGAACCTCATCCGGGATACTCCACGTTTCCTGAAGCGCAGCTATCTCTCCAGGGGTCATGCTACCCTCCGGCTCATCGCACACCACGGCACCCTTCCCTCTGCCAATGGTGTAGCTCACGGCCGGGGCATCCGCAAGGCGCACCCCGTGCGGTATTTCAGTCTCCGAGGATTCAGTCCCGGAAGACGAAGACAAAGCCGGAGACGAAGACAAAGCCGGAGACGAAGCCCTGCTCCCGGAGCAGTCAGCGGCTTCTGTCTCCGGGGATTCCGAACCGAACCAGTCGTCCAGCCTCTCCGCATTGTCCACGATAGGACCCCTGGCAGCCGATTCGGAAGCCCGGTCAGAACTTGAAAAAGACATCCTAACCTAGGGGAAGAAAACAAAACCCTAGCGCCCGTCAGCAGCAGGCTACAACAGCGCCTTCAAACGGCCTCGCCTCAAGTTTGCCGCAGAGCAATTCAGTCAGCAACAGAGATCCCCCCGCCCCCCCCCCCCCCCCCGCCGGAAAGCAATAAAACCAAAACAAGAGCAACACCAGGGCAAAGAAATCAACAAACTTACTGATTAATATGCTCAACCGAGGACAGTCCGCCCTGCGAAAGCAGCGAGCAATGGTAGGAAGAGAGTAGGGAGCGCTCGAGAAAACGGATCTCGTGGGGTAAGGGGCTCAGAGCTTCTGCCGGATTTCTCTCTTTCGCTTAGTTTCTCTAAAGCAAGAAGCAAAAGTAGAAAGGAGAGCATAAGAGGCCTATTTATAGAGGGGACCGGTGCCCTAGGCGCTTATAAATCCCGTCAAACACACAATCAGGGCAACTCAAAACGCCTGTGAATCCAGGCCCTCCATCTCAAGACCGCTCCCTACTGGCACGTGTCCCAGCATTGGTAAACTGCCCATGCCATCATAACTGACGGGACTGATGGACTTCCTCCTTAAATGCATGTCAGCCACTTGTCTCGCACGCTGGCGACAGGGTAGTTAGGAGCGGGAACCAAGGCGTCAGGCCCCCCTCCACTTCCCTAGGCTTGAAGACCTCTCACCGGTTATGATTCTTCAACCGCTTCGAGAGCATCGTTTCGGGTATGAGCCATCCGCCCGGCACCATGGCAGTTCGCGGTTATGATCATTCAACCGGCTGCATGGCTTCTTCGCTGCATATCACTGGGGGACTCGTCTCGATATGGCAGAACGCCCGGTCGAGTCCACCCAGCTGCATCTCTCTTGGGGGACTCGTCTCGATATGGCAGGACGCCCGGTCGAGATCCATCCACCGGTTACATAACATCCAACCGGCTCGAGAACATTTTTCCGGGAACGCAATCCACCCGGCCCCATGGCATTTCGCTGGGGGACTCGTCTCGATATGGCAGGACGCCCGGTCGAGTCCCGCCCGGTTCCATGGCACGACCCCGGTCATGAGAACATTCGACCGGCATGGGCTTTATACACCCGGGTGAGTTTACATCTAACCCATGTACTCTTGTCCAGCAAGATAAAAACCCTGCATCGCATTGAACCGCGATCAACGTGGGGCTGCACGGCGAGCCTTGTCACCTCAACGCCACCCCCCCCCCCTACCTCAACGCTTATTCAGCACAAGCTGAGAAGAACTAGCAAGTGTTCACCGACGCTTCAAACAGCCTGCAACACCGGGGTAATCTCCCCGCAGCCTAGCAATATGGACTCGTCTCGATATGGCAGAACGCCCGGTCGAGGTCCCATACTCCTGGACTCGTCTCGATATGGCAGAACGCCCGGTCGAGGTCCAGTACTTAAGTTCACCTGGGACTCGTCCCGATATGGCAGAACGCCCGGTAGTGGCCCAGTGAACTCCGCCCGGTAGTGGCCCGATATGACAGAACGCCCGATAGTGGCCCACTGAACTCCGCTCCGTACCGATATGGCAGAGTGCCCGGTCGAGAGTTCATGCACACATCTATTGCATGGCGGATTTCAACGCTCCATTATCATTCCATGCACACATCTATTGCATGGCGGATTTCAACGCTCCATTATCATTCCATGCACGCATCTATTGCATGGCATCATGGCATCATCTCATACACTCTCCGGGTTTCCCCCCACACCATGCTCATAGCACCACAACACTTGAGCACAGTGCTACTTATATTACAAACGTACTTATAAACTGTTGCTTGCCATCGGTAAACAGGTACTCACCCCGGTCATGCCCAATCTTCAACGCGGACTTGGGGGACTGGGCACCGTTGGGTTGGTAACCCTGCGGGTCTGCGGGACAAGAGCAAGACAGACTTAAGTCCCCATTCAAGATTGCATTTGACCGGGAACTTGGGGGACTTGTTGACAGTAGCCGCAGAGGGGCTACACCAGGCCCACAGACCCGCAGCAAGTGCACCAGGGCCCGGCCCGAGGCCCAGGACCGAACCACCAGCACCCGGCCTCGGGGTCCAGCAGTCTATCCGGGTGCCAGGGACCCTGGGACCGGGGGCGCCTGCCTGCCAAAGAGGTCACCAGAACTGCCCTTTGAAGGGAACCAGTCCCACATCGAAGGGTGAGGCCAACCCTCGTCCCCAGCCACCTATATAAGGGCCCCAACTACCCTCATTAATAGGTAACTTATCTCTCTCCCCACTTACATACGTGCTCAAGTTATATATATCCCAACTATACTAACTTAGGCATCGGAGAGGAGAAGACCGGCCCGCCCGGTATTCCCCTTAGTAAGCAGGATTGCAGGAGATCAAGTTGGATTCATCTGTATCTACCAGGCCCCCGGGTTTAGGCAGAAACAACTCCCTTCAAAAATATGTACATCCAATGCTACTGACCCTCAGAAATTTTACCTCCGCCGTCCTCCGCCGCGATTCCAATGTTACTGACCCTCAGAAACTTTACCTACGCCGTCCTCCGCCTCGATTCTAATGTTACTGACCCTCAGAAAATTTACCTTCGCCGTGATTCCAATACTACTGACCCTCATAAACTTTACCTCCATCACGCTTCCAATACCACTGAGCCTCACTAATCAAGATCTGTCGTCCTCTGCTGCGCTTCCAGTGCTACTGAACCTCAGAAATCAACCTCTGCCGTCCTCCGCCGCCCTTCCAATGCAAGTGAACCTCAAAAACCCTCACACATACAAATCTCAACCTAGCAAGCCCTAAACCCCCAATTGCCCCCAAAGCAAATCAACCGCAATTGACCACTCCCGACCTCAATTTGACCAAAAACTAGGGTTTTGAGGCTCCAAAACGACGACACAGAGAGAGAGAGAGAGAGAGAGAGAGAGATCTGTTTCCGCCTCACCCGCATCCCCTCCAACCACCCTGCCGGGATTCTCGCGCACGTCAACAGCTCCCTCCTCCACGCCAGCATGCTCGTCTCCGCCAGGCTTCGGCGTCCGGATCGGGTTTGAGAATGTGGTGTGGTCGTCGTCTCGGTGCGACAGTGGCGGCGAGGAGGAGTGGTTGAGGTCGTGGAGGTCGTCGGAGGCGGATTTGATGACATCATCGTCATCCTCGTCGACAATGTCGTCTTGAGAGGAGGAGGAGAGGTCGCCCTCGAGGAGAACGGCGTCAACGACGTACACTACCAGAAAAGGCATTATAGCCGACGAAATTGCAAATAACGGCCGACGAACTATTTATTCGTCAGCTATAACCATTATAGCCGATGATATCGTCGGCTATAATTATTATAGCCAGCGATTTCGTCGGCTATAATTATTATAGCCGGCGATTTCGTCGGCTAAAATGGTTATAGCCGACGATATCGTCGTCGGGTATAGTTTTGCCGACGGCGTATTTCCGACGATGTTATAACCGACGATATGTCGTCGGGTAATGGTTATAGCCGACGATATCGTCGGCTATAACCATTATAGCCGACGACTTAAATTCGTCAGCTATGATGCCTTTTCTGGTAGTGGTAGTCTTCTTCCTCGTCGTCTTCGGAGTCTGATGGTGTGGGTATGAGAGAGAGAGAGAGAGAGAGAGAGAGAGAGAGAGAGAGAGAGAGAGGAATATGTATATATTTATATGGATGGCATGGGTTGTAATTTATGGATTTCCGGAGTTAATTATGTCATTAAATAGTAGATGGGTTAACAGCCCTTAACTGTTAATTCTCTGCTGATGGTATAAAAAAATTAGGTCTTGTTATTGGTAAATGTCACCACAAAATTGTAGTTTTGGGTAATTATCTATAAATTAGACAAGATGATGTAATATATTTTCTTTAATTTTAAAATAAATTAAATAACTATTAAAAAATCATGAGGTATACATTCAGAGAACCAAAAGAACAGATGATGAAAGTTTTCTTGCAAAAAGGAAAAAAAAAGTGAAAAAAAATTCAAGCAATAGAGGGTTAATGAGTAAATAAAAGGTAAAATAAACAATTTATTGTAATTTAAAGTGACATAATATATTCATGGCTATTTTGGGTATTTTAGAGAAGATCTAGTATGCAAATGTGTAAATTTAAAAGTCAAAAGCAAGTGCAGAGAGCATGAGAAGTAAGATCAGCAAATTGGGAGGTCCCAATAGCAACACTCATTTGTAACTACATAAGATGATTCCTATTACAAGTTTACTATCGTTATCTAATCTGACCTCTCTCTTTATTCTGCAATCTGTAGTACTAAACCCCCTAGTTGTACAAGGCACACATAAAATCTGAGTTTTCTTAACCAAATTGGGCACTATGCGTCCTTTTGCTTTTGCCTTTCTTAAATAAATGAATGGTGCAAATTGGACTGTTTATTAACAAAGATAGATCATATCTGCTGCGAAGTTTGTATTATACGAGTCAGAATAGCTGCGGCATACACTTGATATGTATGGTTTTAACTAATTTTTCAATAGCTACGGCACTCACTCTGCAATTTCTAGATCAATTTCCGTTGTGTCCTGGAGTCGTGGAATAAATTTTCCATCAGCATTAGTTCAAGAAAAGGAGAAAGGTTGTGCCCTATCTTAATCTCCACCGGAATCAATTTGACTACGTTTGGGAAATGTGAGGAGGTGATACATCTTTTGACGGTTTCGTGGGAGAGTGAACGATTAGTTATGTTTTGTTTTGTGTGGTTAATGCATGGTTTTATTTTCTTTTTCACCCTATGAATGTTATCATTTTTGGTAAATAATTGTTATTATTGTTTGGTTCAATCACGCGGAACCTAGCAAGATTGCGCTAGCACAGGACGATCACGGAAGGTTTGAATGGTTGAGGATATCCCAGTGAATAGTATAAAAGAGAGAGGGTTGAAGAACCTTAAGGTAGCAGAGAAGAAGATCTCCCAATCTTCTTCCCATATCCTACAAAATAAAATAGGGATAGGAATCTAGGGAATAAAGAAAAAAAAACGAGTTTATTGCGTTTGGAAAGGGTTGAGTTGCAGAGCGATTGAGATGGGCTCCATGACCATGAAACTACTGCTGTTGTGCCTCTCGATTGGCGCAATCTCAGTTGTTCATGGAGAGGATCCTTACCTTTTCTTCACATGGAATGTGTCCTATGGAACCATCTCTCCCCTAGGAGTCCCCCAGCAAGGCATTCTCATCAACGGCGAGTTTCCGGGACCTAACATTAACTCCACCACCAACAACAACCTCGTCGTCAATGTCTTCAACAACCTTGACGAACCTTTGATGTTCACATGGCATGGAATACAACAGAGGAAAAAATCATGGCAAGATGGAACGCCGGGGACAATGTGCCCTATTCCTCCTGGTCAGAACTACACGTACCATTTCCAAGTCAAGGACCAGATTGGAAGCTATTTCTACTATCCCATCACAGCCATGCACAAAGCTGGTGGTGCCTTTGGTGGCCTTCGCGTAAACAGTCGTCTCTTGATCCCAGTTCCATATGCTGATCCCGAGGATGACTACACTGTCCTCATCGGCGACTGGTACACAAAAAGCCACAGCAGTCTCAGGAAACAACTAGACATGGGTCGCTCTCTGGGAAGACCCGACGGTGTCCTCATTAACGGCAAGAGCGCAAGGGGAGACGGCACAGATGCGCCCCTCTTCACCATGAAGCCCGGAAAGACCTACAAGTTCCGAGTGTGCAATGTTGGCCTTAAGAACTCCCTCAACTTCAGAATCCAAGGCCACACAATGATGCTTGTTGAGATGGAAGGCTCTCACGTCGTCCAGAACACATACGAATCTCTCGATGTGCATCTCGGGCAATGCTTTTCCGCCCTTGTCACTGCTGACCAAGAACCCAAGGACTACTACATGATAGCTGACACCCGATTCACCAAGACTATGCTCACTGGTTTAGGCATTATCCGATACGCCAACGCCAACGTTTCCGCAAACCCCGAACTCCCATTGCCCCCTGAGGGATTGGCTTGGTCTCTCAATCAAGCTCGCTCCTTCAGATGGAACCTCACTGCCAGTGCTGCTAGGCCTAACCCCCAAGGCTCTTACCACTATGGTGCCATCAACATCACCCGCACCATTAAGCTCATCAACTCTGCCAGCAAGGTTGATGGCAAGTTGCGCTATGCCGTAAACGGAGTCTCCCACGTTGACACTGAAACGCCACTCAAGTATGCCGAGTACTTTGGAGTTGCTGACAAGGTCTTCAAGTACGACATCATCAAGGACGACCCCTCAGCTGAAGTAGAAAACCAAATTACCTTGGCACCTAATGTTGTCAACCAAACCTACCGGGACTTTGTGGAGATTATCTTTGAGAATCACGGGAAGAGTATTCAGTCATGGCATCTGGATGGATACGCTTTCTTTCCCGTTGCCATCGAGTTTGGGAGGTGGGCACCAGAGAAGAGAAGGAACTATAACCTTATGGATGCCATAAGCCGACACACCGTCCAAGTGTATCCCGGCTCATGGACCGCCATTATGTTGACATTCGACAACGCCGGAACGTGGAACTTGAGGTCAGCACAGCCGGAGAGGGCGTACCTAGGTCAGCAACTGTACCTGAGTGTTGAAAATGTCGCACGCTCTCTCAGGGACGAGTACATGATGCTAGACCAGACCCCTCTGTGTGGCATCGTCAAGGGTCTCCCTAAACCCCCTCCATACGGCCCTTAAATATATCTATATGTACATAACGGAACAGTCATCATCTAGAAAATGGAGTGTAAATCAGCCCTTTCCAAACTGCAATAAATTCTAACTTCTAACTAATCCTGCGCGGTATCTTAACATTATGTCTCTGAACTACAATTTTCATTCTAGTTTGCTTGATCAAAAGTATTAAACTAGTGCTGCAATATATTTATAGTGTTTCTTCAACGTACTGATATTTATATTTACTTTGATAAAATATATCTAGCGAAGGTCAGTATACAGAACTAACAGAAGAATACTCGCACATTTGGGTTCTGTAATGCTCCAAAGGTTTCAGATTCATCACAAGCAAGCATACAAGCTTTTAAACCCTTCCAGCTTGTGGGTTCACCAGTGCTTGACAATCATAAGAACACGAAAAGAATAAACTCTGATATTTGGTTTAAATTTACTTCTTCACATAATTACTGTAAACAAACTGCAACTTTCATTTCACCTCTGACACAGTTATAAAGAGGTTGGGTTCAGGCTGTGTCACTAAACATAATCTAACAAATAGTTAAACTAAGGTCGGCTAGTATTTCGCACGAAACATGAACCAACACATAGGCCTTAATACACCCGCTCATCTCTAAGGAATTTTATGGAGAGAACCAATTTTGGTTTTGTTCATGACAACCAAGGTCTTTGCTGCTAAATCATACATGTCGAACGTCCTACAAAAGTATCCACTATAATGGCCATGAACTTCAGAGGTAACGTTTGCTATTGTAAATACTTCATATTTCTACAAAAGTTCTAGAGTGGGAAAATATCAAGGCATGACTCCCTAGAAAATAGTTTCATACCTTGCCTAACATAAATGACTGAATAAAAACTGTAACCCGCTAATTACTATGCAGAATGTATCACTGCGGGTTCCGCAGGAAATTTGTGTATACTCAGCATCAACTTATACTTTTGTATAGCAGAGCTTAATGCAAAATTCATACAGAAAAGTTGCACTAAATCAGGATTCAATTATAGCTAACAGGTACAATGAGAACCAGCTCTTGTTGGCCTCAATCTGTCAAAAATCTCGAAGGTCTTCATCTATTAACTTCACAGTAAAGACCACCCAAAAGAAATTTTCCCCACCACTTCTTAAACCATTACCAGTCATTTCAAACCTACAAGACCAACAAAACTAGACCACTAGTAATATCAAAAAGTGACCGGTGAAATGGACAGAACTACAAATTCATAGTCACTGCTACGTAATTGCTGAAATCGGAATGTGGACTGTTGGTAAGGAATTTAATAACCACGGAAAATAATGGATATTAGAGAAGTTGCTGAAAAGTAACATTTGAGAACTAAGGAGTAAGGAGACTAAAATTTTAAAAAATATAGACAAAATCGTGGCACAAAGGACATTTGAGAACTAAGAAGAAATCTAAGCTACGCTTTTAGTCCGCTATAGTTTAGGGAAGTCACTAAACCCTTCCCAAAAAATGAAATGGGAAAAAGAAATGAATCATAGACTAAGAATATAAAAGAAATCAATAAATAAGCAAAAGCACGAGAAAGAACTACATTCACATGTGCACTGGTTTAAACTATAGAACAAGAAGTCAAGAACCCCAACAAGTGTTTGAAGGAACAAGGGGAAAAAAACAAAACGTAAAGCAAACCTGTGTCAGGCTATTACATGGATACATCTTTAGATCGGTGCATCAATACTTCTGTATCTAAATATCTCGACACCCAAGTAATCGAGAGGACCATGAACAGCAACGTGAGGCTTTCCAACTTTCACAGAGACAGCAGAAATCTTGGGATAGTTTTTTAGAGTGGTAGATGCAATGAGTTCAGCAACAGACTCCAGAAGATTATGAGGTGGCCCTTCGACAACCTCTTTTACGATGCTGTGGTTTACAAGTTAAAAGCATCAAAACATATTCAATATCGACATGAGAAAACTATAATTACCCCTAAAATGTAAGCATATTGTATGAACTCTTCCTTTTGGGCATACACCTTTACAGGTGTACATCAGATTTACATATCTGACAAGCAACTATAAGTAATCATAATGCATTGAGACCACGACCACTTAATCAAAACAGTTTAGACTTCAAAGCCATAAGAAATTTGAGGTAAATATGAGACAACAATGTGAAACTACTGAATTGCTAGATATGAGTTTTCCAAGATAAAGGAATTACTCACCGATAAATATCGGTGTAGCTAATGGTATCTGACAGTATATCAGACTTCCCAGCCACCCGAAGATCCATCCAAGCATCAACATCTATCAGAAACTTCTGACCCAACTTCTTTTCTTCTGGCTTCACCCCATGGAAACCATGGAACTTCAACCCCCTTAGTACAAGCTTATCTCCCCCTCTAATTGTCGCATCTTCCTGGGCTGTACCTGTTGAAAATCAATTCTTATTATCCCTAAATGGCTGAAAAGAACAACACAAAGCATCTAAAAAAACAGACACAGACATAAAACTATTCAGTTAAACCCATATACAAATTCTAATATCAACATTACTCCCTAAACTTGGAAAGGGTAATGTTCACTTGAACCATATACAAAGCCTAATAATAAGACTGCTGGGCAAACTCTGCTTTGCTAGGGAAGTATTCAACTCCTAATACCTCAAATGATTTGATCATGTCTAAACTCAACAAGACCCAATAGAGCTAATAAGATCCCAAGCACAAAGATCTCAGAACCCATTACCTAGTTGTAAACATAAATACCAACATAAATAAATAATAGATTGTGTCTCGATTTCATCTTTGTTACCTTAACAAGGGTTTGATAACAAGCTGTTAATATATGTCAGGTGAATCTCACTTACCAGTCAAGGAAGCAGCCATTGGTATTGGTACTGGAGAAGCAAAAAAGGCTTACAGCAAAAGCTTGACTTTGGTGAACCCTCCAAATTGAGTAGACCCAGAACAAAACCTGAGAACCAAACAAGAAGAGTGATTAAGAAACCAGATGCACAAATCTAAAAACCCCACGTTTGATTAGTTCTTAGATTGTTTTGAAAGAAGTAAACAACTCAAAACTGAACCTCAAAGCTGTCGGAGAGATCAAGGAATCTGCAGTCGCCAACTCGCCAATTTTTGTTGGAGAGTGAGTGCTTACCACTTTCGCGGCACCCGTGATCATAACCAACCTTCTTTTCGAAGTATTATATAGGCTTCCACTAGGATGATAAGATATTTAAAATGAACTAAATTTTGCGGTACACACATTATTATTATTATTTTCTCGCTCATTTGTCATTTCTATAAGTAAGATCTTACCCACTTTAATCCAATTAACTTTTAGTCACATTATCTCCGGATTGATCTCAGTATCCCTAAGGCTTCCTAAAGAACATGGAGACCAAACAGCATTTGCCAGTTATCAGGGACTTGCTAAAGAACATCAGAATTCCCATTGCCTTGAGGATGAGCCTGATACATTCCTACACCCCTGTCAAACAAAACTGACCTCAGTAGTTGATATAACTTGAAAAAACGCATCTCTGTCGAGAATTTGAAAAATTTGCTCGAAAGAAAACCAGTCGCAATGAGACTTCCTTGTCAAACACCAACTCAAATGTGGTACAAGTGACAAAAAAAAAAAAAAAAAAAAAAAAAAAAAAAAAAACTATGATGAAACCTAGCACCACAATAAATACAAGTAAAAGGGGGAAGACTCCTATTCCAATTGATTGACGTTTTCCTGTATCAAGATATATATACATCTAAAACAAAAACCAGAGAGCCGATGCCATCTTCCCCTTCTCAAAATGTTGCTTCTTCTGTGCCGATTTTAGTACTGCTATCATGACCCTTCCTTTCTAAAAATGCTACCATTGCTTGTTCAACAACGCCAAATTCTGTACAACATGAACCTTTTCTTTTCTTTCTCTACATCTCTCATCTACACAGGGTGTTGTTCCTCCCTCTAACTGCTTTCCAATCACTACTGAACTATACAATTTTAATATGCCTATACATCTGGTACTCTTCGATAGAAAAGAACATATGCTGCCGAAGTCTTAATCCTCTCCTCATTAACAGCAGAAACTCTGTCGTCATCAAACTCATACCATGAACCCTTACCAAGCTGCACGGGAAAAAAGTTGTTAGAAAATCTATGTTTGCCAAAGGGTCCACGTAGACAAGAAAAGCAAACATTCTACTAAAGGCACTCCACAACCCAACCCTGCTTATCAGAGCCCAGTAGAAAGTAACAGCTACAAGACAAGTGGGTGTTTATCATAAGGTTAACTAGCTGTGATATATTGCCTCACTCAGGAAAACAAAAACATTACATTTCTTTAAACTTGAAATTTTATTTAGTATGTGCAGTTCAAGTTTCAAAATGGTATGGCGTATTCAATTCAAAAAAGGAACTTCCTGCAACAGATTAAACAACACTCACATGAATAAATGCCGTATAGTGACCGCCACCCAAGCCACCATAGTGATTACTGATTGCATACAACATGTATCGACCGGATAACTGGCGACTGCGGTGGGTAATGTAGGTTGAAATATCCAGATCATAAACTGGAAAATCAACCAGTGTTTCAAGCTTGTTCTTAAAATAATGGTCGTACGAGAATCTTTTCAGATGAATAACCAATATCTCGGGCAATCTCCAAAGATCTAACTTTTTGCTGGCTTGCCGAGGTGTCTTGCAGCTAGGGCAGAACCTGCAAGTATTAGCATATAATTACAAAATCAGCAAAAGATACAAAAGTGAAAACACACCCCACAAATAATTATAGAAGACATATGACTTTTATGTGATTGTGATTTCAAATAAGGACAAGTACTGACCACATGTCTTCAGGTCCTAGAGGCTCTTCCTTCAGAAAGGCTTCAAGGCAGTTGTACAGGGAAACAGATTCTTCACTCATCATGAACACGTCGAAAACCGCAGGCAAACAAGTTAAAAGCCGTGTATCATACTTGTTAATCATCTCATCTGACCATAAAACAATCACCTCCGGTATGTTAGGCCTTGGAATCAAAGACAGCTCTGAGACCACTATCAGCTGATTCATCTCTATTTCCTTTCTTGTGTCTGCCAAGAAAAATTTGAAATCATTATCAGCCTGTGCTTCACCTACTGTTCCCCTTTCTGTGTCAGAATCATTATCCCAAACTATAGGACTACTGTCATCCTCCTTGTTAGAATCTTCGTTAGCACAGTTTCCAGAATCATCATCAAAAACATCTGATATATCTCCATCAAGCTTCAAGAATGGATTTAGACTACTTAGGAATGTGTTGCGAATATCAGATCCGTAACAAGGATCAGCCACCATTGCTAAAAGTGGAATACCACTTCGTTCGTGACTATAGTAATACCAACAGAAGACGAAATGAGAATTTAGTAGTCTAAAGAAAATAATAGCAATAACAATAACAAATTCCAGAGACAATGCCAATAGTAAGAAATCTTCACCACTGGAAACATCAACATGTAAACACAATCTACTCTTTTCAAGCAATAACAACTGGGACAAAAATAACAAAGGGAATAAAAGATATAATTCACAATCAACAGATGACGGTCAAAGTATGTTTAAAATAAACACCAATTTACAAAATGTGTTATGACATTATGGAACTTTTCCCAAGAGCCATGTACTGGCAAATAATGGGCTTTAGAAACTTATAACCCTTCGACATCTTTCTAGCATGGTAAAAAAATAATAATAATAAATAAAAATAAATAAATAAACAAGGTATATACGACCTCAAATTCTAAACTTTTAAATTAGACACGAATATTCAATAGGATAAATTAGAGAGAGAGAGAGAGAGAGATTTTCAACAATTTTGGAGCTCAAAAACCTTTCATAGGTCACAATCAAGTTATCAACAACCTTTCAAAGGACTGTTTTAACTGTGGGATGCAATAGGATAAATCAAAGAGAGAGAGGAGAGATTTTCAACAATTTTGGAGCTCAAAAACCTTTCATAGGTCACAATCAAGTTATCAACAACCTTTCAAAGGACTGTTTTAACTGTGGGATGCAATTTTCTTCACCATAACCAATTCTAGAGTGATTGAAGTTATCAAGCAAATATAGATATCTCACTCCCAAAATATGTCCAGTAAGACATTTATCTTGACAAATATAAAACTATATTACAACCATAAACGGTTATTACACATCAAATATTTGGACAATTACTTCCCTTTTACTACAGCACAGATAACGAAAAACGATACTTCAAAGATCATCAGCTAATCAATTAATTTTATGAAGCCTATATAGCACATACAAATCACTGAAGTTGTTTATAGAGTTATAGCGCACACACACAAACTGATTTTAAACTATTGAACGCATATTCTAGTCAGCTGTAAGAAACAGTTTCTACTATTTTGCGTCCACGTCAAGTGTCTTTCCTGCCTAAATTGCATTAGATCTTGAAATAGAACAAGATATCTCTTCTTTATGAGACATAGTTACTTGAGTACATGTAAATGTAACGAAATCATCACATTGAACATCTCCCTCTCCCAAAATACCCCCAGATCTGTTAGGTGCTCATTTAGTTCACTGATATTTTTGGTTTTGCATAGTATAGGAGGGGAAGACAAAAAGCAGATGAACTAATTCCAGCATGAAAATTTAAAGCACTACTGTTTCTTGAATTTTCAATAGACGAATGATGAATTATTTCAGAAACCAACTAAACTAAAGCTTACCTTTGCTTCTCCTGATGAACAAACTCAACTAAGTGGGATCGCTCAAAATCTTTCGGTAAGCGATAAGCAACCAGTTTGTCAGCATCTCTAACAAAGCCTAATGAATCAGATGG
Organism: Potentilla sterilis; assembly: GCA_963682095.1. Taxonomy (NCBI): domain Eukaryota; kingdom Viridiplantae; phylum Streptophyta; class Magnoliopsida; order Rosales; family Rosaceae; genus Potentilla; species Potentilla sterilis. The sequence continues at coordinate 53,595,954 of OY821754.1, forward strand.
ATCCTCTAGTAGACGACATATGCGACTCGTGTATATCTACAAAGAAAGTGGTCAAAGCATTAGCATTGGCAATATCTAAGACGTGGACAGAATGTGACAGTTGAAAGCACAAAAAGCCAAATGATTTTGAAAGGCAAGCAATTTGTGCTAGAAAACCAAACTCAGACAACATCATTACTACTGGATGGCTAATATATCTATTATAAATATATGATAGAATCTCAAAAGTTAAAACTGCAAATAAGCCTCATTAAATTTTAAATACCAGCAAATGAATAAAGAATAATGCAGAAAGTATCATGACTGCCACATGGCAAATATTTGTCTGGCATCTATCTACAGAAATACAATATGTCATTCCTACCCACCCCCAATGACATGCAACAGCGTACGTTCAGCATATACCTCAGCCACCAACAGGGTTTCATCATCTCTTAGAGAACAGGCAATACTTAAGGCGTCAGTAAGATCCACGAGCTTCCCGCTTATTGGCACTGTGACAGTAAATGAAGTTGGCAATGCAGTACCATCTGTGCTTAAAACCGTCAAAGTCATAGTCCGCATTGTTGTAGAAGGTAATGGCAGCGATAGATACATAAAAGGGTCAAATGTAATGGACACCTTGTTGCAATCAGGGCAAACCAATTTTGACCGGTACTGACCCTAAAATGAAGATGAAGTTGAAGTTGATCTTAATTAGTAGGTATAGGTAGAAATTATACTGTCAAAATGAAAAAGCATTAAAGCAAGACAGCTTACCTGGCATGCATTTACAATAATGGAATCATTGCGAGCAAGGTGATTCCGCCAATATTCTTCTGCCACTTCTTCATCTGGACGACCCTCTGCATCTTTAGCTTCAAAATATGGCTTGCATTTCACACGATTTAGATCCTCATGGAGACCATCCAGCAAAAAAGCAAGAAGTTCCTAAGAGGAAAAAACCTCACCAAATTACAAATGGTAAACTCCTTCACCACACAAAACAAAGTAAATAAATATACCAAGGAAAAGTTACATACAACCAAAACCACTCACTGACCTGGGAATCATGTTGATTGTAGCCACTGAATTGAGGAGCAAAACTGGCAAGTTTTTGCTTGAACATTCGTGGAGCCACAGTCCTCGCACCGGGAGCCCATAATCTCCTCAATAATTCTCCAAATGCAAAAGCCAGCTCTCCCTGAATTGGCAATGCAGTATCACAGAATCAAAAGAAAGAAAAAATCAAGATTCCACCTTTTAAAACGGAAACTAAGAAAGCTTCATGTAATACATACTTTCATCCCTAGTGGGTTCTGATGGTTCATGTCCTTCCGGTAATCTCCTAGAAAATAGTCAACAAGCTTTGGAGTGTGCACCAAGCATTGGATTGCACTGTTCATAAAACAAGTATTCCCAAGATTCTTTAATCCAGTTAAGCCTAAAGAGCCAACTCCTCTATACATAACACCACTTCGCCAGGAGTTGCATGAGTTCAAGTAGGGGTTGATATAGTCACTGTTCCCGTTCATTTTAACAGAGCCCCCATCAATACTTGAGTGATTTTCAGCCATGTCATCACTCTTCCAACCTCTGACCTCTGAAAATCCATGAAGATACAATTCGAGGAACACCTGCAAATAAGGCATGAAAAAGGTTTGTAACAGAGCTGTGAAATTTAGTCTGCCATAGTGATATATGTTATTATTTGAAATGCACAATGGGCTTTCAAATCAAGTTGATTAGGCATTTGTATTAAACAATCTGTATTCTTCTGTATTAAGCCTCCAGTCCTCTAGGAAAAAACATTCAAGAATTCATGACTCAACTAGGAAGAGATCACCAACTTTGAGGAACCTTTAATTGCTGGAGTTAAGGTTTCATTCACGAAACATAATTTACATATACTTGTGAAAACTGTTTTATAAGCACAATTCGATATTCTGTAATCGTCTAATTTCAAATCCACCATAATTGTTCACTGTGTAAGGCTAAAGATATTTATATAACAGCCATTTATTAACAATTCATACAAGCTACTCGGTGTTCCTCAATGAAGCTAAGCATGGTGCTGAACTTCAACAATGACCTACTTGACTACTTCAGATTATGATAGCAATCACCAATGAATAGAAATCTGATAGGATGCCTAGTTTCAGAAAAAAGCAGATTGAGTAACAGAAATATTCATCTATTCACATAATGAAATAAATTATAATATTTCAATATCCTAATATTTCTGGCCGCCACTTGCTGATGAAAGTAAATACAAGATTAGACAGGAAAAAACATAGAAAGTTGATTCACCTCTTGGTCCAGTAGTCCAGGTATGTCATTTGGCAAACTGACTCTGTCATTTATGAAAAATTGGGTTGTCTGCCCTGAGAAGTCCCAAATATGCAACTGACCAATAATTCATGAACAAGTGAATATCAGCACATAAAACAATTGTACATAATACTGTTTAGTAGTCGTAAACGATTATTATCAATTCACTCACTGGCTCGGGCTTTGAACTAAAAATAATGTAGGCTCTCTTGAAACAATCAACCGCATTATCCTGAAAGTTGCATCCTATAGTCAGATACAGATTATAAGAACCCATAAAAATTAAAGAAACTAATGTGGTATGAGCTATTAAGCAAGCCACATCAGATTTAATGCCCAAGGCTTAATCCACCAATCATAAACATACCATCCCTATTTCGTAGTAATTACAACTTGTATGCTGGAAAGTTTCAATCATACAACTAACCTTTTGACTGATCTTTACAACCAATGAATTTGTTTCCCAAGAAATAAAGAGCCTGATTTGTAAAGAGAAGAGATCCTTCAAAAACTCCTCGTCACCAAAGGAGCTCACATCATCCATTGCTGCTGTATTAAAATCATTATGCCTACAAGAATAGATGACTAATAAATTCCACTATAATGTAGGCCAGGCCACACCACAAAAAAGATAACACAACAACAGCAGTGCACAATTAAGTCAGGTATTTATGAACATATGAATAGAAATCATCTTTTTTAAGTCTATACAAGAGGTGGAAACAACAAAGCTCAGATGAAATTCGCCATTAAAGCTTCCGCAATGTAAATTAATCCGGACAAGTAAGTGCCAGAGCAATGTACTATCTTACAAAAACTACAAAGTTCATAAACCCCTAAATGCCGTGCCCTAATTTCAATTATGACTTGACAACACCACAAATTCAAAAGTTGCTCACCGGATTAGGGCGCGGCACCAAGTCGGTTCAGGCACCAAGGCATACTCGCGGCCCGAAAACCCTTCCTCAGCAGAGTCTCTCTTCCTCAAATTCAACAGAATCTCCATCCCGGAATCGTCTTCCTCCGGCGAAGTACTGTACAGCACTCCCTCGCCGCGATCGTCGTCTCCGCTCCGAACCTCATTCCACCACCTGAAACCAAATTTAAATTCAAAATCAAAATCAAAATCCACGTGGTATGAGTAGAAGCGTCGCCGGAGAATTACCGGTAGGGGACGAGGTAGACTTTATCGGCGGCGGCAATGTCGGAGACGTCGTCGTCGTCGTCGTGGAGGTGGTAGTCGAGGAGGAGGCGGGGGCGCTGGGCGCGGTTGCGGGACTGGAGGTCGAAGTCCCAGCCCTCGTCGGCGTCGTTAAGGGAGGAGAAGGGGTTGTCGTTGTCGTCCATTGGAAGGAAGAAGAGGAAGAAGAAGAGGGCTAGGGTTTTGGAGGCGAGGGCGCGTGCGAGGGACGTGCAGAGGTGGAGCGTGGAGGAGAGAGAAAGAAGAGAGCGGTGAGTTGGGAGGTATGGGAAGAAGAAGAGAGACAGGCGGAGTAGCTTTTCCGAGAGTCCTCGTCGGGTCATAATCCCCACTTGCGGATAGAGACCCTATTTACTTTTACTTCTTCCCCCCTTCTCTCTTCCTTTTCATCTCATTTTCTGTTTCTTTCTTTCTTTTAATATTCATTTTTGACCTTTTAACTTCAGGAGGTTTTTACTTTGGGAACGGTAAATGTTACGCGGGGAGATGAACTCAGATGACCGTCTTTGAGCCGGAGGGGAATAGTGGCCGTCTAATAGACACAAGATATTGAGGCTTTATTTTATTCAAACTATCGTTTTCTAATTCAAATGATTAAAGATGACGTATCGCCGATATCATGATTAATGATTTTGATTGTTCGTAAGATATTTTGAGTATTCTGGTGTATGAAGTTGAATGTTAAATATAAGTTTCTTTAAAAGTTTATTATTTAAGACTCTTCATCAATGCAGCACGGACACGCTGAAAAGGTCGCGTGTCACGTGTCCGACTCACGGGCACGTCCTAATTCGCTCAAATACGCGTGGACACGCGAATTGAGACGGTTTGGACACGCCAGATGGTGTTGGACACGGGGGTATCTCTGTCTTTTACTTTTCAGATTGGGGGTTTAGGGATCGAAATCTCTTCCAGTCTTCATTCTTCATCTCGATCTTTCCCTCTCTCTCGTCCCGGTCTCCCTCGTCTCTCTCATCCCTGTCGCTATCTCTGTCTTCTACTATCTTCGCTTCGTCTCCGCTCCGCTCCGGTCCTTCGTCTCTACTCTGCTCTCTCGTCTTCGTCTCCGCTCCTTCACTCCTTCACTCCTTTGCTCCTCTCTCGTCTGAGTGTCCACTCCGCTCTCTAGTGACTTCCTAGCTCTGAAGAACCAAACAATATTGGGTTTCCCAAATCTTTAGTCAAATGTATGTATTTTGTTCTTTGTAAGATCAAATTTTTTGCTAATCATATGAAATTACAAGCATGAAGGCTGTTATGTCCTTGTTTGGGTAGAATGACAATAGCTCCATACTCCATAGACAGTGGCTCTAAGCCAAAAGATGTGAGCATGCCACCATAGAGTTTGTCTTTGCCAGTAACTTAAAGAATATTGTCTTATTGTTTGACTGTTTTGACATTTGATTCTTTCTTTCATAACTTGTGCGTCCTCTTTTTTCTCTAAGCCAATTTGATTTACACCTAGTGTCCGTAATTGAATGATTCTCTATCTGATTCATTGGGTACTATTCTACTGTAAACATATTTTTGTTTTTTAGTTCATTTCCATGGGACATGGAGAATGCTTTGTTGATTTATGGGTTATTGCTCATGCCTTTAATCCTCGAAAGATATTGATCTCCTTCTTTCCTTTGTAGGGTTCTTGCCGACGATGTTTAACAGGTCAAAAAGACTCAGTTACAGCCCTGTCTGATAAATTGTTAGGACATGGAGAAAATATTTTGTTTATGTTTTTTTTAATTATATATATATAATATTATTTAATTAACGTGTCCATATATATAATATTATTTAATTAACGTGTCCGTGTCCGTGTCCGACCAAAAAAGTGATTTTGACGTGTCCAAGTATCGAATCGTGTCCGTATTGGACACTCGAACTCGTGTACATGCTGCATAGCTTGATGCATGTTTGGTGCACCGGATTAAATGACCTTGTGTTAAAAGAGAGGTCTTAACTGGTTTGTACGGTGTTTTGGTATTAAGGGGTACAAAGATAAATGGTACTAGATAGCACATGTTTTCCTCCTGAACCTCCTTAGGTGGTGTTATTTTGAGTACTTCATTTTGACACCCTTGTTAACACCACATCTCTCCTCCTTTCTTTGTCTCTCTCCTTCTTTTTATGTTCACCTCAACAAATCGGCAAGTCAGTAACTGAGAGGCTTTGCGACGAATTAGGTAACCGATTTTCAAGATTTTCCGATTTTCTAGGTCTGTAATGAATTTCATTGTGTTCTTCTTTGGGTTGGTGTTCTGGGTAAAGAATATCATGGTTCCTTATGCTCATTTATGGAGGAATTAATCGTTGAGAAACAGAGAAGAAGAAAACGAAGAAGGGGTTGTGGGATATATGTAACAGCCTAGTCCACACACTTGAGATATTGTCCGCTTTGGGCACACTGACCCGTACGGATTTGTTTCTGGGAACTCACAAGCCACTTCCCAATAGGTCACCCATCCTGGGATTGCTCTGAGCTCAGCAAGCTTAACTTCGGAGTTCACATCCCCTCCGAAGCCATTGAGCTCCCAAAACGCGTCTTTCTGGAGTAGCTGCCAGTGCCCTCCAAGCACCCGCTCACTCACAGCTAGATATTGTCCGCTCTGGGCCCCATGTCAAACTGACACCCCATAGGTCCTCACAGATTTGTCTTTGGGAGTTCACGTGTAACTTCCCAGTAGGTCACCCATCATGTACCATATAAGCACCACATCCACTCTCTCCTGGTCGATGTGGGATGCGTGACCTACCTGCCTGCTAGCTTCCCTAGCCAGGCCAGGTCAGGGTCATCACAATCCACCCCCCTTAGGGTCCGACGTTCTCGTCGGCACACTTCCGGCCGGGGACAGGCTCTGATACCATATCTATAACAACCCAGTCCACACACTTGAGATATTGTCCGCTTTGGGCCCACTGACCCGCACGGATTTGTTTCTGGGAACTCACAAGCCACTTCCCAGTAGGTCACCCATCCTGGGATTGCTCTGAACTCAGCAAGCTTAACTTCGGAGTTCCCATCCCCTCCGAAGCCATTGAGCTCTCAAAGCGCGTCTCTCTGAAGTAGCTGTCAGTGCTCTCTAAGCACCTGCCCACTCACAGCTAGATATTGTCCGCTCTGAGCCCCATGCCAAACTGACACCCGACAGGTTTGCACGGATTTGTCTTTGGGAGCTCACGCGCAACTTCTCAGTAGGTCACCCATCTTTGGATTGCTCTGAGCTCAGCAAGCTTAACTTCGGAGTTCACATCCCCTCTGAAGCTATTGAGCTCCCAAAGCGCGTCTCTTTAGATGTGTGTAACTAATCATGTACATATAAACACAACAAGGCTTCGGTGTTGATTGTGAAACAAAGAAGAAGAAGAAAACAAAGAAGAGGAGGATCCCTAATCAAGGAGACTTGTGGGTAATTGGGAATTCAGGTATTGAAAAATTTGATTTGAGTTCATGAGATTTTGCAATATGGAAAGATAACATCTGGGTATTTTAGAATTGTGATTGGATCATTGAGATTTTGTAAAATATGAATGAGACTGGTGATGTAATTGGTTTGTATTTGGTCTTCTCTTTTCTTCTCGTTTCTTAGTTTTATTGGAGTCATCAAAAATTATGGGTTGATGTTAGTCCTATTCATCTCAGTCCCATCTCACCAAACACAATTCAATCTAATACTTGTTTAGCTCACTCAGAGAAAGACTGGACAAATACTAAGTTTAAAGAGTTCCACAATTATACTGAGTACCAAACGTGCACTTGGAGTTCAAAGAGTAGTGGCTGTGGAGCCTATGAGATTCTAGTCTTTCGGTTTTCTACCTCATCTAGAATTGTGTGAGAGGATTAAGTATGACTTAATTGTAACTCTTTACAAAGACTGTTCTAGAATTGTGTAAGAGGATTAAGTATGACTCTTAATTTTAACTCTTTACAAAGACTGTAAAATGTAGTTCAGATAAGATCAAGATTACTCATTTGCCTTAGGCGTGGAGCACATACAAAAACGGAGCTAAATTAGTCAGGATATTAAAAGAAAGATGTTTAGTGAAGAGTGCTCTTCATATTTGTAGCTCTCATTTCTTTAGATTGCATCTCTTGCGATCTAACAAGATGAGCCTTTCTTTGTTTATCAACCGAAACCGTTCTACCAAAGAAGCTCTAAATGAGTGTCATCCTCAATTCCTCATAGTAGCTAGCTAGCCTCCGTCACAAAATTTCATTCTACTATAACATTACTGGCGATAATATTATTTTTCTTTTTTTCAGTTAATAGGATTAGGTCATACTCGATGACACTTGACCGCATATAAAATTTGTTACAACTTACACAATAGCCGCTTCTCATACTCAGAGAGGAAACTAATTACACCAACTAGCCGAAGTTCAGTGAAGACGCCTCAAAATCACCAGAGCATTTCTCTTGCTTTGGCTCCACACCTTAAGAAGTGTATGCTATCGACAGAGATGGTACTAAACGTACTATTAATCGATCTTGATGTGTGAAGACAAGCAAATAGGAACTGGGGACAGCCTTGAGATATATAGCTAGCTAGTTTTTTTTTTTTGTTTTTTTGTTTTTTTTTTTTTTCTCCTTCGGTAGCTGTTGGTGAATGAAACGCAGATCGAAGCCGCTTTCTGACCAGAAAGATTAGGCTCAAGGAAAAAAAAAAAATCCTTTTTTTTTTATCACTGATTTTGTATTCATAATCAATTAGCTTACTCAGCTAGCTATCTACAGGTACATACATATATACTCAAACTTTCTCTCATCTAGTAGTGCTGATGCTCATTGTTACTTATACGGTTTTACCTTAAGTATTTCGTGCTTCTGAAGTTTCTGACTAGTGACTATACAGGTTGTATGTTTTTGTATTTGCATTTAAAAATTTTGATATTTGCCTATATTCATATGAATCTCTTCTTCATTCTCAAAAAAAAACAAAAACAAAAACAAAACATGAATCTCCTTTATTCCAGTCCACATTCAAATCAAAAGGGTTGAGCTTTCTATGTCTCACCTAGTCATCTTTTCTTGCTTTTCATTTTGAAGTATGAATCACTGGATAAAGGGAACTGCGTAAGGCCTCATCATTAAGCCCGCGGATCAAGTGGGCCAATGGAGGCCCGCTAGCCCGATGGGCTTCAAACCCAACCCGGCCCGGCCCGGCCCGGCCCGTCTAAAAGCCTGTTTAAGACCGGCCCGGTGGGTAGAGGGTCGGGCTTAGTTTAGGGGTTAGAAACTCAGCCCGGCCCGTTAAGAGCTCGTCAAGCCCTCTCCATCAAAAGCCCGTAAAACCCGTTAAAATTCCTACCCTGGGTCTCTACAGGTTATCACACGAAAACGCTATTACGTACCTTTAGATGACTTTGTTTCGTCGACTATTCCAAACATTAAACTCTCAAATAGATGAGACGTAATCAACTATGTAAAAATTTGGGAACGTTTACCTCCCGATACTATGGCTCCCCATAGAGAGAGATACGTTTAAATAAGGTTGACCGTATCGATCGGGACTCTAACTTTGTCGGATTTAAGTTATTTTTTTACCATTATCGTATTTCATCATAACGATCAAATTCTATTTCATAGCGTTTTTCAAAATTTGACTTCTTTTATATAGTTGTTTCGAAAAGTTGTACACTTGAGTGTAATCTTCTAATCAAGTTATACCGCATTAGTAAGCATGTTGTCATTATAATGGCTAAATTCACAAAATGAAAATTTTGACCGTCTGATGTGATCATTATAGCTAAATCTGAGTATAGTAGAAAAATCAACTTGTTTCGTGAACGTTCGATGCTCGATCGAAACGGTCAACCATATTTTCATAAAACTTATCACACGAAAACGCTATTACGTACCTTTAGATGACCTTGTTTCGTCGACTCTTCTAAACATTAAACTCTTAAATAAATGAGACGTAATTAGCCATGTAAAAATTTGGGAACGTTTATCTCCCGATACTTTGGCTCTCCATAGAGAGAGATAAGTTTAAATAAGGTTGACCGCATCGATCGGGGTTCTAAGTTTGTCAGATTTAAGTGATTTTTTGACCATCACTGTATTTCATCATAACGATCAAATTCTATTTCATAGTATTTTTCTAAATTTGACTTCTTTTATATAATTGTTTAGAAAAGTTGTACACTTGAGTATAATCTTCTAATCATGTTATACCGCATTAGTATGCATATTGTCATTATAATGGCTAAATTCATAAAATGAAAATTTCATAAGCCACATATTTATAGAGTATATTTATAATAGAAAATCAATTTGAATTTAGCGTTTAGGGTTTAGAGTTTCCGGTGATGATATCGGGTTCCAAACCCTTTTTGAAAAATAATCTATGATATTTATTTATTTTAATTAAAGCCTGGCCCGACCTTAAACCGCCGAGGGCTATTCTACCCGGTCCGCAAAAGCCTGTCAAGCCCGCCTTATATGGATGGGCTTGGATCCTAGAATTTCTAAAGAAGTCCGGCCCGCTATTTCTAAAATACATTGTAAAGCCCGACCCGGCCCGCTCCAAGCCCGTTATGAATGGACCGGGCTGGGTCATGTCCGGCCCATTGACGAGGCCTCTGCGTTTACAAAAAATTGCCTAGCCTGCCCCAATCTGGTAGCTGATCGATCGATGGAATCGACATTTGGTCGACTTTTAATTAGAATTGCTTAAAAAGAATCCTGTAGTTTGATGTAGATGATGATCGTCTATTGGAAGCTCAAAACTGTTCTTGTACTAGTGTGGGTAGTTTTCTCAGGTGGTATTGAAGACAGGAATGGCTTGGAGAGCCTTCTTTCTGTAACTAATTACTGCACTTGCTATATCAGCATCGATCAAATGTTCATCATCATCCATGCATTTGTTGGTATATCTTGTTCTCAGTTCGGAAACTCAATTGAATAAAAAAGAGGATGGAGAAACCAAGTGGATTATACAGCGTTTCAATTTTTATCTTTCATCTCTGCCCATGTTTTGTTTTCTCTTTTGTGCATACACAATTAATCACCTAAGTTTCTGTTGACAGTAGCCATAGAGAGGATACCCAGCCCCCCAAACCCGCAGCTAGCACTCCTGGACCCGGCTCTGGCCCCGGCATGAACACCTGCACTCGTGCCCGGACAGGTCTTACCTGTGATCTGGGCCCGGGAACCGGGGATGGCAGCTCCCCAAACAGGTGCCGGAACAGTACAATAATATGTGCAGAAGGGGGTCAGTCTTACATCGAAGGATGAGGCCAGTCCTCACACCCGACAACGTATATAAGGGTCCTAACTACCATCATTAAGGGGTAATCAATACTCCAACCACTCATTCCCGCTTAAGTTATCAGTTTATTCCAACTATACTAACTTAGGCATCGAAGCGGAATAGACTGGCCCCACCTGGTATTCCATTAGTTAGCAGGATTTGCAGGTAGGAGTCACACTAAGATCCACCAGTATCTGTGAGTCTACGGATTCAGACAGAAACAATTGGCGCCGTCTGTGAGAAGAGTACAAAAAGTCTATGGGAAGAGTACAAAAAGTTTGTATTGTCGTACGAACGGGAACATAATCGATCAGTCTACGGGTCGCAAAAAAAAAACAAACATATGTCTGTAAGCACAGGAGACAGGAAGGAAGGGAATCCAGGGGATCAGTGGGTTCTGGAGCCGATGCTGGTCCAAATCCCGGGAGCGGGACAGGAGCAGCCCACTGGAGGTGGCAGTCAGACCGCTACCGCTAGCCAAGATCCGAACGGAACCATGGGCGAAGACGACAGGGTTGCACGCGGGAAGGACCCGGAAGAAGCCCACCAAGTCTTGAACCTGGAACCCGCACCGGCGTCCCCGAGGCCCCAAACAGAGGGGAAGATCGGCTGCCCAGCGGCGACAGCTCGGACGATGTCTCCACTCCCGGCCAATATGATATGGCGGGAGAAATAGAAGAGATGCGAGCTGAAGTAAGCCGCTTGCAGGCAGAGAGCAGAGAGCGATATGGACAGGGCAGAGGCCACCATCAGGTATCAAGACATGGAAGTGGTTAATTCCACACTGGTGGCGGCCTTGGAAAGAGGCCAGTAGGGCAACGCCGCTCTGGCAAACTTATTCGCACCGCCCACAAAAGAGCCTCTCCACCAGGAGGTGGGCCAGTCATCAGGAGGAGAGAGGGACACCGGCGTGGCGGAAGACGTGATACCACCAAAGATCATCCCAGCTCCTCGGAGGAATGGCGGCTCGTTCGAGGAAGATGCCACCACCTCGACCGCATGGGCACTACAGATAGTATCCGACTCGGTGTCAGAGATGAAGGCCCAGATGGAGGCCAACGAGAGAAAGGCTGTGAGACCGCCGGAGAGCGCACGATTCAACGAACGGCCTGGACCCTTCTTTCTCCGGGTACTGGAATCCGGCAGAGCGGGCACCCAAAAGTCGCTCAAGTTGACATACTCCGGGGCCGGCTGCACATACCAACACCTGGACAGCTTCCGGTCCCAAACGTGTGCTAAAGGCTACTCCAACGCCGTTTGCTGCAACATATTTCAGGAGACCCTGTCCGGGGAGGCACTTACCTGGTTCTACGAGATGCCAGCGAATTCTATAGAGACATTCAAACAGCTGGCAGACAGGTTCGTGGGCCGTTTCATATTACGGGTCGAGGGGTCCCGAACCTCGACTGTTCTTCAACTGCAGGCAGGCAAACGACGAAGAGCTCCGAGCTTTCGTTAACCGTTGGTAGACGACCACTGCCGGGGTCAGAGACTTGGACAAGGAGATTGCTGAATCGGCCTTCAAGCAAGGTCTCCGGCCCAGAAAATTCTCGTACGCTGTGCGGGTGGAGACCCCGCAGGGTTACGATGAACTAATGGCGATGGCCATTAGGCACGCCAAGGCGGACCACGAAACTTATGGGTCTCGCCAACACAAGAGAAGACATGAGGAACATGACTCTGCCTGGCAGGAGGCAAGAAACTGGCAGCAGGGCCATGACCGAGGAGCCGCATCCGACAGGAGGCTAAGGAGCTGGTCGAACCAGCAGCGCCGGAGAGGCAATTTTGACACCCCCCCAGGGAGGTGGCAAGCCCCCGCCCTACCAACAAACCCGCCCCCTCACAATAATGTCAGCGGGATGACAAGAGGTATTCTCCACCTTAACCGCTTCTTACGAGGATATCCTATATGAGAACGGGAACAACATCCCCCCTCCACCAAAAAGAAAGAACCCAAAGGGGAACCTGACCAGGGCGCAGACTGGTAAATACTGCTCCTACCATGATGAAACCACACACCACACAAACGACTGTCTTGCCTTAAAAACAACGACTGAGAGCCTAGTCCGCCGCGGCGACTTGCATCGGTATCAAGGGTAACCCGGACAGTGGGGGACCACGCGAAATCGGGACGTCTATCCCGCAATACCAACGCGCAGACGACCAGTCGAAATCTTAGACCCATATAGAAGCTCAGCGGTCCAACAACTTATCAGCCTCAGTAAAACGCTAGTTTTTTTCTTCTCCCTTCTAAACAAAACTAGCTAGGCATCCCAACCAGTTCGGCAGGTGTAATTTCAGCAGTTATCTATTCCAACTTTGTTTTCAATTAAGTACAGGGGGCAATATATTGGTAGCCAAGTCAGGCAAATTGAAAAAGGCATAACACAAGCTCAGGCAAAATGTCCATTCATTGTAATTCAGGGCAGCATTTACAAAAAAAAAAAAAAAAAAAAAACAGAGGGCGGGTGTGTACAAAGTCTGAAGTCTGTTAGGGCACTTCCGCCTGCTCCCCCTCTTCAGCAGGAGCTCCTTCAGCAGCGGTTTCACCAGCGGCCTCTTCACCGGCCAGCTCAGTACCACCCTCTAGAACTTCTTCTTCATCCGCCTGCGACAGCGGCAACATTGAGACGTCAATATAGCCCTTACTCTTCCAGTCGTCATAAGCATCGGCTATCCCCACCTCCCGGCCCTGTCCCAGCAGATCAAGAAAATCAGCGCTGTCCTGATACTTCTTCACTGCCCGCTGGTATAGCTCCGGGTCATTTTCATCGACCGCCCCGCCTGCAGAAGTGGATACCGCCGCCACCTCCCGCTGGAGCTCCTCGACCTTGGCCTCCAGCTCAGCCCTCTCCTCTTCCAGACCCTTCTTCTCTTCTTCAAGAGCCTCGACCTAGGCCTCCAGCTTGGCCACTTGCTTCCTGGCCCTCTCCTCCAAGCGGGCCTTCTCCCGTTGGAGCTTGGATTTCTCCAACTCCAAGAGGTCCCGGGCGCTCGTTAATGCCGCCACCTGCTTCTTCAGCTCCGGCAGGTCTTCACTTGCATCCGACTAATACAAGTGGTACAATAGCTACAGTTTAACAGGCACCGATTATAAAGCAACAAAGCACGAAATAATGTTGAACGAATACCAATGGAAAACTATCCTTACCTGGAGGGCTACCTCCTTGGTTTTCAACCGGTTCTCCTTCGGTCGCACTCCTGGAGCCACAATCTTCTCCAGCTCCATCCCCTGCACATCCATGAGCAGCCTCCGGGCGAAAGAGTCGCCCGGGCCCGCTGCAGGACCCTTCTCCACCCCCGATGTTTCTGTGCCGGCAGCAACAGACCTACAGGCAGCAAGAACATCGCCTTGGGCGGTAGTGGGAGCACTACGTGTCAGCTTCAGCCTCTTGGCCAAGCTCTCACAAACAGACCGCCCTGTGAAGGTAACAACCGCAGACGCTGGCATCTCCCGGGACCTCTTCCTCCTCTCACCCAGGTCAACCTGTAAAGGAGAAGATTGGGTGGCAGCTAGTGGGGACCTGGTGACTATGGGCCCCGGACCCAACCACTGTGGAATCCTGGAAGCACCACCCGGCGGCTTTGACGGCCCAGCAACAGCCTTCCCCGGTCTAGAAGCCGCTTGGGGTCCCGAAGCGTGATTCTTCACACGTATTAAGGCATAATCTTCGTCCGCAACGTCCAGTGAGACCGGTTTATCATGTACAGTCAATCCCCCGGTACGCCGGGCAACCGTGGACAGCGCAGCGGCGTCCCCCATTTCCTTTAGCTTCGAGACCAGATCTTGATTGTCCATTGACAGCGTCTCGTGAGCTTTAATTGCCGTCCGGGAAGATACACATGCAAAATACAAGGCAAGTATATTAGTCAACACCAATACGGTCAACAGGATCAGCGATACATCCTACATTCCACCACCCACCAGGACCCCCCCCAGGTGACATAGTTCTAGCACCTCTCGCCGGATGAAGTTGTAGGAACTCCGCTCCAGGTCCGACCAGCACCCAATAACCCGGTCGATCCTATCTCTCTCCAATTCAGATTAGTGATACGACTGATCGCAGATCGGTTGAAAGGCACCAGGGACCCGGTAAGCCCTACTTCTCTTCTGCCAATCCCCCTGCCATTACCACCTTCTTCCTCTAGTTATTGTTGAGCCAGGAGGGCAAGTGGGTTATCACCGGCTTAAAATCCCGGACGGAAAAGCTTACACAGCCCCGGACCTTACTCTTCTTCGAGTATGTCACCCGGTACAAGGCCCGAAACTCATTCACCGTAGGGCAACTCATGTCACTCAGCCAGTAGAGACAGCCCAGACTCAGCAGTTGCCTCCACTGGTTCCCGGGCAACTGTGTCGGTGATATCCTGATGACACTCAGCAGGTATTGAACAAATTCCTGCAGCGGGAGCGATAGCCCATGCCGGAATTGGTCCTCATGAATGGCAACCCAACCATCCTCCGGATTGCAAGCCGACTCTCCGGAATATAGGGGCCGCAGCTCTACCCCTCGGGGAATATTCCACCTCACCCGAAAAGCGGAAATCTCCCTGGGAGATAAAGATCCCTCCGGCTCATCACAACTTATGGTTTTATCCTCATCCACAATTATGTGGAGCAGGGCCCCTCCCATGTGGGCAGTGCCCAAGGACACTCCGTACGGAGCATCCTCCTGTCCCAGCGACCCGGACGTCGACGCCTCACCGGTCGAGCGAGCGCTGGGGTTAGGCCCCGAGGAAGAGGAGGCAAGCCAGTCCTCCATCCTCTCTTGGTCGTCCCTCACCGGTCGCCTGGCGGCCGATCCGGAAAACTCATTGGAGCTCCCAGAATCCATGTAACCTAAAAAAAAAACTCCCCCTTGCCTGATCAGAAACACGATATAAAAAAAACACCCACAACCACCACAGGCCAACATGAAGCATATTGTGCCCCAGCACAGCCCACACCAGGCGATAGGAATCTCAGCCGAAAGTTCACAGTTCTCGCAGAGATCTGGTACTACAACGGTCCTATCCAAAGGGCTAATCTAGATACTACCAAACGCTCATCGGATCCACCCACGAACAGATAAGGGGGAGGAGAAACAATTTCAGAATCACAAAGGACCAGAACTCACCGATTAGTGTGCACGACAACGCAAACGCAACAGCTGAAAAGCACAGAGCAATTGTATTGAGCGAGGCTAAACAAGGGATCAGTTCTCAGCCAAACGGAAAACACACGAAGAGGCAAGGGTTTATATGCAGGCACATCACCCTTGAATTCCCCCCCCCCCCCCGGTCGCCTGGCGGCCGATCCGAAAAACTCACTGGAGCTCCCAGAATCCATGTAACCTAAAAAAAAAAAAAAAAAAAACCCCCTTGCCTGATCAAAAACAAGATCTAAAAAAAACACCCACAACCACCGCAGGCCAACATGAAGCATATTGTGCCCCAGCACAGTCCACACCGGGCGATAGGAATCTCAGCCGAAAGTTCACAGTTCTCGCAGAGATCTGGTACTACAACGGTCCTATCCAAAGGGCTAATCTAGATACCACCAAACGCTCATTGGATCCACCCACGAAAAGATAAGGGGGAGGAGAAACAATTTCAGAATCACAAAGGACCAGAACTCACCGATTAGTGTGCACGACAACGCAAACGCAACAGCTGAAAAGCACCGAGCAATTGTATTGAGCGAGGCTAAACAAGGGATCAGTTCTCAGCCAAACGGAAAACACACGAAGAGGCAAGGGTTTATATGCAGGCACATCGCCCTTGAATTCTCCCCCCGGTCGCCTGGCGGCCAATCCGGAAAACTCACTGGAGCTCCCAGAATCCATGTAACCTAAAACAAAAAAAAAACCCCCCCTTGCCTGATCAGAAACACGATCTAAAAAAAACACCCACAACCACAGCAGGCCAACATGAAGCATATTATGCCCCAGCACAGCCCACACCGGGCGATAGGAATCTCAGCCGAAAGTTCACAGTTCTCGCAGAGATCTGGTACTACAACGGTCTTATCCAAATGGCTAATCTAGATACCACCAAACGCTCATCGGATCCACCCACGAACAGATAAGGGGGAGGAGAAACAATTTCAGAATCACAAAGGACCAGAACTCACCGATTAGTGTGCACGACAACGCAAACGCAACAGCTGAAAAGCACCGAGCAATTGTGTTGAGCGAGGCTAAACAAGGGATCAGTTCTCAGCCAAACGGAAAACTCACGAAGAGGCAAGGGTTTATATGCAGGCACATCGCCCTTGAATGACCCCCCCCCCCCCCCCCCCCCCCCAAACAACTCAGTAGGGCAACTCAAGCGCCCGCGGATTCGGGCCATCTATCTCTGACCGTCTCCTACCGGCACGTGTCCCAGTATTGGTAACTTCTCAGGTCATCATAACTGATGAGATTGATAGAACACCCCCTTCAATGCATGTCAGCCACCTGCCTCGCATGCAAAGGGTAGTTGAAAGAGCAGGGGGCATACTCGAACCGTCCCGCCTAGAGCCTACTCCACCTAGCGCTGAAATACTCCAACATATCGAGGTACTCCGCAGGATTCTTATTGTTACCCCGGAAATATTCCAACAAGTACGGGGCAATCTAACATATATCCCAACGATACAGGGCATTCCACCGGTTGAATTTATTCAACATTCACAGGCACAGTTAGATACCCCACTGGGAGAGGTATTCCTCTAGCACAAGAAACCTCTTCCCGCAGGCTAAAAACCCTGCAACAATATTATGTACAGGCTACGATATTCCAACTGTAGTGCCTGCTCCAGTTCAAACAGTTTCCTAGTCCTCGATCCATTCAGCTTCGACTATTGGATGTCGTATCGCACCGACCATGATCACACTTGCTTACTGCCCTCCTATGGAATAACCGGTTCAGCGAACTGAGACATTCCTACGGACACTTGTGTACGACCTAACAGATCCAACGTACCACCGGGCTTTATAAACCCGGGAGACTTGATCCTCTAACACAGGACAATTCTTCCCGCAGGCTAAAAACCCTGCACATACTTCCCACCTGCACGACCAAATGCAGCGACGCTGGGGACGGCAACCAAGGACTACTCTTGGCAACGCCAACCCACCGGGAGACTTGATCCTCTCATACATGACAACTCTTCCCGCAGACTAAAAACCTTGCACAATGCCTCTGGCCTGTAAGAACAAAGGCTGGGAAACCAATCAGGAATGTTGACCAGTGCCAACACGGGACCGCTTCACCCCGGGAGACTTGATCCTCTCATACAGAACAACTCTTCTCACAGGCTAAAAACCATGCACATCCTATATGCCTGCAGAAACAAAGGCAGCAGGAAACGTAAGGAACGGCGGTCGATACTCTCTTGGCCACGCCACTCACCGGGACCTCCTCCAACACCGGGCAGGTTCCCCGGTTATACATTTCACCACGGCATCCACTATTCAAGTCAACCGATGCCCTCTGCGGCTACGGTTATAAAACATGGGAGACTCGATCATCCCATTCGCTATATTCACCGGGTTTCTCCGGAACATAGCATGGCGGATTTCAACGCCACATTATCATCTCACGTACTGCATCTGGTACCCATATGCAACTGTCAACACCAACATCGTCACCATGCACTCATCACATTATGCATCATCATAATAGGTTTATCGGAACGCTCGGCCAAGCCCAATCTTAAACGCGGACTTGGGGGGCTAGGGCACCGGTGGGTAAGTGCCCCAGCGAGTCTGCGGGCCTATAAAGGAAGACAGATTTAAGTCCTCATTCAAGATGGCACTTGACCGAGAACTTGGGGAACTTGTTGAGAGTAGCCATAGAGAGGCTACCCAGATTCCCAAACCCGCAGCCAGCACTCCTGCACCCGTGCCCGGGCAGGTCTTACCTACGATCTGGGCCCGAGAACCGGGGATGGCAGCTCCCCAAACAGGGGCCGGAACAGTACAATAATATGTGCAAAAGGGGGTCAGTCCCACATCGAAGGGTAAGGTCAGTCCTCACACCCGACAACCTATATAAGAGTCCCAACTGTCATCATTAAGGGGTAATCAATACTCCAACTACTCATTCCCGCTTAAGTTATCAGTTTATTCCAACTATACTGACTTAGGCATAGGAGCGGAATTGACCGGCCCCGCCCGGTATTCCCTTAGTTAGCATGATTTGCAGGTAGGAGTCACACCAAGATCCACCAGTATTTGTGAGTCTACGGATTCTGACAGAAACAGTTTCATTCTCAAAAGAAAAATTAATCACCTAAATTTCATATATAGATTCTTCCAAATTAAGCTAACACTCCTATTGTGGCTAACACCATCATTTATCCCTGCTAACACTCCTATTGTGGCTAGGAGAATATCATGAAGCTTAGTCATTAGAAGGGTAAAATGGTTCATTCCTCCTGATGACCTGATCTTATATAGAGCGAGTCGGTCCTTGGTTAGAAATAGCAACCAAATTGAAGGAGACGGCAAACCCTAAGGGAAACCAGCCATGACCCTGAACCCCAAATCCTCACCACCAGGCCAGGAGCATCGGCACCGAAGTCAGCTCCGTCACCACCGGACCAGGACCCGGGATCCTCACCAATTCACGGACCAGGACCCAGCCAAGAAGTCGAGGCCGAACAGCCCAGAGATGTCAGATTCTAGATTATCCCGCCTCTATTTGACTCGCGAAGATACAAAACTCCCGTTCGAAGATATGATGGCAAAGAGTTTGGACAACTATTTCAAAGCCATCAATGAAAAAGAAAAAGCTCCTAATTACTGGTGGCTAGGCTCACCAGAACCAGAAGTCTGTACGTCCTTCCGAACCTTTACCAAAGGGATATGCATGGGCTCCTTATTGCACTGGGTGTACGTAGTAGTGGTTATGTTTATAAGATTTTGGACAGTGGCCACTGGAGATCACGACAGTCGACCGTGAGGACTGCCCAAACAAGGCATCTGAAGCGGCTAAAGCGTACCGGAAGGAAAGTGGGAGTGTGGGATTGACCGCGAATGGAGCCCGAGCCCGAGCGGGAGACCAAGCAATGTTCTGTGTATCAGTCATCGATCTAATGTAATATGTGTTCAGCTGGCATGCATTGTATTATCTTTTTTAACGTGATCGTTCTATCTTTCTGATAGACAGAAAAAAATCATCTTTCTTTATTTGTAAGGTGTGTCGAGTACGTACATACGAAGATTTGGAACTTCCGAAGCCAACAAAGATAATACGCAATCAGGACTATGCTACTATGCTAGGTACGTAATAGTCAAGAGCTAGAAGATGATAGAAAATATTAGAAATAGTAGCTCTAGCTCCTCCAGCTTACATTAGGTTGCAGATCAAGTACTCCTGGCGTTGTTGCTCTGGAAGTAATTACTCGTGTAGGTTTGTGGATGTTATATTGTTATTAATGGCCCAGCTTAGCTACTGGTATACTCCAAACTCTGTTTTTTAAATTGTTGATCGAGTTGTTGTTGAGGAGGCTTTCAGTAAGATTAAGCAGATTGATGACAGATCAATTGCTCTGCGAGTACTTGTCTATTAGTATATCTCGTAGTATAAGCAATGTAACTAGAAAAGTTGCAGTAGTTACCATTGTATAAATATTTAAGTATGTACGTGTGCCCACTGAAGCTAGATTGTAGACCCAGCAGGTACTTGATTTTCATGCATGTTTACTATAGATATGCTTGTGAGTCACGAGCACTTATGCATAGTTTAAGAGTTGTAAAATATAAAGGATATGATATTGCATATATAAATTGAAATAAATTTTAATTTAAAATTAAAAATTAAAATTTCAGAATTAAAGAATAAAGTATGATGATATTTAACCAATATAAAAAAAGTTTAAAATCAGATTGAGAAGAGTCGAGTCGAGTCGAGTCGTGTGTGTCACACACTGTTTTTAAGACAATTACGCCGCCTCTACCAGTGCAACAGGTCTATTGGCGCTTGTCTCTCAGGATACAACGACTAATGAATTCTTAAAGCTACACTGCAACAAGAAAGCCTGCGAACCAAAAAACACCTCTTTCTATATATCACCAGAATAAAACAAGAGTACAAAAGCAGAGGAGATAATGAATTTGAGAGGAGAAGAGCTGAATGTTTTTTATTGTGTTTAGACTGAGGAATGGAGGTCTATTTATACTGTGAGGATGGTCATGGCTATTAAACACAGTAGTGAATTCACACTGCTGTTATAGAGAGCTGAATGACCATAATAAAAGCATTACAGCTGAATGGTCAATATGTTATTAGAATTTCAACAGGTTTTCTAGTAGCAGATGAAAAGTCCAAAAAAAAATCTGAATTGAGTGCAAAAAGAGTCTGCGTTCTGGAGCCCAAATCGGAGTTGCATTTATGATTTTTTTAACCCATTTTTCCAACAAGAATCAAGTGTAGAAGGCCAAGACAAGTTTTGTACGCACAGATAAAGCTTTGCTTAACCTAGTGCTATTGATCCATCATCGAGGAGCAAATTTAGCCGCGGTTTACTGCGAACCTCGAATCCTCGATCAGTATCTGGACTATATCTGGTTAAACAAAGAAATCATAAGTGACCTGGTCAAAAAAGAAAAAGCCAATAAGAGAGGCCTAGGCGTAACATTGGGGTTTTAGTGTTTTACACATACATATGTGTTTGGTAGCTATTCTAGCATATATGCATGAAAGGTATACATGCTCGTATTTGTTTATGTCTGTTAATGGGGGAAATAGAGAATGCGTTTTACCTGTAGCTAATGCCCTACAATTGAATGTGGTCGTGATGGAGACTCATTTGGGGAGGCAAATGGTACCCTTTGGTTCGTGAAAAGCTTGGCAACAAAGAAATAATCCATGTCCTCCAATGCCAAGGCACTACAAGTTGTCCTTGGATTCCCTTTACAAAATACAAGTCCCCTCCCAAAGTGGGACGATAAGTGGCCCTCAAGACTCTCAAGCCCTTCCACGGTTCCACCCCACTACTGAATATTAGTGGCATATAATCGTTGCTCGGTGCTTTACAATTCCAAGGTCGAAATTCGAGTTACTCCAACCCATCATTTCTTCTCCATCCAAAAGAAACATGTTCTTAACTAATTTATATTGACGTGTTTTTTTATGATAAACCTAACAGCAGCAACCGGACGAAAGTATATTCCGAGTTATATATCTAAATTTCTCTTCTAAAATAAAGTATAGCGTAGTGGTTGGTTTGGACTTTGGAGGATATCTTATACTTGTTTTTGGAACTAATTTAATGTTTAGGGTCTTCACCAGGAAAGGGGCTGGAATACGTCTGATGTTAGATACTAAAGACGCGTGGCACATCTTTGTCCACAAAATTAAAAAAAAAAAAGGGCACTATTGTAAATGTAAACTTAACGATCGTTATCAGTAAAATTATTCTGTTAAAGTAAGATACCGAGGATATTTATGACAAATCCATTACCCAAACTCTCCTCGATTCTAGAGAAATCAGAGGATGTGGCGGCTTGGTTTGTCGGGAGAATCGAGTATATAGGAACGACCGAACGACATGACGCTTGGTTCAAAAGCTTGCACAGTATGGCAGTGGCAGATAGTTGATGAAAAAGCTGGAGGATGTAGGGGGTTATACTGGTGCTTTGACATGGCAGCTTCCATCAGTCTAATTAAACAACTTCTTTCATCCTGGTTTTATATTTATGTACAGTACCCCTACATAAATATCATAGCAACTAGCACGAGCCACACCCATGTCTCCCATGCATGCTCACACGCTCCCATGCATACTCCCATGCATGCTCACACGCTCCCATGCATAGTCACACATCGCTTAGTGGGGTTATCTGTGAAATCTACATGTATGGTCTTGAAGGAGAAAACGAGGGGAAGCATAATATCAGATTGCATGTGATGGATTTCGTCGGACGGTGGCTCTGTGCAGAGGAGAAGCTCCGCTTGGTTTCGGTGGAGAGAGAGAAAGCGAGAACGAACGAGGGGAGAAAGAGGTGGTGTGGTGTCGGCTGGAGGAAGAAGTGAGAATGAAGAATGTCAGGTGGCTTGTGGGTTTTAAAGAGAAAAACCAATGGCTCAAGAAAGTCGGTGAAGATCTAATGGCTAAAGATTTAAAGCGTAAAAGTAATTTGAATAAAAATGTGAAAATTGATTTAAAACTTGTAAAAGCTTTGTTAATTCGTAAAAATAAAACCGAGCATCGGAAAAATATTTCGTGAATACTTCCGCGTTTATGATGATATGTAGTTTAATATCAGCTTATTAAACTACAAACTCGACATCTAAAAATGTGTACTGATTAGTTCTTAATTGTGACAGAATTTGAGATTAAAAATCTTGGGTATCGCAATAAATATATAATTGATCAATATCATAATAAAGGATATAATTTCATAAGAACGTGGTAATTTTCGACGAATTTTTCGGACACCCGAGCTATTTATTTAGATTTTTTGAACTTGTAAATAATTTGAAAGAGTAAAATTGGACAAATGCACGGTCTGAAAGGCGCCACGTGGCACTGCTTTGTCTTTTTCTTATTTTTATAAATGCTCAAATCTTCCGAAAATCATAGTAAATAGCTCGAGTGCTCAAACAAATCTCTAAAAATTATTACGCTCTCACGGTGATGTGCTCTGTCCACCCATATAAAAATTTAGAAAAATTTATCTTCAGGGGACACGGCCGCTCTTAGAGAGGGAGGAGGACACATGAGGTCTAACTAGTGATCGAGACCCAAACATCGACTAAAATAGGTGAAATTTTCTCCATAACAATACTAGACTATCGTGAACAAATCCGACGGTCATATTTTCATTTTGTTTGTTTTAGATAAGTGAATCTCCACACGGCTACTAATGTGGTATAACTTGTTTATTAGGTTATAAGTAAATGTATATGTTTCCAAACTAACTACACATAAGGAAATAAATTTAGAAAAACCGATCGTAGGATATGATTGATATAATTGAATATGGCTACAGTAGAAAAATCACATATTTTTGATAACGTTTGAGTCTCGATCCATTGCGTCAACCCTTGTTTCATTCTTGCTGTCTAAAGGGTAGCTGTGTCACGGAAAGATAAATATCTCAAAAACATTTCACGGGCATGTACATCTCATCATACTGAGAGCGTGATAATTTTCAAGAAATTTTTCGGGCAACCGAGCTATTTATTTAGATTTTTTGAATTTGTAAATAATTTGAAAGAGTAAAATTAGACAAATGCGCGGCCTGAAAGGCGCCAAGTTGCATTGTTTGTCTTTTTCTTATTTTTAAAAATGCTCTAATCTTCCAAAAGTCATAGTAAATAATTTGAGTGCTCAATAAAATCTCTAAAAATTACCACGCTCTCACGGTGATGCGCTCTGTCCACCCATAAAAATTTAGAAAAAATTATCTTTTGGGGATACGGCCGCTCTTAGGGAGGGAAGAGGACACATAAGGTCTAACTCGTGATTGAGACCCAAACATTGACCAAAATAGCTGAAATTTTCTCCATAATAATACTTTACTATCGTGAACAAATCCGTCGGTCATATTTTCATTTTGTTAGTTTTAGGCGAGTGAATCCCTACATGCCTACTAATGTGGTATAACTTGTTTATTAGATTATATATAAATGATATGTTTCCAAACTAATTACACATAAGGAACAAAATTTGAAAAAACCGACCGTAGGATATGATTGAATCAATAGAATATGACAACGGTAGAAAAATCATATATTTTTTATAACGTTTGAGTCTCGATCCATTGCGTTAACCATTGTTTCATTATTACTCTTTAAAGGTCAACCCACAACACAAACTGAAACCCAGACCTACAACCTCCACAAATGAAAATTTCTTCTTGTTTTGGCTGATCTGACATGATTTGAGCAAAGGTTGATTATTCCCATAATATACCTAAGCTGCATAGAATCGTGTACCGCGAAAGCGTTTGAAAAGCGTCAGAATAAAATAATATAAGTTATATAATTATATATTATAGTGCTAGGCAGAAAACCACAACTCTTATAGTGGAGGTGCACCACATAGAATCAGATACCAAATAAGTATATTAAACCTAGAACAAGTGATCTGACACCCATCTAGGAGTCCTCTTCTCTCCGCTTGTCCATTTGCATATCATCTTCCCCACACATGTCTTCTCCTTCTATGCTTTTATGTCCTCACTTTCTCTCTCCGTCCCCCTCTTCTCTCCAACTCATCTCCTCCATGGCGGACCATCACCAGCATGCCCAGCCGGCCCAGCAGATTCACCACCACCATGACAAAAAAATCAATCAAACCATGTCAAAACCACCATGACTTGATTTGCTGGATGTAATTCTGCACACTCTTGATCTTGTTCTTGTTCTTCAGCCCAAATGTCTTGTCTTCCACCACCTTCTGCTTCTTCGCCACATCGGCCTTCAACGCCTTTGGCGGCATAGCTGCTTCAAATTCGAGGACGTCAAAGTGAAATACAGCAGTCTGGGGTTTCCA
The DNA here is from genome assembly GCA_963682095.1 of Potentilla sterilis. NCBI lineage: Eukaryota > Viridiplantae > Streptophyta > Magnoliopsida > Rosales > Rosaceae > Potentilla > Potentilla sterilis. The sequence continues at coordinate 53,621,183 of OY821754.1, forward strand.
GTGTGAATCTAATTGAGGTCTTCCGAGGCCGATTTGGTTGAATTTGAATCGGCGACGGCAACTAGGATTTTAGGGAGCTGCTCTCTTTGTGTGGCTTTTTCCTAGGGACTGAAGACTCGTCAAGAGAACTACACGAGTGTGTGTGTGTTTTATATGAACTTACATTATTGCCCTTGTATTGATCTCAGTAAAAATTGATTTGACTAACTCATGGAAAGTTACATTTGTACCCTTCTGTTAACATAAGGGAGTTAGGCGTGAAGTCGTTTTCCAGAAATATTCCTTCACCAGCACCTTTTGACCAAAAGTTTTGAAAGGCTTCCACACTTCCACAGATTTGCCAATATGATCGTACTGTTTCATTTTGTCCAAAAGAAAAATTGTCACTACCAGGAAAAATATCTTAGGCGACGAAATATAAATAGTTTCCTCGCCTAAGAGTTCTTAGGAGACGGAAAAAATTTCGTCCTCTAAGCTAGAAATTTCGTCGCCTAAGACTATTCTTAGGCGACGAATAATTATTTTCGTCGTCTAAGAGAACACTTTAACGACGAAAATTAATTTCGTCGTCTATGCATTTTCTTAGGTGACGAAAAAAAATTTCGTCGCCTAAGGTTTCTACTTAGGTGACGAAAAAAACTTTCATCACCTAAGATCTTTACTTAGGTGAAGAAAAAATTATTTTTCGTCGCCTAAGTTAAATACTTAGGCGAGGAAAGTGAATTTTCGTCGCCTAAGAAAACACAAAGACGCCGACAAATATTTGTCGTTATAGTTATTTTCTAAGACGACGAAAATTATGTTTTCGTCGCCTAAGATTTACACTTAGACGAGGAAACCATTTTTTCGTCGCCTAAGTGTGCATCTTAGGCGAGGAAAGTACCATTTCGTCGCCTAAGTAAATATTAGGTCAACATTATTTAAATTTATCTCTCTCAATGGGGAGCCATAGTATCGGGAGGTAAAAGTTTCCAAATTTTTACATGGATAATTAGGTTTCATCTATATGAGAGTTTAATATTTAGAAGAGTCGACCAGACAAAGTCATCTAAAAGTGCGTAATAACGTTTTCGTGTGATAAGTTTTATGAAAATCTGGTTGACCATTTGGAGATTTCGCTGGTTATGTTGGATTAGAGTTTCCTCAAGAAAATAAAACTGGGCTTATTAATTTTTTTTTTGTATTAATTAATAAATATATATATATGTATATTTGGGGTCCGAGTCGACCAAATGCACCTATGAACTCGTCGCAAAATTTTAAACACATTAAAATTAAGCCGCCAATAGATTTTTAAAAAAATTACTTTTACTTAGACCACGAAATAATCAGTTTCGTCACCTAAGTTCTTACTTAGACGGCGAAATAAAAAGTTTCGTCGTCTAAGTAAGAACTTAGGCGACGAAAATAGCTATTTCGTGGTCTAAGTAAAAAACCCTAAACACATTAAAATTAAGCCGTAAACAGATTTAAAAAAAAAATATTTTCTCTTAGACCACGAAATAATCATTTTCGTCTCCTAAGTTTTTACTTAGGCGAGGAAACCATTTTTTCGTCGCCTAAGTGTGTATCTTAGGCAAGGAAAGTATTATTTCGTCGCCTAAGTAAACTTATCACACAAATACGGTATTACGTACCTTTAGATGACCTTGTTTCATCGACTCTTCTAAAAATTAAATTCTCATATAGATGAGACGTAATTATCCATGTAAAAATTTAGGAACTTTTATCACCCGATACTATGACTCCTCATAGAGAGAGATAAGTTTAAATAAGGTTGACCGCATCGATCGAGACTCTAACTTAGTTGGATTTAAGTAATTTTTTTACCATCACCGTATTTCATCATAACGATCAAATGCTATTTCACAGCGTTTTTCAAAATTTGACTTCTTTTATATAGTTGTTTCGAAAAGTTGTACACTTCAGTATAATCTACTAATCAAGTTATACCGCATTAGTAAACATGTTGTCATTATAATGGCCAAATTCACAAAATAAAAATTTTGACCGTCTGATGTGATCGTTATAGTTAAATATGAGTAGAGTATAAAAATCAACTCGTTTCGTGAACGTTCGATGCTCGATCGAAATGGTCAACCATATTTTCATAAAACTTATCACACGAAAACGCTATTACGTACCTTTAGATGTCCTTCTTCGTCAACACTTCCGAACATTAAACTCTCATATAGATGAGACGTAATTATCCATGTAAAAATTTGAGAACTTTTACCACCTGATACTATGGCTCTCATAGAGAGAGATAAGTTTAAATAAGGTTGACCGCATCGATCGGGGCTTTAATTTTGTCAGATTTAAGTGATTTTTTTACCATCACCATATTTCATCATAACGATCAAATGCTATTTCACAGCGTTTTTTCAAAATTTGACTTCTTTTATATAGTTGTTTCGAAAATATAATTTTTAACTGAGGCAAATAGATTTTCAAAAATTTCTTTTTACTTAGGCGACGAAAAATATAAATTTGTGGCCTAAGTATTTACTTAGACGACGAAATACTTAGGCCACGAATTTATATTTTTCGTCGCCGAAGTAAAAAGAATGTTTTGAAAATCTATTTGCCTCAGTTAAAAATTATATTTTCGAAACAATTATATAAAAGAAGTCAAATTTTGAAAAAACGCTGTGAAATAGCATTTGATCGTTATAATGAAATACGGTGATGGTAAAAAAATCGTTATGATAAAATACTTATTTCGTCGTCTAAGTAAAAACTTACGCCACGAATTTATTTTTTTCGTCGCCTAAGTAAAAAGAATTTTTTGAAAATCTATTTGCGGCTTAATTTTCCACCAATAAATTTTACCAAAATTTGAAATAATCTTAGGAGACGAATATGAGTTTTTCGTCGCCTAAGTAAGTGACGCCCCCCTCCCTCTCCTTCTCTCTCAGCCACCACCCCCAACCCCCCCCCCCCCCCCCCCCCCCCCTTTTCTCTTCTCTCGTCGCCCCTCCGCACAAACAAAATACAAAACAACTACCCTATCGCAAACTCCCCGTCGCCCACTCGCCTTCAGTGCTCCTCGTCTCCCCTCTTGTCTCCGCGCCTCCTCCGACCGCCTCCCCTCTCGCCTCAAGCCCGATGACGACCTCACCTCTCCTCCGACCGCATCGCCGATCTCCTTCTTCCCGCAGCCAACTCCAGTTCTCCGCCGACCCTACCCCGTCCCCCCCACCAAAAAAAAAACTCCTCCTCCTCGCCTGAGCCTGCTCCTCCCCTAGTTGCTCGGCTCTCCGATCGCCTCTCTTCCAGCCACTCGAAGCCCCAAATAGCCCGGCTCGGCTCATCGGGCTCGGGCCGGTCCTCTTCCCTTTTTCTGCTTTATTTTCAGGTTGGTTGCCGAAAACTGTGGTGTGTTAGTGTTGTAGGTGTTGGGTTTTCTTTACTTTTGCCTTTTGGGTTTGTTATACTGTTCGTATTCCATGCATGTTTGTTGTATTTCTGATGATTGAGCTGGTTTGTGTTTTTGTTTGGGGGTTTTGCAATGCAGCATAAATTAAGGTTATTTCTGTTGTTTTGGTTTTGAGTTTGTTGAGATTAATATCTCTTTGACTAGGTTGTTGGAATTCCTTTTTCTTTGTCTTCTGTAATGACTCTAGACTTGTATTTTTAATTTTCTGGTGTTGCAGAAACAATGAGCAATAGGAAGTTTGGAGACAATCATGTTGAGAAATGAGGGGTTGGCTTTGGGGGTTTTGGTCCTGGCGAGGCTGGTGGCTGTGTATTGGCAGCAGGCATTTCTCTAGGAGGCAGCATTGGGCGCGGCGTATCGGGTGAGGGTTCATGTCTGGGAGAAGGTTCTAGAGAGGGACTTGGGCTTTTTCGAAGGGGCCGGGGCCAAACAGACTGGGGATGTTGCTTATAGGATCTCTGCTGAGGCTTCTGATGTTGCGGATTCTGTGTATGCTGTTCTCAATGTGAGTTCAGTCTTTTTTTTTCTTTTTCTTTTTTGAATTGCTATATTTGGCAATGCTGAATTTTTATTGGTTTTTGTGTAATGACAGACTGTTGTACCCAGTGCTCTGCAGATATCGGTTATGGCGGTGAAGATGGTGGCTATTAGTCCTATGTTGTCTGGGATTTCAGCTGTGGTGAGCAAGTTTTGTTTTCGTGTAAAGTCTCTGGTTGTGTGCTTGGTTTAGAGTTGTGAATTTGATTTGGGTTTTGGTTGGTTGGTAGGTGATTCCATGTATGGCTCTTGTCATTGCTTATCTTGGTGAGAAACTCCGAATGATATCTAACAAGGCCCAGCTTAGCACTGCTGCTCTCTCTGCTTATCTAAATGAGGTTTGTTTATTGTGGTAAATCGCCACTTGATTTCATGTCTTGCATCGACAGTATAGGTTCTGATGGTGTAGACTTTCTTGGTCATTATATTATATTATTTCTTGTACATGATTTTGTTGCAGGTCCTTCCTGCGATACTTTTTGTGAAAGCAAGCAATGCAGAGTTGTGGGAGAAGACTAGGTTTCAGAAGCTTGCTCATACTGACCTCTGTGAGCGTTTGGAAAAGAAGAAAATGAAGGCACTTATTCCTCAGATCATACAAATTATATATTTTGGACGGCTTTCTATGCTGTGTTTTGGTCCAATGGTATTGTGTGGTAGTTCAGTAGATATCTCTAGCATAGTTTCGTATGTAACATCATCGATTTTTCTGATCGAGCCACTATAGAGTGCAGTTAGAAAATCTTATATAGTTATATCGGAAGATAGCGATTGAGAAAGAGAGCAAGAGAGAGAGAGGGAGAGATAATGCACTATAGAGTGTCTGTAATGAACAAATTTATTAATATTAAGTATTTAATTTGATGAATAAATTGTTTAATATATTAATTATATTTTGTCTAAATTTGCCAATTTTTTTTTAAATGAAACTACTTAGGCGACGAAGAAGGAAAAATTCGTCACCTAAGTTTTCTAGTAAGCCGACGAAAAATTAACTTTTTATACCCTAAGTAGTTTAAATAAAAGAAAAAAAAAAATACAGAATAACTTAGGCGATGAAAATTAGGTTTCCTCGCCTAAGTGTATTACTTAGGCGACGAAACTCAATTTCTTCTTCACCTAAGTGATACACTTAGGCGACGAAAATTACTTTTTTGTCTCTTAAGAGAAAAACTAAGGTGACGAAATGTTGATTTTCGTCTCCTAAGCTACAGACTAAGGTGACAAAATGTTGATTTTCGTCTCCTAAGCTACGGACTAAGTTGACGAATTTTTTATTTCGTCGCCCAAGCTCTTTTAAGGAGACGAAATATTTCGTCATTTAAGAAAGATATTTCGTTGCCTAAGTATTTTCTAAGACGACGAAATAATAATGTTTCGTCGCCCACTTAGGCCACAATTTTTAGACGACGAAACTTAGGCGACAAAATTTTCGTCATCTAAGCACTTAAGCCACGAAAATCCTTCTTAGGTGACAAAAATTTTTCGTCACCTAAGATTTTCAGTGTTGTAGTGTGTATTGTCTAGCTCATTGCTAGAATATTGCACAGATTTGGAATATAATTGTTGTTTGGAAGCATTAGCTGCTCTAGCTTATGAAGATAGACTCAATTTTGTTGTTGCTTCACAACGCTCCAGAGTGCAATATCTTGACACTGCAATATCTGATGATCGCAGCTCATCTACGTACTGAAATTTCTCTATAATCATTTGTTCGTTTTTGTATTTACAAAGAAACGTGCAGGTAACGTACATGCTAACTTCTGGAATGAGCCAGACAGTTTAGAACAATGAACTGAAAAACCTGGACGACCTAGCTAGCTAGCTGCATGCTAGCTGATTCTAATATGTAATTCTTTAAAATATAGTGAAAGAATAGCTTGAAAATTTCGACGTGCTGTGATGTATATATTTTAGTGATGAAAAGAACCGACGCCGAGCCGTCGCGGAGAGCGGTCACTTTCTCTCCCACAGCGATTGAGCAGCAGTCACAGTCTGGTTCAGCCGTCCAACGAGAGCTCTTCTTGTGTTAATTAAAATTGGTTTAATTATAAAAAGGCTATTGTTATTGGCACAACTATTTTAATTTCCGACGATGATTGTGATCGGCAACTTTCGGCAGGCCCAGTACTGTATGGAGCTTTCTTTGATTTGTGCTTACCTGTCTCTTTCTGGGTTTCTAGGGTTTTGGAGGTTCATGCATATGTATCATGGTTCTTTGTTTATATATATATATATATATATATATATATATATATATATAATTAGTAAAGTACGGCAAAACACTTCCTCGATCTCCTAATCACTAAGATTTAGGATTAAAATCAAATCAACACTGAAGATATTCAAACATTTGTAAACACACATAATGCACGTTGGATGTGTGAAACTCTTCCAAACTGGCTAGTAATTTATGGTTGGGTTTAATGATGCCATGTATTATGCTAGCTAGTTGTTGCACTAATTTATTTAATTGCAATCATGTATATTCGATCACACTTGTTAAAAAAAACAATCATACATCACTTTCAAGACAGATAAGGAGCTAGAGATCGAAGAGAGAGTTGCATGGGGCTAGCTCGTGTGCCTTGCAGGTAGGCCTGGCAATTAAACCCGCGAGCCCGAAACCCGCCCGAAACCCGCACGAGAAAAACCCGCCCGAAACCCGCACGTTTACTAAACGTGCCTAGCAAACCCGGCACGCGAAAAGCACGGGTTCTAACGGGCCGGGTCGTGCTTGCACGCTGGAACCCGTTGGGACCCGTTTAAAAAAAAAAAAAAACTTTGTAAAACCTAAAACTGAGAACAGAAGAAAGAAAAGAGAGATAAGGAAGGGGTCGGGGAGAGAGGAGGAAGAAAGAAGAAAAAGAAGAGAGGAGAAGAGAAAAGGAGAAGGTTCAGCCGCCGGCGAGAGATAGCTCACAAAATGGTTCGTCTTTCATTTTCATATCTATGTTCGGGATATTGGGTTCTGCTGTGTAGTTGCTGTATCCTAAGCTTTGCGATTAGAAATTAAGATGCAGGTTAGATATGATAAATTTTTCACACTTAGCAGCAAACTGATTCAAATCTTGAAGCACCCATCAAGATTTGTGGTAAAAATCCAAGCTTTGTTCTTTGTTCTGTTTTTTATGGTCTTTGTTGTACTGGGTTTTGTTTACTTGGTTGAATTTGGAGTTCTAGGTTGGTTAATTTGGCAGCCCCATTTGTTTGATTTGATTGGGGGATTTACTCGGTTGTGTTGGTAGTTTGATATTCAACGAGATCATATTTTTATTGTGGTAAAAGATAGTAAAATACTAGAGGAACCCATGTTTGGTTTGTATTTGAGCAGTCATGAGAGCACAAAGCACTTCATGAGAGCACATTCTCTGTTTGCTTCATTCCTTCACCTTTTGAAGTGTTTTTCACTTGGATTGAATGCTGAATGGATGCTAACCTTTTCTAGTAGGCTTTATGCATGAATACATCAACACATTATTTGGAAAAATGTTTACTTAATTGGGAGGTTCAGATTAAGCCTCCTTTGTATATGATTTGACTTTATGTTTATCATAATTTAGAGCACCACATTCTATTAATGGTAGGAAACCCAGATAGTGAATAGAATTGGTATGTCTGCATACGGTGTTTTGTTAGTGGATAATTAATTGCACTTTTAAAAAGCTGCAGACATTGAGTAAGCCATGGAACATAAATTGATACATAAAGAGGAATAATGTTGTTATGGTAAATGATAGAAAAATGGAACTATATGTACATCCACTCACCAGTTCATTCTTCTGTGCAAATTACAGTTGATTGTTTTATGCCAAATGTGCATACATTTGTGGATTCTATATACTCGGGGGAGATTCTGGGAAAGTGCTTGAATTTGTTAAAACTGCTAGCCATATATGGCTTGGTGAGCTGGTTGTGATTAGGTCTTAGTGGTATTGTGTTCATGCTTGAAGCTGAAAAGTATAATGCTGTTATTTTGACGTTATATGCCAATTTAATTTCAAAGAACCCACCTTGGAGTTCTGGAACACAGTTGGGTTCATATATTTAGCTGGGGAGATATATTTTGGAGCAACTCGTCTTATGTTTTACCATAACTTGTTGTGGTGTATAAATGTCAGTAACTTTACCTTCTGGTTTATATTTATTTATCATTCGCATTCTGGAAAGCCCCTTAAAAGATATTTGCTACTTGTTTGTGATATGTCTTGTATGTTCTTTTGTTTTGTAGATGAGTGTGAATGATGAGTCTCAGAGTTTATCTACGGAGGAAGGAGGAGAAGGAGGTAGTAATCGAGTGAGAGGTGTGGCAGTACAGAAGAAGAGGGCAAGGAAATCAGTGGTTTGGACATCATTTGAGGATATTCCTATGGGTGATGATATGGTGAAGCGTGCCCAGTGCAAAAAGTGCGGAGCCATACTCAAATGTGATTCTGCAACAGGTACGGGTAGCATGTTGCGTCACCATAATAGTTGTAGTTCTAGTAATGTTGTCTCACCACAGTCTTCCACACGTTCTGATAAATTTAGTCATGAAAAATTCTCTGAGTTGGTGATTGAAGCAGTTGTTAGACATGATTTACCCTTTAGTTTTGTCGAGTATGAGGGTATAAGAGATGTGTTTTCATACATCTCTCCTACACTTAAACTCCCATGTAGAAACACTGTTAAGGCTCATGTCTTGAAGATGTATGAGGGTGAAAAAGTGAAGCTTCAGAATTTGTTGAGTTCAGTTAAAGGGAGAATAAGTTTGACTGCAGATTTATGGACCTCTTTAGCCACTGATGTGTATTTGACTGTTACAGCACATTTTGTTAATTCAGAATGGAAATTGGAGAAAAGAATTATTAATTTTTGTCATATGCCTCCTCCTCATAATGGTGTAGCATTAGCCGATAAGGTATTTACCTTGATAGGAGAGTGGGGAATTGAAAACAAGTTGTTTTCAATTACTTTAGATAATGCAAGCGCTAATGATTCTTTTGTTGAGAAGCTAAAAATTAAGTTGAATTTTAGAGGCTTGCTTATCATGGATGGTAAATTTTTTCATGTGAGATGTTGTCCACACATCTTGAACTTGATAGTTCAAGATGGGCTGAAAGAGATAGATAGGGCTGTCACAAAGATTCGGGAATGCATCAAATATATAAAGGGTTCCCAAGCAAGAAAAGAGAGATTTTTAGAGTGTGTTTCACAAGTTGGATTGGGAGGAAGTAGAAGGGGATTAAGACAAGATGTCCCAACAAGGTGGAATTCGACGTATTTGATGCTTGATGGTGTTATCTACTACCGACGTGCCTTGATGAACTTGGGAGTAAGTGACAGTAATTTCAAATTGTGTCCTGATAATGATGAATGGGATAAGATTGAAAAGATAAATAAGTTTTTAGGGGAGTTTTATGAAGTAACAGTCTTGTTTTCTGGAACAAAATACCCTACATCAAACTTATTCTTCCTGAAGGTATTTGTTATTCAACACAGTATACAGAGTGCCATGGAAGATGAAGATCCTTTTCTGCAACGTATGGGGAAAGAGATGGATTTGAAGTTCAAGAAGTATTGGTCGGATTACAGCACGATTTTGGGGATTGCTGTTGTGATGGATCCTCGGTTTAAGATGGAGTTTGTGGATTGGGCTTATGACAAACTCTATGGTCCAAGATCTTCACAGTTAAAGGTTTTTACCGACACATTATCTTCTTTGTATGGTGCATACAAGGGAAGCTTCACTCACCAAAGTTCTAGTTATCAGGTTCATGAGAGCTCATCTCAAACACAAGGCAAGCCTTGTATACTTCAGGTAAATAAATGTTTATACGTGCTTATTGTTTTGATGTTTCCATGAATTGATAGTAGTACTTTGACACCATTATTCTTGGTTGGTATGGCTAAGAAAGTGTTAAAATTCATATTGTTCTATATTTGCAGGAATTTGATGCCCGTTACAAGAGTGGTCCGAGTTCGAGTTTGAAGACTGAGTTGAGCAAATATCTGGATGAAGCAAGACTAGATAGATTGGTAGACTTGGATGTACTCGCTTGGTGGAAGATGGAGCGACACCGATACCCTATCCTATCTCAAATGGCTCGTGATGTGTTGACCATTCCTATTTCTACTGTTGCATCTGAGTCAGCTTTTAGCATTGGCGGTCGAGTTTTAGATGAGTATCGGAGCTCTTTATTACCTGACACTGTACAAGCTTTGTTGTGTACTCGAGATTGGATTTTCGGCAAAAAAGGTAAATAAGAAACAATTTAGTTTTATTTCATCGTTTTAATCTTTATGTCATATTTAAAATTATTGTTTTCTAATATTTTAGGAAAGGAGACTGTTGAGGTGGAGGATCTTACCGATGATATATTTGGTTTGATATTGCATGATCAAATGGAAGAAGAAGAAGAAAGCTTCACTTGAGAGAAATATTTAAATTGATCTAATGTAAAGGCTTGAACATTTGAACAATTTATTATTTTGGTCTGTCTGCCTTGCTGCCTTGAAGGCTTGATCAATTTATTTTGGTCTGTATTTCTGTACTATGTACTGTATGTAGCAAATGTGTTTTGGTTTATAGCTTAATGATCTAAACTTGGGACTGTTTGGTCACTTTGGTCACTTTGGTCACTTTGTTTGTTTGTTACTTTGTTTGATCACTTCGATGTTTGTTACTTTGTTTGCTTTGGTTTTTACTTTTTAGCTACTAATGATGTTTGATCACTTTGATCAGTTTGAAAACTAGAAAGAATTAGAGAAATGGTATTGTGAAACAGGTTTTGTATTCATGTTCTTTGTATTCGGTTTCAGGTCACCACCGAACTCAACCAACCGAAAGTTCAGTTTGGGCCTTACTTGGTTCGGCTTCGGCAATTAAAATCCTGAACCGATCAACTTCTTCAAATGACCATCAGTATCAGGGCTCATCTGCTCTTTTCAATCATTGATTTTCCTAATTAATCTCTTTCCATGTTGTTGACCTAATGTAAAGGCTTTTCTTCCACATATCTTCCTTTCATTTGTTGAGAACGTGACTCCATTTGGTTGGAGTCTTTGACATGGTTTATCTCTGCTAAATGTGTGGTGTTGTTCAATTGGGATCCCCTAGATCAAATAATGGCTTTATCGCTTCAAATGGTGTGATTCAGTGATATATGAACTCAGGTCTAATTCTCTTCGACTTACATCATATGGAAATTTAATAGTACTTGCTACTCGGAACTTCTTTAGGTAGATCGAGATTTAAGGGGCAAAAGAATGAGTCAAAATAACTGTCTCGGCCACATGTAAGAACATTACAATAGTGAGGTATTGAACAAGACTGAAAATGGGAACCTCAAAAAAGTAACAGCTAATGGAAACTTAAAATAAATCTGTAAAAAAAAATAAAAAATAAAAAAAAATTCACGGGTTTACGGGTTCTAACGGGTAGCCCGTAAACCCATCGGGCCGAACCCGCGAAACCCGTTAATGTAAACGGGCTCTTAACGTGCCGACCCGTTAAAAACACGGCCCGTTAAGGACCCGCACGAGCCCGCACGGGCCCGCACGATTGCCAGGCCTACTTGCAGGACAAATGAAGCCAATGAAGTTCATACCTAGCTTGATTGCCAATTAACTTTCCCATTGCTGCAATTTGAAAAATGGAAACAAGCTAGCGAAAGAGCAAACAAGCAAAACATATTGAAAAACAACAAAGCCACAGGCACAGGTGCACGCACGACCTGGTTGCCTAGTGATTTACTCCACAAACAAGGCAACAAATTAGACAAATGATTATTGTTAGTTTATACATGCAGCTGCTAGTTTCAATTCAAACTTTCAACAGTGCTGTGAATAAGTCCTTATATATATATGGCCTTTAGCACAATGCATACTGTCATTCGATATATAATGTAAGGCGTGGTTATTAATGTGTGTATATTATCAATGTAACAATGTGTAGCATTTTGAATTGATGATCTCTTAAGTTACAATCTGACCAAGCTTGTGTCAAAAAAAAATGCAATATATATAGCATGTCTAATTAAACTTGCAAATAGCTGACTTTTGAGACTGCAAAAGTCTGGGTTTCTAGAATTTTAGGGAAAAATCACATTAAAATGCACACTAGTACGTAGCTAGTTTTTTTTATCGATACAAAATGCACACTAGTAGTTTCATTTTCATCAGCATATGGTATTTGATTTCTTATTGGTTGGAGGAGTGAGCATGAAACATTGATAGAATGCAGTATATATATTTGCAAAGAAAACATACTATCAAAGTCAACTACTGAAGAAGGGGGTAGAGCACGTCAATTCCTATTAACAAAATTGATAGAATAAAGCACGATGGTGGAATGTGCGATTCAACTATGCCTAAATTCCAAGTGACACAATGATAGGAGCAAGGAACAGACCAGGTATCAAAAGTCAGATTCCAGAAGCATGTGGTTTGAAGAAACTTGTTTGATTTTACGTATTCTGCATCACGTATTGCACAAATCGATCTCTTTCTTAGATATTTAACAAGAAGTACGTGTGTGGGCGCTTAATTGAATCTTGTAAATATTCAAGAGAACATCCTGATCGAGATAATAATAATAAGAGTATGTGTCAATATATTAAACATATGAATTCGAAAATTTAGCTTGAACAACTCTTACGTTACCATTCTATGTTCGTGCTGGTTCTTTTCTCTTCTTTAAAATCCTTACACCTACCTACTTTTCACATAACCAAATTAAAAAAAAAGTTGAAACCAAATCTTATCTTCTTTCTTAAAAACCCCAAATTTCGATCGTGTTAGACTCCACACAAAAGAAGCACAAAAATTATCCATGCAACTAGCTAAGTCAAACTCTATCTTTCCATCTCTCTTCGTAAATGATCGACCTTTCCTTTATGAGAGATATCGAAATGAATGACCTCAAAGTAAGCATTTCTATAGATATTGTTCATCAAATTCCTGAGGTTGACACCCAACTTTCCTCGAGTACTCGAACACCCATCAACCTCTTTACAAAATTTGACCAAAACCTTCAAAAGCTACCTAAGCTTTTGGATTGAGATCGAGGTCCATCCCCATATATATGATAACTAATTAATCATCTTTTGAAGCTCCCAAGGCTGGTGGAGTATCATGTATGCATGCAGCTTGGTCTTTCATCATCAATCTTGGTTCACATAAAATGAGAAGAAAGCGAAACCCTGAATGATCCCTACCCAACTCATGAAGCAAAAAATCCCACATGCAATCGAGTGCAAGAATGTGCTCCATACACATGGACGTCTAAATGGTCCACCCTTTTAAAAACCAGTTTATTAGATCTCGATTCTTCTTCTTCTTCTTCTTCACCTCCATTGATCACTACTATAGCTGTAGCTGGGATTATATAAGAAACACGAACAGTGGAGCAAGATGAATGGAGTTGGATGAAAATGGACGCTGACTTGATTATTGTATATAGGAAAGGGGTTGCTGAGAAACAAAGCATGACATCAGAAGCTAGCATACATACGAGCACAGAAATGATATATCGAGGCATGCCACTACCGAAAGGTATGAGCAACATGAATAATATTGACTTGTTTGGGATATGATTAAAGGCATGAAAATGATATATATCGGTAGCAGCAGTTTGGTGGTGGAAAGGAGACAGGTATTAGGTATAGGGCCAGAAAACCGTAATATGTTAGACGTTCGTTTTCTGTTTGAACTTTGATGAATAGCTAGAGTAGAAACATTTTACCCAAAAATTCTTACATACTCAGATTTTTTATACTCAGTCATGCTAACAATCTCAACAGTTAACTATTATTGATAGTCAATGGACATGATATAACACGCATTCGAGAACTGATACTCTGAACATGTAAGATATTGCCTTATAAAACACTACAATTATGTTCAGTCTTAAAAAAATCACCACGTACAAGTAGTCAAGTTATAGGTGTGGAAGCCCATATACGGGTTCGAACCTCTCTGATACTGATTGGAGTCGTAATCTATTCTTGGTGGTCATGAATAAAGAAGCGTTCTATAATGTGATTGTCTGACACAAATTAATTTTTAGGTCTTAAAAATCTTAAAAGAAACCGTATAATCATGATGAAAAAAATCCATTAATGGTCACAATGACAATAGTGAGTTTGGGGTACTATCTGTGATGAATACGAGACGCTTGAGTTTGCTTAAAGCGGAAAAAACTTGAAAGAATGGAAAGGACGATTTAGATGCTATGTCCGGAGGCATTAGGAAGAAAGAATTGCATGTGTGGTATTGGCATTATGTAGTGTTTGATAAGAAGCTACAGCTGGTGCATGTTCAAAATGATCCAAACTTAGTAAAAACGTAAGAGCAAGCTACCATTTCATTTTTGTGTCAATTTTATACTGTCTGCCCAAGTTGAGGGTAATGTACAGCCTAAGAAATACAAGAACCATGTATAGACATGTACAGCCTAATTGGATAACGTAAATTTCCAGTTCAAAGTTCTGGTTCTGGAGTGTTATCTCAACTATTAGGATTGGCCAAACACTTGGCGATGACAATACAATTATGTTAAATTGTTAACTAGTAGTTACTTGTACCAATTTCTATTTCTTGTAATAGAAATTTATTGGAGTCGTAAGTTTTTACCCTTTTTGTCAAATTCTTACCCTTTTTGATGAGTTTTATATCAAAAGAAAAATAATCTTGCTAATTCAACTATATCTTTTAACGACATGTCTTGAAAAAGATTTTCTCAAAATTATAGTCCTGCAAACTGCAAAGTAGTAAGAATTTGGATGTTGTGGATTTACTTCTTCTTTGGACAATTTTCGTGCTACTTTGAGCAAAATCAGATCCGTTTGTCCTTCTAGGATAGATTCCACAACTTTTACCTTTTACAGAGTCAAATATTATTTATCACGTCAAGTCACTTATTAATTTACCAGCGATCTCGATTATCCTTTATATTTACGAGATAAATTGTCGAAATATGGTAGTTAATGTCACATTTAATAATAACTCCACACGACAAGAATTCATATATTTTTATCAGATAAAATTGTCAAAATAACACAACAATTGACACGTTGCTGGCAATTGAATCCAAGTAATAACTCCACACTAAAAGAATCTTTTATTTTTAATGAACAAATTGTCAGGATAATGCAACAAATTACACGTTAATGATACTTAGAATATTATAATACATTCGTTTTGGAGTGATGCGATTTATATCACAAAAAATAATTTTACTAATAGTTGAGAATTCTGTTAACGACATTTCTTGCAAAACTTCTTAGAATTATAGTTCTATAAAATAGTAAGAATTTGGATTGTTGTGGATTTACTTTTTCCTAGGACGATTTTCATGCCTATTTTGAGAAAAATCAGATCCCGTTTGTCCTTCTAGGACAAATTCCACAACTTTTACCTTTTCTATTGAACCAAGAATTACGGAGTCAAATATTTTTGTATCACGTCAAGTCACTAAATTCAGTGACATATGCGATTTCGATCATCTCTTTATCTCTACCGGATAAATTGTCAAGATGTAGTACTAAATGACACATTAATGACTGTTGATTCCAAGTATTTAATAACTCCACACAACAAGAATCCTTCAATCTTTATCTGATGAAATTGTCAAGATAACGCAACAAATGACACATTAATGATAGTCGAATCTAAGTAATAACTCCTCACCACAAAAATCTCCTTATTTTTACTTGATAAATCGTCAGAATAACACAATAAATGACACGTTAATAACAGTCGAATCCATGTAATACCATCCACACTACAACAAGACACAGCTAGTATATCCACACCACACAATGAAGTTTAACAAGTCCTAACCAAAAATCCAAAATTAACAACCTTAAAAATCCCAATGGCAAGCCCGGCCCCACTAACCTAACCCAATACGACGTCGCTTTCCCGCACACAGTAATCCCAGGCTAATGCAAACAAACAACAAAAGCTTAAACCCGAGAGTCAAAAAAAACGCAGACCCAAGATTGCAACAGCCATATATACACAAATACAAATTTTACAAACACACATAATAAACACCGCAATATTATTCAACCTTTCCCTTTCTCTCTCTAAAAAACTCAACACACTCTCTCTCTCTACACACACATAAGCATAAGTTTTCTTGATACCCAAAACACAACGGGCATATTCTCCTCCTTCTCAAATCTGCAATCCCCAACGGCACTGAGATTATCGAACCCCAAATTTCTTTAGGGATTTTGATTCTGATTTGAATCGGAGTTTTAAATGGTGGTGAAGATGATGAAGTGGCGGCCGTGGCCGCCGTTGACGGCGAGGAAGTACGAGTTGAGGCTGGTGGTGCGGCGGCTCGAGGGCTGGGATCCGGTGCGGGAGGCCAAGCTGACGGTCGAGATTAGGTGGAAGGGGACCAATCGGAGCAGAGTGGGGCCCCTTAGCTCGCTCCGACGCGCCGTCGTGAAGAGGAATTTTACTAAGGAGGCGGAGGTGGGTGAAAACGGCGTCGTTTTGTGGGACGAGGAGTTTCATAGCGCGTGTTCTTTTTCGAAGTATAAGGACAATGTGTTTCATCCCTGGGAGATCGTCTTCACTGTCTTTGATGTAAGTTTTGAGTATTTTTTTTTAATTCGAATTTGGTTTAAAAGTTTTAGTCTTTTTAGTTGGAGTTTGATATTATTGGAATTTAGGGAACTGGGTTTGCTGGAAATGTGAAATCCGTTGGTAGGTACCTGATGGAATCTGTTAAATCTGAGATGAAATTTTGGGTTGTAATTAGATACCGGATTTTGTGAACTGAAGATTGATGATTTTTTTGTTTGTTTGTTTATAACTGCGACTCTTGATTTCTTCTCTGGTTAACTGTATTTATTTGACTAATCTGTACACGGTTGCGTTTATTGAAATTGATGTGTGTGTGTGATAAAGGGTTGAATATGGTGGTGTGCGTCAAGTTGTTTAGAAATTGGACTTTTTTTTATTGACCGGTGGAGTATGGACCTGGGTAACTGTAGAGTCTCATCTGGGTTTGCTTTTGCTAAGGGTTTTTGAATTTAAGAATAGAAGTTTATGTGTAGTTGTGCGGCAAATTTGACCCTAAGTTTATGCTTTGGTTGTGGAATTATATGGGATTAAGATAGTTCTTCTGTTTTATGTCACCTTTTCTGGTTGTTCGATTTCATTATAAGTTTACTTTGGTTAACCACAATAGAGAACTGAGGTGCATTTCTAATCCAGGGATTGAATCAAGGGCCAAAAATTAAAGCTCCTGTTGTCGGAACGGCTTCAATGAACCTTGCTGAATATATTTCTGCAGCTGAAGAGAACGAGCTTCAGTTGAACATCCCCCTCACCACGTCTGGCAGTGCTGCTGAGCAATGTCCCTCACTTTGTGTATGTTTCTGCCCATTGGTTTTGAGTGTTTTTTTTCTTTTCTTGTTTCTCTAGATACTTATGATTCATTTGTCAGTTATATATATTTAGTATTTTTGTTTTAAAATTATCAGATATCACTTGGCTTATTGGAATTGAGAACGGCTCAAGAAATGACAGAGCCGGTTCAGGGATCAATTATGCCTGGTCCATCACCAGCCCAATCAAGAGAAACTGTATCTGCAGAAAAGGATGAGCTTTCTGCTCTTAAAGCCGGTCTTAGAAAAGTAAAGATTTTTACTGAGTATGTGTCCACCAGAAAAGCGAAAAAACCCTGCCGTGAGGAGGAGGGTAGTGAGGGTAGGTGTTCTGCCAGGAGTGAGGATGGCGAGTACAACTATCCATTTGACACTGATTCACTTGATGATTGTGAAGAAGGTGAATCAGATGATGTCAAAGATGATTCCAGTGTTAGGAAGTCATTCAGTTATGGCACACTGGCCCATGCAAATTATGCTGGAAGAACAATTTACTCCAATATGAGGATCAATGACGAAGGTGAGGATTGGGTTTATTACAGCAATCGCAAATCAGATGTGGGGTGCTCACAAGCCGAGGACTCATCTGCATCAGTCTCTGAGCCATTTGTTAGTTCAAAACGTGGCTTACTTCCTTGGAGGAAGAGAAAGCTGAGCTTCATTCGGTCTCCTAAAGCTAAAGGAGAACCATTGCTAAAGAAGGCTTATGGTGAAGAAGGTGGTGATGACATTGATTTTGATCGACGTCAGCTAAGCTCTGATGAATGCCTATCTCTTGGGGTAAAGTACTGCTCTGATACTTCTTTGTAATGGTTTAATTAGGTTATGTTTGTGATTTGCCTTCCTTGTTTTAGTATATGGCTAATTGTTCGTGGCAGCTAGATTAATAAGTTTGTTTATTGACTCATGTTTCCGTTGTTAATTTTGATTCCTTTTCTATTTGTTGACTTATCTCCTAACATTGTCTCATGTGTAAGCATTTGGTGAAGCTCTTAATTTGTTCCGGATTTCTGATAGGATAATGGAGGTGGTTGAATCTAGACAAAAATTAGTATATCTACTTTTTACCTCCATTGTAAACTGTTTCACCCTAGCTAAAGTACTTCACATATGATGTGATAATTCCATCTGCAGCTTATCAGTCTCCATCCACTATTTTTCATAAATTCAGTTGTTTACAGTATTTTTACTAATAATGTCAATTATTTTTTCAGTGGCAGAAGACAGAGGAGGATTCATCTGCTAATCGGTCATCAGTTTCGGAATTTGGAGATGATAATTTTGCCATAGGCTGTTGGGAAAACAAGGAAGTGACAAACCGTGATGGACACATGAAGCTCCAAACACAGATATTTTTTGCTTCTATTGATCAGCGGAGTGAGCGGGCAGCGGGTGAGAGTGCATGTACGGCTCTTGTTGCAGTAATTGCGGATTGGTTTCAGAATAACCCTGACCACATGCCCTTAAAGTCCCAGTTTGATAGTCTGATTCGAGAAGGCTCGTTAGAGTGGAGGAATCTTTGTGAAAATGAGACATATATGAAGAGATTTCCCGACAAGCACTTTGATCTTGAAACTGTTCTCCAAGCCAAAATACGTCCTCTTTCTGTAGTTCCGGGGAAATCTATCATTGGGTTTTTCCATCCTGAGGGGGTGGACGAGGGTCGATTTGATTTTTTACATGGTGCAATGTCCTTTGATAACATTTGGGATGAGATTAGCCGAGCTGCATCCGAATGTTCTAGCAATGGGGAACCTCAAGTTTATATTGTTAGTTGGAATGACCATTTCTTCATTCTCAAGGTTGAACCAGAAGCTTACTACATCATTGATACATTAGGGGAGAGGCTCTATGAAGGATGTGACCAGGCCTATATTCTCAAATTTGACAGCAACACGGCAATTTACAAAAAGCAAAATGTTGCACAATCATCTGATGATAAGACAGCCGGTGATCAGCCAATTGTTGCAGGAAATGTTGAACCCAAGAATCAGCAGATGCAGCAGGTCAATGGTAAGGAGGAGGGGTCTATAGTAGAGGCAGAAGTGATTAATCCAGAGGATCAGAAGGAGGAAGAGGAAGTCGTGTGTCGAGGGAAGGAAGCCTGCAAAGAGTATATAAAGAGCTTTCTGGCTGCTATTCCAATAAGGGAATTGCAGGCAGATATGAAGAAAGGACTAATGTCATCCACACCTCTTCATCAACGTTTACAGATTGAATTCAATTTTACCCAGTTCTCAAAACTGCTGCCTACTAGTCCACCGGCAGAAGTAACCACTGATGCGCCACAAAGTCCACCAGCAGAAATAACCACAGATGAGTCGGAAAGTCTCCAAGTTTGTACGGCAGAGGTTGTTGCGGAATAAGAGTGTGTAAATTTTAGGAAGTGTGATTACTCTAACGTTCTTTTCTTTTTTATCTTTTCTCAACTGAGTGTCTCTAATGGGAACTGGAATTAACAAATAGGAAAGTGCTCAATTTTTTTGAGTACCATGGGAGGGAGGTAAGCTTGAGTCCATTCTAAGATAGGCTGGAAATGAAAGTGTATGTTTCCGCAGTTGGATCTTATGTTTGTTTACCTAATTTGATGTGGCATTGCTATGTAGCCTAATCTCTGGTAAATGTGTATTCTGTACATGACTCTGTAATCTCTCTTTCAGACTACTCAGCTCTGACTTCTTACCAATGTTATCATACCCTTTTTCGAATCTCAAAATTTTCTTTTGGTTTTAGCCTTTTAACTTTTATAGCAGACTGCTGTATGGAAAATCACGTTATCTGTTATGTTTCTGCAGTTACTTTCTGATTCCAATTTCCCATACGTTCTTTTCCGGCCACTGTAAACATTGACGGGAATCTGATTGACTTTTGTATAGGATTCTGGTCTTGGATGCCATTTGTTCCTTTCCAAATTTGCTCCATCTTATTAGCTGTAAAGAGATGGGATATTCATCTTTTTTTTTGCCTCGAGGAAAAACAATGAAAACAAAAGGGTGAATAGAAACTTTCAAGTTTGGTCTTCGAGGACATGAGAAGATTCTCCAGACATTCACGCTGTGTTGAAGGAAAAGTTGAAGCCCGGAATGTTTTCCACCACTATAGCACTAACTAGATAACAATAACATAATCTTCACATACAGTATCACATTAGAGGGAGGGTTTTCTTTGGTATTTTTTTGGCCCTGTAGAGCACGTTCAGAATATACTAACCTCAAATAGTCAGTATGTACTGGTTTCTGTCATGATTCCAAGTTTGCCTCATGTACATAGTACCCAAAAACTTGGCTGAAACATGAAGTTATTAAAATTAAGATAGAATATGGTTACATTGATGAAATAAATCATTGATAGCGAAATTCATTTTGGATGTGAGAAGTAAGCAACAATACATTTTGTGGTTTATGTGTATTTTTCAATAAAAATCATTGGATTCACGATTAAATGTGAGATCTACATTTACAATATAGTAATAACTTTTCTGATATTACTTCTGATAAAAGATTCAATGATTTCTCAGCAAAAAAAGATTCAAAATCAATGATTCCGTGGAATCATTATCCAATATCATATAGCTCTTTACTTGCCTAATCTCCAAAATTGATGGCCAAAAACTACCTTCACTATAGTTATACAATTGCAGTTTCTTCGCTTTCTTATTAAGGCAATGATGGTGATCACTGATCAGGGATAAAAAATCAAACATTGTTAACTTTTTCGGCCTTTTCAAATGTGGCTTGTAATATGCATAAACCAAACAATGTTAAACTTTTTAAAAGAGTCTGCATCATCCCAAGACTTGTCAAAGGCCTTACAACACAAATCCAGCAACTCGAAATGCAACAATTAAGAAAAGTTTAAGAACCATGATCATGATGAGTAGGATGGAATCATTTTCAAGTTTCAAATCTCTCAATCAATTTATCACAGGATTTATGTATTAAAAGGAAAAAAAAAAAAAAAAGGTAGATGAATACTCCATCGCCATCGTTCATTGTCCATACTCAGCAACTAACACCTAGCTTTTGTTTGACAATTGGCAATCATATGATAGGGGGATTAAGGAGCTTCAAAGTGGAGACATTACATGTCATGGTAAATATTATTCACCCCTAGAGTTACAAGTCTTGAAGACCCTAAAATTACGATGGATGCTTGGGCTTCAAATAAGTAAAGGGAGAGATTGAAGCCGGCCTGATTTTGTTGTTCTCAAATAGAGGCCCATAACTCATCATTCACATGTCTTATCTATACTATTATTAAAAAAACATATTTTGTTAGCCAACATGGCCGTGAAAAGACACGAAACCCCCTATATCATATATTATGTTAAAATAATTTTTAATATTCGAAGAGTATTATGATAAATAAATAAACACTAATAAACCAAATTAAAAGAAAATTGATAAGTTCCCTCCTGCAAAATTCTCCTCATTCTACGGGTTAACTCCCTACTATCCCTAAGCATGCAAATAATTTCCCCACTTCTCTCACTTTTATAATTACCAAGATAAGATTTTTTTTCAAAAAAAAAGAAAAAAAAAAAAGATTAAAATATTTTACGAAATTATGAAATCAAATATGTAAATATATTTTACATAAAGCTAGTCTCTATTAATAAAGCGCATACGCCAAACAACTATTTCGTCTATTTGTCCTGATAAAATTTACTGAGTTCCGAAAGTGTCCATGTTTGTGCTGAAATGAAAGATAGCAACAAGGATTAGAAACATGAAGAAAGATTATAAAGCTAGGCGGGCAAAGGCGGGTGATAAAAGAGTGCTAGGCGGGTGTTAGGCTGCTAAATGAATTTTAGGCGGGCGCTAGGCGGGGCTAAATGTGTATTAGGCGGGGCTAAGCGGATGCTAGACGGGAACTAGGCAGGGCTAAAACAGTGCTAGGCGGTCTTTAGGCGGAAGCTAGGCGAGGCTACAAAAGCGTGTTGGGCGGGCACTCGGCGGGAGCTAGGCGGGCTCGAGTTTCATTTGTTTTAGGAAGAATAGATTGAACAAATTACAGAGACAATAATATGTAAAAGCAGAAATGGGCTCTCTGTATGCAAAGAATTAATATACATGCAATACATCTATAGCTATGAACTAGATATCTATGTAATGAAGTTTGGATGGAGCAGAATTTACACCCTACAGAACAAATACTCGGAGAACAAACAATCTGATCATAGTAGCCCGATAGCTCATAGTCAAATATGCTGATCTCTTGATCAATATGAGCAAAACCGTTCATGTAGAAGGATCAAAAGGCTTATTAGTCCCCAAAAGTCAGGACTCAAGATCTTGAAATGGCAACATATCCACCATTCGGTCCGCTGTCGAAAGTGATGAACCTTCTGAAATATCTGTTGTTGTAGTATCATGTCTATCATCTGAGTACATCTGGTAACACAGTTGGTTTAGATCTTGATCATTCGTAAACACTTCTTGGTTCCACAGCTCGGAAGAATCAAATGATTCATCAGTTGAGACATCCACACTGCTAGTGTTTCAATAAGGCTCTCCTATACACCAAGTAGCAGAGGGTTTTCTGAATAAAATAAAATAATGTTGGGTGCATTTGAACTCCCCTTTCTATGCAATCATATTCTGCATTCTTGTAATGTGCCAAACTAACTCACATCTCTTACTCGCAATTCAAAATTAACAATTTACTGTGCATGTCAATTTAGATTTGACAGTAAAGTTCATAGTCTTGAATCTTTGAGTCCTCATCATTGGCATGCTGCGTTATATATGCTACTCCTCGGCCTTAACTTTTGCCTGGCAATTAGTATTGATGAACTTTTTGGGGTTTAGCATGTACTAATCTGAGCTCAATATCCTGGTTTAAGTGGTAGATATATACAAGAAGATTAGAACATGGAGAAAGATGCCTCTACACTTTAGCATAAAGTTGTTAGCGTGAATGCTTCATCATTAGACCCACACCTTCTTTTAGTACATAAGCTTTCAATATCAATCAGTGAGTTCTATCCAAGCATTAGGACGAGCCATGTGCATGGTCTTCCCTAGCCCATCATTTCGAATTTGGTATCTGAAGATAAGAAGAAGTCTCATCTACCTGCACATACCTGAGCAGAAGTTAGCATCTCCCAAACCTCTAAAATCATCTTATTTATGCCTCAAGCAAGCTGTTTTCTAGTTCCTCTTAACTTAGAAGTGGATGAAAATTAATGAAGGATCCATATATAACTTTGTCCGTGATCCCTTTTGGATAACTATTTCACCCCAAAATTTTATAACGTTACTACGTTAGAGAATGAACCAACATTGCATATCAAACTAACGCACTTCGACAGAGACAACTATGTATAACAAGATAACGTTCTGACATGTTATGTCACAAGACTAGGAATCAGAATCACTGATTATGTTGTGGTACAACAATAACATTAATTCTACTATACATATTAGATTCCTATAACTGGAATTCTACAACGCTAATGCAGGATACAGAGATACTGCATTTTAGAACTTGAAAGTTACAAAATATAGACCGAATAAACTAGTTGAACTAGTCAACAGCAGATGGAGCACCTGATCAGACCATTTTCGTTACACTCTGCACATCTAACGTGTAGTTCATCCTTCCCATGATCACTGTCTACAAACACCTTTCGACTTCCATTGCAATTGAAGCACACAACAAAACGCATATTGGCACAACGGCTACATGGCGAATCAGACAGGTCTAGTGGGATTCCTTCTAACAGCTTCTTCAGCTTTCCTTGCTCATGAAGCACTACTACTTCATCAGCTCCTCCAATGTACCTCCCCTTGATGAAAAGCCTTGGAGGGATCACTTTACTATCAAACATCTTCCACAACTCATCCCGGAATTTCATGTGCATCGAAACGTCCCTCTCTTGCACCGTCACCTTGAGACTTTCTAGCAGAAACCGAATTGCCTTGCAGTCCTCATATGTTTTCCTGATACCTGTCAAGCTTGTTGAGTAAAGAATGACACACTCGCCTCCCCCGGGTGGACATTTCTCTTCATAATCTAACAAAGATGGAAGGTCTTGTTCCTCGTCTGTTTCTTCCTCAAAATCTAAAAATGGTGGTGTAACACTCTCATCGTCGCCAACATTGAACCCCAATTCTCTATCTTCAGCCTTGAGTGCTTCCTTAACTACAAGCTCCGCGGAGAAACTTTGATTCTTCCTAATGTTAATCTTTTCTGTGGGGCTTAGCTGAAAAACCAGGCCATGTCTGAAAGAACTAATTGTTGGGATGGACTTCAATGTCTTGAGAAGTTTTCCCCTCATTCCTCTCATGTCTCACTTTGTTTAGGTAATGGAATGTGCATGTGATCACATTGACATAAAGAGTTGGGGAAGAGAAAGACCAGGAAGATGAGTATGTTTTTCAGTGAAAATGACTAGTGAGGAGATTGGAGGTCCATAGCTTGATGACATTTTCCTTTTGGTTTCCAGTTGTTCAAAAGCAAACACTGGAGAAAGAAACCGATTGTTGGATGCTTTTGAGAGTTTTAGGTGGGGACTCAACTATCTAAGACATTTTACCAAATGCTAATCATGGTTTAAGAGTAAAATGTCTGAACTCCCCCTTCATGATTAGTCTCTTGAACTACTAAGTAACTAACCTAGGTTGCAGAATGTAATTTGGTAATGGTAAGTCTTACGAGTCAAGAGCTAATTCCGGGGGAGACAAAGGTGGTGCCATATTGACCATAATTGAGTCTAATGAGCTAAAGCAGCTTTCCATTTCTTCTTTTATCACTTGGAAGGAACCCTCGAGATAACAACTAAGGACTAAAGTGATTGAAACATTTGGTACCTGCAACGATCATGCACCTGATCTCAATACCCTACACAAATTATGTGATTCTAGCAGTAAGCACTTGGCTTATCCCAAAGAAGAAAATTGCAAAGTAACTACTAACCTGTTAGCATTTTATGGAAGTGTTTGGCATTGTATGCCCTCTTGAGTATCGTTTTCATTGAAAACTGGTTGTGTGAGGACAAGTTTGATCACCACTTAAGTTCATTGCAATTCGGTATTGAACCACCCCACAGAGTCACACACCATGTCGAGTATGGAATCCTTTGTAGCACAAAGGGTTATGACTTTGTGGTTATGGTGGATGGGGGACCTTTTGTGATGGTGGTGCCTATAGAAAGCATTATCATGAAGCTTACCCACTAGTGAATGATGGGCCACCGTGAATTGCGGCTTCTAAATTTGCAGTTTTAGAGTAATAAGCTGGTTATAATATCACATCCGGAAGCATAAATTTTCTGAACAAGACGATCTCATAATAATCTTGATTTTAAGTTTGATAAGCTCTCACTTTTGTGATCTAGGTAGAAGTACTCATTTAGGGCATCAGCAGTGGGGAGCTATACTTGGGTCCTTATTTGAAATTTGGGTCCAAAAAAGTGGATTAAGCCTTGTAGTGGGTCAGAAAAAAAAAGACCCAAATTAGTCGGAGAGCCAAATATTGGATCAAATTTGACCCAAAGTGTGAGCAAATTTGCTTTGGACTCAAAACTGGGACCCACCAAATGAGGCTGTTTTGCTGAACCATATTGAGACAACGGCTATATTTCTGACTATGCCTAATAATCTTTTGCATGTTCAATTGGTTATTATTGAAGTTGGATAATATCATTATATATTCAAATTATATATTGAGTTGATATTCAAGTTTACTAACACATGTAATTCACGTTGATATTTGTTATATTGTAATGACTAAAAATTCTTGATTTTATGTTTCATGTCTGATGAATAAATTCTATTATCTTAAACTAAGTTTATTAATCTTTTTTTAAACTTAATTGGAATGAATGTATAGATGCCTAAAAATTAAATCAAACATAAATAAAAGACTCAAGTATGAATATGAGTAAAAAAAAAATTGTGCTATGAACCTACACGAGTCTAAAAAATTGAATTAAAAATATAGGTCCAAAAATAAGTCATGTACCACTACAGCACCCAAAAAAATGAGTTTTGTTATACACTATTCAGATGGACTCAAATCACTATTCAGGCTTATTTAGACCCAAATTTGAGTCTAAAAAATAAGTTCCCACTGCTGATGCTCTAACATGCTCATCCTAACTGCAGGTGGTTGTTAACATTGCTTTGGTATGTTTTAAGTCTAGGGTTTGAATCATCATTCACCATTTGTTAGTTAGTTAGCATAGATACAAGCTGTGTGGGGCAAGTGGTTTGCAAAGAACTGTGTAATCTGACTAATATCAGAAAATTCCTTATCGGCATATTGTAATAGTTGATGACTTTGGTAATGTTCCTAATGATTTAAACTTAGATGTGTCGCACTTCATATTTATTCATTGAGAGGCTTTTAACTTATAGTTTCTCCCAAGATGCCTAAAAAAATATGACTTAGATGCAATTTTTCCAGGCATCGCTCTCTCATGAAATACTTTGCACACATATAGTGAGACATATATTCCGATGAATAAAACGTGTGCCAAAGCCATACGCACCCAGCCAGTCCAACCCTCTCTTCCGGAATTGTTGAGACCTTTGTGGGCTAATACTTCATCTCTCCAAGTAAGGACCAGCCTCGTTAAGTTTGTTCAGTAAAACCAACAAGCCATTTAGTTTGTTTAGTAAAACCAACCAAGTCATCATACGTTTCCACAAATCAATTGGTTCCAACCTAAACTAACTTGTGCTCGAGAGACTTCTTCACCAAACCTTCTGCCTGTAAATTCAGTGTAAAGAACCTTGAATGCACCCGCGTTCTTAACGTGGATTCATTCCAATTCAAACATTTTAAAATGAAAAGGGACACTTTATGAAACCACTGTTACATGCAACAGTACGCGGATCAGTGAGGACTACCGCTGCAAGGAAGATGAAAAATGACATGAGCAGTGCTTCACTGCGTATAATCCAGCAATTGTGTATTAACAAGTAATATAAATCAGTGAAGAAGCAGACGGAGTAATTATACCACTGAAAATAACCACACATATCGCATATTCAAGTTTCAGTTCCATTTAGTTTAATAAGTGACAAGTAGATGGAGTAATTACAATATACACATCACAAAATACTGCAAAGTTGAAGTAATAACATCAAACAGACGGCCATAAAGACCATTCTTCTTACATGCTATGAAGTATAGTTCTGATCGATGTACCAAAGGACTGACGTTTGAAGCTTTTAACTATCAGCCACAGAAGATGCAAACCCAATGTCAAAATCGAAGGCTATGCATGTCAGCTCATGCTTGTTTGCATCATACATCTTCATTTTAAGAGAGTATGAACCCTGCATGTGAACTTTGTCAGAACAGGAAGATGTAGTAGGAGAATATGCAAACAAGTATGACAATGGTATAGGAATTTGATGTCAGTTTGGTGAATGTGATGTTTAAGATGGAGGACATAAAGGTACTGATAATGATGATGAGTGCATTGTAATTTCAAAAGCAGGGGAAACATATCAAAGATAAATCAGCAACATTTGATTTGTCCAGAAGACTGATGTGCTATAATATTCAACAATTTTACCCGGAGCTTTTTCTACTGCTCTTATGCAATTGATATTGTAATGAGTCCAGGTCATTTCGCATTATAGAAATGCCTAACAAAAGAAGCTTCATGACAGCATTCTATTGACAGTTCTAAATGTAGTCAAGACAAGTAACCTAGATCCAATTGTTCAGTCAGAGCTAACCAAGACAATAGAGCAAGGACAAAAACCAAATAGCAGGAAATATTTTAAGGCAGTTGAATTCAATTAGGTACTTGGACGAAACAAAGAACCTGATACAGGATGTCATATCCAGTAACAAAAACATTTAATCTGTAAAACCTGGGGAGGAATAAGAACAAAAGGCAAAAGACCTTAACTTGGCCCTTGGCTTGAGGCACAAGTCTGTAAATATCGCCACCTTGGTCCAAATCAGTCATAAATAAGAGTCGTTTGAAATTTTGTTGAGAGAGTGAAAGTTAGACTATTAAGGACAGAGAAAAAGGGGAACCCCAAGTATTTTCAAATTTTATTTTTGAAATGGTCCCAAGTATTTTCTAATTGGATACATGCTTAAGAGACATATATATAATCTTTTTGTCTTCTTTAGAGCAGCAAACACTCCGACTCTTGCCAAGGCCAGATTCAATGGCACAAGTGAAGATTGGGGAAAAAGTTCCCAAGGATTTCAGTTTTCATTACGCAACCATCAGTACTTGGGATGGTAATGATTACCAACTATTACATGCTAGTGATGCTACTTTGTACAAGACTACATGCATGTACAGTTCAAAACGTTTGTGCAAGAAAACTATATTTGTTGTGAAGTATACCAATAAGATTTTTACCTGGTCAAAACAAAATCAAAGTCAATATTGGGCATGCAAAGGCCATGAAACCCATGTCCAAATCAATCGATGACCTTACTGTAAAGGCGCTTTTATTTCCTATGTGATCCCACCAAGCAAAGAGAAAAAAGTGTGATGCTACAAGAAAAACATGAAAATGGGAGGGACGATAACTTTCATCACAGCAGTGATGAGCCACAATCTGATATGGTTCTATTCCTTCTTTCCACAGAAAAGAAGAAGGAAGAGGAAGATTGGAAAAGAAACAATATCCTTCAAACACCTACTTGATAAAATGATAGTGAAAGCTGCATCTATGTTTCAAAGGTATGGCTTGCCTACTGAGCCATAACATCCAAATCCATAATGGGTAAAGAATACAGATCTTAAAATCCAGGGTCAATGTCTTATTGATAATTAGTTAACAAAACACAGCACATTGCAATACGTGGGAAAACCTGTGCTATATTGATAGCACCAAGAATACAGATCTTAAAATCCAGGGTCAATGTCTTATTGATAATTAGTTAACGAAACACAGCACATTGCAATACGTGGGAAAACCTGTGCTATATTGATAGCACCAAGAATACAGATCTTAAAATCCAGGGTCAATGTCTTATTGATAATTAGTTAACGAAACACAGCACATTGCAATACGTGGGAAAACCTGTGCTATATTGATAGCACCAAGTTTAAAAAGAAAATGCAACATTGTGGCTATAGTTTACAGGTCCCTTCAATCATGGAATACAGCTAGCACTTATTACCTGTCAATAATCTTCACAAAGAAAATTGGCACTATCACATGTAAGAGACCACTAACTTGGTTAAGCTCCTAAATGAACCATAAAAAGTTCTCTTTCAATGGGGATATAGAAGAAGTGCTTCTTCAGAAACTGAAGAACAGAGCACCCACATTTAGAAGATAGGCAAAGAACTGTCTAAGAATCAATGTTAAAGTTACAAAACTGTTGTTACAAATACTAAAGTATTAAAAAATTATAATAAAAGTTTATTCTCTATGAATCTTTTTGAAAATTCATTTCAAAAGACTATAGTTGAGGGCTCACTTTATTAAGTTAAAAGTATATTAGAATGAAAGATATATTTTTAATGTCCTTCTATTGTTCAATCTCTTCTGGAATTGCAAGAGCCTATATAACAATCACCATCTCCATCCTCTTTATGCAAAAAGTCCACATGATTACTAAGAATTTGACCATCACCACAGACAAGATGATCATTTTACCACTTAAATTCTACAATAATCTGATATATAAAGCAGTTATAGTAAGACATTTAACTTTTTTCCTTTTCTTTCTAAGATGGCAATTAAAACTACCATGTTCATGAACTGCAGGCAGGATCACCTGAAGTTTCTTTTGGTCTAGATGGCAGTGACACTGACTTTTAAACTAAAAGGCTTGTTCAGTTGCATGTCAGAAGTTAAGCATATGCATGAAACTAACTTTAAGAGCTCAAATGCATGAAGATAAAGGACGTACAGGTGGAGTATATCCAGGTAATTCTTGTGAGTGCGCAACCACGAAATCACCGGTTGAAACAGGGCAAGATGTTTCTGAGCAAAGGTCATGATTCTCACTGTGGATGTGCCACCCGAAGTACGATACATCAATCACCAATTTCCCTCCGGTGATTGATTCACCTGTTTTCCCAAATACAAAAGACTAGTCAACACAAAACTCGACGATTTATCCAAGTTTGTCCTATCTATTCAGAACACTTATTAATCAAATCAATAAGATAATCAAATTTCAAATAGTACCTGTAGTGGCAGCAATATTGAAGCTGGCCGGCTTGCCCCTGGCGATAGGGTAAGGATTGATGTCGAGTCCGGTGACCTTGACAGCATAGTCAGCATTCTTATCTGAACATACAGCAGAAATTCAATTTTAGCTTCGTAATCCGAAAATCAATACACCTTTAAATGAAACAAAGTGCAACCCACAAAATGATTAAACAACTCATAATTCATAATTTATTGGAAGTAACCTCAAAATTGTAAATATTATCCAAAAGTTCTTCATAATATGTGCGCCTAAATAGAATTTTACTGCTAGCAATAAGAATTATTTACTAAAAAAAATGGAAAATTCATGATTATATTTGAAAACTCAATCTAACAGCAAAGAATCATACTGAATTCAAATATAAAAATTGAAAAGAAAAAAAAAACAAAGAAAAAGGAAGGAATAGAGAGACGAACCGCAGTAGCTAACTTCCTTGCTAACGGCGTGAGTGAGAGGCAGAAGAACGCAGAAGGAGACAAGGAGGGCGGCGATGAGTTTGAACTGAGCCATGGCTGCACCGATTGCTGAGAGAGTTATGAAAGCTGTGGACTTAGGGTTTGAGAAATTGTGAAAGACGAAGGAAGGTATCAATCTGAAGAAGAGAAGGAGAAATCTAAAGAAGATGGAAGACTGGTTGGTATTATTATTATTGGGTGTATTAATTAATATATTGGTTGGGAGACAGAGAACGTTAGGTGGAAGCAATACGAAGACTTTCTCTGATTATAGATTTCTTCGCTGTCACCGCCTCGTTTTTTAAACCTCCTCACAGTTTTTTTTTTCAAAGGGATTTTCTTTTCTGTCTCTAAAGAGTTGATATTATTACAACATTTTAGAAAAAAAAGGACTATCTATCTTTAAAAATTAAAAAAAAGACTCATTATTTTTCACTTTATAAATAAGCATATTGTTTTTAAGGAAAAAGACCATTTGAACAAAATGAGTTTAAAAATTACCCATTCTAATGTTTATATCCCAAACCAATGAATCTTGAGAGAATTACACAACCACTCTAATAAATATAATTCAGTCATTTACTCTCTCTCTCTCTCTCTCTCTCTCTCTCTCTCTCTCTCTCTCTCTCTCTCTCTCTCTCTCTCTCCACGCGCCCACCGCCGACTCCAACCACAGCCCAAGCGCGGCCACATCTGCCACGTCCCCTGCGCCTTCTCCGCCGTAGCAAACTCCGGCGCCGATTCCCACCCCGACATTCCCATCTCTGTCACCCGCACCCCGGCCCTCCCACCTCTACCACCGCCACGTCAGCCCTACTCCAACCTCCGCTGCGCTCTCTCCATCGACCTTGGGCTACTGTGTGGAGGAGCAGACGCCGAGGGCACCGGGATGCTGGGTCGAGGCGATGGTCTGGGCAGGAATCAGAGCAATCGAGGTTTTTATCGGGAGGGAGGCCGAGATCGATGGGTGCCCAGATCAATCTGGGAC
The DNA here is from genome assembly GCA_963682095.1 of Potentilla sterilis. Lineage (NCBI taxonomy): Eukaryota > Viridiplantae > Streptophyta > Magnoliopsida > Rosales > Rosaceae > Potentilla > Potentilla sterilis. The sequence continues at coordinate 53,653,145 of OY821754.1, forward strand.
TGAGTTGATAGAGGGATGCAGGGATTGATGGCCTCGGGTCCGGCTGGAGCGTAGTCGGCCAAGGCTAGGGTGAGAATCCGGGACTGAGTTGATATTGAATGTGTAATATGGGACTGAGAATCGATGGGTGCCCAGATCAATCTGGGACTGAGTTGATATTGAATGTGTAATCTGGTTACTGGGGGTTAGTAATCGATTATTGGGGGTCAGTAATCGATTACTGGGGGTCAGTAATCGATTACTGGGGGTCAGTAACGGGGTCAGTAACATGGTTACTGAAAAATATAGAATCTGTAACCTGATTACTAGGGGTAAGTAACTGTTGAGGGGGTTCTTTGATTTTAGAATTGACTAGGCCGAATTCCCCTCAAAGAATGAGAGAAATTCGTGTGTGATTCAGATTGCATGAAAATCAAAAAGGACTTGATAGCATGAGCATGGTGTGGGAGCTAGAAACACACTGCGGTGATGAGAACTGCGGGGTTGGTTTTCTGGGTTTCTGGTTTGAGAAGAGGTGCGGGGCTTGAAGACAGTTATTCTGGAAAGATGGTTTACTGGGCATGAGGCTTGAAGGCATGGAGGTTTGAGATGATAAGAGGCTGCTTATAAGGGGTTTCTAGGGTTTGAGAAAGGGATTTGGGGTTTTGCTTGTATGAATGCTTGAAGGCTTGAAGGTTTGAAGGCTTGAAGGCTTGAGGGCTTGAGGAAGTGTTGTTTCCTGTGTTGCTGGGTCTTTGCTGGATTGTTGCATGATAGCTGCAGGATGATTGCTCGGTGATGCTGCCTTCTTCTTCCGATCCCAGGAATCCCCTTTTATAGGCTCAGGGTGGAGGTTTAGGGGAACTCAAATACCCCTAAGCTATTGGATAAACTCTTTCCCTTTCAATCTCACCCTTGATTTCTGCAAGAGGATGGGGAAAAGATGGTTTGCTTGGGTTGATTCCCTAGACAGACGAAGAGTGCTGCAGGGGGAAAGGTCTGTGTCATCCATGGAGGAAGGAACCAAGCTGCTGGGTAAAAGGGGTGAGGTGCAGGAAACGGGGAGAAGAAGGAAAAGTGAAGTTATACTATTCTAATATGGGCTTTGGGCCTTTGGGCCCGGGTTTTAAAGGGAAAAGAATAGCTGGCCCAATTCTCATGCATGTTCACCATTTCATTCATCGATCCAACTTGTTGGGCTTGGATTTCGGGCCCAGGACCGAAATCACCGACGATATTAAATCGACGAATGAGCATGTGCGTTTCCGTAACCTTCCACACCACACCCAAAACTGCAAGCCCCAAGAACGCGTGCATGTGGCTTGGGCTCACATTAAAAGTGTGTTTGCTTGGCGTGCTATAGCCGAGTAATGAACATAAAATCCTTATAAAACTATAGGATTTTATATAGTTACGTGACTATGCGTGGTCTTTGTCGCGTGATAGCATAGTAACAAATTACGCGATTTTTCAGGTATCAACAGTAACTTGATTACTATAGATCAGTAACTCCTGTAACCTGATTACTGGGGGTCAGTAACCTGATTACTGGGAGTCAATAATCGATTATTGGGGGTCAGTAACATGATTACTGGAAAATATGAAATCTGTAACCTGATTACTGGGGGTCAGTAATCGATTACTGGAAATCTGTAATCTGTAAATTATTTACTGAGGGTCAGTAACCATTGTCCAATAACCTGATTATAAAAAAAAAAAAAAAAATTAAAAATCTGGAGAAAAAAAAATTCCGGCGAAAAAAAAATTTGGTGACCGGAATCCGGCGACCGGCCATGGGAGGCCGGAGGAGTTGAGTGATATTTCGGCAAAGTTCATTTTTTTATCTTCCACTTTCTCAGCACATTATAATTCAAAAATATGTTAGATAAGACAAAAAGACAAAAAAGGAAGAAAAAAATTAAATTTGTACTAGAATTGAAAAAGATTTGTTCAAATGAGCAATAGAGTTGTTACCTTATGTTGAATAAGAGAGAAAAATAAGATAATCATTGAAATGGGTAATGAGGGGGCATTTTTTATACTAAATGGGCATTTTCCCTTGTTTTTATATATTTATCATAAAAAACTCCATTCAATTTCACTAAATTATAAAAAAGACCTGTTTTTAGTTTTATTTGTGACCATAATACTTTCTTTTTGTTTTTTTAATACTCTTTCTCTCAAAAGAACCCACACTCTTTATCAAACTCGTCGTCCTCTTCCCTAGTTTCTCATCCTCTCCCGCCCAAGCTTCTCGTTCACCGACCACGGCACCAGCTTGTCATCCAACCCATACCCGTCCTCTTCCTCCTCCTCATTCTCGTCATCGTCCTCGTATCCACTGACGTCATCTCCGTCGAAATTGATAGGAGTCTGGAAAGGAAGATCGATGAGGCGGACGAGACAGTTCTCGCGACGGCGACTGTGGGCCCGGATCGGGTCGGAGACGGGTGAAGCCATTGGAGTGGTGGCGGGGACGATGAGCACATCGGAGGACCTGATTGTGGGCCCGGAGTGGTGTAGTGGCTCCGGTGGCTCGGAGTTGGCGTCGGAGATGGCGATGAATTTCCAGAGGACGAAGACGAAGAGGTATGCTTTTCCGTCACTCTACTCTCCTTCATGTACTTGTCTGCAATCACTTGGTCTCGTTTCACTCTCTAACCTCTAAATATACTCATTAATTGCTATTCTCGTTTGAACCGAATTGAGTTCAGTTTATCTGTCTTGGGTCTGTTGTTCAAATCTGGTGACTAACCAACTATCACGACGTTTAACACTCTAATCAAAGGCTTTCTTCTTCAGAGTATGCATGCCGAAGCCACAAGGTTGTTGAACGAAATGGTGAGTCGAAATATCTTTCCAAATGTGCGAACCTTCACTGCCTTGATTGATTCACTTTGTAAGGTTTTGGAAGCTGAAACTGTGATTCAAATTATGATACAAAGAGATATTGAGCCTAATGTGGTTGCATACAGTTCAATTATGGATGGTTATTGTCTGCGCAGAGAAATGGGCAAGGCAAAAGCAGTGTTTGATCTGATGGTTAGCAAGGGCTTAATGGTTAATGTTCATAGTTATAGCATATTGATACACGGATATTGTAATCAGAAAAAGATCGATGAGGTAGTGAGTCTTTTACAGGGAATGTCTCACAAGGGAGTCATTCCAAATATTGTTACTTATAATACTGTTATAGATGGTTTTTGCGAAGTCGGTAGGATACAAGATGCAATGAAGTTGTTCTCTTATATGCAGGGTCTGGGTCAGCTTCCAAATGTTTGGACTTATACTGTATTACTGGATGGCCTATGTAAACACCAACAACTCTCAATGGCAATTGAGTTGGTTAGAGAGATGGAAGGCAAAAAGTTGGATTTGAATATTGTAATCTACGGTATTCTAATTGATGCTTTGTGCAAAGATGGACAAATTGAATCTGCAAAAGAAGTCTTCTGTGGTTTATCATCCAAGCGACTTCGACCTAATGTTAGGACATATAACATTAGGGGACTATGTCACGGAGGCCTAATCAGTGAAGCAGAGATATTTCTAAAAGAAATGGAAGAGAAAGGCTGTTGTCCAGATGGTTGTACTTATAACACAATTATTCGAGGCTTGATTAATAACTGCGGGGAGTGGAACTTATTCTTCAAATGGTTTAGAGGAGTTTCTCTGCAGATGTGTCAACTGTGAAATTGGTTGTTGGATTGTTGTTTAAAGTGAAAGTGGATCCTGGTTTGTTGCTACTGTTAAAACCTTTGTTATGAAACTTTCAGTAGTAATTTCTTTTCTGTTGCATGTACTAGCTTGATTAATTTAGATATAACTATGACTGGAACTGAACACTGTCTGTAAACATCATGCTAATGCTGCTTCTGTAATTTGCAATCGAGTAATTTCGGCAGCGTTCCCGCTGCTGTGGTGCGGTGCAGCTGCACGCTGCATTGTGTCCTGCATTTTTCATTCTTGGTTCAGTTGCTTTCGATTTTAAGCTCTTGTTATTCTGTCATGCATCTTTTTTTTATTATTTTTTTCATAATTACTTAGATAGTTAGTAAGATAGTTACTTAGATAGTCAGTAAGATGATAACTAGTTAAATAGTTAGTAAAATAGTTACTAATTAAGATGTTAGTTACTTAGATAATTAAAAAGATAGTTACTACAATAGTTACTAAGATAATTGTTACTTAGATAGTTAATAAGATGATAGTTACTTAGATAGTTAGTTTAATAGTTACTTAGATAGTTACTTAGATAGTTAGTAAGTTGATAGTTACTTAGATAGTTAGTTTAATAGTTACTTAGATAGTTAGTAAGATAGTTACTTAGATAGTTAGTAAGTTGATAGTTACTTAGATAGTTACTAAGATAATAGTTACTTAGATAGTTAGTAACTATATAGATAGTTACTTAGAGAATTAGTAAGATAGTTAGTAAGATAATTACTCTGATAGCAACTAGTTATTTCGATAGTTATTTTGATAGTTACTGAGATAGTTACTCTGATAGTTACTTTAATAGTTACTCCGATAGTTAGTTAGTAAGATGATAGTAAACTATTATGTGTAACTATCTTAGTAACTATCAACTTTGTAACTATTTGTGTAATTACCTTAGTAACTATCTTAGTAACTATCTGAGTAAACTATTTTTTATAAGTATGTTAGTAACTATCAACTTTGTAATTATCTATATAACTACTTTAGTAACTATCATCCTTGTACATATTCTATGTAACTACCTTAATAACTATCATCTTAGTAAACTATTATGTGTAACTATCTTAGTAACTATCAATTTTTTAACTATCTGTGTAACTACCTTAATAACTATCAATTTTGTAACTATTGGTGTAACTATCTCAGTAACTATCATCTGAGTAAACTATTATGTGTAACTATATTAGTAATTTGTTAGTAACTATCTTAGTAACTATCATCTGAGTAAACTATTTTGTGTAATTATGTTAGTAACTAGCTTAGTAACTATCTTAATAACTAGCATCTGAGTAAACTATTATTTGTAACTATCAATTTTGTAACTACCTTAGTAACTATCTTAATAACTATCATCTGAGTAAACTATTTTTTGTAACTATTTTAGTAACTATAAATTTTCTAACTATATGTGTAACTATCTTAGTACCTATCAATTTTGTAACTATATGTGTAACTATCTTGGTAACTCTCTAAGTAACTATAAGATCCAAGTAACTGTCAGATTAACTATCGTAGTAACTATCCAAGTAACTATCGTAGTAACTATCCAAATAACCGTTATCCTAAATTTGAATGTCACTTAACAAGTAGCTGATTCAATAACAGGTATTGACAGTAGCCGCAGAGGGGCTACACCAGGCCCACAGACCCGCAGCAAGTGCACCAGGGCCCGGCCCGAGCCCAGGACCGAACCACCACCACCCGACCTCGGGGTCCAGCAGTCTATCCGGGTGCCAGGGACCCTGGGACCGGGGGCGCCTGCCTGCCAAAGAGGTCACCAGAACTGCCCTTTGAAGGGAACCAGTCCCACATCGAAGGGTGAGGCCAGTCCTCACCCCCAACCACCTATATAAGGGCTCCAACTACCCTCATTAATAGGTAACTTATCTCACTCACCGCTTACATATGTGCTCAAGTTATATATATCCCAACTATACTAACTTAGGCATCGGAGAGGAGAAGGCCGGCCCGCCCGGTATTCCCCTTAGTAAGCAGGTTTGCAGGAGATCGAGTTGGATTCATCTGTATCTACCAGGCCCCCGGGTTTAGGCAGAAACAATTGGCGCCGTCTGTGGGAAACTTGAACAAGAAACCGTGTAAGCATCAACCATGGCTGAGAGTTCGGAAGCAAGGCAAGAAAGAGGTACCACCGAGGAGGGGCGTGTTGCATTAGTGCAAGCGCTCACCTCCACCCCGGACGTCACGCGGGAGCCGCGGGGCGCCCAAGGCAACGGTCAGGAAGGAGGAAGCTGTGGTAGGCCGTCCGGCATGCCGGGACCAGGACACCACGACGGCTCGCGCGGGAAAGGCCCGACAGAGGATGAAGACAGCCCAGTGCTCCGGGGCTTCTCTCTGACATTCTCGGATGAGCCGAGCGACCGATCTGAGAGCCCGCTCTCTGACAGTGACCGGGACACTACATACAGTCCCGACCAGAGCGGTATGGCGGGAGAGATACGGGCAATGGCCGCGGAGGTCAATCGTCTAAGAGAGGAGGGCGACAGGGACAGAGCCAAGTCCAACGCCCGGTACGAAGAGATGGAATCAGTGAACGCTGCCCTGGTAGCCGCCTTAGAGAGAGGACAACAGCGCAGCGACGCTATGGACAGGGCGCAAGCGGCACCCCCGCCAGTCCAACCTCAGCAGTACGAGGCAGGGCAGTCATCGGGCGGTCGGCCCCGTGATGCCGAGCGAGCAAGATCACCGGGTGGTACAGGTCCGCCGAAGAGCGCGCCAAACTCCCGGCAGCTCCACACTTCGTCTGTGGATGAAGTTGCCAGAGCGGTATGGCGGGAGAGATATGGGCAATGGCCGCGGAGGTCAATCGTCTAAGAGAGGAGGGCAACAGGGACAGAGCCAAGTCCAACGCCCGGTACGAAGAGATGGAATCAGTGAACGCTGCCCTGGTAGCAGCCTTAGAGAGAGGACAACAGCGCAGCGACGCTATGGACAGGGCGCAAGCGGCACCCCCGCCAGTCCAACCTCAGCAGTACGAGGCAGGGCAGTCATCGGGCGGTCAGCCCCGTGATGCCGAGCGAGCAAGATCACCGGGCGGTACAGGTCTGCCGAAGAGCGCGCCAAACTCCCGGCAGCTCCACACTTCGTCTGTGGATGAAGTTGAGACCCCGACCGCACGAGCATTGCAGATGTTAGCCGACACTGTGTCAGACCTGAATGCCCAAATGGAGGCCAACGAGAGAAGAGCCGCGCGGCCGATGGAGGGCGTCTGGTTTAATGAGCGTTTGGGCCCTTTCTCGCACCGGGTCATAGAATCGGGAAGGTCTGGCAACCAGAAGTCCCTCAAACTCACCTATTCAGGGTCCGGCTGCCCGTACCAGCATCTGGACAGTTTCCGGTCCCAGACCTGCGCCAAGGGCTACTCCGATGCAGTATGCTGCAACATCTTCCAGGAGACTCTATCTGGAGAGGCGCTCAGTTGGTTCTACGAGCTTCCGGCGAACTCGATCGAGGCATTCGAGCAGTTAGCCGACCGGTTCGTAGGCCGCTTCATCCTCCGGGTCAAGGGAGCCCGGACGTCGACCATCCTCTTCAACTGTATGTAAGCACCCGGGGAGGAACTGAGGACCTTTGTGAACCGTTGGCAGACAGCAACGGCCGGGGTTCGGAACCTAGACAAGGGCATCGCCGAGATGGCGTTTAAGCAGAGGCTCCGGCCAGGGAAGTTTTCCTACGCCGTCCGGGTAGAACTCCTGCAGGGGTATGATGAGTTGATGGCAATGGCCATCCGGCATGCTCAGGCCGATCACGAGACGTATGGGCACCACCTGCTGAAGAGGAAGCAGGATGAGCAGCAGGAAGACCATCCCCGGGAAGAGAACCCCCCGCCCAGTCGAGAGGACAAGCCCAGTCAGCGGACCGAAAACCGCGCCGCCCGGCCAAACCGGCCCAATAGAAACTGGCCGCAAAGGCAGTAGAGACCTTATCCTGACAAGCCCCAGAGCGAGCACAAGCCGGTGCCGTACCGCCAAGAACGTCCCCTGGCGATCATGCCAGCACCACCGGCCGGTCAAGAAGTCTTCACCGCTCTCACCACTTCCTACGAGGATATTTTACTTGAGAACGGGAGCGTCATCCCCCCACTGCCCAAGAGAAGGCACCCGAAGGGGAAACTTACAACGGCGCAGACGGCCAAGTACTGCTCCTATCATGATGAGGCTACTCATCGGACAAGCCAGTGCTATGCTCTCAAGACAGCGGTGCAGGGCTTGATTAATGACGGCCAGCTCCAGCGGTACGTGGGGGAAAGAAGAGCAGACCCCGACCGGGAGAATAACCAGGCCTGGTGAACCCGCCAAATCTCCGAGCGGTTAGTTTGGCATATCACCGGTTCTACCGTTGTAAAGAATATCACAAATATATGCAAGCTACTTTTGAGAAAATTCTACCGGCTCCGCCAGTTCAAGTATATTCATAATCAAGCATGTATACAAGCAGTAACCGTTCCGGAAAGATTACAAGGAAGAGCAAGGAAAATCCTAAGGAGCCACGACTCCACCCTCAGCCGGCAATCCGCCGGCCTCTCCTGCGGTACCCTCGTCTTTGACCTCAGTTCCGGCGCCAACTCTGGCTTGGGGAGACTGGGTACCGTTGGTAAAAGAATCCAAATCCGAGCGAATCACTTCTTCCGGCTGCCCATCCACCAGCTGCTGATGGATGTCCGACTGCTCATGGATATCTCCTTCCGCAGCAACCGGCATCAGGGAAGTGTCCAACCACCCCTTCCCCGCCCATTCCGTGTACGCATCCGAGATGCCCTCTTCCCTGGCCTTCTCCAAGAATTCCAGGAACTCGTCGCTCTCTCGGTATCGGAGAACGAACCGCTTATATTGCCCTGGGCCCTCTTCCCCGGCAGCAGCAGTGGCAGCTGCGCGCAGAGCGGCGGCTCCCACCTGGAGCTCATCTACCTTGGCCTCCAGCTCGGCCCTCTCCTTCTCCAGGCTCCGGTTCTGCTCCTCCAGCTTCTTGGCCCTCTCCTCCGATCTGGCCTTCTCCCGATCAGAGCGGGACTTCTCTACCTCCAGGCGCTGTCGGGCCTCCGATAAAGCAGCTATCTGCCTCTTCAGCTCCGGCAGTTCCTCGCTCGTGTCCGGTTGGTACAGACTGTACAGCAACTGCACAACAAACAAAACGGTTAATCGGGCAGTAAGAGAAGCAACCTACAAGCGGTGTAGTGGCACTAGTTGGTGCTTACCCGAAGGACGGATTCCTTGCATTTTGGGCGATTCCTGCCCGCCAGGGCTCCCGCAACCCCGGGTCTGTCCAGACCAAGGCCGGCCAAGTCCGCCGCCACTTGCCGGACGATTGCACTGTCTGGGCTTCCCCTCGGTACCTCCGCAGGCGCGGGACTACTCTGCCAGACCCCGGTAGCCTTCTCCCCGGCAGAGGTAGGTTGTGCACCGCTGGTTACCCTGAACCGTTTGGCCAGGTTCTCCTGTGACAACCCGCCGGTGAGCGTCACCAGCGCGGAGGAAGGAATGTCCCCGCCCCTCCGTTTCTCTCCCCGGCCTTCCGGAGAAGAAGATCGTGCGCCTACCCGGGCGACACGTGCCACGTGCGGCACAGACACCGACCAGTTGGGGATCCTGCTCATTCCACCGGGAATCCTCACTGGCCCCCCGGTAGTCTTGCCCTTTCCGGGCACCGCTTTGGGCGTAGCAGAATGGGTCTTCACCCGCCTCAGGATGTAGGCGCCGTCATCAACATCCATGGCCCTCGGTTCCGGATGAGTCGTGAGCCGGCCGGACTCCTCGTCCACCGACGTCTGCGAGACGGTCTCGCCTTTCTCCTTCAGCTTGTTAAGAAGGTCTTCCCCATCCATTGAGAGAGTGGTTTCGGGCTTGATGACCACCCGGGAAGATGCACCTGCAAGGAAAGCGAACAGTTAGCATTTTGCCAGAACTAGCACAAGTATCACCGCTAAGGCCTGCGACGCACCGGGACCCCGTCCGAGTTGGCAGTATTCCAGCACTTCTCGCCGGATAAAGTTGAAGGAACTCCGTTCCAGATTGTCCCAACATCCGAGTATGGTCGAGATCCTCTCCTGCTCCAGATCGGATAGCTCGAACGACTGGTCGCCAATGGGTTGGAAGGCGCCAGGAACCCGATACATCTTCCTCCTCGCCTGCCACCTCCCGCCCACCATCACCACCTTCTTTCTCCAGCTGTTATCTACCCATGTAGGCATATTGGTGATGATCGGTTGATGGTTCCGGGCGTTGAAGGACAGGCAACCCCGGGACCCTTGCTTCCTGGAGTAGGACAACCTGTACAAGGACCAGAATTTGTTTACCGTTGGCATACTCATTCCGGATAGCTCATATAGGCAGCCGAGGCTCAGTAGTCGCCTCCACTGAAGCCCAGAAAGCTGCGCTGGCGACACCTGCAATGCACTGAGCATGTATTGCACGTGATCCGGCAGCGGGAGCGAGAATCCATGCCGGACCTGGTCCTGATGCGCGGCAACCCAACCTGCCTCCGGGTTGCAGGCTGACTCTCCAGAATTTAGGGGCCGCAGCAGAACCTCATCCGGGATACTCCACGTTTCCCGAAGCGCAACTATCTCTCCAGGGGTCATGCTACCCTCCGGTTCATCGCACACCACGGCACCCTTCCCTCTGCCAATGGTGTAGCTCACGACCGGGGCATCCGTAAGGCGCACCCCGTGCGGTATTTCAGTCTCCGAGGATTCAGCCCCGGAAGACGAAGACAAAGCCGGAGACGAAGCCCTACTCCCGGAGCAGTCAGCGGCTTCCGTCTCCGGGGCTTCCGAATCGGCTGCCAGGGGTCCTATCGTGGAACTTGAAGAAGACATCCTAACCTAGGGGAAGAAACAAAACCCTAGAGCCCGTCAGCAACAGGGTACAACAGCGCCTTCAACGGCCTCGCCTCAAGTTTGCCGCAGAGCAATTCAGTAAGCAACAGAGATCCCTCCCCCCCGCCGTAAAACAACAAAACCAAAACAACAACAACACCGGGGCAAAAAAATCAACAAACTTACCGATTAATATGCTCAACCAAGGACAGTCCGCCCTGCGAAAGCAGCGAGCAATGGTAGGAAGAGAGTAGGGAGCGCTCGAGAAAACGGATCTCGTGGGGTAAAGGGCTCAGAGCTTCTGCCAGATTTCTCTCTTTCTCTTAGTTTCTCTAAAGCAAGAAGCAAAAGTAGAAAGAAGAGCAGAAGAGGCCTATTTATAGAGGGGACCGGTGCCCTAGGCGCTTATAAATCCCGCCAAACACGCAATCAGGACAACTCAAATGCCTGCGAATCTAGGCCCTCCATCTCAAGACCGCTCCCTACTGGCACGTGTCCCAGCATTGGTAAACTGCCCATGCCATCATAACTGACGGGACTGATGGACTTCCTCCTTAAATGCATGTCAGGCACTTGTCTCTCACGCTTGCGACAGGGTAGTTAGGAGCGGGAACCAAGGCGTCAGACCCCCCTCCACTTCCCTAGGCTTGAAGACCTCTCACCGGTTATGATTCTTCAACCGCTTCGAGAGCATCGTTTCGGGTATGAGCCATCCGCCCGGCACCATGGCAGTTCGCGGTTATGATCATTCAACCGACTGCATGGCTTCTTCGCTGCATATCACTGGGGGACTCGTCTAGATATGGCAGGACGCCCGGTCGACGTCCACCCAGCTGCATCTCACCGGTTATGATCTTTCAACCGGCTTGAAGACCTCTCACCGGTTATGATTCTTCAACCGCTTCGAGAGCATCGTTTCGGGTATGAGCCATCCGCCCGGCACCATGGCAGTTCGCGGTTATGATCATTCAACCGACTGCATGGCTTCTTCGCTGCATGTCACTGGGGGACTCGTCTCGATATGGCAGGACGCCCGGTCGACGTCCACCCAGCTGCATCTCACCGGTTATGATCTTTCAACCGGCTTGAAGACCTCTCACCGGTTATGATTCTTCAACCGCTTCGAGAGCATCATTTCGGGTATGAGCCATCTGCCCGGCACCATGGCAGTTCGCGGTTATGATCATTCAACCGGCTGCATGACTTCTTCGCTGCATATCACTGGGGGACTCGTCTCGATATGGCAGAACGCCCGGTCGAGTCCACCCAGCTGCATCTCTCTTGGGGGACTCGTCTCGATATGGCAGGACGCCCGGTCGTGATCTATCCACCGGTTACGTAACATCCAACCGGCTCGAGAGCATTTTTCCGGGAACGCAATCCACCCGGCCCCATGGCATTTCACTGGGGGACTCGTCTCGATATGGCAAGACGCCCGGTCGAGTCCTGCCCGGTTCCATGACACGACCCCGGTCATGAGAACATTCGACCGGCATGAGCTTTATACACCCGGGTGAGTTTACATATAACCCATGTACTCTTGTCCAGCAGGATAAAAACCCTGCATCGCATTGAACTGCGATCAACGTGGGGCTGCACGGCGAGCCTTGTCACCTCACCGCCACCACCCCCCCCCCCCCCCCCCCCCCTTTACCTCAACGCTTATTCAGCACAAGCTGAGAAGAACTAGCAAGTGTTCACCGGCGCTTTAAACAGCCCGCAACACCGGGGCAATCTCCCCGCAGCCTAGCAATATGGACTCGTCTTGATATGGCAGAACACCCGGTCGAGGTCCCATACACCTGGACTCGTCTCGATATGGCAGAACGCCCGGTCGAGGTCCAGTACTTAAGTTCACCTGGGACTCGTCTCGATATGGCAGAACGCCCGGTAGTGGCCCAGTGAACTCCGCTCTGTACCGATATGGCAGAACGCCCGGTAGTGGCCCAGTGAACTCCGCTCCGTACCGATATGGCAGAACGCCCGGTAGTGGCCCAGTGAACTCCGCTCCGTACCGATATGGCAGAGTGCCCGGTCGAGATTTCATGCACACATCTATTGCATGGCGGATTTCAACGCTCCATTATCATTCCATGCACACATCTATTGCATGGCATCATGGCATCATTTCATACACTCTCCGGGTTTCACCCCACACCATGCTCATAGCACCACAACACTTGAGCACAGTACTACTTATATTACAAACGTACTTATAAACTGTTGCTTGCCATCGGTAAATAGGTACTCACCCCGGTCACGCCCAATCTTCAACGCAGACTTGGGGGACTGGGCACCGTTGGGTTGGTAACCCTGCGGGTCTGCAGGACAAGAGCAGGACAGACTTAAGTCCCCATTCAAGATTACACTTGACCGGGAACTTGGGGGACTTGTTGACAGTAGCCGCAGAGGGGCTACACCAGGCCCACAGACCCGCAGCAAGTGCACCAGGGCCCGGCCCGAGGCCTGATAAGAGCACAATGTGCGACGATATTATATGCTTATGCCCTCGTTTATGCTTTGTTTAACTCTTATTTGTCTAAGATAGAGTCATAATATAGTTAGTGTCAATTTTGGTAGAGTTTTGGTGAAAAATGGTTAAGAATCCGAAAAATGACTAAGTTTGAGAAATCTGGAAAATAGTGTAAAATATGTCTTTTTCGCGATTTTGAGATGAGCAAAAATGTGATCTATCCTTGTCCGAATTCTATGAAATTTGGTGTGCTTAATATTCATATGCTGAGAAATGTTGTGTTAAAATTTCAGATCAATCGGAGTTCGGGAAGTCACCCAAAAGTTGGCTACAAAACGGCAGTCCGAGCATTCCAATCCAGGGACTTCCAGGATTTTCCTGGGACTTTGATCCAACTTCGAAAAATCATTCCCGTCGACTCACAAGGATTTTGATCGAACTCTTTTATGGGGAGATGGCCATATGTGTCTAGTTTATCTGAGACTTGGAATCGCACCAATCGGAGCTCCGAGCGTGGAGATATGTCGGAATTACTGCAACAAGGTCAAATCTGCCGATTCTAGGAACCTACTGCCCCCTTTTTGTGTTTTCTGTTTTTGATGGACCAAATGGTGTACAAATGCATATGTGAAGATGGTCCAAGCTTAAGAAAGGAAATAGGATGACACCATGCCGAGCATTGAAGGAAAAATTGAACAAAAGTAGCAATCCTAGTCGAGCTAGGATTGCTTGCCAATCGGCTGCTATGCTGCCGGCAGTGTGTGCCGGCGAGTTTTGGACAATTTTAGGTGGATCAAATGTAATCCAATGAAGTCCAAATGCTATGCAAGAAGTCCATGAAGATGTGAAGCCCAAGCCTTGAAGAAAATTTCAGAAAAGGAAAACCTAATTGAACCATTAAAGGAAGGTTTCAAAACCTTATTCTAATAGGTTTTGTGAATCCCTTTTGCATCTAGGGTTTTGCCGGCAGCCTCCTATATATATACCCTCACTTTTTCATTCTGAAAATCATCTCATCTCAAGCACTAAAATACTAGCCAAAGCTCTACCAAGTTTCTTAAGTACCAAATACCCAAATACTTAGCCAAAACACCATCACCATCACCACCACCACAAACTTCCGAATTCCTTCACCTTGTTTCCTGCCGATTCTTGCTTAGGCCGAGCACTAAGGAGCAGCAGCAAGTACCATCTTGTCACGTCTTGAGGAGTCTTCAAAGGTTCTAAAAGTGTGATCCACTCCCCCTATGGCTTTTGTATTTGTTGTAGTTTGGTTGTATTGTATGAAAACAATTCGTTTCTTGGTTTTTATTGAACTTTTATGTAAACCAATTGCATGATTGATGTTTATGTTTAAGTTTTATGATTTTAGCATGTGAATTTCGTATGTATGATAATTAGGGCAGTGGTATCTTGCATGTTTTAGGTTCGAAATTGGTTAGAAATCTAAGGATTGGGACTTAAAAACCGAAACATTAGTGTTGGCTTGAAGCATGTAAATCTAGATGTTAGGTTTCATCAAACCCGAGTAATAACAAATATGGCTAAATACTCAAAAAGTTGCTTTGATTTGTTTTTGCTCACCTAGGGTATAATACTTTAGAGGTCTTGCATGTTAAAATAAGATGATTGACAACCTTGCTTGTTTTGCATGTCTCCGATTTAGACTATTGTGATTAATTGTTAAGTCTCAAAAGGATTAACATATATTCTAGGGTCCATACTCAAAAGGTCGATCTTAAGAACTTGAGAAGTCTTACAACTAAGTTGTAGTCGGAACTAATTTTGAATTTAAACATGTTGATACTTGTTCCTTACCTTCTTGCATGCGAATCTACGTGTTAAAGAGTCTTTGTGTGAACTGTTTTGTGTGAAAGATGATGATCACTTGTAAATATTAGACTTAGGATTTAATTTCCTGCATTTTATTTTCGCATCTAGTTTAGGGCAGCCCTATGGCTGCTGAACCTCATCTTCATCCCCCATGATAAATTCGTATATATGTATATAAGTGTGACAATTGTGTGCATATATGTTTGTGAATATTTGTGTTAACATTCTCATATTTCAGGTACCCTTAATCCCCGGCTAGAACGATCCCTACTTATTCTATACTACTAACGATTGTAGGGTTTTTGATTGCTTGAGTCGCTTCGGCGGCTCGATCAAGGCCCAGGACCGAACCACCAGCACCCGGCCTCGGGGTCCAGCAGTCTATCCGGGTGCCAGGGACCCTGGGACCGGGGGTGCCTGCCTGCCAAAGAGGTCACCAGAACTGCCCTTTGAAGGGAACCAGTCCCACATCGAAGGGTGAGGCCAGCCCTCACCCCCAACCACCTATATAAGGACCCCAACTACCCTCATTAATATGTAACTTATCTCACTCACCGCTTACATATGTGCTCAAGTTATATATATCCCAACTATACTAACTTAGGCATCGGAGAGGAGAAGGCCGGCCCGCCCGGTATTCCCCTTAGTAAGCAGGTTTGCAGGAGATCGAGTTGGATTCATCTGTATCTACCAGGCCCCCGGGTTTAGGCAGAAACAACAGGTTAACGAACGAACAATCAATGTAACTTTCAAAGACATTGTTAAGTAAGCATGACGGTAATTGTAAAATAACAGCTATATATGTTGCTACACAGAAAATAAAGAAAGTAGCTATTGTTGTAACTACCTAAATAGCTATCTACGGAACTATATAATTTCTTAAGTACTGCCTGAAAGATGTCATCTTCAAGTACTGCTCAATCTTCCTCCCAACCTAACATATCATGTAACTGTTGGCTAACTGTTAAAATCTCAATACTTTTAAGTAGAGCCTACTCTAAGGAAATCACAGCGAAATGGTTGCCTTGGACGTACTGCCAATGTTTCATCCAGAGTGGAGATTTCCCAACATCATACCTACACAAAAACAATATTCTATTAAAACATGTCTTTGTATTCTATGGATTAAAGTCTCTCGAGAACAAAATCAATTGAAAACCCCCAAATTCTCATTTGTATATTTAGAATACATCTGAGTTATAGTCACATGTTCATGTCAAGTAGTCATATCTAATGAAAAATTGAAACAGTTACAATGAACTATTCCTTTCAACAATTCATAAACACTTGATTGAATGAGTTCACGTTCAATAAAAAGAACAATAATTTTGCTGGAATTAGTATGGAATTTGTACGGCCTCGTCAATTCATGTTGGCAAATCAATTCAAAAAGAAGAACTAATGCAATGACAAATGAAAGAAAGTTATATACTAATGCACCGCCTGTATCTCGCTATTTTGGAATGCAATTCCGAATAGAATTTAGATATTAAACTCCATATTTGAAATCAATTAATGGTAACCTTAAGCTTCACAATTCTAAAGCTGAAACTCTAGGAATAGAACAAGTGGGGCATATTATGAATGTCTCTCTCATTATGAAGTCATAATGCTAAAACAATATCACTGTTATATTTTCCTACTGGCACTCAGATCATCATTATATAATATGAACTTACATACCAACTTCAGATTAAGGAAACATAATATAGGCTGCATTTTTACTACTCCTTCAGAATTATAACTCCACAAATATACTAGTGGGAACAGTAACAAGTTTCAAAAAGAAGATCAATGTCGTTAATCTGAATTCTATACTTTAAACCCAGAAACACAAATACCATCCATAATTCAGCCATTTTCACCAACACAAAATTAGATTCCAAAACAAACCCATTACACCATACACCAAAAACAAGAGTGATAACTAAACAGTAACATCATTAGATATCTCACCGCTGACTCTTGGCAGCGACTTCGTGTACACAAACCACTAGTTTCAGAATCACCCCCATTATCATTCAAATACCCGTTCTCTGTATCATTAACAAAAGGCGCCACAACCATATCAAAGATGGAGACCCCAACAGAATCCAAAACAGTGCAATAAAACAAAACTTAGTTACCAATTCTAGTAATCCATCACCAATTTCACTACAAAAAAGTAGTATAACTGCCAATGTTAAACATATACAGCTACACCAGTACAGATTTTAGCTCGATTTAACTAAAGCACAACTTCCAAAAGCCAGGAAATGTGAGTAGCTCACCGTCTGCTTCAAATTGAAAAGATCCCAATGTGTAACCGAGCCACCGAGACTTGAAGAGAACAACCTCCCACAAGGAAAGCCATTCGAGCCGGATCGACACCAAATGAGCGACGAAACACATCACAAAACAATAAAACAAACAATTATCATTACTTGTCAGAAGCTAATTAACAGTACTATCCCTATTGGAAATAGTGGGTGAAATTGAACACAGTACCAGCTGGCAGTGCCATCCATCGTCATCGTCCTCCGCCCCAAGATCCCCGACTTCCACGTCGAGTCCTTGTCCGTCGCCGGCCTCAACGTCTCCTCCTTCGACGTCTCCATTGAGTACGCCCAGATCGGCGCCTTCGTCTACTACCGCTTCGGCTTCATCTCCGAGACCAGAGTCCCGCCCTTCCGCCAGGGTAAGCGCGTCAGGAGCGCCGTCAACGCGACGGTCTCGGCGGAGGACTCGTTCGTCGAAGACGAAGTTATCAGGGCGGAAGATCTGGCCAAACGGCCCGGATCTGATGCTGTCCATGGTGTCGGATTCGAGATCCATGAGGACGGCGCGTGGGACGCACCTTCCACTGGAGGTCTCATTGTAGTAGACATTGATCCTCTCGAGTTGGAGATCAGAGGAGCCGTCGCTCTTGTAGCGTTCGGTGGAGTCGATGCCGTGCTCGTCGCAAATGACCTCCCAGAACTTGGAGCCGATTTGGCCGCCCTGAATGTGGCAGATCTTCATCATGACTGCCGGAGATGGATGAGAGAGAGAGAGAGAGAGATATATATATATATATATATATATATATATAGAGAAACATAGAGAGTTGAATTTTAGAGAGAGACAGAGAGAGTTGAATTTTAATATGAGAGAGAGGGGGTGGCTGGTATTATACAGATGAGTTTATTGTAATTAAAAGAATTACAGTGGTATATTGTAATTATGTAATGTTTTTTAGTTATTTGTTAATTAGTACTTTTTTATAATCCGTGCAAAATTCAGGCTTTTTTTAATAATTTTAGACATTCAAAAAGTTTATATAGGGATACGAGATAACCTTTCGTCTACCAATCACAATCCTATTCCTATTAGGATCCCAATCCTATTCCTATTAGGATCCCAATCCTATTCCAATTAATAATTCTATCCTAATCCAATTAGGTTTCCCATTTCTATTCCAATTAATATCCAATTAATACTCCATTCTAAAATCTACCCTTATTCACGCTATGTTTATGTGAGTTCCCATTTTGATATAAAATATTATCATGGGTAGAGGAGTAGAGCATGATTGGTTGATTCCGTATAAAATAAATTGATTCTTAGATCTAAGTTTTATTTGAGATATGAGAGGATTGAGAGCAGCGATGATGAGAAGTTGGGAAGAGAAGGTGAAGAGATTGGGAACAATATGCGTTTGAAACATTGCGGAATTTCACTTGTTTCGTTAAAGAAATCGATCAGTTACACACACACACACATATATATAGGCCAGATACGATCACGGAATCCTATTCCGATTATGATGTAGAGCGCATGACGGAGAAGGTTGAGGAGTTGATTGATCGCAACAAAGGGAAATCGAGTTTGTTACAAATATGGCGATCAGTGGCAGAACCGTAATTACAGTTACAGTTTGGAAAGTTACAGAATTGACATTCGGTGTCCGATTGATGATTGTGATACCTTTCCGGAAAGGGAACGGCGCCAGGAGTCAAACTCATCGCTTTGCCACGACGTGTGGGTTTTTTCGGGCTTTCGAGTTCTTTTAGGGCTTCAAAACAGCAGTTTTATATGTTCAGAATTTATGTTTTTTAGTTTGTTTTGGATTTGTTTTATTTATGTCCTTGGGCTTTAGGGTTTTGTTGTTAGTTGCCCTAGGGTTTATTTAGCAGTATTTATACATCCTTAAATGGGTGTGAACGGATGATCTTATTTATCTTTTAATCAAACAAGAGTTTTCTCTTATTCTCTGTTGGATTCCAGAATTTATCCTGCTTGAGACCCTTGTTACTAATTAGGTTTATCGCTTGTAAACCTACCATTCTTCTACTGCGTCAGATTAAATCTAGGAATCCTATTCCGATTAAGTCTAGGATTCCTAACCGGATAATAAGTAAACTTGTTATATAAATACTCGGTCATAAGGATCCTTCGTTCTTCACTTTTTTGCTTCAGCTCTCATCTAACCCTCTTTCTTCGTCAGCGTTCTCAATTCAATTCTGCTCGATTCTTCTGATCATTGATTCGATTACACTCATGGTCACCACCGGGAACAAGAACATGAATGCCAAATTGGTGCTTCTTGGGGATGCTGGAGCTGGAAAGTCTAGTCTAGTGTTGCGCTTTGTTAAAGGACAGTTCATTGATTTTCAGGAATCCACAATTGGTGCTGCTTTCTTCTCCTAAACAGTGGCTGTAAATGACGCAACTGTAAAATTTGAGATTTGGAATACAGCTGGTCAAGAGAGGTACCAAAGTTTGACCCCAATGTATTATAGAGGAGCTGCAGCTGCAATAATTGTGTATGATTTAACTAATGAAGCCTCATTTGAGCGAGCGAAAACTTGGGTGCTAGAACTGAAATAACGAGGCAATATAGATATGGTCATGGCACTTGCTGGAAATAAAGCAGATCTTTTGGAGTCAAGGAAGGTGACAGCAGAGGAAGCACAAGCATATGCTCAAGAGAATGGTCTTTTCTTCTTCGAAACCTCTGCCAAGACTGCGAACAATGTCAATGACATTTTCTATGAGATAGCAAAGAGTTTGACCCTAGTGCAGCCTGTGCCGAAACCGAGAGGAATGATTTTGATGGATAGACCTGCTGAAATGGTAGCAAGTTCGTCATGTTGCTCTTAGAGATTGCGTGGTACTTTTGGTCATCACCTGCATTATTTCCATAATAGCTTGCGTAACTCACAGTGGAAAATGATGTATCAGGTACTTAGTTTCTTATGTATGTGTACATTTATTCAGTTATTCATTTTTTTTTTTGAACAAAGTGCATTTATTCATTCAAATACAGTTTCTTTTTTGGATGTTTTCGTTTTCCTTCAGACATATCTCTGATATATACATTAGATGATAGTAGTGGAAGTAGGGTTGAAATTGGGGTTGTTAAGGGTGGGCTCGACATTGAATTCAAGTCTGTAGTCATGAATGTAATTGTGCAAGCCATGTTTCTGGTTGACAAGAACAACTACACAAGGTCTCTTAAACAACGACATTTGACAGACAACAATGTGTTATGTTGCTTAATTACTTTGTCAATTTTGAAATTTATAGCCAATGACATGCCAGACAATACTGTTCTTGTTTTGTTTCTGTTTGATGGAAGACTGTGTGCTTTAGTTTCGAATATGGTCCATTGATGTAGGCTTTAAGATTGAGAAGGTTTCAGATGTTATCGAGCTGCCATCACTGTTTTGGTTTAAGACTGTAGCTAGAACATGGAAATTTGGGAGAGATAGAGGTTCAAAAAAACGGTGTGATATACCAAGAGCAAAAATAATAGCATTGATAACAATGCATCTGCAATTTGTTATACGCTGAGCATGCACATCTATACGGCTATACCTGTAATGACTTGGTTTCAGAAGACAAGAAATAGTTGTGGAGTTAAGGTTGGAACATTATTGTCATTAGTTCACATATACGCTGTCAAGCATGTATGGAGTTTTGGGGGTAAGGGTGGAGCAAAGCAGGTACACAGAGGAGGGATGAGGTGCTGATTCTCATTTGATCATGAAGTTTAGATACTTAGGTGCCGAATTCTACTCGATTTAAGGTTGGAACATTTTCCATAGTGGCGCATGCCTATTAATAATTTAACATAATGTTGACATAGGTACAACTCTTAAACAGCCTGCATATATGTCACTGAAATATATAGTTATACCATTCAAATTGTATAATTGTATATGCCTGGTGTATTCTTTTTAGAATATTATAGTCCACGTGGCTTTGTTGCAAGAGAAATAGGTTGTATTACAAATGAATGAGGTTTGGAGAAATTGCAGACTATACTTGGATGAATTTCCAAATTTTTATGATCACATTGCTTATCAAGTAATGGTTCCGAAGCCCTTTATTTACCCTTCTTGTGAGCTAATAAACTTGTGGGTTAAGACAACGAGTCTTTATATTGTCTTATAATAGATTTAGTCCCTTTCGTAGTAGATAAATCACATACTGTATTATGATGAGAGAGATGGAGGATGAAGGTGATGGATGGGGCGTACAGTCGGTCAACTTCTTATATACTGTAGAGAAGGTTTAAAGAAAACATGTAGGACCTGAAAATGCTGCATGAGAAGTATTTCTGCGGTTGAAATGGAAACAAGTCTTGATTTAAATGAAGCTCGTCAAGATCAGTGTTCTTGCCGCACAGAAAAATCCTTTTTTTTTTTTTTCCAATTTTGATCAAGAGGGAGATGCAAAAATAATTAAAATGACATCTATCATATACTTGTAGTAGTAGTCCCTGGATATTGATGAAATGCTTTATGATCGGGGAGTACTATGTCGGAAAGTTGTTTCTCTACTCAAATAGGACTATGTAACAACTAACAAGGGCATTCCTATATTATAATTTGGATGAATAGAGTTGCTCTGAGCCCTTACCTTCAAACATAACCAGACCCTTTAGTTTTCCCACAGGGGCAGACTATTATAGGCTTCTACAAGAGTAATTAACCTGTACTGCAAATGACTCACCTTGTAGTTTCTTATACAACTTTAGGCTCGTCAAGCTTTTTGTGTTTATGTTACAGTTTGTTCTGATGTAAAATTGAGTTACATTTTTGACTCACTGGCTCTTGTAGGTTTATTCTGGAATTTGGCTCATGATGTTCATGGAGTGGTTTGGTTAATGCGTATTATTCCACCTATTTATATGAATTAATCTAGATTCAGTTTTCCTTTCTCTTGATTTGGTTCATTATGTCATGGTTATCCAAATCCATGGTTAATTAACAGAACTGGCTTAACTGTCTGCAGAGGTGTCAGACTTTGGTATTAGTTTCTGTTCCGGCACATGAAACCATATGATTTTTTTAATGATTCTGAACTCTAACACTCAGATCTCAAACTACAATACTACATAAAAGAATAGAATTAAGAAATTTCACTATGAAAGAGCTCCATCAATAGTTGGAAACCCTCAGTTTCTGTGTACAAATGATGCAAGAAGACCCTATAATCAAATCCATGCTCCCCCTTCACTTCTTCAATCAGTCTCTTCTGCTTGCCAATGGCACCACCTCAGCTAGAGGAGTCGACAAAGGCGTTGGCAGCGGAGATGTTCTGCACACCGGACAGGTAGGATGAAGCCGCAACCATGGATCAACACACTTGAGATGAAAAAGGTGTTCACAGTCTGGAAGTAACCGGAGCGTATCGGTGGCCTTGTAATCTGCTAAACATATAGAGCAGCAGGAAGCAGTGGAGTCTGTCTTCTGTAGCTTGGCGTCGGAGTAGAGCATCTTGGGGTAGCTCTTGATAGTGTTGTCATCGAGTCCTATATCTACAACAAAGCTTTGCAGGTCCGGAGGGTCGAGGGCGCTGATCCTCCGGTTAGCAGGGTGCGCTGGTGGTGGATTTCTGGTGCAGAAGTAAGAAGCAAGGGTGATGGTTGTGATGAGAAGAAGGATGCCAACTGATACACCAATGCCATAGCCGAATCCTCCAATGTTGTTAGAGCCGAGAAAACCACTCGTGTCAGTCGCGTTGTTCATGATCGATCAAGCAAGCGAAACAGGAGGAGGAGGAAGGATGGAGAAGGAAGACAATGCAGATGATACAAGAAGTGGTTTATTGGTTTGGTCAGCCATTGATACAATGACAAATGAATTGGTTATTTGGGGAATCCAAGTTTTGTAAAGTCAACGACGTCATGAGGTGAGGTGGGTTGAGAAAGAAAGAAAGAAAGAGCTGGGGAGTAATATATTGGTGGAGTTTTGATCAAGGGAGTGTGCATTTGAGACTAAGTAAAGAGAAAGAGAAAGATCGAGAGGTGAAAGAGAGGCATTTACATGTGAATACATTAAGGTTTTTTCTTTACGTTTGGATCATGTTCTGGGTTTAGCTATCTGTCTGCAAGGAGGTCAACGATTTTTGGGTATCATTTTTTTTTTCTTCTTCCTGGTAAGGTTGTTGTATCATTATGAGCAACGTCTTGCATTCATCTAAAAGCATCTACTTATTTCTTTATGTGATTACCTCTCCCCCAACACCCTATCCAAAATCTTATATAATTCTCTTGCACGTTCCATGTATTGCAAGGTTAGTTGGTATTTACTGCTTATAATATGGAAATGAGGTAAGCTAAATTAGCTGATAATTGGTGTCACAGAAATAGTGATACAGCTATAGGTATAAGGTAAGGCATATGATCTTGTTTTGTCTTTGCCAAGGGCCCAATTGGGATGACTTGTTGAATTATGATTATTAGAAAAAGATGGTTTGGTTTACTGGGTTAGTCTTTCGTCAAAGGATGCAACTAGTTCTATTATAAACGAGCTGAGAAGATAAATATGCTTTTGGTAAGTGAGGACTGAGGAGTAATCAATAAGGATTAAATCCATTTCTATCGCCCCTCTGTTAGGGTTTCGTCGTCTCTTCGATATCCAAAGCTAGGGTTTGCGACAAAATCTTCAAAATCGAACCATGGATTTAGATCTATTGAGTTGAAATTGCAGAGGAATCTGCGGGGATGATACGACCAGAGCTCTCAAGGATCTCTTCAGTCAGAACCGACCTCAGATGGTCTTCCTGTGTGAAACGAAGATCAACAACGATCATGACTTTCTTCGTCTCCAGCGCTCGCTAGAGTTTTCCAGAGCGGAGATGGTGCTAAGCAATGGCAGGTTCGGTGGCTTGGCTTTATTCTGGTCGGAGGAAGTGCAGGTTCAGACGATTTCCACGTCGGCTCACCATATCGATGTCGAAATCATCAACATGCCGGGGTTAGCTTCCTAGTGTCTGACAGGTTTTTATGGTTATGCAGCAACCGGAGATCGAGAGAAATCATGGCAGCTGCTGCGTGAGTTGGCGGATGCGGGTTCTCTACCGTGGTTGGTCATCGACGATTTTAACGAGATTCTCAATGGTAGCGAGAAGATCGACGGTGTGATGAGGCCGGAACGCCAGATGAGAGGATTCAGGGATGCACTTGGATATGTAGATTTGATCGATCTTGGCTACTAGGGCGTTATGGCGACGTGGGGTAACTCGGAAACACTGCTACGCCTGGATAGGGCAGTCTGTAATCTGGCTTGGTTCGATATCTTCTTCCATGCTAAGTTGTTTCATCTCCCTCCGTCCGACAGTGACCATGTTCCCTTGTTATTGAAAGCTAGTACGGCGCCTCTTGCTGCTCGTCCAAAGGTACATCGATTCCATTTTGAGGTTTTCTGGTTACAGCATGAAGATTGTGATTCAGTAGTGAAAGAAGCTTGGCAGGAGGATGTTCAAGGCATAGCTATGTTTTCAGGTAGTAACAAAGCTTAAGAAAGTTCAAATTCGGCTTGATAAATGGCAGAGAGAAGCTTTCAAGGGACGTCAGGTTAAGATGATGGCTATAAGCACTACCAAATCAGACAAAATAGCCGACGAAAAAAATTTCGTCTACTATGCCAAATTTTCGTCGGCTATTCATTCTGCCGACGAAACTTTCGTCGGCTATAATTCGTCGGTAAAACGAATGGCCAACGAAAATAACGAAATCGTCGGCTATTTTCGAGTATGGCCGACGATATTACCGACGAAAATTCATTTTGTCGACCAAACCTGGGCAAAATATCCGACGAAATTCGTCGGATATTTTCGAGTATGGCCGACGATATCGTAAACTATACCCGACGAAATTCTTCAGCTATTTGTTCTGAAATATAGCCGACGATTTCATCTATTTCGTCGGTTATTTCGTCGGAATATATTAATATTTTAATAGGCATTAATTAGTTATAGCCGACGAAATAATGTCATTTTCGTCGGTTATAAAAGTTATAGCCGACGAAATAATGCCAATATCGTCGGCTATTCTTACATTTTGCGGGAAAAAAAATTAAATTAATTTCTAAATTACCATTCCAAGCAACCTGCAATTCACAATGACAATCCATGCATTTACACCAACAAGAAACACGTCTAAATGACTTATTATTTAATTTGTTCCAATATACATAAAATATAACCCTAATCATCACGTAAAGCACTAAAGTCCACCACGTCATCCCCAGCATCCTGCTGAACGAACTCGGGAGGTTGAGGCATTGGAGGTTCAACTAACGGCTCAAACGGGGGCGGGGGTTCAAGGCCTTGTTGTTGTGCCGCGAACATAGCATACCACCAGTTTTATTGGCCGGCGTAGTTGTGTCGCCGAATTCTCTCGCATTCAGCATGCCAACTGGACATATCCAAATGATACTGCTATGTTCTGCGGTGTTGCTCCTGTGATCTTTGGAACTCGGCCGCCAATCTTGCATTTTCTTCTGCCAATCTCTGCATTTCCCCCCTCATCTGTTGGCTGTCCCCGCCTCCCTTCTTTTGAGCTCCCTTAGTGGTCTTCAGGACCCCTATTCCAGAACTTCCCAAACCCCGGCAGTAGTAGTTGTTTGACCGTTGTGGGAAGGCTGCGTCGAATATCCGCGCTGCAGTTTGGACATTCGATCGGTCGACCTGGCTCAGGGCTTCTTGTAGATCTGCCTCTGAAATGTTCGGTTGTGTCTCCCGAACTACTTCCTGCAACACTTCTTCTTCGGCCCGGTTCACCCTCTCCTAATTGAACGGGAAAAAAAAAAATAATATTCTAACAAATATATAATTAAGTAAAATTAATAATTAAAATTTTAAAATCGTAATCAACGACTTACGAGCTGTTCTGTCGCTTGTGGATAAGCCATCTTGAACGTCTCCACGTACGGGTTGCTTAAAGGATGATCTCTAAGCGCCTCCTCCTGATATTGTGAAAATGACCTAGAACCACCATGATGGGGGTTTGTGTTACGGCGGCGGTTCGCAGAGTTTATCCGAGACCGTTCCTTCAAACAAATAATAAAATATTAAAAAAATGCATTAAAAAATATTAGTGTAATAATTATAAAATAATTAAACTAATAATTAAAATATGAACAAAATAAACATTTATAGTTAAGTTTAGTATTTACCTGCATAAGTGGGTTGTTGAAGTCTACTGTCTTCAACCAACGCCACTCGTACTCCTTGAACATGAACTCTCTTGGAGTACCCATACGACCATGTCTGTCGTATTCGGCAAAGTGGGTACGGAGCTCGGTCTTCCACTCTTTGAACCTACGGAAAAAACAAAATTGCATTAGAAATATTATTAATATCATAAAATATTTCAAATTATAAGATGAGGAATTCCCAACGTACCTCGAGTTCTGCATCGCGTCCGCCCAAGCCTGCTTGTGTTCGGCAATCTCGAAGTATGCCTGAAAGATAATATTTTATTAGTTTTACAATTATAACAATACCGAAAATTATTAAATATTACGATAAAGAAATTAAATTTTTTAAATTACTCACCGACGCCGCGTTGTTGACCTCCCTCTTAATCTCTTCTGGCACATCAACCCACCGTGTCCACAACATAGGGACTCTATCCCTAATTAGTGCCCCCACGCAACCCGCGTAATCGCGGCGTTTTTTTCCCTTGAACCTCCTGATTAGGGGGTTCGTTGATCTGGATCCTCCCCCTGCTCTCAACAGTTCTCCTGAGCGTGTCAAAACATATGACACCTCTCGTATTCCTACTTGAACTGCTAGTGGCTGTCCCTATCACATAAACGACGATTGGTTAACAAAATTAAATATTAGTGCGTTAATTTTAATAAAACATTTAATTAATAAAATCAAATGTTACCTGAACTCGATGACGTGTCTGTCGACTTTCCTTTTCTCCTCGCCGAAATCAGGAGCTCAGGTCTCTCAAATGGCTCATGATAGTATACCTCCGCAACACTCACGTACTGAGGCATATCAGGCCATATGGGCACACCACGCTCGTCGACTTCGGGTATCGCATGAATGTTGTACGGGAGGTAAAGTTGATTTGGGAGAGTAGGCCCCTTAGTCGAGTCAGCAGCAGACGGCGCCGGACTCGTCATCGGCTCCCGATGAACCTCAGGCATACGGACTTGATGAACGTCTGGAGCTATCTCGTCCTCAAATAGCTGCCTACTCGACCTCGGAGCTTCTGGCCGGAGAGGGGGATGCGAACTGCTCGACGGCCGCCCCGCCGCTAAAAGGGTCTGGTGCCGAGAACTCACACTCCTCCGCGGCTGGGATGAATCCACACTCATCCGCGGCTGGCTGGTGGTCCTCTCAGGCTGGCTAAGGGTCCTCTCGGAGTCTCCGGAACCAGCAGAACTTCCAGAACCCCTAGATCTGGAAGAACGACGGCCTCCGAATAACTGTCTGAGTGCATCGGCCATATGGAGCTTGAGACATTAATACATTAATTAATATTAAATTATATTACATTAAATAAAAAATTCTAATTAATATAATAACCAATAATACTAACATATTTTAAAACATACTAACAAATTAATATTTAAATTTTAACTAATTTTAAATAATACTAATCATTAACATAAATATAACCATTTATATACAAATATAACTATATTTCATCATTAACATATATATACATACAAATAACCATTTATATATTAACATAAATATAACCATTTATATAATTAAGCTACCAATTTATATATATAATTTGTTGACAGTAGCCGCTGAGAGGCTACAGCAGGCCCATAGACCCGCAGCAAGTGCACCAGGGCCCGGCCCAAGGCTCGGGACCGGATCACCAGCACCCGGCCTCGGGGTCCAGCACTCTATCCTGCCTCCAGGGACCCTGGGGCCGGGGGCGCCAGCCTGCCAAAGAGGGCACCAGAAGGTACAAACAGAAGGGAGCCAGTCCCACATCGAAGGGTGAGGCCAGCCCTCACCCCTAACCACCTATATAAGGGCCCCAACTACCCTCTTTATTAGGTAACTTATCTCTCTCCCTGCTTACATACGTGCCTTGGTTATATATATTCCAACTATACTAACTTAGGCATCGAAGAGGAGAAGACCGGCCCGTCCGGTATTCCCCTTAGTGAGCAGGATTGCAGGAGATCAAGTTGGATTCACCGTGTATCTACCAGGCCCCCGGGTTTAGGCAGAAACATAATTAATTTAACAATTTATATATAACAATTAAAATATACAGTAACATATAACCAATATTAACAAATATATAACAATTTATATAATTAATCTACAAATTTATATATATAATTCATCTAACAATTTATACATATAACCAATATATATAACAATTTAACACACTTAAATATCTAAATTATATACCTAAATTATAAAATTAAAATAAATTGAAAAAAAAAACCAAAAAAAACCTTCGGATCTGTTTTGGCGGAGGAGGAGGAGGGGGCCGGAGGAGGAGGGGAAGGACCGGAGGAGGCCGGATTTTGTCCGGATGGAGGAGGAGGCCGGATGGAGGAGGAGGGGAAGGAACGGCGCCGATTTGAGGAGGAGGAGGACGAGCAGTTCGGAATGGAGGAGACGCACGGCCGATTTGAGTAGCGGAGGAGGATAACGAGCCGCTTATAAGCTTCTCCGGTGAGGTCGTCCAGCCTCTGGGTTCGGATTACCTACCGATCATCTTCAGTGAGGGAGACAGAACGAAAAAGGAGCATTTGGAGTTCATTATTGTCGACTGCCTATCATCGTACAATGGCATAATCGGTCGGCCAGGGTTATGGAGGCTTAAAACGTTTATAGCCGGCCATATGCTAATGCTGAAGATGCCTTCACCAACCGGAGTTATTACCATACGTGGGGACCAGAGGATCGCCCGTAAGTATTACACAGAGGCCCTGACCCACGGGAGAAAGCGGACCGAGGTCTTCACAACCACTCAGCAGGCGCCAGTGCCGGATCTGAGTATTGAACCCCGTGATGACATTAATTCAAAAAGAGTTAGGCGATTCACCGAAAAGTTGGAGCCACCTTCGGCCGTGGAAGAAACCGAAGCGATCTGCATTTCGGTAGACCACCCGGAGTGAAGTGTCGTCATAGGGACGCGGCTCGATCCGGTTGTCAGGCAAGAGCTCATAGCCTTCCTCCGGGACAACAGTTCGGTCTTCGCATGGTCCTACGAGGACATGCAAGGCATATCCCCGGAGATAGCCGTACATAAGCTAAATTTATTACCCAACGTTCCCCCGGTGAGGCAGAAGAGGAGGTCCTTCAGTCCGGCAAAGTATGAGGCAATCAGAGAGGAGATACATAAATTGAAGGGTATAAGTTTCATCCGGGAAGTCCAGTACCCTCGCTGGCTCGCTAACGTGGTCATGGTGCCGAAGAAGGGAACCGGCCAGTGGCGTATGTGCGTGGATTTCACTAACCTGAACCGGGCGTGTCCAAAGGACAGCTTCCCGCTCCCCCGGATTGACCAGCTTATAGATTCCACGTCCGGTTTTAAGATGCTTAGCTTCATGGACGCTTACGCCAGGTACAATCAGATTAGGATGCACCCGGATGATGAGGAGCACACATCATTCACAACCGACCGAGGTACCTACTGTTATAAGAGGATGCCGTACGGTCTAAAGAATGTCGGGGCCACCTACCAGCGAACGGTGAACCGAATGCTGGAGCAAGAAATGGGTAAAACCGTAGAGGTTTACGTTGATGACATGCTGGTCAAGAGCTTGACTACAGGGACCCACGTTCGGGATTTGGCCGTAGTCATCGGTAAGATGCTCAAATTCGGAATGCGCTTAAACCCAAAGAAGTGTATTTTCGGGATTTCAGAGGGCCTATTCCTAGGCCACATCATCAGCCAGTGAGGGATAGAAGCCAACCCGCTGAAGGTCCAGGCAATTTTAGATATGGAAACGCCAGGGGAGAGAAACCAGGTCCAGATGTTGACCGGCCGGTTGGCCGCCCTTGCCAGATTCATCTCCCGCCTAACCGACAAATGCGCCCCGTTCTTCAAGCTGCTCAAGGCACAACAGACCAGGAAAATCCACTGGGCAGCGGAGCATGAAGCGGCATTCCAGTCTATCAAGGCATATCTGTCTGCAGTGCCTCTCCTATCCAAACCAGTGTCGGGCGAAATGTTATACCTCTACATAGCTGCATCCGCAACGGTCGTCTCCGCGGCTCTCATCAGGAAGGAAGACACGCTCGAACTTCCGGTATACTACGCGGGAAAGGGACTTACTGGAGCCGAGGGCCGGTACCCCGACATAGAGAGATTGGCTCTGGCCCTGATTGTTAGTGCCAGGAAGCTCCGGCATTATTTCCAGGCTCACTCCATCACCTTATATACCAATCACCCTCTGCGACAGATCCTGCAAAAACCAGAGACCATCGGTAGGCTCGTGCGGTGGGCAGTTGAACTGGGAGAGTTCGACATCACTTACGCCCCGCGAACGGCCATCAAGGGACAGGCAGCTGCGGACTTCATATGTGAGCTCACCCCAATGGCGGTAGAAGCGCACCCCGCCCGGTACGAGGACACCGAGGCAGTGAGAACCATAAAGACCGAACCAGGCCTCCCCACCGGCTAGAAACTTTACGTGGACGGCTCCGTAACAACCAGGCGGAGCGGAGCCGGTGTCATGATAACCTCGCCTGATGGCCAGTCGTACGAGTATGCCTTACGGTTCCTTTTTAGCACCTCCAACAACGCTGCCGAGTATGAGGCCCTCATAGCCGGTTTGCAACTGGCCAGGGAGTTGGGAATCTCGTCCATGGAGATATACAGCGACTCTAGCTTAGTGGTGAACCAGATGAACGGGGTGTTTGAGGTCAAGGATCCCCAGCTGTCCTCTTACCAGGCCTTGGCCAAAACTCTGATTGAGCCGTTCCAGGGCGCCACGATCCAGCACATTTCCCGAGAGGCAAATAGGCATGCAGACGCCCTCGCGAGGCTGGCAACCGGAAACTACCCCCCAGAGTACCGGAGAGCAAAAATTGAAACTCTCCAGCAGCCAAGTATAAACAAAACCATCTCCGAGATATTTGCGGTGGAAGAAGCACCGCCAAGCTGGATGGATCCAATAGTCAAGTATTTGACTGACAAAACCAGCCCCCAGGATGCGGTAGAGGCCAGGAGGCTACACCTCTGGTGCACCCGGTACGGTCTCCTCAATGGCCAGTTGTACCGAAGAGGGCACAGCTTCCCCCAGCTGAGGTGTGTGACAAAAGAGGCAGGAGAGGCTATCATGCGAGAAATCCACGAAGGGGTATGCGGTAATCACTCTGGGGCAAGGTCATTATCCCACAAGTCGCTCCGAGCGGGGTATTTCTGGCTAGACATGGCGGCAGTATCAAGAAAAATATCAGGCGGCTGCCACAAGTGCCACATGTACGCCTCTGTACCTCATGCCCCGGCAATCGCATTATCAATCTTGTTGGCACCATGGCCGTTCGCACAATGGGGATTAGACATCATTGGCCCTTTCCCAACAGCTGTGGGACAATACAAGTATGCCATCGTGGCAGTGGACTATCAGACGAAGTGGGTCGAGGCAGAACCCATGATAAAGATCACTGAGGAACGGGTTAAAAAGTTCCTATGGAAGAACATCTACTGCAGGTTCGAGGTACCGCAGACTATTGTCACGGATAATGGGACACAGTTCAATAATGCTGATCTTATCCAGTACACAGCCTCGATGGGGACCCGGATGTTGTTCGCCTCAGTGGCACACCCACAGACCAACGGCCAGGTAGAAGCGGTCAATAAGATTATCAAGACCCTTCTAAAAAAGAAGCTGGATGCCAAGAAGAGATGTTGGGCCGAAGAACTCCCCGCGGTGCTATGGGCCATCCGGACAACAGCAGCAGAGGCAACATGAGAGACCCCGTTCTGCATGGCATTCGGGAGCGAGGGGGTACTCCCTGTAGAAACTGGTATACCCAGCGGCAGAGTCGAGAATTACGACGTCGAAACAAACGTCGAGGGGCTACTGCTCAACCTGGACCTCATTGAGGAGCGCGGCGACCAGGCGCATATGCGCAACCAAACCTACAAGCAGCGGATCGCCCGGTACTATGACAGAAGGGTCCGGGAGAGAAAGCTACAAGTCGGGGACTGGGTCATGAAGAAGGTCCAGAAAAAACCGTTGGCCCTAGAACCAACATGGGAAGGGCCCTACCAGATCACCGCGGCCGTGGGACCGGCAACATACCACATTATAGACACCGAGGGCATCTATTCCACCCGGCCGTGGAATATCCAGCACCTACGGTTCTACCCTAAGTAATAGCGGTCACAGAGCGACAACAGTGTATTTAGCATCAATATTGCAATACGCAGTTACGGCATTAAAGAATAAACTACAGCAGTTACAAGATGTGCATGTACAAGGTAAACAGCTAGCTACCGCCCCCGGAGCACCCAATCCCCGGCCCGCCATTTTTAGAGCTTGCTCCTGCTCCACCATCTCGGTTAGGGCTATATCAGCCTCCAACTGCTCGGCATCAAGCCATCCTTTCTCCCTCCACTCCAGATAGGCGTCACTAATGCCC
This sequence comes from Potentilla sterilis, assembly GCA_963682095.1. Classification (NCBI taxonomy): domain Eukaryota; kingdom Viridiplantae; phylum Streptophyta; class Magnoliopsida; order Rosales; family Rosaceae; genus Potentilla; species Potentilla sterilis. The sequence continues at coordinate 53,685,826 of OY821754.1, forward strand.
TTCGCCCGGGCCTCATCCAGCATCTCCTCAAGCTCCACCGACTCCCGGAAGTCGTCGACAGCCTTATCGGCCACTTCAGCAAGCTGGGATTCCGTGAGCTTCTCCCTTCCTTGGGCGACTACTGTAACCTGGCTCTGGAGCTCCAAAACCTTCGCCTCCAGCTCCGTAATCCTCCCTTCCCGGGCAACAGCCTGGGTCTGCAGCTCCAAAACCCTCATCTCCAGCTCTGCGATCCTCCTTTCCCGAGCAGCAGCCTGCCGATAGGCCTCTTCTTTCTCCTGCGAGAGTTCATGGTTCAACCGACCGGTTAGTTCTTTCTCCCGCACGAGCTGGGTGCTCAATCGACCAACCTCCTCTCTTTCCTCCGCAAGCTTGGCTTCCGCCACGTCCGCCCCCACGCTCAGCTCCTCCACCCGCCTCTCCAAAACCGTAGCAGCCTCCCCTCTGGGCTCCGCGGCATAAAGGCTATGAACCAGCTGCCAAAGGTAGACAAAGGAACATTAGCTCGTCTCACTCCAAGAGAAAAGGAAGCACGAAAACACTTACCCGAACAGCTAGTTCCACGGGCTTCGTCTTGCTCTCGCCCGATTGTCCAGTCCCAGGGTCCTCCCGGTCAAGACCCAAGGTTTCGATGGTAGCGACCACGAACCTACCAATTCCACCACCGAAACCGTGACTGGCTTCCGGCACCAGAGTCCTTCGACCACCCACCTCCACGGCCGGAGCCACCGCCCGCTCGATTGGCCCAGCCTAACTTGACGCTCCAGCGTCAAGCGCCCTTGCCCTCTTGGGCGGAGCTTCACCAAGGCTGCTTCGGCGGCGCCCGAACATTTCTGCCGTTTCCCTCTCCCGCGAGGCCTGTACCGCCATCGGTCGCGCCACGGGTTCTGAACCAGATAACCCCACAGACCGCCCTTCCCGAATAAAGAGTGGGGAGTTATTCTCACCACCCGGTCGCCTTCCATAGTGAGCGTCCGGAAACACGAGCGGCACCGGCCTGTCATGCTGCCTGCGTTTCTGGGTAGCCGTATCAATCACTGTCTTCACGGCCGTCTCCCCCGTCTCCATCAATCTCGAGGCTACAAGCTCCTCATCCGGTTCGATAGTCTCCTCAATTTTAAGCGGGGGGGGGGGGGGGGGGGGGGGGCATTAGCTGCAAGCCGATAGGTCGAGCGGTCAGAACACAAGCAACCATGCAAAAGCAAAGTGCAGGACACCTTACCAGGTTTTCTCCCCATCTCGCATATCTCCAGCACGTTCCATCGGATGAAATTATAGGAGCTCCGGCTCAGATGGTCCCAGCCAGCAAACAATCGGTACAACTGTTGCTTCTCCAAGTCCTCCAGCCGGAACGACTGGTCCCCGATCGATTGATAAGCCCCGGGCACCTGGTAGCCCCTCCAAGTATGCTGCCACTTCCCACCGGCCAGCACCACCGACCTCCTCCAGACATCTGAAACCGACGACGGCAGATGCGTGATGGCAACACCGTATTCCCGCGCGGCAAAATTCACGCAACCACCGCACTGGGCCTTTCTGCAATACGAGATCTTGTACAGCGCCCGAAATTCATTAACCGTGGGCCAGTTCATATGGCTCAGACTAAACAGGCACCCAAGCCCAAGCAACTGCCTCCACTGATTGCTCGGAAGCTGGGCCGGGGAAAGATTTAGTGAGCTCAGCATGTACTGAACAAATCCCGGCAGCGGCAGCGATAGTCCGTGTCGGAATTGATCGTCGAAAACAGCAACCCAGCCCGGTTCCGGGTTACAGGCCAGTTCCCCGGGACGCAGGCCTCGAAGTTTAACAGAAGAGTCGATGTCCCACTTCGCCCGAAACTCTCTAATCTCTCTTTCATCCATGCTTCTGATTGGCTCATCACAGAAGATTACCCTATCACCATCCAGCAGCTCATGCCTTCTGGGCCCGCGGCTTGCGCCGCTATAATCAGATCTCCCAGACGCCATAATCCTAACACAAAAATAATTCAGATCTGCAGCAAGGTGGACGAGGAGAGCAGAGGGCAAAAGGTTTAGGCAAAGTGTGGTAGGAGGAGAGCAGAGTGGACAATAAATAGGGCAACAAGAAAAGCACGGCAACCCCAGCCGTGGATTCCCTCCATCTCAGACCGCTCCCTGTCGACACGTGTCCCAGTATGAATAAGGGATCCCATCCATCATAACTGATGGGACTGATGGGCTCTCCCCTTCATCGCATGTCCGCCACCTGTCCCACTTACCAGCGGCATTTAGGGAGATAGGAGCGAACAACGAGGCGTCCACTCCCCTCGTTCCCCCAAAAAGTCAACTCCGAATCAATCCGGCACCATGGCAGTTCACGATTATGATCATTCAACCGGCTGCATGGCTTCTTCATTGTATATCTTGAAGACCTCTCACCGGTTGTGATTTTTCCAACCGCTTCGAGAGCATCTATCCAGGTATGAGCCCTCCTTCTAGCACTATCTTCGTTGCATATCACTGGGGGACTCGTCTCGATATGGCATGTCGCCCGGTCGAGATCCGCCCAGCAATATGGCATTCCACCGGCCCTGTGACATTTAACCCACTCCAAGGCATTCTACCGGTTGTCACCTTCCTTCGCCTACGGGCAGGAACGAGCCAACAACAACTCAAGGCATCTAAACGCATGGGCTTTATAAACCCGGGCGAGCTTACATCTAACCCAAGTACTCTTGTCCAGCAGGATAAAACCCTGCATCACACTGAACTGTGATACATTTGGGGATACATGGCGAGACTCGTTATCTCAACGCCACTCCACTGGGCAGATTGTTTCTCTAACACAGAACAAGTCTCCCCGCAGGCTAACAAACCTGTACATTAACTCAACGCTTAACCAACAAAAGCTGAGAAGAACTAGCAAGTGTTAACCGATGCCTCGGTACGGCCGTAACACTCTCCGGGGTACCTGTTGGCTTAGTCCACGCACCAACAAGCCCTCCCGCAGGCTAGCATCTCCGGGACTCGTCTCGATATGGCAGGACGCCCGGTCGAGCTCCCGTGAACTCCGCCTCGCACCGATATGGCAGAACGCCCGGGTGAGGTCCAGTCTGCAAGTTCATCCGGGACTCGTCTCGATATGGCAGGACGCCCGGTCGAGCTCCCGTGAACCCCACTCCATGCTCATAGCACCACAACACTCAAGCACAGTACTACCTATATTGCAAACGTACTTATAAACTTTTACTTACCGTCAGTAACAGGTACTCACCTCGGTCACGCCCAATCTTTGACGCGGACTTGGGGGACTGGGCACCGGTAGGTTGGTAACCCTGCGGGTCTGCGGGGCAAGAGCAAGACAGATTTAAGTCCCCATTCAAGATTGCACTTGACCGGGAACTTGGGGGACTTGTTGACAGTAGCCGCAGAGAGGCTACAGCAGGCCCACAGACCCGCAGCAAGTGCACCAGGGCCCGGCCCAAGGCTCGGGACCGGATCACCAGCACTCGGCCTCGGGGTCCAGCACTCTATCCTGCCTCCAGGGACCCTGGGGCCGGGGGCGCCAGCCTGCCAAAGAGGGCACCAGAAGGTACAAACAGAAGGGAGCCAGTCCCACATCGAAGGGTGAGGCCAGCCCTCACCCCCAACCACCTATATAAGGGCCCCAACTACCCTCTTTATTAGGTAACTTATCTCTCTCCCTGCTTACATACGTGTCTTGGTTATATATATTCCAACTATACTAACTTAGGCATCGGAGAGGAGAAAACCGGCCCGCCCGTTATTCCCCTTAGTGAGCAGGATTGCAGGAGATCAAGTTGGATTCACCGTGTATCTACCAGGCCCCCGGGTTTAGGCAGAAACATAATTAATTTAACAATTTATATATAACAATTAAAATATACAGTAACATATAACCAATATTAACAAATATATAACAATTTATATAATTAATCTACAAATTTATATATATAATTAATCTAACAATTTATACATATAACCAATATATATAACAATTTAACACACTTAAATATCTAAATTATAAAATTAAAATAAATTGAAAAAAAAAACCAAAAAAAACAAAAAAAAACCTTCGGATCTGTTTTGGCGGAGGAGGAGGGGAAGGACCGGAGGAGGCCGGATTTTGTCCGGATGGAGGAGGAGGCCGGATGGAGGAGGAGGGGAAGGAACGGCGCCGATTTGAGGAGGAGGAGGACGAGCAGTTCGGAATGGAGGAGACGCACGGCCGATTTGAGTAGCGGAGGAGGAGTTTTTGCCGATTTAGGGCTGAAAAAGTCGGGCTGCTGCAGCTTTAAGCTTTTATAGCAGAGAGAATAGCCGACGAATTAAAAGATTTCGTCGGCTATTCTTTGAGAATAACCGACGATTTAGAATATGTCGTCGGCTATTCTTTGAATGTCGTCGGCTATTCTATGAACATCGTCGGCTATACTTTGGAAGATCAACAGCCGTCTGATCTGAGCCATCCAAGAGATTTAGCCGACGATTTAAAATATTTCGTCGGCTATGCTTTGGAAAATCACTAAGTCAAACCTCTAAACGCTTAAAAACAGAAATTAGTCTAGTTAAACGACGGTTTCTGGCCTCACCTTCAACAGATAATAGTTTCAAATCAATGAGACGCAACTAATCGTATAAAAATTTTACAAAATTGATTTATCGAACATCATGCTACCCATAGGAAAATGAAAGTAAAAAACAGTTAATCTCAACATTCGGCACACAGAGTTTATCTGAATCTTGTCATTTTTCAACCGTAGACGTATTTCATTATTTCGGTCATATCTTATTTCACAGCATTTTTGCATTTGAAGAGTCTACGTATAGTAACTATTTGAAACTATACATTCACTTAAACACTTAGTAAACAAGTTAAAGAACATTAGTGCATATGTTCTGATTTTGAATCTAAAAGTTTAGAAAATCTATTCCAACCGTCAGATATCACCGTTAAGATTAAATACATGTATGGAAAAAAATCCAACTTCAGCTGACAACGTTAAAGGCTCTATCGGAATGGTCAACCGGGTAAGTCAAACCTCTAAACGCTTAAAAACAGAAATTAGTCTAGTTAAACGACGGTTTCTCGCCTCACCTTCAACAGATACTAGTTTCAAATCAATGAGACGCAACTAATCATATAAAAATTTTACAAAATTGATTTAACGAACGTCAGACTACCCATAGGAAAACGAAAGTAAAAAACAGTTAACCGCAACATTCGGCACACAGATTTTATCAGAACCCTGTCATTTTTCAATCGTAGACGTATTTCATTATTTCGGTCATATCTTATTTCACAACATTTTTGCATTTGAAGAGTCTACGTATAGTAACTATTTGAAACTATACATTCACTCAAACACTTGGTAAACAAGTTAAGGAACATTAGTGCATATGTTCTGATTTTGAATCTAAAAGTTTATAAAATCTATTTCAACCGTCAGATATTACCGTTAAGATTAAATACATGTATGGAAAAAAATCCAACTTCAGCTGACAACGTTAAAGGCTCGATCGGAATGGTCAACCGGGTGAGTCAAACCTCTAAACGCTTAGAAATGGTAATTGGACTGTCTAAATGACATTTTTTTGCCTGACCTTCAACAGATAATAGTTTCAAATCGATGAGATGCAACTAATCGTATAAAAATTTTCTTCAAAATATTTACCGAAGGTAACGCTACCATTAGGGAAACGAAGGAATAAAACCTTTGACCGCATCTTTCGCCAGTCAGATTTTATTTGAAGCTTGTCATTTTTCAATCGTAGACGTATTTCATTATTTTGGGCATATTTAATTTCACAACATTTTTGCATTTGAAGGATGAAGCAATGGTTTATCGTTAGTGATAGAAAATGGAATATGGTCATTTTTTGTTTTTTGTTTTTAAAATCATAGCCGACGAGAGACTCGTACTCGACGGCTATTCTTTTGTCATTTTCTGTCTAAAATAAAATATGTATTTTTTAATATAGTTATGGCCGACGAAATAATGAATTTTCGTCGGCTATTATATGAAAAAAAAAAACAGTTGGCAAGGAAGTTGAAGCAAAGTTCAGTTGGCAGTGCTGTTTATCTGCACCGAAAACTGTACTCTGTCTCGAAGGACTGGAAACCCTCTGACTCAAATGAAAAAATGGATGACTCAAATGGTAAAAGTTAAATGTTGCATTCGGCACACAGATTTTATCGGAATCTTGTCATTTTTCAACCCCTGAATGTATTTCATTATTTCGGTCATATCTTATTTCACAACATTTTTGCATTTGAAGGATGAAGCAATAGTTTATTGTTAGTGATAGAAAATGGAATATGATCATTTTTTGGTTTTTTTTTTTAATCATAGCCGACGACAGACCCGTACTCGTCAGCTATTCTTTTGTCGTTTTCTGTCTAAAATAAAATATGTATTTTTTAATATAGTTATGGCCGACGAAATAATGAATTTTCGTCGGCTATTATGAGAATAGCTGACGAAATAACGTGTTTTTCGTCGGCTATTATATGAAAAGGATAAAAAAAAATCAGTAGGTTTACACCTCTCGTATTCCTATTTCCTGTTCATATATAACCAAAATTGAACATCAAGAAAACAGAAACCCAGCAATCAACATATTTCAATTTTTTTTAAGGGGTTTGGAACCCAGCCTAGCTGGGAGGCTCATCCCCACGCCCGTTCATTAGAAATTAGTGGATTACAAATGAAAGGATTACATCATCTAAATTACTTAATCCGGCGGATTGTAATCGGAATCATCGGATGAGTCTTCTTCGGTTTCTGAATTGCTCGATAGGGGTAATCTATGTCTTTCCTCACCAATAGAGTCCTCGTTAGTTTCTTCATTTGGATCAACATCAACAAGCAGTGGCTCTTCATGTCAAATTCGCACCGGCGTGTCTAGGCGAATAAAAGAGGAGTCAGGAATACCGTTTGAGTTGGGCTCTTGATACGCGGTGCCACCTTCCTCGTTATCTTCAGCCACTCCAAGTGTAGACGCCCGGTAAATGTTGCGATGGTGGATAGTGTTGACTACTTTCCACGGGTCACCCTTGGCGAGATCATCAAGATAAAACACTTGTTTCACCCATGTGGTTAAAACGAACGGGTCATCCTCATACCATGATGTACTAGTGTTCACAGAAGTTATGCCGTATTGATCGGTTTTCATGCTCTGCGGCCGTGTGTCAAACCATCTACACTTGAAAAGGTGCACTTTCATGCCTACCCCATAATGCAGTTCCACAACTGAATGGAGAACACCGTAATAGTCAACTCCATCATCCCCACCATGTGCCATAACACCTGAATTTTGTGTTTTCAGTCTGACGTCTCTCTCTTCACATCGAAATAACACACCATTCACCTTGCACGTCGCATAAACTTTTGAATAGACCGGCTTCATCGCTAGAAGTCTGAGTTCGTGCGACCAATTTGGGTGATTATCATTTTTAATAAGGTCCATCTGCAACCATCAGAATCAACTATAAATATGAATAATTATACACAATAATATATAAATACGTATAGAATAATGTTAAAGTTACGTACCCAGCGGCCGAAATATTCTGCGAATGTCCGGTTGTGGTAATCGAGATCACCTCCTACTTGTTCACAGTTTAGATGCATGTTCTTCCAAAACTGAACTTCTAAACAGTTAATTAGTACCCACCAATGTGCAATGGCTACCTCATAATCTTTCAACTTGTAGGAAACTGGCATTTTTCCACCGAGTACAACATCGTCGGAGAGTATGGAAAGATTGAACTGTGAAGGTACATCTTCCGCTTTGCTTTCCTGTAACGCTCCTAAATACAGCTTCATGTAGGTGACGCACTCGTGCGCAATATATGCTTCAGCTATACATCCTTCAGGTGCGGATCTGTTTTGGACAAAATCACCGTATTGTCCAAGTTGCCTATAAATCAAGTTTTTAAAGTGTTATGATAATACATTAATACTAAATCACATATATTGATGAGGAAATTAACATAAGGTGTAAAATACGTACCTTTCCATCGGATACATCCAAGTGAAGTGCACAGGACCGGTAAGCAACAACTGCCGAGGAAGATGGATCATGAGGTGAGGCATGATGTCGAAAAAATTTGGAGGAAATATCATCTCTAATTTACACATGATATGAACGATGTCTTGTTGCATTTCCCGGATGACAGATTTTCTCACTTCCCGTGTGCATACCTTCTGGAAAAATCTTGCCAACGCTACTAACGGCTCCACAACGTGACGGGGAAGGAACGGTCGAATGAAAACAGAGAAGAGACGTTGTAGTAGGATATGATTGTCATGACTTTTCAACCCGTAAAGATTCTTGAATTGTCTGTTCACACACTTGGCTATATTTCCAGCAAAGCCTGAAGGATACTTGGCCCGACTTATCCAATGGAAAATTTCTGATTTATGCTCAGGCTTGACGGTGTAAGGAGCTTGAGGCATTTTTCTCTTCCCTTGTTTCAACCATAGTTGTTTTTTTATATTCATGTTTTCCAGATCAGTGCGAGCCTTAGGACCGTCTTTCGTCTTCCCCTCCAAGTTCAGTGTTGTGCCCACCACACTTTCAGAAACATTTTTTTTCTATGTGCATAACGTCTAGGAAGTGACGGATCAACAACTCACACCAGTACGGGAGTTCCCACAATATCCTCTTATGTGTCCAGAATTTGTACTCCTCAGGTCTTTCAGGTATTTCCGCTACAATATCGGGATGATTGCTGAGGGGCCCAAAATCGTACTCATTAAGCACTGCTAAAATTTCTCTTCCCGTCCATCTTCTGGGAGGACCACCGTGTTCTTCGGTTCCATCAAATGCGGCAGACTCGTAACGCCAGTGGTGATCCGCCGGAAGGAACACACGATGACCCATTCTGCATATCTTGTTGCAATGAGGGGTGCTCTCATAATCACTGAGGCACTCTGGACAAGCCTTGTATCCCCTAACAACGCTGGCCGACAACATCCCATAAGCAGGAAAATCACTGATGGTACCAATAACCATGGCATGCATATGGAACGTCTCCTCCTTGTACTTGTCAAAAGTCGGATGACCAACGTCCCACAATACCTTAAGCTCTTCAATCAATGGTCTCATATACACATCGAGACATTTCCCTGGGTAACCAGGCCCCGGAATCAACAACGTCAACATATTATATTCCTTCTTTATGCACATCCACGGAGGAAGGTTGTAAGGTACCAAAACCACCGGCCATATACTGTATGAAAGACTCATGATGCCGAAAGGGTTGAACCCGTCGGTTGAGAGCCTGAGCCTGACGTTTCTGACATCTGACGCAAAATGAGGAAACTCATTGTTTATATGCTTCCAAGCCGCTCCATCAGAGATGTGTGTCATGATATATGCGTCTCCCGCGTCCAGCTCACCATGCCATCTCATAGCTTTTGCGGTGGTTTCTGACATGTACAACTGCTCAAGCCTATCTCTCAACGGAAAATACCGAAGCACTTTCACAGGTTTCCTATTGCCTGCTCCCGTCAACTTATATCGGTCAGAATGACATATCGGACATGCGTCAAGGCTAGCAAGGTCATTCCCTTCTGCATCTTTACCCCAGAAGAGAACGCAGTCAAATGCGCATGCATGGATCTTAATGTAGGAAAGCCCTAGATCTTTGAGGATACTTCGGACCTTACGGTGATTGGTAGGATTACGATGACCCTCCTCCAATAACGAAGAAGTGTACTATAGATATTCATCCACTTGCCTGATAGTCGATTTTGTCTCGACTTTAATCCTCATTACCTCCATCACACTTTCAAGAACTGTCTTCTCAGAACTTGAAGACACATGGGTCTGTTGCAATGCAATCAGTTTGTTGTACTTGTCAAAGGCAGCAGTGTTGACAACTTGTGGGAAGGGCTGCACCGGGTCATGCATATATTGTTCCCCACGTACACCGCTTTCAAAAGGAAACACGTCGTTGACGAATGCCATTGTTGGATCGTTGGATGTACTACTACTGCCCGCCTAAAAAAACTGCCCATGATCATGCGATCCATCTAATGATGGCTCACCGTGATATATCCAACGTGTGTACTTCGGCCAAAACCCTTTACTCTTTAGGTGCTCCCATACTGTCTTAATCGGAAATCGACACATATCACTGCGACACCTACATTTATTGCACGGGTAATAATGGTATTCATTCCCGTTTGCATTTTCCTCGACGAACTGCAAAAAATTCACAACTCCTGTAGTGTATCGTCGGTCATGCCTTAGAAGCGAAATCCAACTCTTATCCGGATCCATATATATATATAGCCTGAAAATAATATATATATATATATATATAACTTTAATTAATAAGAAATTAATTAACACATACATATATATATATATATATATATATATAAATCCTTAATAATTAATTACATTACAATATATATTATTATCAACATCAACTCATATATATATATACCATTAACAACCATTATTTAAGTTACACTATATATCAACCATTATTTAAGTTAATTACACTATCAACAACCATTAATTAACATATATATATATATATATATATATAATTAAACTCCACACACACACACACACACACACACACACACATATATATATATATATATATATATATTTTAACACTAATTAAAATAACATCAAATTAAAACACATAATTAAACTCTAACTTAAAATCAACTCAACTACAACTCAAAATCAACATATATACATACATTCTAACACTAAAACAACAACAAAACAAAAAATCACTTACTAACTCAAAATCACTAAAACTCAAAATCAACTCAACTAAAACTCAAAATCAACATATATACACATATACGTACCTATATATAGCTCCACAATGTAAGAGAGGACGGATTTCAACAATACCCACCGATTTTTCACTCTTTCTCCCGTTTTTTTTCGTTTTTTTTTTTAAATGAGCAGCTGCTGTCTAGATCTGAAAATATATAGACTTATAGCCGACGAAAATGTCAATTTCGTCGGCCAAAATTTCAAAAGTTTTCGTCGGCTAATGTTTCAGAGAAAGGCCGACGAAAAAACCCAAAATCGTCGACTGAAATATGAATATAGCCGACGATTTTTGTTTATACCAACAAAAAAACAGTATCGTCGACTATGGTTACACTATGGCCGACCATTCTATAGAATTACCGACGAAAATTTTTAGTCGTCGGCAGTTTTTTTTTTTCGTCGGGAAAAACCTTTTTTCTGGTAGTGAAGGAACCGATTGGAAGAGTTGATGGGCAGCCATATAACTACTGAAGGTCAGGAGGAAAAAGCAGCTTTATTCAGTAACTTACAGAGCTTGCTTCATAGCAGAGTAAGGGAAGAGGTCCAGTGATTTGGAAGGCTCCATCATTTGGGATCTGTAAAATTAATGTGGATGGTGCATACTATCCCCTCAGTCGGAAGGGTGGATGAGGTTTTATTATTCGTGACCATTCAGAAAAGATGCTAGCAAGAGGTGCGGGACCTGTATCGGGTCTGGTGTCGGCAGAACATGCCGAATTGGTTGCCTGTAGTAAGGCAGTTGAGTTTGCAAGTGATAATGGGATTGGTCCAGCAATATTGGAGACTGATGCCTCGGAAGTCAAGCGTCAACTATATGTATTGGCTCCTAATACATCGAGATTGGGAAGGCTATATGATAACTTGAAGATACAGATGCAGAACCAGGGTCATTGGATGGTATCTCATACCCGTCGTCAGGGTAATCGGGCTGCGCATTGCTTAGCAGCATATGCTTGATCTTTGAACAAGGATGAGTTTTATTTTTCTATGTCTTTTTTTCTTGAATATGCTATTGTAGCAGAATATTGTAATGCTTGAGATTGATTCTCTTTAATAAATTTTTTGTCAACTGATTCAAAAAAAAACAAAAAAGATTAAATCCTTAAACAAGTTGCGTTGTGAACTTGTGATGGACAAATATGCTTTTGGTCCAACTTATTAACTTAATAGTAGAATAGCGAAAAACCTATCGCTCTCCTTCTCTTGCGGCGGCTACGGTTAGGTGGTGACCAAATCTACCAAAACATGGCCTGAAACGGCGAAATCCCGACTTGGAGAATGATATCTTTTTCCTCTCTTCTCTATGGTTGGTTAATGGATGGCGGTGGTGTTTCTCTCCGGCGTGCATTCTTGCTTTCTTCCTTCCAATCTTGATAATACTGCTGCTACAGGCGACTTTGGGCGACAGTTGACGTAGTTCTGATGCGATGGGATCACCCTGTCAGGTCCGGGGCTGGTTCCTTCCTTTAGAGTGCGCGGGTAGTGGCTCGCCAATTTTTGGCTGCTTTGGATCTCGTCTGAGTTCCTTTGCTGACGGAGTCATACTCCGGCCCCGACTCGGTTTTCCCTGGTATAGGTCGGAGACGCTGAAGACGAGACTAAGGTGGAGGAATGCAGGCTGGCTTTCGGGCTCATATCCTAACCGGTCGATGACAGCGACGGCATGGTTGTAATTAAGATTTGGGCAATGGGGTTCAGCCAAGTTCCTGGGTCGGATTTGGCTCCGGATCTGGAGCCGAGTCTAGATTTGGGACCCGGGTGGGCCTTGGGCCTGGGTCTGGGACCAAGCCCAACTTTTCTATTGGATTTGTTGCCAATTTATGTGGTATTGGCCACCATTTTGGCACGTATATTGGTTGACGGATCCACACTGGCCAGAGTTGCGACAAAACTATTGTCTTTACTCCTCTCAGACAGGGCTGCCCCAGAACCTTGCCTTTGGAATCGAGTTTTGTCGACAAAACCATTGCCTCTGCCCTCCATTAGGGTTTCTTCGAAACCTTGCTGCCAAGACCAGATTTTGCGATAAAACCCCAAGTCACACCATGGATCTTGATATGTTAAGTTGGAATTGTAGGGGAATATGTGGAGAGGATACAACACGAGCTTTGAAGGATCTGCTTGCACAAAATCGGCCTCAAATCGTCTTCCTGTGTGAAACAAAGATTAGCAGAGAAGGGGATTTCTTGAGGCTGAAGCGAGCTTTAGGGTTTACTCATGCAGAGATGGTGCTCATTGAAGACCGATCGGGAGGCTTAGGCTTGCTGTGGTCAGACGATGTTTCCCTCCATGTCAACTCCAAATCGGCGCATCACATTGATGTTGATGTTGTTAATGCGCATGGCGTAGCTTCTTGGCGACTTACTGGTTTCTATGCCTATGCAGCGACGGGAGAAAGGGAGAAGTCGTGGCAGCTTCTCCGGGATTTGGCAGACGCGAGTTCACTGCCGTGGATGGTGATTGGAGACTTTAACGAGATCATGAACAACGATGAGAAAATTGGTGGAGCTGTGAGGCCAGAACGTCAAATGCGCAGCTTCAGGGATGCTTTAGGATACGGTGACTTGATTGACCTTGGTTTCCAGGGTGTGATGGCGACTTGGGAGAACTCTGAGACTCTTCTGCGTTTGGACAGGGCAGTTTGCTCTTTGGCTTGGTATGATTTGTTCTTCCATGCGAAGTTGTTTCACTTGCCTTCGTCCGATAGTGATCATGTCCCTTTTCTGTTAAAGGCCAGTACAGCGCCAATTGCAGCTCGTCTGAAGGTGCATCGCTTCCAATTTGAGGCTTTCTGGTTACAGCACGAGGAATGTGGTTCCGTGGTGCAAGAGGCATGGCAGGAGGATGTTTATGGCCTGCCTATGTTCCAGGTGGTCACAAAGCTCAAGAAGGTCCGTGTTCGACTTGATAAATGGCAGAGGACAGCCTTTCGGGGTCGACAAATCAAAATGATGGCCATACGAAACCGATTGGAAGAATTGATGGGCTGCCATATTACTTCTGAAGGTCAGGAGGAAAAAGCTGCTTTATTCAGTAATTTACAGAGCTTGTTGCACTAAGAAGAAGTGTTTTGGAAGCAACGGTCGAAAGTTCGTTGCTCAAAGAAGGTGATCGTAATACTAGTTATTTTCATCAACAAGCTAATGTTACAAAACGTAGAAACTCTCTGAAAAGGGTTGTTTGACGTGAATGGGAACTGGCATGAAGATGTTCAGGGAATGGAAAAAGTGGTTACTGATTATTTTGGATAGATCTTCAAAGCATCAGAGATAGATACAGAAGCTCGTACCCAAACGTTAGAAGCCATTGTGCCATGTGTAATGGAAGAGATGAATGGGCAGCTATGTAGTGATTATTCTAGTGAAGAGATAAAACAAGTTGTGTTCCAAATGTATCCGACGAAGGCACCTGGACCTGATGGTATGCCTCCTCTATTTTTCAGCATTATTGGGATTTGATTGGGGGTGAAGTGGTAGCTGCAGTGTGACTGAAGAGAGGAGATTGGTTCTCTCAATTTTATTGAATGTTCCGGTAGTGGAGGCACATGAGAAATATTTGGGGCTACCAACTTATGTGGGCAGGCAAAAATCAGCGACGTTCCAATACATAAAGGAGCGTCTGGAATCCAAGCTTGGGGTATGGCAAGGTAAATTACTCAGTGGTGCTGGGAAAAATATTTTGATCAGTACGGTGGCTCAGGCTCTTCCAAATTATGCTATGAGTGTGTTCAGACTTACAAAGAATTTTTGTGATGACTTGGAACAACTCTGTGCAAGGTTTTGGTGGGTTAGTACACTAGATAAGAAGAAAATAAATGGGAAGAAATGGAATGGCTTATGCAATCCGAAAGAAGCTGGTGGTTTGGATTTTCGTAGTCTGCCAAATTTCAATTTGGCAATGCTTTCGAAACAAATTTGGCGGATTATCTCTAATCCTTCTTCACTGATTGCTTCTATTTATAAGGTGAAATATTACCCAGACTGTTCCTTCTGGGAAGCACAAGAGTGTACTTCTCCTTCTTTCTCTTGGAGAAGTATTTTTGGCTCTAGAGATGTCCTCAGAGAGAATATTTTTTGTGGATAACTGGATTTCAAGATCAGTAATGGGGAGACCAGCGCATGTGATACCTACCACAGAATCGGTTTCCGGAGTGAGTGATTTGTTAAGTGGGATTGGAGAGTGAGATTCGGTTAAAGTGAAGAGATGCTTTTCGGCAACAGAGGCTGATATGATCCTGAGCATTCCTCTTAGTACAAGACCAAGTCGGGATCGGCTATGTTGGAAGCTATCATCTGATGGCAAGTTCTCGGTGAAGACAACTTATAGGTTTGTTTTTATTAACTCTTCTAGTTATCACCCTATCCTCCCAACTATTGGTCGAACTTTCTGGAAAAAATTATCGGGAACGAATATTCCGAATAAAGCAAAAGTACATGGCTGGAGGGTTGCCTAGATATTCTTCCATCTTTGGGGAGTCTGATGTCGAAGAGAGTCATGGTGGAGGGGACTCATTGTGTGTTATGTAGTTCTTTGGAAGAATCGACTTTACATTTGAGTCGAGATTGTGTGTTTATTAAAGGTGTTATTCAGTCTCATCCGATTCTTAGAGATGTCTGTTATCGGTGGGGTAGTATGTACACCACCTCTGTGGAATGGCTTGGTCAGTGTGCTAGTGAGCTCAGTCTGCTTCATTTTGGGGATCTCCTATTCATTCTTTGGTTAGTTTGGAAGGAAAGGAATGAGAGAGTCTGGAATCAGAAGTCGATAGTAGCTTTGATTGTTAGTGTTCAGCTTGCTGCCAATTTACAGGATTTCAGAATTCATAATTTGGGGGTACCTAAACAAGTTCTGGAGAGAGGTTCTGTCAAATAGAAAGCTCCATCTTTGGGACTTTGTAAGATTAATGTTGACGGAGCTTTTTCTCAACTTAGTCGAAAGGGTGGTTGGGGATTTATTATTCGCGACCATTCGGGAAGGATGTAGGCCGAAGGTGCATGTCCTGCCTCGGGTTTGGTGTCGGCAGAACATGCCGAACTGGTTGCTTGTTGTAGAGCGGTTGCTTTTGCTGCAAGCCATGCCTTTACTCCAGCAGATGCCTCAGAAGTGAAGCGTCAACTGGAGGTGACAGCTGGTCCTAATACCTCAAGGTTAGGTCGGATATATGACGATATGAGGGATCATATTCAGAACCATGGTACTTGGATAGTGTCTCACACTCGCCGTCAGGGTAATGGAGTTGCGCATTGTCTGGCAGCGTATGCCTGTTCTTTGGACATGGATGAATTTTATTTTTCAATGCCTTCTTTTCTTGACGCTGTTGTGACAGCGGAATACTGTAATGTTTAATCTTGGGTTCCATTAATAAAATTTTGTCAACTGATTCAAAAAAAAAAATATAATCAACTAACACTTAGTTTCATAAAAAAAGCTTTTGATTTAACTGAGTCTATTGTTCTAATTAGCCTCTAATAACGTCATCAATTGTTACAAGTCCTACGAACTTGCGTTCTAGAGTGTAAATGCCTCTGATGAGCAAGGTGGTATTTTTTTTTTCTCAAGAGAAATCACTAATTATAAAGAGTGTGGCTATTTGGACCTCCACATTTGTTAATTACACTTCCACTATTTTTAAATTTTTAAATTTACAAATGCCCTATTCTAAAATGACAATTTGATTAAAAAGAAACATTGAATTATAATCAAACGAGGGTTGTTTACAAACTTCTCAAACAAGTTTTAACGCTATAAATTTCATTGTTAAAATGATTCTTGATTTGAATAAATTTTTCTGAAATTGATATCATTGAAAAATCTTTCATACAGTTTGATAAAAAAAAAGAGAGATTTAACAACATTTTATGCAGAGATTGAAAGTCTGTAATGCCTGATTAGATGTAATAAGAAAGAAATAAAATTATGAAATGGAGGTCTCGTGAGTAAATGGAGGTGTAATGAGTAACTATAGTAAAACTTTTCTAAAGTGATCCCCTCTAAAGTGATAACCTCTTTAAACTGATAAAAAGTCTCGGTCCCAAGTTGGGACCAGTGTTAAAATTTAATAACCCCTCTATCGTGATAATTAATATTTTGTCAGAAAATCGTAGTGTTAAATATCGGTCCAAACTTTCGCATAAAGTGATATTTTCGATTAAATACATATTTTTTTATATACTTTACGAATTTGAAAAATATTTCATGATACTAGTTTGTGATAAACTTAGAGAATGTTATCTAATTTATAAGTAATTTGTTGGTGTGAAAGTGTTAACATACATGAACGTTAGTAAATCTTTTGGAAATCCAATAAACTATTGAAATTTTGGTGAGTTGAATATAGACAAAGAAATATGTATATGTATTTAGTGGCTAAAAACACAATTTTAATCATTTTGGAGCAAAAAAATTGTAAACCTTTCTTATGTGATAACCTCTCTAAAGTGATATTTGGACCCGGGTCCCAAGAGTATCACTTTAGAGGGGTTTTACTGTAATTGGAAAAAAAATGTGAATAACATCTTCGAAGTTATTTTGGTAATATGAATGAAGTTCTAATGAGCAAATGTTTGTATTCAAAAGTAAAATGGAAGTGTACAGTATGAGAGGTCTAATAAACAAGTGTTTGACCTATCTTTCAAATGATGTGATATAAATTAAGAATTATTAGCTAAACAATTTGGAACAAAATGTTGACAAATTAACTCTTGTCATCTTTGCCATTAAAATTCTCAATTTCTTATGTTTTACTTTCTTTCATCTCTACGTTGACTCTTCTGTTACTGGTTTCTTCCATCGGTAAAGAGGCTGCCATTTTCTTTTCAGATTTCACAGCCTAAAGAGAGGGGAAGAAAACAAACAAGAAGAAAAATTAATTCAAAAGGTGAATGAGGTGGAATTATATATAAGATATATTTATAAACTAGGAAATTATATGAACTCACCGTTGGATCCTCATAGAGGATAAACCCTACCACCTCCGGAACTGATCGCAAAGCTTTCGTTAACTTCTCATGATGGTAGTACTGCACCAGACATTTCAATTTTCGAAATTATGCATGAAACTTTTTATTTATTTATTTTATGATTTGATTTTTATTTATTTTTAAAATTTGAACATTATCATGGTCCAGTTTTACATAATTATACAAGATGATCCAAATAAGAAAAATTACCGAGTCGACAATGTCTCCATTTTCTCTTTTTCTAATCTCGATATTCCATCCCTTCAGTCTTTCATGAAATGAAAACTTACGCATACCCTCTTTTGTACAAGTATGTTCCCTCCCAAGAGGCACCAACTGTAGTCATGCACGAAAATGAAAAATTTTATACACGTATATTATACGCACGGTCTCACAACAATTACTTTCACATCTAAAAAGTTTAGTTGAGATAAAGAGAATATATATTATTTAACATAACTTTCAATCTTTTTTATGAAATCTAGGGGCCCGTAACCGCAAATTTTACTGTAACGCAATAACTATGCATGTAACGCATTAACTATGCATGTTAAAAAAACTGGAACAACAATATGAACTTTTATAGAGATAACTATATAGCGATTGTTAGAATATTAAACCGAGGCAACCATAAATTCATAACCAAACTATTAAATTTACACTAACCTTGTCCACGTCAATCTGGTGAAGTGGATAATCTATTGGAAAGGTAAATGAAAGGCAAGTTCCCCTTATAGGAATAGTCGGAACTCTTTGTTCTTCATCTTTGTATTTTTCCTTTAACTGAAAATGAAAAACATAGATAAATCGCTTGTGGCAATTTAAATTGAAAAATGGTATCGAAACACAATTGCAATCACATCAATCACGATTCAACAATTTAATCATTAGGTTTGAAGTCCTTATGATCATATCACTTTTGCAAGTTTTTTGGTAAATTGGTAATCGTTAAAATACTAAACTAGGATGGACGACACAAATTTATCCAATTTGATTGAACCATAAATGCTCACTATGGTAAATCGCGATTACGAAAATGTTTAATGTTTATCTAACAATTTAGTTTTCATTTTACCATATAGCTCTATTGATAGAGATCTAGCTAGAAAGTTAACGGTAGATTTTTCAAATATGTGATCGAAAAAGTGAGTCTCATGATAAAAAAAAATTCCAAGGGAATATAATTTTATATGTAGAGATGAGATATATAAATGAGTACTTAAGAAAATCAACCCACCATTTCTATTATCTTCTCGCCTTTAGAATCTGCTTGAAGATAAGAAATAGGAACCGCATCAGTTAATTCATGTTGGAGATTTTCTCCTGATTCAAGATTTTGCTTGAACTCTGATTTTGCTTTCTGCTTGAGTTCTGAAGTGGCTTGCTGCATTGAAAAAACGAAACCTTGTAATCAAATACATCAGTCACTGACTACCAAAGCTGCAGATATATTGTTAAAGCCATGAAAATAAGACATACCGCCACCAATCTCTTCAATATTTCGAGGAGTTGCGAATGCATCTCTTTTTGACTAGAGAGTACAGAAGACATATTTGTTAGAGAGAGAGAGAGAGAGAGAGAGAGGATCAAAGCAGTAGGATCAAAAGAAGAGTATCAAAGCAGTAGGATCAAAAGAAGAATCTGGTTTTTATTGGGACTTGAAAGACAAATTTAAACCATGCTTGCTGATCAACAATCATGTACATGAACCAAACAGGCTCATGCAAAAATATTAATTTCATTTCCTTGCCATATATCATGCATTAGAGAAATCCAAGTAGATGTTCAAAGTATACAGTTTGAAAAGCTGGATTCATATTTATGTCTGAAATCCAAAAATGAAAGGTTCCCTTACTACAAATATGTAAGAAATCCAACTAGATGTTCAAAGTATATAGTTTGAAAATGTGAATTCATATTTATGTCTAAAATCCAAAAATGAAAGGTTCCCTTATTAGAAATATGTAAGAAATCCAACTAGATGTTCAAAGTATATAGTTTGAAATGTGAATTCATATTTATGTCTAAAATCTAAAAATGAAAAAGGTTTCCTTATTAGACTAGATTTGCTTTTTCTTGCTTATTAGCTTTCTAAATCTAGTTATCTCCAGTGGTTCCACCTATACACAAAATGTGGAGTACAACCTTTAGGGCCATAATTTTTTTTACAACTCATATTACTTAGTTATATGTATACCATGTCCTTCGACTTTCAGCATAAATTAAAATTTTAGTGATATTCTTTTATGTGTGGAATAACATGAGGCGATCATCTTATTTGAAAAGTTTTCTACATGACTCTACTGAAAAGGCTATTAATACATTTGATAATATCTAGCTTAACCTAAACAGACTTTCTATAAATGATGTGTGTGCCATCAATCACACATTTCCCAGCACCATTAGAGTGTGTTTGGATGAGAGAGAATCAGGAGTAATTTAATTGAAAGCGAAGATTTCATCATTCCTAAAACCCAATTCAGTCGTTTGACATTATTAAATAGGAAATTCTAAATTTATGTGGAAAAGAAAACAAAGAAATTCATTGTTTAAATTCCTCTCTTGAATTCCTTACAAAATAGGTGTCATTTACAAATTCTTTTGTAGTGTTCAATTATCTTTCTAAAATAAGAATTTTTATATTTTATTTTTTATTAGTGTTTTAAAAACTTTCTTAATCTATAACACATTTCAAATTCCATATAAATATAACCAAACAATAGAATTTGAAAGTGATGAATTTCAAATTGATGGAATTCAAGATGCCATCAATTATATATTCCCATGGATTTTAAAATATTCTCATCTAAACACACCATTAGAGAAATATCATATTCTATGTTTTGAGAAATATCTTAATGAACACGTACTCTTCCTAGTTTCATTTTCAAAAATGAAAATATGGGTATAAAAATATTACCGAACACCACTTAAGCATCAATATCAAGTAGTCTGGTTTTCCCAACAAGGTATCGAAATTACAAATTGTTATGCCTTGACATGGTGTAAGTTACCCACGGCGTATATAATTAAGTTTTCTTTTTTGTTTGGTGAATTGAGGATGGATAAGAAAATAAGCTAACATGTAAATACTTAATGAAAAGAAGACAAAAATGTTATCTAGGTGTATAGTGATTGTACCTCTGGTAAATCATTGATTCGATCATTAATGTACACTTTGATTAGGCTTTCGACGCCTATAGCTCTCGTCATCTTCATCTTCCTCCTGGCATTCGGACGCCAACACAATTCTCTACAAAATCACCATATAGTAGAAATTTTAGATGATTGTATATTTGTGTCCGCACCAGTTGGCTCCGTCATTAGGTTGTTTTTATAGCTAAACCATGACGGTTCTAGAAAAATAGTTTTAGAAATACATTTAATTTGTTCTTATCTACTGCAAACTAGCGTTAGAAACAATGGGCGCCCGAAAGACTAATGGTTGGCTTTAGAGTATTAAAGTAATTATTTTATGGTCATTTTAGTGATGCAAGCCAATAAAAGTGCAACAAATCAGTGAGATTCAATACTTTGTTAAAAAAAAGGACATGTTAAAAGAAAATACCATTAGTGTGCCTTCGTCAAAGTAATGACGATAGTGAATTAGGAAAGAGTGTTACTATTCGAACCTCCACATTTGCTCACTTGACTTCCCTCTATTTTCAATTATTGAATTACATTTATATCCTCTTACATAAAGACTATTGAGGACAATAAGTGCATAAAAAAGAGTATTATATTTAATGTCTATAAACTTTCTAATTCAATAATAATGTTATTTATTATTTTTCTTATCAAATTTATTTTCCAATTTAAGTAAGTTTGAAATTAAGCGAATTTACAAAATATAAGATTATTAATGTGACATAAAGTTACTATAATTATACATGTTTAAACGCATATACAAAATATAAGGTCAAGAGTAAGTGTTGAAAACTAAGTGCATATATTTTAATAAGTTTTACAACATGAAAAAAAAAAGTGTTTTGATATATATATATATATATATATATATATGTATATTGAATATTTTTATACATCTTATTAGACCTTAAATATATTTGCAACACACTAGTAACTATTGAAATAGTACAAGGGCATATGCGAGTATGTTTTGAAATATTTGTATATCCTATGTTTTGATTTATCTCATTAGAACTTACACGAAAAAAAAAATAGAGGTCTAATGAGTGAATAGGAAGTTGAATAAGTTATTGAAATATATTTGAATAACATATTTAAGATTATTTCGGTAATTTGAATGGAGGTCTAGTGAGTAAATGCTTATATTCAAAAGTCTAATGGAGGTGTAGAAAGTATTGGAGGTCTAATGAGCAAATGTGGAGGTCCCAATAGCAACACTCATTAGGAAATTAGTGATCAATAAGATGTAATGTTTCAATCAGTGATTATTATCATAATTGTAATCGTCACCCTATATAAATGAATTATCTAATGAAATGAGTAAACCGATTCCATTTTACTATTACACGTTATTAGACACATAACTTTGTTCCCTGAGTTTTTAGCCAAGAAGAAGAAAAAAAAAACAAAAAAAAAAACCCTAGAATTTTTTCTCTCCACCGCCGCTTCCCTTGCTAGCAGCAGCCCCGCCCTAACCTAGCCTCGCTAGGCTTGCACCAACGCGTCTGACGACGCCAGCCCAGCCTAGCCGACCTTCGACGACGCCAACACCGACGTCGGTTTCAATCTCGATCCGATGCCCGGTGCTCTTGACCCGAGGCCAACGACCCAGCAACCTCCGTTGTTTCCTCTGTCGTTTGATCCATAGTCGGTCCTGTCGAACGACGCCGACGCCATTAAGTTGCACCCGATTGGCTGCCGTTTCATTCAACCCGGAAATCCTGCCCGATCCGTTTCGTTCAACCCGGTTGCTGCTCGACCCGGTTGCTGCTCGACCCGAATTGCTGCTTGACCCGGTTTCTGCTAGATCCGACCAGCGAAACAGGAAATGGATATTTACCATTTTTGGTAAATTGAGGTTAGTTTTTCAAAACCTACCGTACTGCAAAAAAAATTAATGTTTTACTGATGCTATTTAATGAAATTAATTGGAAATGTGAAATATGATTGTCTATTTGATTCCTTGATTTCACTTGTTAAGTTTTACTGCATACGTAAATGCACATATATTTTGTTTTTAAGCATTAAATTTTATGTAGGCAATATTTGTCATTTAGAAGTTATTTTGTAATTAATGTGACATAGTTTTTATATGCGAATTGTTGACAGTAGCCACAGAAGGGCTACAGCAAGCCCACAGACCCGCAGCTAGTGTACCAGGGGCCGGCCCGAGGCCCGGGACCGGATCACCAGCACCCGGCCTCGGGGTCCAGCAGTCTATCCTGCTACCAGGGGCCCGGGGTCCGGGGGCGCCTGCCTGCCAAAGAGGTCACCAAAGCTGCCCTTTGGTATGCAAACAGAAGGAAACCAGTCCCACATCGAAGAGTAAGGCCAGACCTCACTCATGGCCACCTATATAAGGGCCTCAACTACCCTCATTAATAGGTAACTGATCCTTCGTATCGCTTATATACGTGCTTAAGTTATATCTATTCCAACTATACTAACTTAGGCATCGGAGAGGAGAAGCCCGGCCCGCCCGGTATTCCCCTTAGTAAGCAGGTTAGCAGGAGGTCATACGAAGATTCATCTGTCTCTATCAGGCCCCAGGGTTTGTGCAGAAACAATTGGCGTCGTCTATGGGAACGGTTTGATCCGCGAGAAAAGTAAGCGTTGCTCTACCGGAGAATAGAACCCGATCGATCCTTTGGAAAGCAGTTAGATCCGCAGTCCGGAGGCCATGGAAGGAAGGAAGATAAAAGCTGGTGCGGGAAGGTCGAAAGAGCGAATTCAGATCCCCGACCGGGCCCAAAACATAAGGGCTGAGGTCGGTGCGAGGTTCGCCCTTTCTCCCGACCAAGACAGAACCCACGATCGCCAAGACTCAGAGAACCCCGACCGGTATGATGCGGGGGAGGAAATAAAAAAGATGAAGGCAGAAGTCGCGCGGTTGCGAGAAGAGGGCGATCGGGACCGACTAAGGGCGGATGCCCGGTGCCAAGAATTGGAAGCAGTGAACATCGTCTTAGTGGCGGCCCTGGAGAAAGGGGGCCAGCATGGCACTTCTCGGGCGGCATCACGGCCCGCAAGCAATTCTAACGAATTCCCGCACCTAGAGGTGGGACAGCTTACGGGAAGGAGAATGACCGCGTATGTGCCCACACCTCTCTTTCCGGAAGCTCTAAAAAACTCCGGCCCGGTTGAGCCCCCATACCGCACGAGCCTAGCATCGAGCGAGCAGGACAGCCCCACCGCAAGGACGCTCGAGGCGCTCTCCGCCTAGAGGTCAGCGAGAGAAAAGCGGGGCGATCGCGGGACAGCGCACGATTCAGCGAACGCACTGGACCTTTTCCGCGCCGGATTAGGGAGTCAGGAAGATCTGGTAGCCAAAGGCCCCTGAAACTGACGTACTCAGGAACTAGCTGCCCATACCAGCACCTGGACAGCTTTAAGTCGCAGACGGGCACAAGGGGCTATTCAGATGCCACGTGCTGCAACATATTCCAAGAGACGCTCTCGGGGGAGGCGTTGAGTCGGTTTTACGAGCTGCCAGTGAACTCAGTGGAAACTTTCGAACAACTGGCTGATAAGTTTGTCGGCCGGTTCGCCCTTAGAGCCAAGACGGCCCAAACATCAACGATCCTTTTCGATTGCATGCAGACTGACCACGAACCGCTACGCGCTTTCGTTAACCGGTGGCATATCGCCACGGCTGGGGTCAGAAACTTGGATAAAAGGATAGCGGGGATGGCATTCAAGTAGGGGTTAAAACCAGGGGAACTTTCGTACAACTTGCGAGTAAAGGAGCCACTGGGGTACGATGAGTTGATGGCCGTGGCCGTCAGGCACGCCCAGGCGGAGCACGAGACGTATGGGGATAAGATGCCCAAGTGGAGTCCGGATGACCCGCTACCGCCGTCTCCCCGTGAAAGCAAGACCGGGTTGCAAGATCGCAACCATACACCTGCGACTAGCAAGAAAGCCGAGGTACGAGAGGATTGGCGACCCCGACGGAGCAGTGACAACAGTTCACGGCCAGCTAGAAGACCACCACTTGTGCGACCGGCACGGCCCCTAGCAGCTGCGCCAGCTGGGCGACCACCGCGGGCTCTAGCCATTATGTCGGTAGAAAAATCCGAAGATCCAGCCCTTCGGAGTAGCAACCAAAGACCCCAGAGGACGGTGGTGGACGGCCGAGTCCATCCGGATGACCCGCAAAAGGACCGGCAGGCAGCTCGGCAAGTAGGGACCATAAGCACCCGAGCCCCCGGGGGGATAGAGGTGCACGGGAGCATAAACATGATACATGGTGGGGACCATATAGATCGACTCACCCGGAGTTCAAAGAAGCGGTGCTTAAGAGCGATCCGGGAAACTGAGGTATATGCCTTTGGAGGAGGAAGCGGCCAGGCCGCTAAAACCGGATGGAACTCGGTTACTTTCTACGAGGAAGAAGAGCCGGAGGATCTGATTCAACCGCACAATGACCCCTTCCTCATTACGGTCCAAATAGACCACTGGATAACTAGCCGTATGCTGATCGATACCGGAGCTTCTGTCAACGTGATGTTCCGAGATGCATACAAAGGGCTACAAAGAGGAAAGAATAAGTTATCCCAGGATAACGAGCCGCTGATAAGCTTCTCCGGTGAGGTGGTCCAGCCTTTGGGATCGGATTACCTACCGCTAATCTTCGGCGAGGGAGACAGGACGAAGAAGGAGTACCTGGAGTTCATCGTCGTGGACTGCCAGTCATCGTACAATGGCATAATCGGTCGGCCAGGGTTATGGAAGCTGAAAACATTTATAGCCGGCCATATGCTGATGCTGAAGATGCCTTCACCGGTCGGTGTCATTACCATACGCGGGGACCAGAGGATCGCTCGCAGGTATTATGCGGAGGCCCTGACCCACGGGAGAAAGCGGACCGAGGTCTTCACGGCCACTCAACAAGCGCCGGTGCCGGGTCTGAGTATTGACCCCCGTGATGACACCGATTCTGACGACGAGAAGCTAAAGCGACCTTCGGCCGTGGAAGAAACCAAAACAGTCTCCATTTCAGAGGATCACCTGGAGCGAAAAGTGTTGATAGGGACGAAGCTCGCTCCGGCTGTCAGGAAAGAGCTCACCACCTTCCTCCGAGACAACAGTTCGGTCTTCGCATGGTCCTACGAGGAAATGCCAGACATATCCCCGGAGATAGCCGTCCATAGGCTAAATTCGTTGCCCAACGTTCCCCCGGTGAGGCAAAAAAGGAGGTCCTTCAGCCCGGCAAAGTATGAAGCGATCAGAGATGAAGTACAGAAGCTAAGGGGCATAGGTTTCATCCGGGAAGTCCAGTACCCCCGGTGACTTGCTAATGTGGTTATGGTACCAAAGAAGGGAACCGACCGGTGGCGCATGTGCGTGGATTTCACCAATCTAAACCGGGCGTGCCCAAAAGACAGCTTCTCGCTCCCCCGGATAGATCAGCTTATAGATTCCACGTCCGGTTTTAAGCTGCTCAGCTTCATGGACGCCTACGCCGGGTACAATCAGATAAGGATGAACCCGGACGACGAAGAGCACACATCATTCACAACCGACCGAGGTACCTACACATCATTCACAACCGTAGATGACATGCTGGTCAAGAGCTTGACTGCAGGGGCCCACGTCCGAGATTTGGCGGTAGTCATCGGTAAGATGCTCAAGTTTGGAATGCTCTTGAACCCGAAGAAATGCATTTTCGGGATTTCAGAGGGCTTGTTCCTAGGCCACATCATCAGCCAGCGAGGGATAGAAGCTAACCCGCTAAAAGTCCAGGCAATCCTAGACATGGAAACACCAGGGGAAAGAAACTAGGTCCAAATGCTGACCGGCTGGCTGGCCGCCCTGGCCAGATTCATCTCCCGCCTGACCGATAAGTGCGCCCCATTCTTTAAACTGCTCAAAGCACAACAGTTCAAGAAAATCCACTGGGCGGCGGAGCATGAAGCGGCATTCCAGTCCATCAAGACGTATCTGTCTGCAGTACCTCTCTTATCCAAACTAGTGCCGGGCGAGATGCTATACCTCTACATAGCTGCATCCGAAGCGGCCGTCTCCGCGGCTCTCGTCAGGAAGGAGGGCACGCTCGATCTCCCAGTATACTATGCAGGGAAGGGACTTACCGGAGCCGAGGGTCGGTACCCCGACATTGAGAGGTTGGCTCTGGCCCTGATCGTTAGTGCCAGAAAGCTTAGACACTATTTCCAGGCTCATTCCATCACCCTATATACCAATCACCCTTTGCGGCAGATCCTGCAAAAACCGGACACCAGCGGCAGGCTCGTACGGTCGGCAGTTGAATTGGGAGAGTTCGACATCACTGATGCTCCACGAACGGCTATCAAGGGACAGGCAGTTGCAGATTTCATATGTGAACTCACCCCAATGGTGGCAGAAGCGCACCCCGGCCGGTACGAGGGCAAGGAGGCTGTTCAGGCCGTAAAAATCGAACCAGGCCTCCCCAATGGTTGGAAGCTTTACGTAGACGGCTCCGTAACGAGTAAGCGGAGGGGGGCCGACGTCATGCTAACCTCGTCCGATGGCCAATCGTACGAGTATGCCCTACGGTTCCTCTTCAACACTTCCAATAACGCCGCTGAATATGAGGCCCTCATAGCCGGTTTACAACTAGCCAAGGAAATGGGAATCCCATCCCTGGACATATACAGCGACTCAAGCCTAGTGGTGAACCAGATGAACGGGCTGTTCGAAGTCAAGGAACCCCAGCTAGCCTCCTACCAAGCTTTGGCCAAAGCCCTGATTGAGCCATTCCAGGGTGCCACGATTCAGCATATACCCCGAGAGGCAAATAGGCATGCAGACGCCCTCGCAAGGTTGGCAACCGGAAACTACCCTCCGGAGTACCGAAGAGCTAAAATTGAAACCCTCCAGAAATCGAGTATAAGCAAGACCATCTCCGAGATATTTGCGGTAGAAGAGGCACCACCGAGCTGGATGGATCCGATAGTTAGATACTTGGCTGACAAAACCAGCCCCCAGGATGCGGTGGAGGCTAGGAGGCTACACCTCCGGTGCGCCAGGTACAGCCTTCTCAACGGCAAGTTGTATCGAAGAGGGCACAGCTTCCCCCAGCTGAAGTGTGTCACTAAGGAGGCAGGAGATGCTATCATGCGAGAAATCCACGAGGGAGTATGCGGTAATCACTCTGGCGCCCGGTCCTTGTCTCACAAGTCGCTCCGGGTGGGGTATTTTTGGCCAGACATGGCAGCGGCATCAAGAAGAATATCAGGTGGCTGCCACAAGTGCCACATGTACGCCTCTACACCCCATGCCCTGGCAATCGCGTTATCAATTCTGTTAGCGCCATGGCCGTTCGCACAATGAGACTAGACATCATCGGCCCTTTCCCAATAGCTGTGGGACAATACAAATACGCCATTGTAGCTGTGGACTATCAGACTAAATGGGTCGAGGCGGAACCCCTGGTAAAGATCACCGAGGAGCGGGTAAGAAAGTTCCTATGGAAGAACATCTACTGCAGGTTCGGGGTGCCGCAGACTATAGTCACGGATAATGGGACACATTTCAACAATGCTTATCTTATCCAATACACGGCCTCCATGGGGACCCGGATGTTGTTTGCCTCAGTGGCACACCCGCAGACCAACGGCCAAGTGGAAGCTGTGAACAAGATTATCAAAACCCTCCTCAAGAAGAAGCTGGATGCCAAGAAGGGATGTTGGGCCGAGGAACTCCCCGCGGTTCTATGGGCCATCCGGACGACAACAGCCGAAGCAACAGGGGAGACCCCGTTCTGCATGGCATTCGGGAGCGAAGCGATACTCCCTGTAGAGACCAATATGCCCAGCGGCAGGGTCGAGAATTACGACGCCGAGACAAACGCCGAGGGCATACGGCTCAACCTGGATCTCATAGAAGAACGGCGCGACCAGGCGCATATCTGAAACCAAACCTATAAGCAACGGGTCGCTCGGTACTATGATAAAAGGGTCCGGGAAAGGAAATTACAAGTGGGGGACTGGGTCATGAAGAAAGTTCAGAAAAAACCGCTGGCCTTGGAGCTAACGTGGGAAGGGCCCTACCAAATCATCGCAGCTGCGGGCCCGACAACATTCCACATCATAGACGCCGAAGGCATCTATTCCACCCGCCCGTGGAATATCCAGCACCTGCGTTTCTACCCTAAATGAAATCGGTCATAAAGGGACAATAATGTATTTGGCGCCAACATTGCAAAACACAGTTACCACATTTAGAATAAACTACAGCTGGTTGCAAGGTATGTACATCTACCAGGCATATGTCTAAAGAAAAAAACTGCTAGCCAGCGCCGCCGGAGTCCCCAATCCCTGACCCGCCACCTTTGAGAGACTGCTCTTGCTCCGCCATCTCAGCCAGGGCTACATCAGCCCCCATCCGCTCAGCATCAAGCCACCCTTTCTCCCTCCACTCCAGATAGGCATCATTTATGCCCTTCGCACGGGCGTCATCCAGCATCTCTTCAAGCTCCACCGACTCTCGGAAGTCGTCGACAGCTTTATCAGCCACTTCAGCAAGCCTGGATTCCACGAGCTTCTCCCCTCCTTTGACGACTGCTGTCATTTGGGTCTGCAGCTGCAAAACCTTCGCCTCCAACTCCGCATTCCTCGCTTCCCGAGCGGTTGCCTGCCGACCGGTTTCCTCTTTCTCCTGCGCGAGCTCAGTGGTCAACCGACCGGTTTCCTCTTTCTCTTGCGCGAGCTCAGTTTTCAGTCGACCAACCTCCTCTCTCTCCTACGCAAGCTTAGCTTCCGCCAAGGATAGCTGCACAGTAAGCTCCTCCACTTGGTTCTCCAAAACCGCAGCCTCCCCTCTAGGCTCGGCGGCGTAAAGGCTATGAACCAGCTGGCACAGGTACACAAAAGGAACATTAGTTCGTACCACAAAGGGGAAAAGAAGCGCAGAAAACACACTTACCCGAAGAGCTAATTCCACGGGCTTCGTCCTGCTCTCGTTTGGTTGCCCAGTTCCAGGGCCCTCCTGATCAAGTCCCAAGGTTTCAATGGTAGATGCCACGAACCTGCCAAAACCACCACGGCCGGAACTACGATCGGCTTCCGGCCCCCGACTCCTTCGGCCGTCGGTCTCCACGACCGGAACTAATGCCGACCCCCCACCAGCCGAGCTTGACACCCCGGCATCAAACGTCCTCGCCCTCTTCGCCGGGGCTTCACCATGATCGCTTCTGCGGTACCCAGGCATCTTCGCTGCCTCTCTCTCCCGCGAGGCCCGTACCCCCATCGGCCGTGCTAGAGGTTCCGAACCCGGTAGGCCCACCAACCTTACTTTCCGGATAACAAGTGGGGTATTATCCTCACCGCCCAGCCACCTGCCGTAGTGGGAGTCCGGAAACACGAGCGGCACAGGCCTGTTATGCACCGTGCACTCTAGGGTGACCGGATCTACAACGGTTTTCGAAGCCATCTCCCCCATCTCCATCAACCTCGGGGCCACAAGCTCTTCATCCGGTTCGACGGTCTCCTCGCTCCGAACAGCGAGGCGGGGGGCATTAGCTGCAAATCGATAAACCGAGCGGTCAGAATAAAAGCGACCCTGCAAAAACTACGGTGCAAGGTACCTTACCAGGCTTTCTCCCCATCTCGCATATCTCCAGCACATTCCACCGGATGAAATTGTAGGAGCTCCGGCCCAGAATGTCCCAGCAAACAAAAAGCCGGGCTAACCGCTGCCTCTCCAAGTCCACCAACCGG
The DNA here is from genome assembly GCA_963682095.1 of Potentilla sterilis. NCBI lineage: Eukaryota > Viridiplantae > Streptophyta > Magnoliopsida > Rosales > Rosaceae > Potentilla > Potentilla sterilis. The sequence goes on from OY821754.1 coordinate 53,716,429, forward strand.
TACGACTGATCTCCGACCTATTGATAAGCCCCGGGCACCTGAAAGTTCCTTGAACTACGCTGCCACCTGCCCCCGGCCATCACAACCGACCTCCTCCATACATTCGAAACCGACGACGGCAGGTGAGTGATGGTAGGATCGAAGTCCCGCGCGGCAAAGTTAACACAGCCGCAGGCCTGGGCCTTTTTGCAGTAGAGAACCTTGTACAGCGCCCGGAACTCATTCACCATGGGCCAGTCCATATTGCTCAGGCTGAATAGGCACCCGAGGCCAAGCAACTGCCTCCACTGGTTGCTAGGCAGCTGAGCTGGGGAAAGATTTATACTGCTCAGCATAAACTGGACAAACTTCGGCAGCGGCAGAGATAGTCCGTGCTGAAATTGATCATCAAAAACGGCAACCCAACCCGGCTCCGGGTTGCAGGCCAGTTCCCCGGGATACAGGCCTCGAAGCTTAACGGAGGAATCAATGTCCCACTTCGCCCGAAAGTCCCTTATCTCTCTCTCAGACATGCTTCTGGTTGGCTCGTCACAGAAAATCACCCTGTTGCCATCCAGTAGCTCATACCTCAACCCACGGCCGTAACCGACAGGATTCGCCGATCTCCCAGATGCCATAAAGCCTGAATAACGGAAGTTAGCGCTGTAGCAAAATAGTAACACAGACAAACGGTAGGCAAAGGGCAAGGAGCAGCAAGGTACGGCAGGAGGAGAGCAGAGGAACTGATAAATAGGGCAACCATAAAAGAGAGGCAACCCCAGCCGAAGATCCCCTTCATCTCAGACCGTTCCTTGCCGACACGTGTCCCAGCATCGATAAAGGTTCCCATGCCATCATAACTGATGGGACTGATGGGCTCTCCCCTTCATCGCATGTCAGCCACCTGTCCCACCTACAAGCGGCAGTTAGGGGAGATAGGAGCGCAGAACGAGGCGTCCACTCCCCTCACTTCCCCAAGAAGTCAACCTTGAACCAAGGAGCAGCATCTCACCGGTTATGAAGTATCCAACCGGCTCCGCAGCATCTTACCGGTTATGAAGTATCCAACCGGCTTGAAGACCTCTCATCGGTTATGATCTTTCAACCGGCTTGAACCGCCTCGAGAGCATTGTTCCGGGTATGAGCCATCCATCCGGTACCATGGCAGTTCATGGTTAGGTATCATTCAACCGGCTGCATGGCATCTTCACTACAAGTCACTGGTTATGATCTTTCAACCGCCTTGAAGACATCTCACCGGTTATGATTTTTTCAACCGCCTCGAGACCATTGTTCCGGGTATGAGCCATCCATCCGGTACCATGGCAGTTCACCGGTTAGGTATCATTCAACCGGTTGCATGGCATCTCACTGGGGGACTCGTCTCAATATGGCAGAACGCCCGGGCGAGATCCACCCGGTCCCATGACATTCCACCGGGCATGTGACATTCAACCGACTCCAAAGCATTCCACCGGTTTAGTCACTTTCCTTCGCCTACGGGCAGGAACGAGCCAGCAACAACTCAAGGCTTCCAAACGCATGAGCTTTATAAACCCGGGCGAGTTTACATCTAACACATGTACTCTTGTCCAGCAGAATAAAAACCCTGCATCACACTGAACTGTGATACATTTGGGGATACTTGGCGAGACTCGTTATCTCAACGCCACCCCACCGGGCAGATTGTTTCTCTAACACAGAACAAGTCTCCTCGCAGGCTAACAAACCTGCACATTTACCTCGCTTATTCCAACAAAAGCTGAGAACTAGCAAGTGTTGACTGGTGCTTCGGTATGACCGCAACACCGGGGGCACCTGTTGGCTCATTCCACGCACCAACAGGCCTTCCCGTAGGCTAGCACTCTCCGACTCGTACCGATATGGCAGAACGCCCGGTCGAGGTCCCATGCACTCTTCGACTCGTACCGATATGGCAAAACGCCCGGTCGAGGTCCCATGCACTCTCCGGCTCATCTCAATATAGCACAACGCCCGGTCACGCCCAATCTTCAATACGGACTTGGGGGACTGGGCACCGTTGGGTTGGTAACCCTGCGGGTCTGCGGGACAAGAGCAAGACAGATTAAGTCCCCATTCAAGATTGCACTTGACCGGGAACTTGTTGACAGTAGCCGCAGAGGGGCTACAGCAGGCCCACAGACCCACCGCTAGTGTACCAGGGGCCGACCCAAGGCCCGGGACCGGATCACCAGCACCCGGCCTCGGGGTCCAGCAGTCTATCCTGCCACCAGAGGCCCGGGGACCGGGGGCGCCTGCCTGCCAAAGAGGTCACCAAAGCTGCCATTTGGTGTGCAAACAGAAGGGAACCAGTCCCACATCGAAGGGTAAGGCCAGACCTCACTCCTGGCCACCTATATAAGGGCCTCAACTACCCTCATTAATAGGTAACTGATCCTTCCTACCGCTTATATACGTGCTTAAGTTATATATATTCCAACTATACTAACTTAGGCATCGGAGAGGAGAAGACCGGCCCGCCCGGTATTCCCCTTAGTAAGCAGGTTTACAGGAGATCATACGAGGATTCATCTGTCTCTACCAGGCCCCAGGCAATTGGTGTGCTACCCTCCGGCTCATCGCACACCACGGCACCTTTCCCTCTCCCGATGGTGTAGCTCACGGACGGAGCACCAGCAAGGCGCACCCCGTGCGGTATTTCCTCAGATCCTGAGGATCCGGAAGACGAAGCCCCGCTCCGGGAGCGGTCAGCGGCTTCAGACACCGGGGATTCCGAACCAAGCCAGTCCTCCAGTCTCTCCTCATCGTCCACGACGGGACGCCTGACGGCCGATTCGGAAGCCCCATCAGAACTTGCAGAAGACATTTTTAACCTAAGGGGAAGAAAAACAAAACCCTAGCGCTGGTCAGCAACAGGCTAGAACAGCGCCCTCTGCGGCCCCTCCCCAAGTTTACCGCAGACGCTCCGCTTAAAACAACTCAGTCGGCGACAGAGATCCCCTCCCCCCGCCGCAAAAACACCGAAAAGAAAAACAAGAACAACACTAGGCAAAGAAAGCAAGAACTTACCGATTAGTATGCTAAACCGAGGAAAGTCCACCCTGCGAAAGCAGCGAGCAATGGTAGGAAAAGAGTAAAAGAGCACTTGAGGCAACGGATGTCGCGGGGCACCTCCACAGAGCTTTCGCCGGATTTCTCTCTCTCTTATTCTCTCTGAGAAAGAAGCAAAACAGAACTCAAGAAGGCAGAGGAGGCCTTTTTATAGAGAGGTCTGGTGCCGTAGGCGCTTGTAATCCCCCCAAAACAAGCAATCAGAGCAACTCAAACGCCCGTGAATCCAGACCCTCCATCTCAGACCTCTCCCTACCAGCACGTGTCCCAGCATCAGTAAACTTCCCACGCCATCATAACTGATGGGACTGATGGACTTCCTCCTTAAATGCATGTCAGCCACTTGTCCCGCATGCTGTCTTCACTGCAAGTCACCGGTTATGATCTTTCAACCGGCTTGAAGACATCTCACCGGTTATGAGTTTTTCAACCGCTTCGAGAGCATTGTTCCGGGTATGAGCCATCCATCCGGTACCATGGCAGTTCACGGTTAGGTATCATTCAACCGGCTGTATGACATCTTCACTGCAAGTCACCGGTTATGATCTTTCAACCGGCTTGAAGACCTCTCACCGGTTATGAGTTTTCCAACCGCCTTGAGAGCATTGTTCCGGGTATGAGCCATCCATCCGGTACCATGGCAGTTCACGGTTAGGTATCATTCAACCGGCTGCATGGCATCTCACCGGTTAGGTAACATTCAACCGACTCGAGACCATCTCACCGGTTATGATCATCCAATCGGCTTGAGAGCATTTTTCCGGGAACGAGATCCACCCGGCCCCATGGCATCTCACTGGGGGACTCGTCTCGATATGGCAGAACGCCCGGTCGAGATCCACCCGGTTCCATGGCATGACCCCGATTATGAGAACATTCGACCGGCATGGGCTTTATACACCCGGGTGAGTTTACATCTAACACATGTACTCTTGTCCAGCAGGATAAAAACCCTGCATCGCACTGAACTGCGATCAATGTGGGGCTCCACGGCGAGACTTGTCACCTCAACGCCACCCCATTACCTCAACGCTTACTCCAACACAAGCTGAGAAGAACTAGCAAGTGTTGACTGGTGCCTCAGCAGACCGCAACACCGGGGCCACCTCCCCGCAGCCTAGCAATATGGACTCGTCTCGATTTTACAGAACACCCGGTTGAGGTCCCATACTCACCGACTCGTCTCGATATGGCAGAACGCCCGGTCGAGGTCTGGTGCACAAGTTCACTTGGGGGACTCGTCTCGATATGGCAGAACGCCCGGTCGAGGTCCCATACTCTCCGACTCGTCTCGATATGGCAGAACGCCCGGACGAGGTCTAGTGCACAAGTTCACTTGGGGGACTCGTCTCGATATGGCAGAACGCCCGGTCGAGATCCCATGCTCTCCGGCTCACTCTGATATGGCAGAACGCGGGGTCCAGGTTCCATGCACAAATCTACTGCATGGCGGATTTCAACGCCCCATTATCATTCCATGCACACATCTACTGCATGGCGGATTTCAACTCCCCATTATCATTCCATGCACACATCTATTGCATGGCAGATTTCAACGCCCCACTATCATCTCACGCACTCTCCGGGTTTCACCCCGCTCCATGCTCATAACACTACAACACTTGAGCACAGTACTACTTATATTGCAAACATACTCATAAACTGTTGCACATCATCGGTTAATAGGTACTCACCCCGGTCACGCCCAATCTTCAACGCGGACTTGGGGGACTGGGCACCGTTGGGTTGGTAACCCTGCGGGTCTGCGGGACAAGGGCAAGACAGTTTAAGTCCCCATTCAAGATTGCACTTGACCGGGAACTTGGGGGACTTGTTGACAGTAGCCACAGAAGGGCTACAGTAGGCCCACAGACCCGCAGCTAGTGTACCAGGGGCCGGCCCGAGGCCCGGGACCGGATCACCAGCACCCGGCCTCGGGGTCCAGCAGTCTATCCTGCTACCAGGGGCCCGGGGTCCGGGGGCGCCTGCCTGCCAAAGAGGTCACCAAAGCTGCCATTTGGTATGCAAACAGAAGGAAACCAGTCCCACATCGAAGAGTAAGGCCAGATCTCACTCCTGGCCACCTATATAAGGGCCTCAACTACCCTCATTAATAGGTAACTGATCCTTCCTACCGCTTATATACGTGCTTAAGTTATATCTATTCCAACTATACTAACTTAGGCATCGGAGAGGAGAAGACCGGCCCGCCCGGTATTCCCCTTAGTAAGCAGGTTAGCAGGAGGTCATATGAAGATTCATCTATCTCTATCAGGCCCCAGGGTTTGTGCAGAAACACGAATGATGTGTGCTATATTTTTTTTATTTATTAATTATCAAGCATGCTATCTATACTATGTTAATATTGAATAATTATTCTATTTCACATATTTTATATTTCAGTGTAATGCCATGATAAAGAAACTTCATGTGTGTTATAAAATTAGTATAAATTTACCATGTGATAAAATATTTTCACAAAGCATCGAAAAATGTGTGACCACTATGAATTATGGTCTTAAAATCTAATTCACATTCTTGGAAATTAATTATCGTGGATGTCTTACGACTACATAATTAATATATTCTTCACTCTTATTATGTAGATGGCTGATCCAACTCGACCTGAATTTGAAATACTAGACTCATAAGGAATTGAGTACCACCGTTGGGTTTTAGATATTGAAACTGCCTTTATTGGAAATGACTATGCTTTCACTATCAAACCCTCCACTGATCCTAAGGACGAAGAACCGTCTGCAAAAGTCAAAGCAAACGCCCTAATGTTTTGAAGTGACATATTAACTCTAGCTTACGCTGGGAGTACCTTCAGTTGAAAACACCCAAAGAACTATGGGATGCCCTAAAGGGACGTTTTGGGAACATTTATGACACTTTACTCCCAGAACTGACCGCTCAGCGGAATGATATCCGCTTGCTTGACTACAAAAGGGTTAATGAATTAAACAAGGACATGTTGCGCCTTAAAACACGTCTCAGTTTCTGTGGCAAGGAACTCACAGAAGATGATATGATCCAAAAGACTTTTTCCACTTTTCCTACTTCAGTACTTATACTAGCGAACCAGTATAGGCTGGAGTATGACAAGAAAAATATCACAACCTTCAACAAATTGATCAACATGCTGCAAGTGGCTAAGCGGCATGATCAAGTCCTTATGAACAATAATGCCAGGCCCGTTGGGACAAATAAAATTTCTGAGGTTAACTATGGCAAGATAAAAGATGGAAAGAACCCCAAAGAAAAGGGGGTTGGACGTGCTGAGCCCTACCCACGTGGACACAATGCACCACGTGTAAAAGCACATATGGGTCGTGGTATGGGCCGTAGGATGGGCCGTGGAGGCCCTTCTAATGTATGATGCAGAGAAGGTGGTGCTGGTCCTAGTGGCCATGGTGGTGCTAGGGCCAAGGTGCAAAAAGCACCCAAGAACCCTCCAGTCAAAACTCAAAAGGGAGAGAGTTGGAAATGACCTTGCTATAGGTGTGGAGCTACTGAGCATTGGTATAAGAACTGTCAGGCAAACAACAAAGTAACAGCCAATTACAAGAGGTATATGGAGTCTAGAGAACAAGAGGCTCACTATATGGAAGACGGAGGCAATGACACTGATGTCAACCTCACAATTGCAGACTTCAATGGCAACATGAACCCTGCTCAGTCTATGGATGTTCCAGACTTTGATGATTGATCTGCTTTATTTATTTATTTATTTATCTTTCCAAGAATTCTATGAAAACGACATGCCTTTTTTTAATTAGACTATTATTTTGGTCTTAGAGTTTATATGAATAATGGTTTGTTGAATTTGATTTTGATGTCTGAGACTTTGAATTGATTATCGTTGGCTTATTAATAAATTTTGGATTTTATTCTAAAGTATTGAATTTTATTCGATTTTATTTCATATATATACATACTTTGAAAATAGCACTATTACGATGTAAAACAATACATCTAGCAAATAAAAGAAAAATAATATTAGAATGACAATCATATCATTCTACCTCAATCGAAATACTCTAAAGAATATGAGATATATTTTTCGACTTTATTTAATAATCCCATCAATTTAATTGTAGGAATGTATCGAGGAGAAATAAAGTGCTTAGCTGATAGTGGGACTACTCATACTATCTTCAGGAATCGACAATTATTTGTTGAATTAATCCCTTATAACACATCTGTGACTGTTGGAGAGATCATCACAAGTAATAAAGGGGCGAGAAAATGCCTCATTTTTTATGCCTAACGGCACAATGATAAAAGTCACAAATCCTCTATATGCACCTAGAGGCAATCAAACCTTGTTAAGTTTCAAAGATATTCGTGCTAACGGTTATCATTTGCAAACTTACTGTGAGAATGGAATTGAATATTTGTATATTACTTCTTATGAATATGGAAGGAAACGTATTTTAGAAAAACTAATGCGTCAATATAATAGATTATATCTCACTACCATCCGGATTATTGAATCCTATGTTGTTAGAGCATCTGCAGCAGTAGGCAATTTCAAAGGCATAGGCTGCCTTTGGTCAAAATTGCAGCAAAAATTGAATGCAGCAATGGGCAATAATATCTGGCAAAGCAGTGGGACCCAGTTTCCTGACCAATTAAGAAGGCAAATTTTGCCGGTTGAGTTGCCCCGGCAAAGGAGAAGTAGATGAATTTTTTAATGGAAACAAATGGATCCAGCTAGCCGTTGCACTTTCTCTCCAACGGAAACAAATATCCACTAATGGGTAACACATTTCTACCACCAATTTCTCTTCTTGTTCATCTTCATTTTTCATTCCTTGTATTGCTTTTGAAAATGTCAACTTGGCTACCTATTGAAGAAATTCAATTGTGTACATCATGGGTACGTTTTACTACATGCACCGTCATCGGCAACCGTCAATCAAGTAACAAGTTATGGGAAAAAATTCATGCCGATTTTAAAGAAAATTGGCATGGAAACCCCGACAATTGTCGAAGCAGCCAAGGTCTACAATCTCATTGGCGTAATTTGAAGGGCATGCTTAAAGTTTGGCATTCATGTTTGCAAAAAGCCACACATCAACGACGAAGTGGTGAAAATCTAATGGATGAGGTAATATGTTTTTGATAAATATTAACAAGTTAAATTAATTATAATTATATGAATTTGTCTTAGTTTACCAGTAGTATTGAGAATATGTTGCTAGTTCCTACATAATTCCTTTTTTTTTTTAAGCATTTTTAGTTTACTAAATTTTAGTTTTTCATATATATAGTATATCCAAGCTCAAACTTATTATAGCGATCAAATGAAAGGAAAAGAGTTTGATAAACTAGCATGTTGGGAGGAAGTTAAGCAACATCGGTCTTTCATGGATCCACCAAGAACCCCTCCCCGACCGACATTTCATACTGAAGAGACGGATTCTCCCACTAATTTGGATGAGGAAAACGTTGTGGCGACACCACCGAGTCCATCTGCAAGGCCACCGGGAATAAAGGCTTCAAAAGAAGCAATAAAGAAAGGAAAAAGGAAGCAAGAGAAAGATGACCGTGTAGCAATTGCAATAGAAAGTCTTGCTCAGTCCACTGCTGCTACTGTTGAGCTAATTAGGAAAATGGATGAGAATTCTCGAAATCACGCAGCAAGAGTATTGGCACTTGAGGAGGAAAAAGAACAAACAAAAATTATGTCAAAAGATACCACTAACATGTCACCTGGTTCAAAACTATGGTGGAAAAGAAGGAAAGATGCGATTAAAGCAAAAATAGGAGAAGATGTTAGTAGCAGTGTTGATGACACCCAATGGTTCGATTAAGCCCGATGATTTTTATTATTTGAAATAAATGTTCCTAGTGTTAGTATGTTATTTATGTAATTTTAATTTTAGCAAATAAAAGTTTTACTTTATGAAATTAGTATAATTTTATTAACAACAAAGCATACATTACTAGACAAGCATATTTAAATTACAAAACTCATTTGATTAGAAAAAATTACGAAACACACTAGGTGACAATACAATTGCCACTTATTAATGATAGAAACATACCACACAAATTAAAAATTAAAAATTAAACACACTTAGATTGACATTAAAATTGCCAATTATTTAAAACAAGAAAGTCCAACATCGAGTTTAATCATTCTTCAAGAGCTTCCAAATTCCAGTTGTGCACAACTAAAGCATCTTGAAGGGTCTTGTGAAGATAGGCCGAGTGAAGTTGCTGCATTCGGTCAATGAGCGGTGGAAAATTTTGTCCGTCTCTTCCCACTGGCTGGAAAGGAATAGGATGTCCTTCATTGTCTAAAGGACGATCATAAACGTTTGGTCCTGTTGGGTTCATGTTGTCAATTTCGTTAGACTCTACAAAGTCTTCTTCAACAAACTCATCCTCCACAATCATGCTGTGAAGAATGATGCAAGTTATCATGATGCTTCGAAGAGTCGACAATTTAAACAAACGAGCACCATGACTTAAAATAGCAAAACGAGATTGAAGAATACCAAAACACCTTTCCACATCTTTTCGATATGCTTCTTGTTTTTTGGCAAAGAGTTTCTCAGCAAAACCCCTTGGGTTGGGAATTGTTTTGACAAATGTTGACCACCGAGGGTAAATTCCATCAGCAAGATAGTATGGGTTGGAGAAGGTTATGTTGTTGACCTCGAAAGTCACTGAAGGGGCACTTCCAGAGATGACACGTTGGAACACTTTCGACTGTCCGAGCACGTTGATATTATTTTGAGCTCCGGGAGTTCCGAAAAATGCATGCCATATCCATGTGTCGTAGGATGCCACCGCTTCAAGAATAATTGTTGGGCGACCTTTACGACCAGTGTAAGCTCCGGCCCATTCAGTCGGATAATTTTTCCACTCCCAGTGCATACAGTCAATGCTCCCAATCATGCCCGGAAAACCACGTTTACCTGCTCTTTGAAGAAGTCGGTGGAGGTCTGTAGGTGTTGGAGTGCGAAGGTACTGCTCGGAGTAAAGAGTTTCCACTTGCTGGCAGAACTTCTTCAAACATTCCAATGTGGTGGATTCCCCCATTCTGGTTATTTCAACACATTGATCGGCAGCAGCACCGTATGCAAGCATACGTAATGCACCTGTTATTTTTGTTGAGGCAGGAACCCCATTTTGCCAGAGCAATCGGGTTTTTGATGCCAGAACATGTCGTGGTTGCAAAGGCTCTCCATGATGCGATTAAAGACTGACATTCGCATTATGTACCTCCTCCGGAAGTCTACTTCATGAAAGATTGGATGTTTGATGAAGTAATCTTCCAGAAGACACTGGCCACGTGACTCCCTGTGTCTTTCGATATTCCGAGCACGACCAAGCTGTGAACCACGCCCTCTTGGTGGATCAGAGGAATCATACTCGGCCAGAACTATAGCAAGCTGGGCATTTGTGGCTTGGATTCGCTCAATATCTTCTGTACTCTCTTGTTGCCTCTGGAACAACCAGTTGTTCAACTCTTCCATTTAAGAAAGGGAAAATGTGATGAAGTGCTTAGGTGGAAGAAGAGATTTCAGAAGAAATTAAGATGAAGAATGAAGTTATGAGAGTATATGACGATGTATGATATATATTTATTGACAATGATGGCACACTTGAAGTTAAAATAACGACACGTGTACGACGTTTATTGGCCGGAAATCTTATCTGATATCTAAGATAATTTTGTTAAAAGATAATGATTTATTCAAGATTTACACGTGTCAACTCAAGATTACATAAAATTTTATCCGGATGAGATATTTTGTCAACATAAATTTTTTTTTATTTAATATATAATTTAATTTAAAATTTTAAATTATATATATCCAAGCATAATCTAAATATTATGAAAATGAATTTTTTACTCAAAATAATACATTGCCTTTAAAAATTGCCTACAACTGCTGCATACAAAACAAAAAGGCAAAGGCAATTTATGTGAATAGTGTCTGCCTTTGTACAGATCTTGCCTATAGGCAAAGCCTATTGCTGCATATGCTCTTACTAACAAAGAAATTTGGGATACTGACTCATACAGGCTTTGGCATGACCGACTAGGACACCCTGGTCGCGACATGATGATTCGTGTTTTAAAGAACTCACACAGACATCCCTTCTTCCGAGAAAAAAATAAAATGAGACAAAAATCTGACACAATGCAAAGTGCTGGTCGTAGTGTTGCTTCAATACAACCATTACCTTCTGAAGCACCAAATGCGCTATGTCCCTCTGCCTCATTGACTATTTCAAAGGCACATCACTCGTTTTGCAAAGCCTGCTCTTTAGCAAAAACAGGATCGAGATCTTCCTATGCTAAAGATATGAAACAAAATATTCCATTCTTACAAAGGATACAAGGTGATATATGTGGACATATCCATCCAGAATGCGGGCCATTCAAGTACTTTATGGTTCTGGTAGATGCTTCGACACGCTAGTCACATGTCGCGTTATTGTTCACAAGAAATGCTACATTTGTAAAACTCCTAGCACAGCTTATACGTTTAAGGGATCACCACCCTAATTACCCTATCAAGTCTATAAGGCTTGACAACGCTGGAGAGTTCACATCAAATGTGATAACTCTGACCTGACGTGGCTAGGGAAGCTAGCAGGTAGGCAAGTCACGCATCCCACATCGCCCTGGGGAGATTGGATGCTGTGCTTATATGTGCAGGGTTAGTTCCATACATTGAGACGCGTTTTCGGGTAAAACCTCAAAAATAAAACCGTGCGGGCCAGTGGGCCCAAAGCAGACAATATCTCAAGTGTATAGGCTGGGCTGTTACATCAAAAGTATTTCATGATTATTGCATGTCAATTGAGATCGATGTAGAGTATCTTGTACCCCATGTGCATACATAAAATTGTCTCACTGAGGCCACTATCAAAAGGCTACAGATGGTGGCTTGGGCACTGGTTATGCTAGGCCTAGGACGGTTCAGGTTTACTAAAAAAAACAAAAAAGAAATCGCAGAAGAAAATTTTTGTCATAATTCGGTTCGGTTTTTAATTTTTTTTTTCTGAGAACCGCAAGAAACCGAACCGCAAAACTTTCGGTTCGATTCCTACGGTTCCTCGATTCCTGTCAATCCCTTGTGGAAAGAATTAGTCCATGATCGATAGCAAGTTCACATAGCGAGTCCATGATGCCTGTCATTATATACAATCTCCTCTAGTTAACAAACAAATCAATCATTTCGAAATGAGGGTTTTGGTTGTGAAATTGATCTTACTATATTCATTCTTCTCTGTAACATTCATCTTCTCTGCAACATGATCCCAACCAGGTCACAAGCTCATGGAATGAATCTCATCACTTTTGCATGTGGTAGGTCCTGCAGTCGACGTCATCAGGGCGGCGAGGGTGAGGCACGGGGGAGGCGCGGGGCGTTTGTGGAGCTGTTGGTGGTTCGACTGGTCTGGACTGTGGTCTAGACTGGTCTGGAGAGAGGCGAAGGCGAGGGCGAGGCGCGGGCGGCGAGGGCAGGGCACGCTGGCGCGGGCTGCTCCTATTCGGTTGAGATACAATGAGACACAGAGAGAGACTAAGATAAAGAGAGTGAGGAGACTGAGATGAAGAGAGGTACTGAGGCAGTCATGTTATTGAGAGTCTGAGGCACAACCTAAAATGTTTTTACATCTAGGTTTTCAATCTAACGGTTCAAAATTAATATACACAGATCCAACGGTTCTAATTCGGGTCTTTTTTTTTTTACTCAGGAACCGAACCGAACCAAAAATTTACAGTTTAGTTCAGGTTTTTTTTTCAATGTCTGAATGTTTTTTAAGAACCGAACCGAACCGCCAATTTTGGTTCGGTTCCTACTGGTTCTAAGGGTTTTCGGTCCAAAAGTCCCAGGCCTAGGTTATGCGCACCAACATGCATATATATGTTTGAGGTTATGCAATATTACATGCAGCTTTACTTATTCGTTGCAAACCCACTGCTAGCCAACCATTTTCTGCGTACCAATTGGTCACTGGATATGAGCCTGCTATTTCACACTTACGCATATTTGGTTGCGCAATACATGTGCTTATTGCGCCCCCACAACGCACTAAAATGGGTCATCAGAGACGATTAGGTATTGACGAGTCGCGTAACCGAGGTTTCACAACGCGCGCAATCAAAAACCCTACGAAAGATGTTAGTAGCATAGAATAAGTAGGGATCGTTCTGTCCGGAGATATTGAAGGGTAATCGAATTATAAAGTGCTAACAAAACTAACAGACATATACACATATACGAATTGAAACTTGAAACGAAACATGGGGGTTTTGAAAGATTTTCTTCTAAGAAAAGCTACTTGACGAAAATTAAACCTAGATTAATATTTACAAGTGATCATCACCTTTCACACAAGACACACACATAAGGCTCTTTAACATATAAGATACATATGCAACAAAGTAAGGAACAAGTATTGACACATTTTAGACTTAAATAAGTTCCGACTACAACCTAATTGTAAGACTTCTCAAGTTTTAAGATCAAACGGGTAGTTTTAGGCCCTAAAGTTTATGTTAATCCGGGTAGGACTTAACAATTAAGCACAATAGTCTAAATCGGAGACATGCAAACAAGTAAGGGCATCAATCTTCTTATTAAACATCCAAGTATCTAAAGTATTAAACTCTTAGGTGAGCAACACAAATCAAAACAACCAGGTATGTCTAGCTTACCTTATTATTACTCTAGCCGATTAAACCTAGCACCTAGATCATGTTCAAGACAACACTAAGTACCGATTTTCATACCCAATCCTTAGATTACTAACTGATTTTAAATCCTAAATATGTATCATATACCACTGTCCTAATTATCAAAGCATACAAAACTTACAAGTTAAAACTATGCTACATAAACAAGAATCAAATTCAAGTTCATACAAAGTTTGAAAACCAAAATCTACAATCATAAAACATTACAAACACAAAGTCATGTAAAACTATAGAAAAACACATAGCTATGAGCAAGGATGGAAGTACGGATTTACAAGAGATGAAAGGGTGGTTCGGCTATGTATTTTCTATATAGGAATATAGTGAGAACATTGGTAGTCTTTGCTTGTGTATGTGTCAAGGATGAGATGATTTTTCTGTATGAAATTCGTGGCTTTATATAGATGAGAGGCTGTGCAAAAGTCGGCATAAATCCTTGTTCAAAACCGGCAAAGAAACCTTGTTGTATCCGGTTTTGATCTTCCTTCCTTTCCTTGTTCTTCTAGATTTTTCTGTCCGATTTTGTTCATGGATCACAACTTCATGGACTCCTTAATGGACTCAACTCATTCCTTGATGGATAAATAGTCCATAGATTCAGCTGCAAGCCTCCCTAGTTGGGCCGGGAACACACTCTCCTAGAACCGGCAACATGCTTTCCTTTTCCTACCCGGACTAGGGAACTTCTTCTTTCCATATTTGCACTTTTCTTTTGGCTTGGCCGACTCCTATATACTTCATTTGGCTCAGCAACTCTCATTTGGTGTGTTTGGACACAATTTTGGTGAAGAAACACAAAACTTCCTCAAAATGGGCAGTGGCTTCTCTCTCTCGGTAGGATTGACCTTACTGCGTTGCAACTAGCATAACTCACTCTTTAAGGTAGCTTTTGATATGATTCAAAATTCTGTAGAAACTAGACTCATAGAGCTTTCCGTGTATATATGGGTCGCCTTCCCAGGTCTTGTGAATCGACCTGGAAAAATTCTGGAAGTTGGGTGATGTTCTTGGGAAATTACTGGACTTACTGGATTTGCATCCGGTTGTGTCTTTATAATTCCTGGCATCTTCTTTTGCTCCAATTGTCATAACTCTTTCCATTGCTCAATCATAAACATGTCTCTTGCATATAAGAGAAGAAAAATTCATCACAGACAAAGTCGAGATTGTACAGAACCAACGAAACATCTCTAAGACTCCTATTTCGGTTTTTAACAACTTTCTGCCCTTTTTCCTATACTTAGCACATTTTTAATATAATTCTACCAAAGACTCATAACTCTATTGTATAACTCAATTCTACACAAATAAGAGTTAAAGTAAAGTATAAACGAGGGTAAAACACATTAAGAACGTCGCATTTTATGCTCTTATCAACTACCCCACACTTATCTTTTGCTAGTCCCTTAGCAAAACTAAATTAAAGACACTACTACTACTGCCCCTAAAACGGTTGTCTCAGAATATAAAAAACGCATAGCTTTCAAGTTTAAACATTCGAAGGTAAACACACAAATTCCAAGCTTCATAAAACAAGTATCACGGTATGAATAAGCGAGAAACGAAACATATAAGCATGGAACATGTAAGGTTAATCTGATCCTCCACACTAGGCATACTCTCTTCTTTTCACTCATGATTCGGCTATTCAGTCAAAGTATATGCAAGAGAAAATATTGGAAGGCAACAAATAACTTGCATATTTCATGAAACAAAAGCACTTTGTGAATGAAATTTTTATGGAAAAACCTCATGTAACAACTATATGCACGAATGGACCAAAACTATATGCTTAACTCTTGAGAAAATCTCCACAAATCAAAGTACACCTATCTTAAGAATCAGGAAAACATTTTATAAGGGAAGATATGGGGCTCGGCAGTAAGGTATAAAAATTTTGGATAAGTGGTGCTAGAATGTCACCAAGATCAACTTGGCAAGATCGATCCTCCTTATGTTTTCACTCCAAGGGCCGAATTTCATCTTGTTGGACCCCTTTCTTCATTCTTTGCTTTCCCAAAACATTGTGAAAACGAACAAAGGTCGAATTTTTAACAATACTAGACCTTCAAATACATACATACTCCAAATTCACAACACAACTTTTAGAGAGACTTAGCAATTTTTCAAAACAAGCCGTGCCTTATTCTCTTTTCTTATTCTTTCGGACACACTTTCTTTTCTTTTTATTTTTCTGTCCGATCACATATTTTTCTTTTTTTCTCTTCTTTTTCTTTTTCTAAGGCACGACACGTACAATTTTTTTCAACAATTTTTGGCTAAGTCTACCCCACACTTATTTCACATCATCACTCCATAACAAAACTCCTTCTCGATTTCAAGCTTTTGCCAAGTCTCGAGGACAAGGGTAAGGATATACTATTCTAAGCATAGGAGTTTTTATATGGGTGATGAAAGAAAGTCTCAATGTAGGCTCAAATGGGTTTTCTAAGGAGTCCCACGACCGACACAAATAGGGTACATGCTTTATTTGGCTATGGTGGTGATCCTAATAAAAACGTTTCCAATCCTTTTCAAAATCAAGGCATGTTATGACTATAAAGTTTCAAAAATCAACAAGAGCAAGTTCTAGTAAATTTAGAGTCCATTAAAGAGCTATAGCACATAGTCATTGAATATGTAAGGAATAACGAGGTTTCATGCTTCCTATATTTCTACCGATCTGATCTTTTAACACTCAAGAAGAAAGCAAATAGGTTCTAAAGCTCACATAGGTTGTTATGGACAAAAATTAACCAAAACATGCATGCTTTTTCAATCAAAACAAATCTCAAGCGTTCATACCAATCACAAGACTCATGAAACTCACAATTCGATTCTTTTAAGTAAATGTAAAACCATCATCTATGCATTCCAAGACATAATCATCCTAGACTATTTTAGGAGCTTCTTAAGACTCAAAACAAAATAAAAACACACATATTTTTGTGCAACAATTTTCTGAATTTTCTATTTTTGTATTTCTTTTTTCAATATATGACTCAAAGAAAATAAAACTACCCTAAAACGTGGGTTGCACATTTTTCCTATCTAGAAAACATAAGCGAAACATGTAAACTTACCCCACACTTAGAAAACTACATTGTCCTCAATGTAAGCATGAAAAATAAGCATGTAATTCCTAAGCATATGATCACAAGCTAACACGTTTCAAACATATCATTGCAAACCAATGAAAAAGAGAAGGGTTTAGAAATTGCAAACTCTCGATGATGGCTCCTTCGGTTTTCATGATTGAAATGGGTTACCTCACATGCAGCGCTTAAGTGTTTATAGTCTTTTAGCCTAAATTCTTCATGTGTGTTCATGTGATCCTTATGTTGCTCAGCAGTTGGATCTTGGCAGGTTTCCTCGACAGGTGCAGGTTGCTCGTCCGTTTGGTGTGTTTGGCTCAACAACTCTGATTTGGTGTGTTTGGACACCATTTTTGGTGAAGAAACACAAAACTTCCTTAAAATGGGCAGTAGCTTCTCTCTCTCGGCAGGATTGACCTTGCTGCGTTGCAACTGGCATAACTCTCTTCTTATGGCAGCTTTTGATGCGATTCTAAATTCTGTAGAAACTAGACTCATAGAAATTTCTGTGCATATATAGCTCGCCTTCCTAGGTCTTGTGAATCGACCTGGAGAAATTCTGGAAGTTAGGTGATGTTCCCAGGAAATTACTGGACTTATTGAATTTGCATCCGGTTGTGTCTTTATAATTCCTGGCATCTTCTTTTGCTCCAATTGTCATAACTCCTTCTATTGCTCAATCATCAACATGTCTCCTACATATAAGAGAAGAAAAATTTATCAAAGACAAAGTTGAGATTTTACAAAACCAACGAAATATCTCTAAGACTCCTATTTCAGTTTTTAACAATTTTCTGCCATTTTTCCTATACTTAACACATTTTCAATATAATTATACCAAAGACTCATAACTCTATTGTATGACTCAATTCTACACAAATAAGGGTTAAAGCAAAGTATAAATGAGGGTAAAACACATTAAGAACATCGCATTTTATGCTCCTATCAAGTATTTATGTTGGATACGAATCCCCAACCATTATCCGCTATTTGGAACCTTTGACAGACGATCTTTTTACCGCTAGATTTGCGGATTGTCACTTTGATGAGACAGTCTTCCTGTCGTTAGGGGGAGATAAGAAAAAAGATTTTCTAAGGGAACGACAAGAATTGTCGTGGTCTGTCCCCACTTAGTCTCATTTTGATCCGCGCACTTCACAATGTGAAAGTGAAGTGAAAAGAATAATCAATCTTCATAACGTAGCTGATTCGATGCCTGATGCGTTTTCTGATATTGGTAAACTGATAAGATCACATATACCAGCTGCAAGTGTGCCTGCAAGGTTAGAAGTCCCCAAAAAGGGGCACAACGCCGCAGATAGATGCATTGCTACCACACTTAGTGGAGGTGTGGTTGAGGCCGTGGCTCCCCAAAGGAAGAGGGGAAAGCCACATGGTTCGACTGACACTCACCCAAGGAAAAAGAGGGCGAGTAAGGCACAACTCGATCTATTAATCATCAATGTAAAGAATCCTTCCCATGAGATTGTCTCTGACTATAGTTATGTCCATGAATCAATACTAGAGGACGCTCCGATGTTTGAAATGATTCCAGAGAACAAAGAAATCTCAATGGATTATGAGAATGAATACGAGTTGATGGAAAGATCTTCCATGTACATTGATGATGTATTTGCATATACTATTGCTCAAGAAATCATAGAGCACAATGATATCGAACCACCCTCTGTTGCATAATGTCAACAAATAGCAGATTGGCCTCAATGGAAAGAAGCAATCCAGGCATAAGTAGATTCTCTGGCAAAGAGACAGGTATTTGGTCTGGTAGTGCTAACCCCACCAAGTGTAAAGCCTGTAGGACATAAATGGGTTTTTATCTGAAAGCGTAAGGAGAAGAATGAAGTCCTAAGGTACAAGGCTCGCCTTGTGGCGCAAGGTTTCTCACAACGCCCTGGAATTGACTATGAGGAGACGTACTCTCTCGTAATGGACGTTATAACGTTCCACTACTTAGTTAGCTTGGTAGTTTCCAAAGGATTGGAAATGCAGCTCATGGATGTGGTTACATCATATCTCTATAGGGATCTTGATTCAGAGATATATATGAAAGCGCCTGTTGGCCTTCCATTTCCCAAGTCAAGTGACTCTAAACCACATAGTGCGTTTGCAATCAGATTGAAACGCTCACTTTACAGATTGAAACAATCCGGCCGGATGTGGTATACCCGTCTAAGTGACTACTTGATTGGGAAGGGATATAAGAATGATGAACTATGCCCCTGCGTATTCATAAAGAAAACAAGTTCCGAATTTACAGTTGTAGCTATATATGTCGATGATATGAACATAATAGGTACTCTTAATAAAATAAGAGAAACCGTGAGCTACTTGAAATCCGAGTTTGAGATGAAAGATCTTGGGAAAACTCGGTTTTGTCTAGGTCTTGAACTAGAACACCGAGCTTGTGGAATACTTATCCACCAGTCTACGTATGTCCAAAAGATACTCATGTGATTTAACATGGACAAAGCGCATCCTGTTAGCACTCCCATGATCGGTCGAAGTTTGGATACAAAGAAAGATCAATTTCGCCCAAAGGAAGATGACGAAGAGCTATTGAGAGCTGAAATTCCCTACTTGAGTGCAATAGGCGCATTATTGTATCTAGCTCAATGTACTCGACCATATATTGCATTCTCAGTGAACTTGTTAGTTAGATTTAGCTCAGCGCCAACGCAGCGTCATTGGAATGGTATTAAGAACATATTTTGATACCTAAAATGAACCATTGACTTGGGTCTATTCTTTCTCTACATAAAGACAAGAGGGGCCACAAATAGAAATGCAACCCCTAAAGGAAATGTAGATAGAGAAAGTACCACCCCCTACATTAAAACCCCAAATAATGTTTTGGTTGGGTTTGCAGATACTGGGTACCTCTCTGACCCACATAAAGGTCGTTCTCAAACTGGTTATGTATTTACCATTGGGAACACGGCGATATCTTGGAGATCAACCAAGCAAAATCTTGTGGCTACCTCCTCGAACCACTCCGAGATCATTGCTCTACATAAGGCGGTTCGTGAGTGTATATGGTTAAGGTCCATCATTACACATATTCGAGGGACTAGTGGTTTAAGTTCTACCACTGAAGAGCCTACTTGCATTTATGAAGATAATGCAGCTTGCATCAAACAAATGAAGCTAGGTTATATCAAGGGTGATAACACAAAACACATATCGCTAAAGTTTTTCTATAATCAGCAACAACAAGCTCTTCTCAAGATTCAAGTGAATCAAGTAAGGTCTGAGGAGAATGTGGCAGATTTGTTTACCAAAACCCAAAGCAATATTTGAGGAACATGTGAAAAACATAGGAATGCGAAAGCTTTCAAAGCTTCCTTGATTGATGTAAGGATCAGGGGGAGATGTAGACTTCAGGGGGAGTCTAATACACACACGTCATCCTTAAAGGTTAAAGGTGCGTTGTGCTCTTTTTCTCTTCGACCAAGTTTTATTTTGTCCCACTGGGTTTTGTTACTTGGTAAGGTTTTTAATGAGGCAACGATCTATGCACCATTTCGTCTTTAACTTGGCACAAATGAGAGTGTTAAAGGAAAATACCATTAGTGTGCCTTCGTCAAAGTAATGACGATTGTGAATTAGGAAATTAGTGATCAATCAGATGTAACGTTTCAATCAGTGATTATTATCATAATTGTAATTGTTATTACCATTGTAATTGTCACCCTATATAAAGGGATTCTTTAATGAAATGAGTACACCGATTCCATTTTACTATTACAGGACTGACTTAGAACTAACAATAATTGTGGTTATTTACAATGCGAACCAACCACATTAGTCTAGACCACAATAAATATGGTACAGTGATTTAGAACTAACAATAATTTCTATCGGCTTAGTTGAAAACATTAATCTGACCTTTCACTTTTTTATTTTTTTCATTTTAAATCTTATTTTTTGAAATTCATTTCAAAAACATTACTGAACATGTCATTATTCTATTTTCCAACATGAACACATTCTTCAATCAAACCCTAAACCAAAATGAAACCGGCTACCCACACCACCAATTGATGAGTAAGTCGGCACGAGTAAAAGTTAATGCAAGTGTTTAGTAAAATTTAAGAGAAAATTATTCAGGCCCAATTTTCTCAAGAGTATAGTAAATGTGGAAATATTTGTACTTAGAATTGTCATGGGGATCATATCGATGGTTGTAGATAAGTGCATTGTGGTGTTTCATAAATCTTTATTTTTGCAGATATGATTGAGTTGGCGTAATCCATCTCAAGTGATCTACTTGTGGGTTACTGTTACAACCTCTTTGTTTTTTTTTTGTTTTTTGTTTTTAAAAGACTACCCCTTTGTTCTAGAAGAATGCCATACGCAAAAACCTAGGAAGAGACTCATAGAATAGTAGAGGCAAATAATATGGTGTTGGCTTCTTTGCTCAACCTCGTATGCTGTACAAGTATAAACAAAATATATATATAAACATTATGCCACACAAATGTTTTTTATGTTGCAAACCTATAATCTACACTCTCCTTGGTGACCACTCTCTCGGTTACAATTGCAGTATACGGTTCCTTCTACAATTGCATTGCTTTCGTGACATACGCAATGCAGTGATGTCTTGCGACATTAAGTCAAATCACATGGTTACTTTTCATTCTCGATGCGTTTGTGTATTTTGTTATCCTTTATTGTTTTCTCTTTTAAATGCGTGTCTAGGCATCCTCTTATGTTTTATTTTTTCATATCACCCTATGTATTTTTTTACTCCATCTAATATAGTGTTTGACGTCCCTCTTCATTAAAAAAAATTATTATGGTTATTTAAAAAGTAGAAAAGTAAATTTCCGCCACAATAAAATATCTGTCACCCCTCACAGCACGTGCACCCGCCCCTTACAAGCAAGGAGAAGAGCGTTGAGTATATACATCTCACATGGAAAAATGAGACTTAGCTTATGAGTTTATAAGGGTTTGGGCTACTCCATCCAATGCCAATTAGTTTTAGATTAGAACCACATACTACTTTATTATGGTATCAGAGCGGGTTACCCACATCTACTTGGAAAGCTCAAATAGCCACACGGACCCCATGTCACCCAAAGTGTTATCTACGTGTATGGCTTGAAAATTCGCCACACGTGTGGGGGTGTTGAGAATATACATCGCACATGGGAAAATGAGACCTAGCCTGTGAGTTTATAAGGGTTTGGGCTACTCCATGCATTGTTGATTGGTTTTGGATTGGAACCCCAAACTACTTTATCAAAAGAAAAAATGCTCATTAGCCCAGATTTTGAGGGAATCTTTTCCACTAGCAAAATATGGTTTGAGAAATTTTCACCCGCACAAAAGACTATAAGAGAGTGTTCCCACTTGCCCACTTTTTCACTTTTTTCATATTTTTCGTGTCCAAAATACTCCTCTCAATTTTTCATCTCTCTTCCCTCCCTATTGGGTCAACGGTCAATAGTCAATGGTCAATTGTCGCCGGAATCTGGTCACTTTTCGCCAGTCAACGATCAACAATCAACCCTCTATTACCCTAATAGATGTCTATTTTGGATTTATTTAGAGTTTAAGGTTATCAAAGTTCTATTGGGGGGCAGTGGGGGTCTACTGGGGGCAGAATGGTCTTATTGGGATTGTGGGACAATAGGGTTTATTGGGGTTCTATTGGGGGATAATTGTATTAGGGGTAGTAGATGGGGCCAATAAAGAGTCTTATTGGGGAGATAGTAGGGGTCTATTGAGGGGTAGTAGGGGTCTATTGGGGGTAATAGGAGGTTTGTAGGGGGGTCAACGGTTAACCGTCATCGGAATCCAGTCTCGATCTACGGTCAATAGTCAACATTTAATGGTTAACAGTCAACCCGCTATTACCAATAGATGTCTATTTTGGATTTATTTAATTGATTAAGTGTACGTATAATCGTATTTTTTCTCTTTTTTGGGGTGATAGAAATTTTTACAATCTTATTTTACTAGTGGGAACAAAAGTTCTAAAATCTAGGCTAGTGGTCACTGCCCCTTATTAAAGAGCACCCGAAGGCGACCCCACCGAAATGCCAGAATCAACCAAACACACCCTATCACGAAGCTCCACCGTAAGCCTCGACGCCGCCATCGCCGTTGCCCCGGAGAAGATGTGGATACATAAGTCCAATTTCAAAAGGGTTTGGGTCATCCCAAAAAGTCTGAGGCCCAATATCCATCTGGTTTTGAATAAGCCCACCTTACTTTCCTTCACCAACTCACTTTCCTCAACTCTCCTCCCACCTTAGAACCAAGTCATTCCTCTCTGTCAAAATCCCTCACAACCATGGTTGTCCCTGCAACCACCACATGGACGGCGGCGATCTTCATCGTCTTCACAACGCTGCGTTTAATCGAATGCGGCGACAACAACCGTGTCTACTCGCCGTGCACCGACACCAAGGTCGCCAGGTCCGACGGCTTCAGCTTCGGCATCGCCTTCGCTTCTCGCGACGTGTTTCTCCGTAACGGCGCTAACTCCACCTCACAGCTGTCTCCTTGCGACACCCGACTCTCGCTCTCCAGCGCCAATTCTCAGATCGCCGTTTTCCGGCCAAAGGTCGACGAGATCTCCCTCCTCTCCGTCACATCCTCCTCCTCCTTCGCTCCGGTTCGCTCTCTCTCTCTCTCTCTCCATTTCGCTTTGTTGCTTATTTCATTTTGTGAATTGCTAAAGGGTTTAGGGTTTCATGTTGATTATTAGGTTGCTAATTGCAAAATGTTAGTCTTAGTTTTGAATGTTTAGCAAGATTTAGTAAAACCTGGATCTACTGAAAAAATGTATTAGAATTTAGTTAAGTTATATGAGGCTAGTTTTGAATTCAACTGATTTATGGTGTTTTTCGGGTTCGAAATTGCAGGATAATTATGGTGGATATATGGTTGCTTTCGCTGGGCATAAATATGCAGCAAGATCTACGGCGGCTTTCGTGGCCAATTCTACCTACACTGTCACCAGCTTTACTCTGGTAAATAAGGACATTGCAATTGGAATTGGAGTTTGAATTCCGTAATGTCGATTGTGGTGTAGATTGGTGAAGAATTTGTTTTGATATTATGCAGGTGCTTGAGTTCACCAAGGGCAGGCTGCAGAACCTGTATTGGAAAAGGGATGGGTGCGCCAAATGTGGTTCAGGGAACTCCAGCTTTGTTTGCCTTAATAATCAGGACTGTGCAATCAAGACTAACAACTGCAAGAGCCATGGAGGCGCTGTGGATTGCAGCATCGGGATCCAGTTGGCATTTTCTGGGACGGATAAGCACCTTTCAGTTCTGAACTCATGGTATGAAGTACAGAACCTTGGTCAGTACTCCCTTTATGGTCTCTATTCTGATCTTAAGGATTCTCTCACTAGCCAGTATAACAAGTTTTTCTGATGTATGGACTGTTTTTGTCAGATTCTTGTAATTTTTTCACGACCCACTCGCTAGGTGTGATTGTTCACTTCTTTGTGTTTAATTTGTATGCTGTTGTAAATTAAATGAAGTTTGAGGATCATTGTGATTAGAGGAAAGAGAGATATCGGTTTCAATTGTTTGTGAAACTCAACTTTTACTTTGTTGGTTCAATATCCATTACTGCTTTGCACCTTTTAGGCTTCATTTCTTGTTAGCAGTTGAGACTGAAGAGATTTTAAGAATTCTTTGTGAACTAAAACAAGTCATAGGTAAAGAGATTCAAAGCTTGTGCCAATTAAGCGTTACGCTCAGAGGAGTTTTAAAGGCCATTATGTCTTCCGAGTTTGAGTAAAGATATATAGCCACGATGAGTGTGCTTGGGGGTTTGTCCAAACTGTCAGCAAAGAGTTGCACACTTTTAAGGTCAAAGTTTGTCTCACAGAAGACCTGATTGTTGCTTGCATCTCTAAATGAAATGTATGCATGAAGCCCTAAAGTGGTTCCAGAGAACAATGTCGATCATTTGCTTCTTGACTGGTTCACCAAGAAAGATGTAACATCAGTGTGTGTTATCAGATTGGAGCCTGGAAAGCTGAGAATATTACGTTCTGCTTTCAAACATAAATGCTGCATCTGGGAATTGGAAATACGTCACATTAGTCCAGCCGTCCAGCGACAGATCAATGTGATCGAGCACCAGCTTATACTTGTAAGAGCTTGCAATTGCATGGAAGAGTGCAAGGGCCTGATTGATAGAACCTACATAGTAAGCGTAGATAGAAATTAAAGAGACCGTTTAGGTGGCTGATGAGTGATGATGAACAAAATACCATCAGTTCTATTTTCCCAATGTAAGTTGCAGTACACAGCTGGTTGCAGAACACCACCAAAGGGGACACAGATATAATTTGTGGAGTCCTATGATTGCTTATGATCCCAACCAAAAGAAAAGCATACAGTTCTTGAAGAGGCAGCACTATCCTAACAATATAATCCTAAACAAGGTCTATACAAGATAGATTGTTGGGTGCACCAGATCAAAGAGTGAATTGGTTTGTATACAAAAACCTAACGACTTCGTATAGCATATCACCCTTACAGATCAATTGTGGTTCGACACGATAATTATGAGGGCTGTTTCTATGACATCGGTTATGTGTTCAATATTTGACTTATTCTAGTGTTGCTTGAATAAAACGTTGCCTCGGAACAGAGTTACGCTGCTTGCTGAGCCTTGATGGTTGAACTGCCATTTTTGTCGCGAAGAAAGAGTGTTTGTGAAAGGGAAGATATAATTTACAAGGCATGAGGTACGTAAAATTGAAAGAAATTGCATTTTGATTGCAAATTCTCTCACAAATAAATTGTTAAGAGACATCATACATACTAAAAAGGAGAAACAAAAACATTACGTTTCTGTTAAATGGACGATAGCTAACTCTTTGTATTTGAATAAAGTAGGGCAAGTTCAAGGAGGGAAATTTTTTATTTCCATCATAACAAGTTTAAAGCTGGTTTAAGCTAGGGTCTATAAACAACTCGAAAGATGGAAGATTGGAAAAGAACAAAGTAGATTGCTCTTGCTGGTGGTTTTAGCTAGCTAATGCATGCCTTTTATATAATAGCGTCATTGTATACATAGCTCTCTTCCAACTCTTGGTCAGCCTTTCTTTCTGCGTGGAAGCTTTTCAACTCAACTCAACTCAAATCACTCCAGAAACAAGTTTGCCCCTATTTTAAATTATGTAACAACCCTGCCAGTCACACTCTCTCTCTCTCTTACTCTTTGGAGCGAAACATGCAGAGGAAGAAGAAGAGGGGAATTCACAACGAGGGAGAGATGATGAGGTTCCCTGAAGAATAAATCTCAATGGTATTGGGTTTTAGGTGGTCGACTTGAACTCTTTTCTAAGTTGATTGCGGGGTTCTACAAAATCGAATCTTTATTGATGATTTATGAACTAGTTTGGTTGTGGTTCTTCGAAATTCAATATTGGATTGATGTGGATATATGTTGCAATATAATCATTATGTTCATTGACTACGATGAAAATGGTTTGGAAACTGATGCTTTAGTTTCTTCTTCCCTGCCTTTTAGACCATTTGCTTGCCCTTATTCTTTTAAGGACAAAATATTGGTCACTCCTTATACTTTTAGAGTCTCGACAGTTTAGTACTTGTACTTTCAATTTCAACTGGTCACTCCTCGTAGTCTCAATTTTCGACCAATTGGTCAAATCTGTCCAAAATGGTTGTTAACTATAATCTAATTTCCTCAAACGCCCTTAGGTGTTGTTTTGTTATTTTTCTTCTTGTTTTCTTTTTCTTTTTCTTCAAAACCAAAACCGAAGAATACACAACCCACCATGAAAGGCTATGTAGCCCAATAAAGTTTGAGCCTTATTGGCAAAAAAAAAAAAAATTAAGCCTAGTGTAGTAGTGTTGTTTGTAAGCTTAATTATATATATGAAATGGTAGTTATTTATATAGTTTCATTCGTGGGAACTTAGAGAGTGTTGTTAATGCTAAGGATGATGATGAGAATTTATTTTAATCTCATTTTGGTTTAAATTGATATGATGGAGATTTGATATAATTTTATTTCATCGTGATTATGGTGATGTTATTTGATTTTGTTAGCAGTATGTATCAAATCACTTTGCATAATTTTTTTTTTTCTGAATGCAATCAGTTTGTAATTGTAAAATTGTAAAATTCTTAGATTGAAGATCGACAATCATAAATCCAGATATTCTGGAACTTCTCTCGGTTTTGGTTTTGAAGAAGAGAAAGTAAAAAAATAAGAAAAATAACCTCAGAGCATTTAAGGAAGTTGAAAAATGGTAAACAATTATTTTGGATGAAATAGACCAATTGGTAGAAAATTGAGACCACAAGGAGTGATCAGTTGAAATTGAAAACACAAGGACTAAACTATCGAGACACTACAAGTATAAGAAGTGATCAGTAATTTGTCATTCTTTTAACTTTGGTGTGGAAATAAACGTTTTCCTATGTAGGTGGAGTCTCATTGAATTAGTTGCTGAAAATCACTGGATAAAGGAACTAGCTTGATCATTTGGTATTGTTTCATATTCACCTAGGGTTCTTGCAAATAGTTGAATTTGATTGGAAAAACGACCACGTTATAATTAAAAAATCTATTAAATAGGGCAGAAGGGAAACAAAGGAAGAAAAATATTAAAACTATACTAGTGTTGAAAAGATTTGTTGAAATTGGCAATAGGAGTGGTTACCTTATGTTTAATAGGGGAAGAAACTAGGGTGGTCATTTGAATGAGTAATGAGGGGGCCAAATTAGGATTCAGATCCTCTGCTCATATTGCCTTATGCTGCATCTAGGACATTCAATTGTAATCATGTGGTCAGATTTCCTTGTATTAGTGTGGGCTCCACATTACATGGTTTAAATGCAAGAAGAAGTCTGTCCACATGATTACAATTGGATAGATAAGATTCATTTATGAGGCAATATGAGCAGACAAATATGAGCAGAGGATCTCAGTCCGCCAAATTAGTACTAAATGGACATTTTCTATTTGATTTATTTCTTGTTGTAAATTTTGTTGGGCTTTTGTAATCGGGGTTTCTGATAAAAATTGTTTAAGCGGCACAAATAATTCTGGGGATCCTCTTGAATAGTCATGTCAGTTTGATTTATCTGTTTCTGCAAATTTGTTGAGACTTCCTACTTGGGCATGTTACTGATTCTAGTGTTCATTTTGGAAAATCACTGTGCTCTTGTGACGCTTCTGATTGGGGGAAAGGTCCCATTTCTTTAAGTGTTGGTGAAAATTTCTTGATGTCTTGTTTTTGATTGGTACACCAAAAACTTAGTAGTACTCATACTCATACTCATACTCATAGACAAGGATTAGTATCTTTCAACTTTCCTTAAGCTTATGTTTTATCGATCTTAGTTTTGTTACAAAACTGCTATTTTTATTGTTTACGAAATCATTTGTGGGGTAATGCTAAACTTCTTTGCTTATGACTTACCAGGAAGAGTTTTAACTCACAGCTTATGTAGAAAAGAGACATCACTTGGGGTAAAAATTCCAACAGAACTCACAGCATGATGTCAAAAAAGATGATCATTAACATCCCCAGATGTAGCAGTTCTTAGCATTCTAATGAGGAGGTAGACAACTCCCCTAATAAGGCCAAGATATGCATGCGCAACTAATAATGAATGTCTTTGTTTTCCATTTCTATGCTTCTCCTCAGAAGAATGAATATTTTTTTTTATTTTCTTCATTTTTAAAAGAGGATTTAAGGATTTCACACTTACCCTTCAAAATAATGAATATAATTCCAGAGTATAAGTGGTATATGAAGTATGATACTTGCTTTTGCTTAAAGATTTAACCAGCCCTTCCTTTCAAAAAAAAATTTAACCAGCCCTTCCTTTCAAAAAAAAATTTAACCAGCCCTTAAGTTGGTATGTTCCATATAATTGTTCAGTTTAGTGACTAAACAACACTCTTTTTTTTTTTTTCCTCATATTCTCCTCGAGAAATTAAGAAAAAATGAAATAGAAAGCCAACAGTTAATTGTAGCATAAAAGTTTTATACACTTGGCTGATTGGAACTTGACATATTTTTTATCTAACACCTTACATCTTAATTAAATTTCCATCACCTTGAATCATCCTCCACCAATCTTAATTAGCAAGCACTGCCTGGTTCATCTGCCAGCTCGTCTTTTAATACCCAAACCATCAAAAGCCTTGGGTCAGCAAACCAAATCTCTGTTTACAAGATGAGTTTCCTGCGGTCCATTATAATCACCCCATAGAGTCATAGAATATCTTTGTTCATATGATCTTGGGAATCACACAAATACGGGTATTTCACAGTCTACATAGCATACACGGAATCAATGAGTCATTCTTCGAGCTAAGTTTAGAATTTCACTCTTTCCCCTCCCTCCTCCTGCAAGCTTGCTTTCAATCTTGTCAATAACAGATACCTAGGTCCTTCTGGAAACATTTGAATTGCTCTTCTAGTATTAGGACAGTACCATCTATCCACAAACAAAAAAAATAGAAATTATATGCCATTAAAAGTTGAATACACAGCTGCTATAACATCAATGACTCATATATTATATATTCTCATTAGAGACAAGTACAGAATTTCGTATGTTCTGATTCTTAAAGGAAGCACAGTCAGAAACAATCATTTTGAGAATTCAACTGTTTGTTCCAAGTAGTGATCAAAGGTAGGCTGTGGATTTAAACATAAAAGAAAAAAGTTAGTAACCAACTATTCAGATCGTATATATATTCTGACTGTCTTGACTGCAAAATATTAGATACCAGATGATCAATAAACTTTTGCAAGTTAGTTCTCAAAGCTCAATCCTAGAGGGCCTTTTGTTCTCAGCCGCTGATATGTCCATGTTTACCATGATTACCAATACCAGTTAGTTCGCATATATATGAAGTTTCCCAGGTTTTACCTGACTCTTTTATAGGGTGGTGACTAGTTATTTTTTGCATAGTCTTAGTTTTGATTTTATTGCTAAGCAATTTCAGTTGACTATGTCTCATTGTATTTTCAACTTTTTCTACTTGAATTTTTCTATTAGAGTTATTCGTGGTCTTAATATGATCCAATTTTTTTTTTTATTTTTTTTTTTTTCAATCTCTCCATCTCTGATTGCAATTATAGAAGCATTCTCAACTCCAGAAATAAGGTTAAATTTATGTCTAACTTATTCAGCTGCATGGACT
Organism: Potentilla sterilis; assembly: GCA_963682095.1. Classification (NCBI taxonomy): domain Eukaryota; kingdom Viridiplantae; phylum Streptophyta; class Magnoliopsida; order Rosales; family Rosaceae; genus Potentilla; species Potentilla sterilis. The sequence goes on from OY821754.1 coordinate 53,746,530, forward strand.
GATTCACAGATGATTCTGAGACTTGATTTTCTATTACAAGTTACGAATGAGCTCGCTCGGATAAAAAACTACAACTAAATAACTGTAATTAATTGCATGCTTTTTTAGTTATGTTGTTTTCGATGATATGAATATTTTAGCCAACCAAAGAACTTTAATCGGTTATAAAGTTGGCTGTTTCTCAAATTTATATGGCACATACGTATGTATGTCTATGTACATATATTTATTTTAGGGTAAAAATCTAAAATGGTACTTATATTATTGCGAAAGGTACTTTTTAGTACGTATGAATTTTTTTTACCTAAAATGGTACCTCAACTATTATTCCGTCACCAAATATAGTACCTCGGTTAGATTTTCCGTTAAATTGCTAACGTGGTTTCTATTCAGAGGGGTAAAATAGTCTGTGCAGCCACATATACCATTCCAAATTACCAACTCAGCATTCCCTTCAAAAAACACGCTGATTCCCTTCAAAATTTACATTTTCCCTCCAAATTTTGCAGCAATTTATTGTGCTTTTGAGATTATCATAATTTCTCATTCCCACCAGATTGGCCTAAGCCATTAATTATGAATTGATAAAAAAAAAATTGTCGATTAACACAGGTTAATATAACTATTTCTGGTTGTCTAAAGAAACACAAAAACAAAACACAACTCCAATAACATGTCTTTAGCAACAATAAAATCATTATAGTCCATCATTCAAATAAAAATCAAAACATTGTCTATTGGCCATAACTTGGACCAATTCCGTAAATAACAAAATTAAGGTTCATGCATAAGATGCATTCAACTAATGACCATGAAAACAAAGCAAAAATATTGTGCTAATGAAGGTATGGCACTGGTCAATGTGCAAGTCCACTTAGCCAAATCAATGGTATGCTTTGATGAAAGAGCACTACCACTTCTAGGTTCAACTTCAAAGACATAATATATTGATCTATATCCATAGTAATCTCTAGACCTCTTTGCATTCTGTGCAATTAGTTTTTGGATCATTGGTCCTACATTGACCTTCCACTTTATGCCAGCAACTCGTCTGTTTGCTATTCTTATCATAAGATCTCGTCTCAACTGCTCAAGTATCACTAACATAGACTTGTCCCTACATTGAACAATTGCAGCATTATAGGATTCACAAAGATTATTAAGAAGCATATCACAGTTGTAAACTTATATAGTGGCCTACCCTTTACCTCGGGCTTGAAGTCTGAGTCTGGTATAATGTCCTCAAAGTTTGGTATTAACTCTTCCATCTCGCACAATTTTATGTGCCTTGTTCCTCCACCCACATAGTAAACTTCTAGTTTTCTAGATTCAGGCATCGACCCCAACATCTTGACAATATCTATGTCATTAGAATTGGCAAAAATACATAATCTGTAGGATACTTAAACCAATAAAAGACTGGTGGCTCTATATAACCCAACCTCCAAGCAAATGTGTTCAACTCTATCCGACTGAATTTATCTGGATCAAGACATTCTACCCAACAAATTTCGCCTCCCACATAGTCAAACTGCTCATTGCCAAAATTCATAAAATCTCCTCCATAGTGTAGCTAAAGTGTCACGCCCTCACCTCTTATCCAAATTTTTAAGTTTAAGCAAAGAACATATATCCAAAGAACATGCATACTGCAGCAAAATAGTATAATATTGCAATCTTCTTATACATAAAACAGTAAAATATTGCACTCGTATACCAATCACCAATCAGTTTCATCTTTCATACAACTATAATTAAACAAAGCCTAATATAGCCAAAACCACCACCCACCAATAAATCAAGTTGATGCATGCGTAGCACGGAAGCCTAGACTGAGTCACGTTTCCCGCTTCTGAAGCGGGAACGAAGCGGAAGGGCGTCGAAATCGCTTGGAAGCGTTCGGAAGCGTTCGGAAGCGCGCTTCCGACAAAAGGAGGTTTGGAAGCTCGACAGAAGTCACGCTTCCGAATTGGAAACGCAACTGTGGTATTCTGCCGGAAGCGTGGGGGACTGTATCATTCTTGGTTTGGTTCCGACGAAGAGACTGAGAAAAAGGAAACGATTTGGGTCCGGATTCTTGGTCCCGACTACGGCTTTGAACAAAGGTTGGGTCAAGTAGAGACGAAAGGGTCACAATACAGATCTGAAATTGGAGAGAGAGAGAGAGAGAGAGAGAGAGAGAGAGAGAGAGAGAGAAGAGACATCTGATGGAAGAGAGTGAAGTTCCGTGCTATCCAGCTTGGGTGTGACCGAGTTGAAGGAGCTGGGACTGAACAAGCCCAAGAGGCAGCCCAAAGCAACCCAAATCGGAAAGGCATTGGACAAAGCCTCACTCGTGACTTCGACCCAAACCCGGAAGCTCCGGTTGTTGTTGGCACTGAAGCTGTTCGACGAAATGTCTGAACGAACTGGAGTTACTGAGGAATATGGTTTGTTTGTGGGAGGGGGCCATTTTGGGGTTGGGAGAGAGTGGGATCTTAGTGCGAGTTGGATAAAGGAGGAAAATGAGTGTTTGGGTGGGAGTTTGGTCGGTCTGAAATGTGATTGGTTTGGAATGGGGTTTGGGTTTGGGTTTGGGTTTGGTTGGATTTGTGAAGAGAAGATACGGCTAAGAAAAGAGAGATACCTTGTACATAAGTTGGATCAAGGTTAATTACCCTAATTATGGGATCAATAGTTATCCACTCCCATTTAATCTCGTTGAAAATTATTAAAATCTAAAATATATTATTAAATATAAATAAAAAGATTAAAAAATAAGTAATATTTATTTATTATATATATATATTAATTTATTCCGAAGCTTCTAAGACGTACCCGCTTTCAAAAAAAAATTCAGAAAAAACGCTTTCCTTCCACGTATCCGCACCCGATTCCATGCAATCTAGGTTGATGCACACGAAAGACTACAGAATATGGACATGGTCATCACAACAACAAAATCTAATACTTGCTCAGATCAATAACAAACAAAATAAGGGGATCTCATCCAAAAAAAAAAAAAAGAGGATAAGGAAAAGCGACCCTCCATGTTTCAAGCACTTACAGTGATATTTGAGTTTCCCAAAAACCCTAAATTCCCTCCAATATTCAATCATGGTTGAGAGTCTCCAATTAAGTTAGATCGACACTCTCCAGATCGAATACAATGTAGAAGGAGGAGAGAAGAGATGGATTGTGAAAATTGAATCGGACTGTGAAAATTGAGCCGTCGTCAGGGTGTATCAGAAGGAGGAGAGAACAGATCAATTTATTTTCCAAAAATGATATTTGGGCAAATCAATCTCTTGTAAACATCAGTATGTGAAAATTACTGTGTTACCCCTTGCTGATTCAGCAAAAACAATTCACGTAGACACCACGTCAGCAATTTAACGGAAAATCTAACTGAGGTACTATATTTGGTGACATAATAATAGTTGAGCTACTATTTTAGGTAAAAAAAAATTGTAGGTACTAAAAAGTACCTTTCACAATAGTCTATATACCATTTTAAGTTTTTACCTTTTATTTTATTACATGTATATGTGTGCCACTGATCGATCTGTTAAAAGTACGAAAATAGAGTTCCAAGTGCTTCTGAGCTTTTGTTGATTCTTTAGACTGATACGATCCAGTCTGATATTTATTGGTACTATTTCAGTTCGATACAAGGTTATGATTATTTATATGAGTTGTTTTTGTTGATTACTTAACATCGATCTAACCAATGTACAATTGAAAAATCGAGGTGAGCTGGATTCTTTTATGCTGTTATAGCTTAACATGTCAGTTCCTCTTTGCCTTGGTGTATTGGGTTTGAAACCAAACCAGCTTTTAGTAGTCACAACCTTTCCTGATTAACTTATCATATGGGAAGCATAATCTGGCCAGTAAATTAAGACCATAAAGTAGAGATGATCATTGACTTATATATGATCGTTATCGTAGATTTTCCAGGATCTATTTGTAAGATACTTTTATATAAATAATTTAAAGAAGCAAATAGACCCAAAATTATAGAATGTTATTCGATTAACATCTTTAAAACCTTCTTCTTCGGAAAAAAAAAAACAAAAAAAAAAACATCTTTAAAGCATACAAATCAGTTCATAAACTAATAAGTTACATTAATCACTTAGAATCTCAAACTCTTGCATCTGTGAGTCTGTGACTGTATACAAAAAAAAAAAAAGCGAAGGAGAAAAGCAAACTGTATATGTGTCTGTGCTATAAGTCTTTAACATACATCAACACTCATGGAGCAGTTGAAGCTTGGGATCTAGGTCGATTTGGGAGTTGGTGGTGGTATTTGGGAATTTCGCTGCAGAGGTGATATCAGATCTGATAGGATGACTTGAAGTGACGAGACTCTTTCTTTCAGTTGAGCATTCTCCTGAAGAATCTGTTGATTTCCCTCCAACAGTTGAATGAGCTTCTCAGAGAGTTGACGATTTGTGATGTGGAGCTGGTCTACCTGATACTGCAGCTCTTCAATCTGCTTCTTCTTCCGCATTCGTGACCTTCGTGCAGATTCCCTGTTGGAAATCATTCTCTTGATCCTCTTCTCATAGGTAAGGCCTTGCTCTCCGGCAGCAGCTGCTTCATCAAACACAGTGTCATTGTTAAGAGAACAGGCGTTCAATGAAAAATCATGGATATGAGACATGGAGAAAATCCGAGTAGGGTAAAATGGTATGGAATCTGGATTCTGTGTAGGGTTTTGAAGGGATAGTAGTGAGTGGTTCTCTACAACTTCAACTGCCTGCATATTTTGGGGACTTGAGTAAACATGGGATTGTTTGGTACTTGGGAGAAGTTGAGATGGAGAAACTTGATTAGGTAAGTAATGGTTTCCCTTTGATTCATTCGTATCCATGAAAGAACTTTGAGAGAAGAGAAAAAGAGAGAAATCTTAGAGGGGGTTTTAGCGAAAGAACCAGAGTGATTTTAAATGTTTTGGAGAAGATATCAATTATATACATACATTTCTTGGACTTCACGGTTCTGAGAGAGTTCAATATCTGATGCAAGGACGCAATCGATCGGCTTTTTGTTTTTACACGATGATCACAACAATATCTGAAGGCAATACCAGGAAATATGTTCTTTCTTGGTTATTACGTGCAACTGTGAATTGACTTGTGTAGGTGAAAGCATTCATTTTCATTTTAGGATGGCTTAATTAGATTACTTACTTGGAACGTCTCTAGTAATGGTGCTTAACATACAATCTAGGATTATCTATAAATGTAGGGAAAGGAATTCATGAAGAATTCGATGAGGCTTATTTTGAAATTACTGAAAGGCTTCAAAGGTACCTTGTGTGTTATTTGTTCATACTTATGTTCAAAGTATTGAGCTAGCTCTATACATAGAAAGTAAGTCTTTTTAGGGGAAGTTGAGAAAACAGGTTAGGATTACCAAGTCCAGGTTTGATCCGTTTTCGATGTATAGAGAGCTAGTATATATAGTACTTTTGAGGCAAATGAATTTGTTCTTTCTTTTTGCTCATGAACCAAGCACGAGTGCATGATGTTATTAAGAAGATACAAACATACTAATCCAGAAAAAACGAAAGAGAATTGAAGAAGATACCATAATTTCATGGGTTTGGTAGTTGGGAACTTTATTATTTATTTTCAGATCGAATTTGTCCAATGTTTTGACCAACATTAAACAATCAGCACCAACTGGTGTGCTTTTATGGTTTTTACTAAAATTGCTCCTAAGTAGGAAGATAGATTTATAGAGAAGGAATATGCACTAAGTGGATAAATTCACATAACTATGTTCTCCTTAAAGTTTAATATTAATGGAAACTTTATGTTGAATAACTTGCGAGGTAAGAAGTGCATTTTACTTTAACTGCATAATTGTATTTGCAAAATATTTCCAAAAATCGCATTGACATTGACACAGATAAAGGAAATTCCTCTACCTTCGTGCTCTGTGTTTATTTCTCACACTTCATGCTCTGTGAATGGAACAATAATGGAGACTGATCATTGTAAAATTTTGATGTGCACCGACTGGTTTAATTATGATTATCATTGTTATCATCTTAATATTTGCCAGGTTAATTGAGTGTCAAACAATATGTTGCTTTATGTCATCAAATTCAATGTTATATATAGATCGAATATTGTTCAAATTAGATGTTGCCCCTATGCCTTTTATGTATTTTGGGATGTATAACAATTTTCAACCCACAGAATGCTTGCCTAACCCAGAAGAAAACCATGCAGTACAGAAACCATCAAGAATACCAACAAAGACTTGTAAGATATCACATATGCACTACAAACAGCTCAACTGTGCAGACTTTACAAGAAGAGTAAGTGTATATATATAACTAATTCCCTGAGAAAAAAAGTACAAAACACATGAGTTTGCATTCCAGTATCATGCCAAATTTCTCCTAAAAGAGTCGTTTATTCCTTATATGTTCATTAATGCTCAATGTTTAGATTTATAACTTTTGGGTTTCTTAACTTTTTATCATTATGTTTCATTGCTGCTTTGCTCAGCACTTCAGCAGGCTAGGCAGGAGGTAACCTGGGGTGATGAGGAATGGTTCAGACAAATACAGAGTTCGCGTTCTCTAGGAATCCTGCGGATATATGTGTATACATGCAGCCTGTGAAATCTGATTGATAATACGTCAATACTGTAAACGATATTGTATCACAGTAAGCAATGACTAAAATTTAAACGGGTCGGTACGGTACTGAAAATGGTTCTAGCTAGGCATCAGTACGTGCTGCTCCAAAAGTAATGACGTTTTTTTTTTTTTTTTTTTTTTTTTGCTCACACTTACTGTACGTAGATGAAGCTTTATGTTTCTGACTTCTGTATTTTCTTGCAACTCTCAGACCAGTTTTATAATTAATTCTATGAAATCAAGTAGAAGTCTGAGGCTCACAAACTGCTTTCCTTCTGAGAAGATCGAAGCTAATTCCTTCAAGTTTCTAACATACTTCACTTAAATGGGTGCATATATATATATATGCTTATGCACATGGGCGGAACTAGGAATTGAAAATACCTAGGGTTAGATTTAAGAACAATAAAAGTTGACAATTTTTTTTTTTTTAGGTTTGGAACCCAATAGGAGGCTCATCCTACGAGGGGAAACACATAAAACCAAAACCCTGTAAATTACATAAATTACGTTGCTAGCTAAACTTTACCCTACGAGGTCCACTCATTTCGAACTCAACAATTAATTACATCATTATTATCAATATTATCCGCATATGTCATTTCAATATAAAGAACTATTAAATCATCAAGAAAATAATCATTCATCTTATTTCTAAGTTTACTTTTGATGATGTTCATAGATGAGAATGCACTCTCTGTTGTTGAAGTAGAAATTGAAAGAGTCAAAATAATATAAATCAATCGATAATTCATGAGATAAAGTAATGACTTACCGAATTCAACCAACCGTCGACACAAATCAGATACATAAGTTGTCTTTACAAATTTTGGATCCTTCTGAACATCTGCTACAAAGAACTCACACTCCAAATCTAGAGCAAGCATATCATATGATGAAAAGTCTAAAGGAAAAAACTTCAAAGCAAGTTTGCACACATCTTCAGGTTTGAATGCTCGAAAATTATAACGTGGATCAAATGAAACACTAAGAAGAAGAATCTCCAAGGAACTTTCTGTAAATCTGCTTTCAAGCTCTGCTAACTGAAAGTCTATCATAACATAAAGTAGATTGACACGATAATAGTGCTCATTTGAAATATTCTTTTCACAATCCCTCAACCCTTTCTTGTAAGGAGCTGTCATATCCGGCATAGAAATAACATGCTCAGCACAAAATGCTCTAACCTTCATAATCAAATCATCCCAACCATTTTCTCTCATATCTTGAAGTTTTTTTGTTATTGAAAGAAAATGCAGAGCATTCAATATGTCCATGTCTTTTCTTTACAAAGCTTGACACAAAAAGTCGGTAATCCTCATAATATCATGCATCATCAACAACAATACACAAAATCAAACTTTTTCAAGGCCTTACCGATTGCTTTTGCTTCTCGTTGCACTTTGTCTACTCCATTCTTATACAAATCGTCAATAGTTGCTCAAGTAGCTCCAAACAACTTAATCAGACTTGAAATAGAACGAAGATGTGAACCCCAGCGAGTAGCCCCTGCTCTTTGCAAAGTCAGAGTAGAAAAGAATTGCCACAAATCATGCACTTCTTTAGCTGCAACATTCAAAGTCAATTGTAAGCGATGAGCAAAACATTGTCTTCTTCATTCAAATGATATGTACCTATAGGACGACGTTATCCTAGGTCCCGCTCAAGTGATGTAATATCATAATCTTGATCACCTTCAATCCAAATTCCTTCATTTTGATCATCAAGTGATGGAATCGATAGAATTATGGAATTAGTAATCTCCACTCCACTTCCACTTTCAATCTCATGATGATCATTCACACTAACACTTGAAGAAGTGTCATTCTTAAACCATGAAAACAAATTCTTATAACGCTTGAGATTTCGGTTATCCGTCATGATATTTAATACACCTATAATGAACAAACAAATTAAAACGAAATTTAATTTGACCCTCCCGAAGATGTAGTACCCACCATTTTCCTAACATATGAAACAAACTACCACAACAAAACGAAATGAAAACACTTTAGATCTCCTCATCTTCTCAAAATTGAAACACACTATGCAAATTAGAGCGCAACCCTCATCAGAAATCATTCACAAATTCATATATAACTCGTCAAAAATTCAAACCCATAAACTCAATACAACCCATTAAACGCTTCAAGAACCAAACTTTCAAAGACCCTTAAGAGCAACAAAGTATGGAACCCAAAAAAAACTTACCGATCAGATAACCCAATCCCAGACATGTGTTTGGGAGATTTGATCGAGTTTGATGATGGAAATACAATGGAGTCGTTCAGATGGCTGCAGGAGTCTTTCAGATGGCTGGGAGCCTGGGACACAGAGACTCAGTGTTCTTGTAAAAAAAAAATTTCTCCTTCCCGAAAATTACTTGGGCTAAAGCCCACATAGCTAAAGGTTGGGTCCGCCCCTGCTTCTGCATGTCTGGTACCATGACAAGGACTAAATATTGAGTAGAAGACAGCTTGAAAATGAATTATAAAATATTTTTGTTTTTTTGGTTAAGATAAATGAGTCATTTCTTCCATTGATGGAAACACAAAAGAGACTGAAATTTCTATTTAATGAAAATACTAGCTAGTCATAATACGATGTAGTTTCATAGTTTAGACTCTTTATGGAAAATAACAACTTGAGCTCTTGCTGCTAACTCTTGCCCATCGCAGCTATCAACATGCATAATAATTCCGATTGTCATTTGGTGGCGGTTCCCCGTCCCTACCAGCGCGCCACCCAATGGCAGTGGCGGAGCCACCAAGAGTCAGACTAGGTCTCATGCCCCAGTCAAGTTAACCAACCACGGTGACTCAGCAACAAACACTTTGCATAGCGTAGTAGTTTTGCTTGTTTTTGTCTTCTTATTGGCCGGGTTCTCCTGCTGGTAACAAAATGTTTGTTCAATAATTTTTTTTTCTTTTTTTCAAACTCGTGTAATTTTCTACTTTCTAAAACAAGCCAGCCCACAATTTTATTCTTTTTATTTTATATTCCAAGACAAGATGGATTATGTTTTGACATGTTTTATTAGAAAGTACGTAGCAATGGTATATGCCCAAAGGTGCAAGTGTTTTGTGCTAACTTCTCTTATTTGGGTAGGGAGACGAATGAGAAATCTTTGTCCACCTACAAAATTTATTGCGGTTGAAATTTAGATTATTTTATATATGTTCAAGGAAGTTTAATTCCATAACTTCCGTGGTGTGTCTTGTCCTAATAAGGCTAGTAGTCTAGATACTTTATTAGATAGGGAATACCTGATTACCAAGGATACTTGATGTAATGCCTATATAAAGGTCTCCTTATCAATCAATAAAAACACAGTTTATTATCATCTATTTCTCCTAGAACACCTTATCAGCACGTTGCTCTAGCCTCCCGTCTAATAGCCCTAAAACCCTAAAACCCTGATTCTGAAATTTTTTTTCCGAAATCTTAATCCCGACCACCGACCGCCGTCCTTACCTCCGGCACCGTCGGTCCATTCTCGGCAGTACCTGCGCTGCCGACCTGCTTCCCTGCCACGCCGTACCTTCACGAGCTGCTCCTCCTCTGCCTCTCGGCAGACCTGCTCGCCTACAGCCCAACCCGCTAGCCAGCAGCCCTCCCTAGCTTGCGTGCTATTCTTTGCACGCATCCCTCGAAGACCAAAAATTGCTCGCAAGCCAAGCAAGCGGCCCTCGAAGCCTTCTTCGTTGCTGAGAAGACATTAAGAAAAATCGAAGAAAACAAGCTTCCCCAAAAGTCAAGTTTCTTTCGATGAAGTTTTCAATTGAAGAGGTAAATATTTTATAATCGTTCCCGCTTATGAAATTTCAATAGTTGGGTTGTGTTTTCTTCTGGGATCTTTTCGTGTCCCTGCTACCTCATCCCGATTCTATCGCTTCCCGGGATGGCATACGGGGATTTAGTCACCCCGGTGCCAACGTTTATTGGGGTAACTGTGATGTTACCGGCCACCATTATGCTTGTGACTGTGATGTCACTGTGAACCATAACGTCTCTTTTTTAAAAGAAAATAAAGGGAAGATATCGATTGTGACTTGATGTCACATTATGCATCGATTTATGTGACCATAATATATCTTGGCACTGTTTTAAAAGAAAAAGAAAAAAAAACAATCAAACTTGATTAGTATTCAAAATACTAACGTCTCCCTATTGTGTTCTGTAGATGGCTGACACTCAGCGTCCAGAATTCGACATCTTGGATGTCCAAGGCAAGGAATACAAGAGGTGGGTCTCAGATGTAGAGAACACCTTCATTGACAAAAGATTTACAGCCACCATTATCCCTCCTGAGGATGAAAACTTGCATGCTTCTCCTGAACAGAAAGCTCAAGCCCTGATGTTTCTCAGGCGCCATATCCATCCAACGCTCAAAAAGCAATACCTGAGGAAAACCGATCCCAAAGAGCTATGGGACATCCTCAAGGACCGCTTCGACAATGTGCATGACGCACAACTCCCTGACCTTCTGTCAGATTGGGAGCAAATCCGCTTATTGGATTTTGATTTCGTCCAGGAATACCATCAGACTATGCTTAATTTACAGTATGATCTGAGCTTTTGTGGGGTCGACAAGACCGATGATGATATGATGGAGAAGACATTCATGACGTTCCCAGAATCTGCGTCCATGTTGTCGCATCAGTACCGTGATCTCGTGAGAAAGGCACCATCAAAATCTTCAGTGACTTGATGAATGTGCTTCAAAGAAAGGAGAGGTACCATGAGTTGATTCTTACTACCAATAAAAGGCCTAGAGGTCCGAAATTCTTAGCCGAATCTCACCAAGCCCATGGTAGGGCTCCTAAGCCAAGGAGTCATCTTCGCGAACGTCAAGCACCACCACCACCACCACCACCACCACCACGTGCGCCAAGAGCAACACGTAGGGGAAGAGGAGGTGCCGGCCCTAGCCGTAACCTCACATGGAAACAGGACGGCGGCGGTGTCGCCGCTCCTAGAGGAGGGAACCGATTCGGTTCCGGCCCCAAGCGTGGTGGCTACGCCTCAAACAATGCTTCGGCTCCTTGCTTCAAATGCGGCTCTAAGAATCACTTTCAACGCAATTGCAAAGCAAGTAGAGATGTTCAAGCTGCCTACAAGAAACACAAGCAATACATAGAACAAGAAACAAACTATGTAGGAGACTTTGAGGAAGAAGAGTACGATGAAGAAGATACCAACTTCACCGTTGATGACTTCCAACCTACCAAGAAGCGTAGGACTCAGGAGTATGATACTCCGGATTATGAATAAGTATTTGACTTAGGTCATGAGATACATGTTCAAATTTGATTTTGATTGTTATTTTTGGCTTTCTTTAGTCATAATTCACGACTTTGTTCGATAAGTCGTTTGATTTAGAACATCCTTGATGTACTTTTGAGTTGTCATCAATAAAAATTCTCTTATTCAATGAATGATTTGAGATTTTTACATCCCTATGAAAGCATAAATGGTTCAATGCGTCTAATTTACAATGACATAATTCTTTTGAGTTCACCACAATTCTGGTGATGTTAACTCAAATCCGAACTAAAATCACAAAGACAAATGAGAGACTCGCGAGAAATCGCGTTGCACATTAGGCCAGCCTATCGGCAGGAGCTTGGCCGCGACTCGCCAAGCATTGCTCGCCAAGGCCACTCAGCCGCTTGGCTGCGATTCGCCAAGCCTCGCTCGCCAAGGCCACTCAGTCGCTTGGCCGCGACTCGCCAAACCTCGCTCGCCAAGGCCACTCAGACGCTTGGCCGCGACTCGCCAAGCATCGCTCGCCAAGGCCACTCAGCCGCTTGGCCGCGACTCGCCAGGCCTCGCTCGCCATGGCCACTCGCCAGCTTGGCTCAACACCGAATCCGGTTTTTGAAACCAACATCGATAGCCTATCGAACAAATGCAACTTTTGCATCAATGGCTCGGCAACGACGTGTCTTCGGACTCGCCATGCTTCAGATTTAGCTCAACCGTCGCACCGTATTGCTTCAATGCCCGACCGACCCTCACCACTCGCCTTGCTTCGGCTCGGCCTCAGGGTAGCTTCGGCCTTACCACAGCTTCAGCTTTCGCTTGGCCCCGGCCTTTGCCTTGGCCTCGGCCTTGGCTCGGCCACGCCACCTACGACGGTGTCCGGTCTCAATCTCTGACCTAGGTTATGTTAACTCTCAATGTTGGTATTCGATGATTAAAATAAGGCTTATCTCTTTCTCTCAAGTTATGTCGATGCCATGGCTATGTTATTGGCCTTAATGCACTTCATTTTGTGATGATATATTGCTTCAGTACACTTACTTTAAAGTGTTCGCCAAAGTCTAAAGTAGACTATTGATTCAATTTACATTGTTTTTGTAGATGTATCAAGGTGAGATTGAGTGTTTGTTGGACTGCGCAACAACTCACACGATTCTGAGGAATCGGCAATTGTTTTCGGATTTTTCGCCAAGAGAATCGTCGTTATCTACGATGACAGGAACCGGACCCGTCATTAAGGATCGTGGCACTGCTCAATTCTTATTGCCAAATGGCACTGAAATTCGGGTAGAGGACGCCCTATATGCACCTAAGGCGCCAAGAACCTTGCTAGCTTTCAAGGATGTGCGTGACAACGACTATCACCTCAGCACTTATGTTGAAAATGGAACTGAATATCTGTTGATCACCTCCACTGAGAATTTGCGTACTCGCATTGTGGAGAAGTGTAAGCGTGTTCGAAATGGCATGTATTTCACAACCATTAGAGCCAATGAATCTCATGTTGTTGTCTTATGCGATTCAGATGCTTACAAGCTTTGGCATGAGAGACTCGATCATCCGGGTCGTGATCTGATGATTCGTATTCTGAAATGCTCCCACGGTCATCCGTTTTTCAGATCACAAAAGCACAGAGGGCGCCTCGGCCTCGGTTCGGCCGCCATGCCGTTGATAGCCGCCTCTCGGCTCCAAGGAGAGGTTCGGCCTCCTCCTGCTTCTCATGCTTCTGTAGCGATGTCTAATGCTCATCGTTCGTTTTGCAAAGCTTGTTCACTAGCAAAACTTCAAGCAAGACCATCTTTTGCTATTGATAATAAACAGAATATTTCGTTCCTACAAAGAATACAAGGTGATATTTGTGGACCTATAACACCAGAATGCAGACCATTTAGATATTTCATGGTTCTGGTTGATGCGTCAACGCGTTGGTCACACGTAGCGTTGTTGTCCACGAGGAATGCTGCATTTGCTAAACTCCTAGCTTAGATCATTAAGCTTCGGGCTCACCACCCGGACAATCTGATTAAGTCAATCAGACTGGATAATGCTGGAGAGTTTACGTCAAAGTGTTTTGATGACTATTGCATGTCAGTTGGGATTGAAGTTGAACATCCCATGCCCCACGTTCATTCTCAGAACGGTCTTGCAGAAGCCGCTATTAAGAGACTACATCTTGTTGCTAGGTCCCTTGTCATGGCCACTAACTTGCCGGTTTCGGCATGGGGATATGCAATATTACATGCAACTATGCTTATTCGTCTACGACCCACAGATAGCCAACCATTTAGTGCGTACCAGTTGGTAACTGGTTACGAGCCTGATATTTCGCATCTGCGTACTTTTGGTTGTGCCGTATATGTGCATATCACGCCTCCACTGCGTACCAAAATGGATCCACAATGACGATTAGCTATTTATGTTGGATATGAAGCACCAACAATTGTCCGCTACATAGAGCCTATGATAGGTGATCTGTTTACTGCAAGATTTGCAGATTGTCACTTTAATGAGACATCCTTCCCGCCGTTAGGGGGAGATGGGGCCACATCCGTCCCTAGTGAACGTCAGAAATTGACGTGGTTCTCTCCCACTATGTCTCATTATGATCCCCATACGTCTCAGTGTGAGACTGAAATACAACGCATATTGGAACTACAAAAGGTGGCGGATTTGATGCCCGACTCCTTTACTGATATTGCGAAAGTGACAAGATCAACCATACCTGCTGCGAATGTACCTGCAAGGCTCAACATTCCTCGCCACGCGCGAGCACGCGCCGCCGGTCCCGGACCCGCAGCCCTAGGTGCCGTCGGCAGCCTAGGCTCGGCACCTCCAAGTGGAGGGCCGGCATCGACTTCGGATCCTCCTAGAAAGAGGGGGAGACCAATCGGTTCCAAGGACAATGTACCTAGAAAGAGGGCATGTGTCCAGGCACAAAGCGATCTGTTCATCATCGATACTGTGACGCCGTCACACGAGATTGTCTCCGACTATACCTATGTCCAAGAATCAACTCTGAATCATCTAGGGGACGCCTCAGACTCACCGTTGATGTTGGAGAACAAGGAAATCTCACTAAATTACTTATGCATGCACAATCTTATGGAAAGGAATTCCATGTATATCGATGATGCATTCGCCTACGCCGTTGCTCAAGAAGTCATTGACGACGATGATATGGAACCCCGCACTGTTGATGAGTGTCAACGTAGGGCGGATTGGCCGAAGTGGGAAGAAGCAATCCAGGCTAAACTAGACTCTCTAAAGAAAATGCAAGTATTCGGACCGGTTGTGCCTACACCGCCGAACGTGAAGCCTGTTGGACATAAATGGGTCTTTGTCAGAAAGCGCACACCAGCCCCACACTTCGTTCGAGGATGAAGCCGTGACTCCGACTGCACTGGCATTGCAGATGCTCGCCGACACTGTGTCAGATTTGGAGGCCAACGAGAGAAGGGCGGTACGGCCGATGGAAGGCGCACGGTTCAACGAGCGTATGGGCCCCTTCTCGCACAGGGTTATGGAATCTGGGAGGTCCGGTAACCAGAAGTCCCTCAAGCTCACCTACTCGGGGTCCGGCTGCCCGTACCAGCACCTGGATAGTTTATGGTCCCAGACATGCGCCAAAGGCTACTCTGATTCAGTATGCTGCAACATTTTCCAGGAAACTTTGTCGGGGTAGGCGCTCAGCTGGTTTTATGAGCTTCCGGCAAATTCAATCGAGGCCTTCGAGCAGTTGGCCGACCGGTTTGTAGGCCGCTTCATCCTCAGGGTCGAGGGAGCCCGCACATCGACCATCCTCTTCAACTGCATGCAAGCGCCCGACGAGGAATTGAGGACTTTCGTCAACCGTTGGCAGACGGCGACGGCCGGGGTTCGAAACCTTGACAAAGGTATCGCCGAGATGGCGTTTAAGTAAGGGCTCCGGCCAGGAAAATTTTCATATGCCGTGCGGGTAGAACTCCCGCACGGGTATGACGAGTTGATGGCAATGGCCATCCGGCACGCCCAGGCCGATCACGAGACGTACGGGCAGCACCTGCTGAAGAGGAAGCGGGAAGAGCAGCAAGAAGACCACCCCCGGGAAGAGCACCCCCCACACCGACAGGAAGACAAGAGCAGCCAGCGGACCGAGAACCGAGCCGCCCGGCCAAGCCGGCCCAACAGAAATTGGGGGCAACGGCAGCAGAGACCCTATCATGACCGACCCCAGAATGAGCACAAGCCGGCGCAGTACCGTTAAGAACGCCCCCTGGCAATCATGCCAGCACAACCGGCCGGTCAAGAGGTCTTCACCGCTCTCACCTCTTCGTATGAGGACATTTTGCTCGAGAACGGGAACATCATTCCACCACCGCCCAGGAGAAAGTACCCAAAGGGGAAGCTTACCACGGCGCAAACGGGCAAGTACTGCTCCTATCATGATGAGGCTACTCATCGAACGAGACAGTGCTGTGCTCTCAAAACAGCGGTGGAGGGTTTGATTAGTAACGGCCAGCTCCAACGGTATATAGGGGAAAAGAGAGAAGATCCCGACCGGGAGCAAGACCGGGGCTGGTAGACTCGCCGAGCCTCCAAGCGGTTAGTTTGGCATATCACCGGTTCGACCGTTGTAACATCAAGATGTATATACAAACTACTTTCAAGAAAAATTCCACCGGTTCCATCAATTCAAGTATATTCATAGTCAAGGGATAATACAAGCAGAGGCCGTTCCGGCAAGTTTACAAAAAGAGCAAGGGCAAAATCCTAAGGAGCTACGCCTCCACCCTCAGCGGGCAATCCACCAGCCTCTCCGGATGAAGCAGCTGTGCCTTCAGCAATCTGAGGTCCACCCTCCCCTTCCGGTTGCTCTTCCGCCGACTGCTCATGGATATCCGACTGCTCATGAATATCTTCATCAGCAGCCTTCGACATCCGGGAAGTATCCAGGTACCCCTTCTGCTCCCATTCTGTGTACGCATCCGCGATGCCCGATTCCCTGGCCTTCTCCAGGATCTGAAGGAACTGATCGCTCTCATGATATCCGAGAACAACCCGCTCGTACAGTTCCGAGTCCTCTTCCCCGGCCGCAGCGGTAGAGGCGGCGCGCACAGCGGCAGCTCCCACCTGGAGCTCGTCGACCTTGGCCTCCAGTTCGGCCTTCTCCTCCTCAACCAGCTCCTTCTCCCTCTCCAGGCTCCGGACCTGCTCCTCCAGTTTGGCCACCTGCTTCTTGGCCCTCTCCTCCAATCTGGCCTTCTCCCGCTCCAGCCGAGACCTCTCTGCTTCCAGCCGCTCTCGGGCTTCTGTCAGCTCGGCCACCTGACTCTTCAGCTCCTCGCTCGGATCGGGCTGGTACAGATTGTACAGCAGCTGCATAACAACAGAGGTAATTAAGCAAGTAGCAAAGGAAATAAGTTACGAGCGGTACAATAGCACCGGGCAATTCTTACCTGCAAGACCGACTCCTTGAACTTTTGGTGCTTCCCGCCCGCTAAGGCTCCGGTGACCTCAGCCCTGTCCAGACCAAGGCCGTCCAAGTCTGCCGCCAGCTGCCGGGCGAGTGCACTCTCCGGGCTTCCCCTCCTTGCCTCCGCAGGCGCGGGGCTACTCTGCTGGGCAGCGGCAGCCTTCTCCCCAGCGGAACTCGATGCACCGCTGGTTACCTTGAGCTGTTTGGCCAGATTCTCACCGTACGACCCACCGGCCAGCGTCACCAGCGTGGAGGGAGGAACGTCCATGATCCTCCGCCTCTTCTCACCCTGGCCGTCAGGCGAAGAAGATTGCGCGCCTAAACGGGTTACCCGGGTGACGAGCGGGACTGACCCCGGCCGGTATGGAATCCGGCTCACTCCACCAGGAATCTTCAGTGGCCCCCCGGTAGTCTTGCCCTTACCAGGTCCCGTCTTGGGCGCAGCAGGATGACTCTTTACACGCGCCAGGACGTAGCCCTCGTCCTCAACATCCATGGCCCGCGGTTCGGGATGAACCGTAAGCCGACCGGACTCCTCATCCACCGAGGTCCGTGAAACGGCCTCGCCCTTCTCCTTCAGCCTCGCGAGAAGGTCTTCACCATCCATGGATAGGGTTGTTTCGGGTTTGATGACCGCCCGGGAAGATGCACCTGTAGGACGAGCAAATGTTAGTATTTAAAAGTCAGCAAAAGTGTCACCACTAGCACTCGCTACGCACCGGGATCTCGCCCGAGACAGCAATACTCCAACACTTCTCTCCGGATGAAGTTGTAAGAGCTCCGTTCGAGATCATCCCAACATCCGAGTATGGTCGTGATCCTCTCCTGCTCCAACTCGAATAGCTCGAACGATTGATCCCCAGGGGGCTGGAAGGCACCAGGAACCCGGTACATCTTACTCCTCTTCTGCCACTTACCGCCCGCCATCACCACCTTCTTCCTCCAGTTGTTATCCACCCAAGTAGGCATATTGGTGATGATAGGTTGAAAAGACCGGGCGCAGAAGGACAAACAACCCCGGGACCCTCGCTTCTTCGAGTAGGACAACCTGTACAGTGCCCGGAATTCGTTTACCGTTGGCATACTCATCCCGGACAACTCGTACAGGCAGCCGAGGCTCAGCAGTCGCCTCCACTGGAGCCTTGGAAGCTGCGCGGGAGATACTTGCAGTGCACTGAGCATGTACTGCACGAAGTCTGGCAGCGGGAGTGAGAACCCGTGGCGAAATTGGTCTAGATGCACGGGAACCCAACCTGCCTCCGGGTTACAGGCTGACTCTCCGGGATACTCCACGTCTCCCGAAACGCAGCAATCTCCCTGGGGTTCATGCTACCCTCCGGCTCATCGCACACCACGGCACCCTTCCCTCTACCGATGGTGTAGCTCACGGGCGGAGCACCAGCAAGGCGCATCCCGTGCGGTATTTCCTCAGAACCTGAGGACCCGGAAAACGAAGCCCCGCTCCGAGAGCGGTCAGCGGCTTCAGACACCGGGGATTCCGAACCGAGCCAGTCCTCCAGTCTCTCCTCATCATCCACAATGGGACGCCTGTCGGTCGATTCAGAAGCCCCATCAGAACTTGCAGAAGACATTTTTAACCTAAGGGGAAGAAAAAACAAAACCCTAGCGCTGGTCAGCAACAGGCTAGAACAGCGCCCTCTGCGGCCCCTCCCCAAGTTTACCGCAGACGCTTCGCTAAAAACAACTCAGTCGGCGACAGAGATCCCCCCCCCCCCCCCCCCCCGCCGCAAAAACACCGAAAAGAAAAACAAGAACAACACCAGGCAAAGAAAGCAAGATCTTACTGATTAGTATGCTCAACCGAGGAAAGTCCGCCCTGCGAAAGCAGCGAGCAATGGTAGGAGTAAAAGAGCACTTGAGGTAACGGATGTCGCGGGGCACCTCCACAGAGTTTTCGCCGGATTTCTCTCTCTCTCTTATTCTCTCTAATCAAGCAGCAAAACAGAACTTGAGAAGGCAGAGGAGGCCCTTTTATAGAGAGGTCCGGTGCCCTAGGCGCTTGCAATCACCCCAAAACACGCAATCAGAGTAACTCAAACGCCCGCGAATCCAGACCCTCCATCTCAGACCGCTCCCTACCAGCACGTGTCCCAGCATCAGTAAACTGCCCACGCCATCATAACTGATGGGACTGATGGACTTCCTCCTTAAATGCATGTCAGCCACTTGTCCCGCCTGCTGGCGACAGGTAAGGGAGTTAGGAGCGGGAACCGAGGCAACAGGTAAGGGTGTTAGGAGCGGGAACCGAGGCGTCAGGCCCCCCCCCCCCCCCCCACTTCCCCAGGCTCAACTGGCTGCATGGCATCTCTCACCGCTGTGTTTTTTCAACTGCTTCGAGAGCATTGTTCCGGGTATGAGCCATCCATCCGGTTCCATGGCAGTTCACAGTTAGGTATCATTCAACCGGCTGCATGGCATCTCTCACCGCTGTGTTTTTCAACCGCTTCGAGAGCATTGTTCCGGGTATGAGCCATCCATCCGGTTCCATGGCAGTTCACGGTTAGGTATCATTCAACCGGCTGCATGGCATCTCTCACCGCTGTGTTTTTTCAACCGCTTCGAGAGCATTGTTCCGGGTATGAGCCATCCATCCGGTTCCATGGCAGTTCACGGTTAGGTATCATTCAACCGGCTGCATGGCATCTCTCACCGCTGTGTTTTTTCAACCGCTTCGAGAGCATTGTTCCGGGTATGAGCCATCCATCCGGTTCCATGGCAGTTCACGGTTAGGTATCATTCAACCGGCTGCATGGCATCTCTCACCGCTATGAGTTTTTCAACCGCTTCAAGAGCGTTGTTCCGGGTATGAGCCATCCATCCGGTTCCATGGCAGTTCACGGTTAGGTATCATTCAACCGGCTGCATGGCATCTCTCACTGCTATGAGTTTTTCAACCGCTTCGAGAGCGTTGTTCCGGGTATGAGCCATCTATCTGGTTCCATGGCAGTTCACGGTTAGGTATCATTCAACCGGCACCATGGCATCTCACCGGTTAGGTAACATTCAACCGCCCCGAGACCATCTCACCGGTTATGATCATCCAACCGGCTCGAGAGCATTCTTCCGGGAACGAGATCCACCCGGCCCCATGGCATCTCACTGGGGGACTCTTCTCGATATGGCAGAACGCCCGATCGAGGTCCGCCCGGTTCCATGGCATGACCCCGGTTATGAGAACATTCGACCGACATGGGCTTTATACACCCGGGTGAGTTTACATCTAACACATGTACTCTTGTCCAGCAGGATAAAAACCCTGCATCGCACTGAACTGCGGTCGATATGGGGCTCTACGGCGAGCCTTGTCACCTCAACGCCACCCCATTTCCTCATCGCTTATTCCAACACAAGCTGAGAAGAACTAGCAAGTGTTAACCGGTGCCTCAACAAACCGCAACACCGGGGCCACCTCCCCGCAGCCTAGCAATGTGGACTCGTCTCGATATGGCAGAACGCCCGGTCGAGGTCTCATACTCCGACTCGTACCGATTTGGCAGAACGCCCGGTCGAGGTCGCAGCCTAGCAATATGGACTCGTCTCGATATGGCAGAACGCCCGGTCAAGGTCCCATGCTCTCCGCCTCGTACCGATTTGGTAGAACGTCCGGTAGAGGCCCAGTGAACTCCGCTTCGTACCGATATGGCAGAGCGCCCAGTCGAGATTCCATGCACACATCTATTGCATGGCGGATTTCAATGCCCCATTATCATTCCATGCACACATCTATTGCATGGCGGATTTCAACGCTCCATTATCATTCCATGCACATATCTATTGCATGGCATCATCTCATATACTCCCCGGGTTTCACCCCACTCCATGCTCATATCACCACAACACTTGAGCACAGTACTACTTATATTGCAAACGTACTCATAAATTGTGCTCACCATCGTTAATATGTACTCACCCAGGTCACGCCCAATCTTCAACGCGGACTTGGGGGACTGGGCACCGTTGGGTTGGTAACCCTACGGGTCTGCGGGACAAGAGTAAGACAGATTTAAGTCCCCATTCAAGATTGCACTTGACCGGGAACTTGGGAGACTTGTTGACAGTAGCCACATAGGGGCTACAATAGGCCCACAGACCCGCCGCTAGTGTACCAGGGGCCGAGCCAAGGCCCGGGACCGGATCACCAGCACCCGGCCTCGGGGTCCAGTAGTCTATCCTGCCACCAAGGGCCCGGGGACCGGGGGCACCTGCCTACCAAAGAGGTCACCAAAGCTGCCCTTTGGTGTGCAAACAGAAGGGAACCAGTCCCACATCGAAGGGTAAGGCCAGACCTCACTCCTAGCCACCTATATAAGGGCCCCAACTACCCTCATTAATAGGTAACTGATCCTTCCTACCGCTTATATACATGCTTAAGTTATATCTATTCCAACTATACTAACTTAGGCATCGGAGAGGAGAAGACCGGTCCGCCCGGTATTCCCCCTAGTAAGCAGGTTTGCAGGAGATAGTATGAAGATTTACCTGTCTCTACCAGGCCCCAGGGTTTGTGCAGAAACAGTGGGGATTTCACTTTTAGGGGGTGGGAATTTCAGCTCCCTATATATATAATTATTCAAAACACAAGTAAGAGATTTCCTGGTACAAACCCAATAATCAACAAGTAACAGGCTTACTTGGTCTCAGTCATTAACATAGCAAGGAATCATACTCACAAAATGAACATGGAAAGAAGACTTACTTGGGTCACTGTTGATCAGCATAGCAGTGCCACCAAAGCTGCAAGTGCCTCCATTCCTCTTGTTCTTCTGCCAATAGCTGTTGAAAGCATAAGAAGCAGTAATAAGAACAAGCAAAAACATAATGGAACCAACATAAAAAGAAACATTGAAAATAGATATTAGCTACACTAATAGAATGACGCTTTACCTCATTGTGTTCCAAGATAAAAAGAGTTATTAATAGATTGACATTTGTTTTTGTAATGGCCGATATTACCACATCTACTACACTTTCGAGGTGTCTTCTCCACTATCTCAAACAATGAAGGTTCCCGCCTTGTAGAGCTAGTTTCCTTTCTTTTATTTGCAGCACCTACCAGACGACCTTTGTGAGGTTGAATAGTAGGTTCAAATATCAAAGGAGAAGATGCAATAATGCTCATCCAATACCATTGTGAGTCAAATTACCATTGTGATCATGCTTGACATTATGAGTAAAACCAGCCTCTCCAAGCTCATCCAATAATGCTCGAATTACTGAACGCTCACCTAGACTCTCCTTCCTAAACTGAGCGGTCTTGCTGTATACATCTCTAGAAACAGCTAGAAGAATAGGATTATTTTGCCGAAGTGAGGAGAGAATTTGGCGTGGTTTTATGCCAGCCCTATCCATTTGCTTAAGTTGCTTGGCTTCCTCTTTAGAAAATCGACGACTATATGGATGCCCAGACATGTTAGTGGAATGCACATGATTATGTAACAATGTAATTATCTCTACCTTCCACACCCCTTCAGCTTTCTTCCTTCCCATTATTTCAAATGGACAATTAATCAGACGCGAAGATGAATTATTTTTCTTGTTTCCATCAGCAACTCTAGTATTATAGGAACCCCCTCTATCACAACCCAAAGTAACATTCCCTTTATTAGGCCTAGACCTTTAATTACCACAACAAATCCTTGCACCAATCCAATTCTACGAATATCACTAATAAGGTCTTCTTGATTTTCATAAACTTTAGTCGTTAGTGAGAGAAATTCATCAGAAGCATCAAACATGTCTCCATCTCCTAAGTCATAAATAAACAGAATATATAATTTATAATTAGAGCTATAGCTAACAAGGTTCAATGATGGCTGTAACTTATAATTTTACTAGACCTCTTCATTCAGTTAAGGGTTATTACAGTAATGAACAAAATGAAATTGCTATAAAGATTTAGATACAAAAATATATATTGATACAAAAATGTAAGACATTGTAAAAAGAAAATGCAAGAAAAACTTACCAACAATAGTCAGGTCTTCAATGGTTTTAAACGAATGGGTAAACTGCAGCTCCTCTTCCATATTGTCTGAGGTCACCATATCAACAATCTTTTGTAACTCAGCATCCAAAGGGTCTTCCTGAAAAGAACCAAAACAACTCAGCTTTGAAAAGGACATTACCTTCTTGATCATCAATACTACCTTAAATTAACACTAGTTTTCCATTATACATGTAACAAAAAGCCATATATTGGTATACAGGGTACAATAAAACCCTCAAAATCCCTAAAGTACCAAACTTCAGAGATCAAAATTCAATTAAAACAACAGTTTAATAGCTTTTTTATCACTTCTAATCATAGCAATACCAAAAGAAGAAAAGCCACGTCTCAAGTTCAAGCCTTTTAAGCATGCAGTATATATATTAGATGCAATTAATTACAACTATATCTTACCTGGACTTTTCCATTGCCAGTTCCCACAACAAGATGAGATTGCCGTTGCGCCCAGCCCACTGAACAAACACTATCATCGTTCCCCAAGTCGCATAACTTAGTTACCTGCAAGTAGCACATAATATGTAGATCATAAGACTAAAAAGTTCCAAACTTTCACACATCCACCAGCCACAAACAACCATCCAGATGATCAAAACAATGACTTGTCGAATTCGGAACAATGTCGAAACTAATAAACAGAACCCAATTCAGTTACAAAGCTAAGGAAGCTCTCCTTACTGCTACAAGCATTCCATAATTAAACACAGTTCCCCAACCCCAGAGCCAATACATTATGCAAAGACCAATCCACCAGATTCAAAGCAATCGATCTTGAAAAGTTTCAATTTTATCAACAACAAAGTTGGAAGGTTACACACTAGCTAACTGAGCTAGAAGTTTAAGCAATCAGAACCCATTAAAATCAAACACAAACCCATAAGAACCCATATAAGGAAATCAACGATTAAGGCAACAGAGATCAAAACCGAAAACAGATATGATAATCCATGAAAAGAACATACAATAAAATTAGAATCGATGGCACGTGGGAGTTCAAGCGTTTCCTCCATCGGGCGTGGAGCGGCTCAGTTCTGGGAGGATTTCAGGCGCCGGAGTTAGGCATAGGCTATTGTGTTTGGCGTGGGAGCGAGTCGAAAGAGTGAGAATGTGAATTCCACCAGAAAGAAAAGTAAAAAGAAAAAAAAAATAGGAATAGAGTCAATAGTAAAAGAAAGATAAAGGGTAATTTCGAAAAATCAATGTTAATGAGGAAGAATATTAATAAAAAAATGAGAGGGGGTGGGGATTTCACTTTTAGGGGGTGGGAATTTCAGCTCCCTTTATTTATATTTTAAATTATGTCTATTTAGAGTTGTTGAATGTCTTGGGAGACTATGCATGGTGTAATGTTGGATTGGGAAGTGGGTATTTTAGAAGCATGTATTAGAAGACAAAGTGTGGTTTAAAATGTGATAACATTTATTAGGGGTTTTATGCTAGCTCTTTAAATATGAGCACTCATGCAACATGTAGAGGAGATTAAACATTATGAAAAAGTTTATTCACAGAGTATACTTTGTTCTTTGGTGAGTGATTCCCAAAATCCTATCTTTTGGTTGAGTGATTCCCAAAATCCTATCTTCTGATTGAGTGATTCCCAGATCAAACCCCATCTCATAAACACTCTAGTTTTCGCCGCATCAATTTCCTTGTACTTAGTCATTGCCTCATCTTGCTCCTTGCTACTTTCATTTCTCAGGGGGTCCACTTCTGCCTTCATTATTTCCAACTCAAGATGGATCATCCTCCAGGTCATCGACCTGGACCCTCTCATGGTCATCTGTAAGGCCCTCCCGTCCACCGCTAGAAGCGGCAAGGGGAGTGAATTCCCTCGAGTCCCTTACGGGAGCCCGACTTTCCAGATTTCCGGTTATACCGGTGGACGTGGCTTTAATATATAGATTCTCACAAACGACGTCAAATATTTTTGTCTGAATTTCATAGGACCCGCAGATGTCAGGTGGAAACTTCCGTTTGACTTGGACTTCTCCTCTCCTGCAATACGACTTGGATATCTGCTAGATAGGAAAGACTGATGGGAACCAATCGGTGCCTCTTCGATGCTTAAATCAATATAGATGGGTTTGAATAGTGTAGGAAGCTAAAGTTGCTAACGTAGCGATTACCATTCAATGAAGGTGGTTGGACCAATATATGGGCTCCTGGTAGCACGAGCTTAGCTCTATAATGTGGGATTGGTAGCCTCTTATGCACAATTTGAATGGTTATTCACCATTTCTTTGTGGGCTTCTCCCATCGGCCCCGCGACCATACTTAGATATCTGATTAGCAGGTCCCATACCCCAAGCACCTGGACTTGCGTTCCCGGCCCTATTACGGGTGTGTGGGCCCCGGTAGCCGTTTTGTTGCTACTGTCAACACAGTAATTGATAGAATAATAATTATAAATAAAATTCAAATAAAAAGATTATTCATGGATGAAAAGTCCTCCATTTTTATCATATAGAGAAAAACTACCTCCTCATTTTTATCAAATAGAAAACATTACCTCCCACAGTATTTTGAAAGATTTTTTTTTTTAAAAAAAGTAGAAAAAAAAATGTATTCCTATACAAGGTAAGTTCTAGAATACGTTGGCGCTAGGTAGCGCCGTAAACGGAAGGGCAACGATGTACCGTCCAGCGACTTGGTAAAATCAAATTTCACTGAGGCCAACTGAAGGCAACAGTGTAACTTCAAATCCATTTCGAGCTCGGAGTCGCCGAGCTTCCGGCACTGCAACAGGGTCTTCTGGCACTGCAACAGGGTCTTCTGGTCTAGCTTGGCAGTGATTGTTGCTGGTTTCAGAGCCAGAGGCTCTGTAGGTTCTAGTTCTTCTAAGAGAGCATGGTGAGGCAAATGCGGTGGCCGGTGGCATGGCAGCAATGAAATGTGGTGGCGCATGACACCATGGCGGTGGAATTTGACTGTTAACGAAAGAGAGTGTGCGAGACCAACTATTAAATAAGGTGTCGACTCGTATTGCTACCGACGATGAAGAACTCATATATATTTGTTATGCTCTTGATTTTGATCTTCTCACTGAATTAGAAGTGTGGATCGACAAATTCAAGTTATAAATACAAATATGGCAATCTGGAAACACTGACTTCTATAGTTCTACGTGGGTTTAACCAACAAGGCCTTGGCCACCATTTGTCTTGTGTTGTTCTTTAATGCAAAAAAAAAGAAGGGTTTTTACCCAAAACTACAACTTTGTGTTAATATTTACCAGTAGCAAAGTTGTTTTTTTAAATTACCACTAGCAAGTTTCCATCCAAAACTAACAGAATATGTTAACTCATAAATTATAAAATTACCCTCAGAAATCAATACCACTGAGCCTTAGAAACCAACCTCCGCCGTCCTCCGCCGAGTTTCCAATACCACTGAGCCTCAGAAACTCCGCCGTCCTCCGCCGCGCTTCCAATACCACTGAACT
Organism: Potentilla sterilis; assembly: GCA_963682095.1. Classification (NCBI taxonomy): domain Eukaryota; kingdom Viridiplantae; phylum Streptophyta; class Magnoliopsida; order Rosales; family Rosaceae; genus Potentilla; species Potentilla sterilis. The sequence continues at coordinate 53,773,360 of OY821754.1, forward strand.
TCAGAAACTCCGCCGTCCTCCGCCGCTCTTCTAATGTCACTGAGCCTCAGAAATCAACCTCCATATCTTCTTCTTCTTCTGCACTGGGTCTAAAACCCTTTCTATATAACTAACTATAACTTCTCCGATCCCAGCGACCCCTCCAACACCCTCATCGAGTCACCGGACTCCGCCACGTGAACCCCTGGCCCCTCCGTCGCTGAAGGCCTCGTGGCGTTCCACATGTACTCCTTCTCGTCCTTCCTGTTCTCCAGCTTAGTCGCCCTAGGCCTCAAGCAGGGGATGCCATCCCCTCCTACCACCCCGCCGAGATTCTCGCGTGCGTCAACAGCTCCCTCCTCCGCGCCGGCATGCTCGTCTCCTGCCTCGGCTGCGTCTTCCTCATGCTCGCGTTGGTCAACGTCGTCCAAATCAAGCTCGGCACCCTCGCTTGCGGCGGGTACCACACACTTGCTGCCGTCATCCCCGCATTCAATTCTACAATCTCAGTTCCTCAACCCTATCCCCCTCCGCTCCACCGCCTCTGCCACCGTCCCACGGCGCCACGTCAACACCAGAGGATGTGTTTGGGGGGGAAGAGGGAGCTGACTGGGGTACAGCCTCTGGTGGGGAAGCTCTCGCGTTGTCGTCGTCGCGCCACCACGAGAGCGACACTGCGGCGGAGGAGGAGAAAGAGATGGAAGATGAAATAATAGGAAAGGAGGACACTACCTCTTGTTTCCAAGGAGCGAGAGTGCGCAGCTGACCGGAGGCTTCGGCGACGAACTTCTTCTTCCGGCTGGTGGTGACGTTATCTTTGCTTGGAAATTAGAATTTGGAGGAGTGGAGTTGCAGATCGGAGCGGAGCCTCCTTCGAGAATGAGAGAGCAAAAAGTACAAGAACACCAAATAACAAGGGAAGGTATGATGAATATTTTATGGGTAATTATTAACAGCTGTTACTGTTTGTTTGGTGCTGATGGTATAAAAATTTTAAGTTTTACTATTAGTAATTACTGCTGTAAAATTGTAGTTATGGGTAATTTGTTTTTTAAAAAAAAAAAAAAAAATTGGAAATGAAGACGTGATCAACCCCTACGTACAGAGGTAAGCTACACAACCTCAATCATCAAAAAAGAAAAAACTCCACAACCTCAATCCCCTCTCAATCGAAGAGTCTCTGATTTAACCCCAGTGAACAAATTTAAACACAACAACTTAATTACTTGTTGATCTCGCCACTCACTCCCTGACTCCCCTTACTTTCGAATTCTGATAAGCCGTAGAACAAAGGAACCTCCTGCCCTGACGTGTTGAAGGAGAGAATCACAGTTGTTAGCTATATAGGTTTGTGGGATTGACGACATAGAGTCACAGTACTTATTAATTTATTGTTAACGGAGGTTAAATGGGTAATTTACAATTATGACTTTCCGAATTCATCATCTGGTGTTGCCACGTGTCATGGCCTACTACGGCGTAAAAGTATAACGGCGCATTCCAGCCGTTTCCCCTACACTCTGCTAGTTTTTATTCTTATTTTTGTACAAAAGAAACCGCAGTTATTGAAGTATTTTAGGTCAAAATGGTCCGCGTCGATAGCAAATAAAACAGAAACTGAACAAATGATGGCCGCCTCTCACTCTTTCTCTCCCTCATCGGCCCCGGTTCCTATTCATCATCGGTTAACCAGTGCAATACTACACCGTAGCGTCCGTATATGTTAGATTGGCGATTTGAATTGGTATATCCCTTGTCTTTGTTTATCCATCCTTTTGCATCTCAGATCGATCTATGCTTTCCGGTTTGCTTCTTTTACATCTTCCTCATCGAATTGCAGATCAATTGAACTTCATATTATTCCTTAGGTACTAGGTCGTCCCTTTGGATAAAAGATAATGTTTTAGTTTTGTTATGTTGGGTTCTTATCATTATGCTTATTGTTTTGCTCAACAGGCAGTTGATGTGGATTGGTTCAGACTAACAGGGAGATTGCATTCTCGGCAATGCTGGACTGTTGCATATACCATTGCTATTGCAGCTTGGGGGATCTGATTGATACTGCTTCAGCTTGTACAACAATAAGCAATGACGCTCAAGGTCAATTGAAAGGTATTACTCCCTTGGAAATCAAATATGGCTACACTCACTTGGATCTGTTATTGGACTTTGTTCCTGCACTACATATTGGTTCAATTTGCATATGCTAACTATCTGCATGTGAAAGAATAGAGTAAAAACCTAAAATGGTATCTAAGAATTTTTTTTTTCTCGAAATGGTACCTCAACTATTGCACCATCACCAAATATGGTACCTTCGATAGTTTTTCCGTTAAATTGATGACATGGCGTATATTTAGAAAGGCAAAATGGTCCATACACTAAAATAATTCATTTTTCTTCCATTTTGAGTAACATGATCCATATTTCGTAACAGTGCAATAGTTGAGGTACCATTTTGAGTAACAAACATTCTCAGGTACCGAAAAGTACATTTCGCAATAGTCCAGGTACCATTTTAGGTTTTTACTCGCATGTGAAATTAGTTATGGTAACATTCTAAGTAAATTTGTTTGGCGTGACCATAGCCACGGCCAAACAAATTCATGAAAACAAGTACGGAACTGCTTTACTCTTCTCAGAAGAATTTACAAAAAAAAAAAAAAAATACAGTATATGCCTCATTTATTGTACTAATTGTTAAGACTGCATGTTAAAATCTCTAACAATTTCAATAGACAATCAATTTCATTTACAATTCTCAGAGCACCACTGCTGCCTAGAACCTACACACTACCTAACCTATTTCCTCCGGGAAGCACGTTGATCGAATCTTTTGTTGTCTATTATCAGACATGCCAAAGACCAATCTTGCCTTCAAGGAAACAGTGGGAATTTTCGCAATGGGCGAAAGCCTGGCAGAGAAATGCCACATGGAGGAAGAATGTCTATGGGTCACAAACTTTTTCCTGGAGAAGAATGCCTTCAGGTCTACAAAAGATATGAATGGGTGCATGCTTCTGTCAATCCGGTAAAATGGTAAAGTTCCCTGTTTTTACATGCTTCAAGCTACTTCATCCGGGTGTTCAAATATAGTAACCTTACAAAAACAGAAAGAGACTGAACATATGTAGGAATAGTGTACAGAGTCTTTTTTTCTTTTCCTCCCCTTTTTATGTGAAAATGCCAGTAACAGTATGATGTAGTTTCATTGATCAGATTTTGTAACATGTGCCAAAAACAACTCGAGCTTTGATGCTTCACCTCTTGCCAGCTTACTCTTGCATATCATCATTCCCGCCAAAAGCATCCTCATAGACAAACCTAACAGAGATTGTGATAGTTAAGAACTTCCAAATTGCTTTAACACTAGGTTACAGTAAACACACACACACATATAGATGTATAACAAAAATATGATATTAAAAGTTAATTATTAGATGTGATTTAACAAACTAAAGTAATCCAGTTTTTTGAAAGAGATAAAAACAAAAATGATATAAAAAATATGATGTCAAGTTATATTAGAATCCTTTTATTAGATGTGTGTTGTAAATTGCATCTACTCTAGGTTACTATATAAACACACACACACACACACACACACACACACACACTCACATATAGATATATAACAAAAATATGACATTAAAATTTTAGTTATTAGATTTGAATCAACAAACTAAAGCAATCTCGTTCTTTGAAATGATTTAATAAGAAATGAACTCAATCTCTGGTAATAGATGTGTGTTGTCCCATTTGTTCTTTACTTGTTTCTGGATAATGAGGACAATCTATTAGATATATTAGGGAAACCTGTCAGGAAATTTGTATTGTCAAAACTAGCTGTCTAAGTTTGAAGATTTGAAAATTTTGGTTTGCGAAGTTGTTTTAACTTGGTGTTTGCTGCTGGCAGGGCTGAATTGGTAAGGACTCCTTCCCCTAAAAGTGGACTGTTAGGTTTGTAAGGAGATGGCTGTATGTTCAAACACCAAATTGGGGTACTAAAACTGAAAATATAAAGAAAATTTATAAGCGCGGAAAGGCTGGACTGGAGTCTCAAACACCTGCTGTAACTGAGTTTCACAGGTTAGTTGACTTGGATATTCCTAGTCGTGTGGTGCAATTTGAAATGCCCTTATGGACCTTCTACTAGAATATCTGACTTTGTTTATGCATCCAGGAATGAAAAGAACATCACTCCAATTAGTTGCTTCCCTCACTTGGCTTACTATAGTGTGACTATCGAGGGATGCTGCATTGAGGGTTATTACTCTCTATCAATCTAAAGTTCATTGATACCTTCTCAAAGTTCAGGCATTGTTTCTTCCAGGCAACACAGGGTATATTATGAATGAGAGGCATGAGGGGTTGTCAAAACTCACAAGTCCCATAGACTAGGCGCCTTCTTTGGTTGTATTTCTATGTAGGAAAATGATAAAAGATATGATGTATCGATCAATTAAGCATGCTGAATGATAACCGAATACTATATCGACTGTGAAACAATCCATCACTTCACAGGAGCAACTTTTTATGCAAATATTGAATCTATCCTAATCACATTTAACAGTTAGGTCATAGTGTTCAACATTCAGACAGTGGCAAAGTTGAGCAAAATCTTGAATCTGATATATAACAACGAAAACGAATGAATTCAATCTTGGTGTGGAAACTCGAAACAGTGTCAACTGAATGATGTAAACATTTCTTTGGTGTCAATTGCTGAAAGAAACGATCAAAGATTTAGAGAAAGAATAGTACCCCTGAGGTTCGAGGCTAAAGAAATGAGCAAGGTATCGTTGAAATGTAGACAGTGCCAAATGCAGGTCCACGAAGCCACGCTGAATCCTATAACGAGGTCCATGACCGTCCAATCGCAATTCAGAGTTGAACACGAGAATAGTATGGAGCGTCATCGCCGACGTACTGATCATTCTCACGGCCACCTCAATAGTTCTGACTTCCGCCGGAAACACATCCAGGTCGTTATCGGCATTGAACTCTTCCCGAATTTCATCAATGGCCACTTGAATCCTACCACAGGAGTCAGCAATAACCAGTATGGAGTCCTGAAAGGCAGCAGAGAGAGCCGGCCGGTTCCGATGAACGGGAACTATGACCGGTTCTTGTTCGATACGAGTCACGGCGGTGTTGATACGCTCCCTCGCGGCTTCAACTTGTTGCATGGCGGTGGTGAAGCCGTTTAGGCCACGAGTGACTGGATTCACCACCACACCGTTCTGTGGAGCTCCAGGGAACACAACCTGTTGAGCTTCGTCACCGCCGCCGCCTTCACCTTCGTCGCCATTCAGATGAGCTCCGTCGAGGTCAATATCATGAGGAAGGTCGTCGCCATTGTTGTTCATTGTGGAGGTTTCTTTGGTTTCTTGATGAGCACACGCAGAGTGTGTGTGTGACTGTGTGTGGGTTTGTTTTCAGAGAGAGAATAACGCAACTGAATCTTGGGAAAGGGAGAAGATCCGTGGTACGGAAATGGGACTATATAGTGACCCGGATGGGCTGTTCTCGATCTGGACCGGATGTCCGAGGCCCAGCAACAATGAAGGCTTTGACATCGTTTTCTTTTGTTTTTTATTTTTTTTTAACTTTTTTTTAGAGAGTTTTCTTTTAATTAACTGCATTAATTTTTGAGAGGGTATAATAATTTTTTGAGAAAATGCTCATTTAGTACAAATTTGGTCCCCTTATTACCCATTGTAATGACCACCCTAGTTTCTTCTCCTATTAAACATAAAGTAACAACTCATATTGCCAATTTCAACAAATCTTTTCAACCCTAGTACAGTTTTAATATTGTTATTCTTTTTTTGCCCTTCTGCTCTATCTAACATATTTTTAAATTATAACGTGCTGAGGAAGTGGAAGATAGAGAAGACTTTGTCAGAAGGTCACCAAACTCCGCCGGCGTCCAATGGTCGGTAGCCGGATTCTAGTCACCGGACTCCGGTCGCCGGATTCCAGTCACCAAATTTTTTTCGCAGGAAAATTATTTTTGCAATATTAAATTACTGACTCTGACTTTAAGCATGTTACTGACTCTCAGTAGTCAAGTTACTGACCCCCAGTAAACAACTTACAAATTTCAGTAAGCATGTTACTGACTCTCAGTAATCAGGTTACTGACCCCTAATAACTCGATTACTGACCTCCAGTAACCACTAATAGTAAATTATTGACCATTAGTACTCCAATTATTAGACCCCAATTCAATTCAACCCACAACCCTTAAAAAAACCCCAATTTCCCGATTCGATCACAACCTTCTTGAGACCATTGAGTGATGGTGAGGTGGTGGCCTTTGATTGGATGAGGAGGGGAGACGGTGAAAGGGAGGGGAGTAGAGGATTGGGGGTCGAGGATGGAGTGGACGGTGAGACCACGCGCGTCGAGGGAGAGTGGGCCGGAGTGGGGGGAGGGGAGGGTGACGAGAGCGGAGGCGTGGATGGTGGAGGAGGAGAGGATGGAGACGACGACGGCGCTGACATCAGGGTCGAGGAAGTCAAGATCGATGAGGACGCCAGTGCAGACGCTGTCCTAGAGGTCGGCGGTGAGGTGGGTGGAGCAGATGAGGTTGAATGTGAGATTCTTGCAGACGGCAGAGGCGAAGGAGGCAAGATGTCTTTGACGACGGACTTGGCGAGGACAGATGTGTCGAGGCCGGCGGCAGACTGCTAGAGGGACTAGAGGGGGGCGCTGCACTGTCGGAGGGCGCCGTTGGAGAGCAGGTCGGCTTGAGAGAGAGAGAGAGAGAGAGAGAGAGAGAGAGAGAGAGAGATATATATATATATATATATATATATATATATATATATATGGTTTTAGTATAGGGTTGCTACGTAATTTTGTCAAAATTCATTGAATTTGGGATATAAACATTGGACTGGGCAAAAAAAGCCATGTTTTTAACTAATTGGTCTTTTTCCCTAATTTTTTTTTAATGGGACGCCAATATATTTTTCGATTAAGGACATAATTACTAGATTGATGTTTAAAAGATTACATAGAATTAAGGAAAATACTTGAGTCCGAACTAGTATGTAGTGTGCGTCCAAACTCTCTCTTATTTGTATATATTTGGCAATGTAATCAACGATTTTAACCGTTCAAAAGTTGAATTAATCAATAAAGATCATCTCTGTAAAAAAAAAATGAATATAAACAAAAATCATTTGCTTAGCCGATTGTATCAAACAAATAGACGGCTGATCATGAGACTCCCAACTTTCACTAGAACTGTTCATTTGTTTGATGCAATTGAATGAGCAAACGATTTTGGTTTATTTCGAATTTTTATAGAGATGATCTTTATTGATTAATTCAACTTTTGAACAGTTAAAATCGTTGATTACATTGTCCAACGTATGCAGATAAGAAAAAATTCAGACGCACACGTACATACTAGTTCGGACGCAAATATTTTCCAATAAATAAATTACCCAGGAGGCATATGACCAATCGAGCTATTCGTAGGAAACTATGATTGATCTAAAACAAAAATATACAGTGTTTAGCCCTCGTTGTCTCCACTTGGTGTCGAAGAAGTTGGCCTCGTCCAAGCTCACCGACGTTGGCGACCGAACGGAGGGACGGCTGTGTCACTGGCAGTCCTTGAGGAAGTGAGTACCGTGAACACCAGCGAAGGGACGACAACGAGTTCTTCGACGAGAGCATGAGAATTTAAATGAGAATTGGGTCTCAAAGTGGACGAAGGTTCCAACTAGTGGATAATCTTGTAGACTTGTAATTGAAAAATTGGTGCATGATCTCACCATTTAAGGTTAATTTTTTATTTTTAAACCAAAGATTATAAAGAAGAGCCTCTAAGGCGGCCTAAAATAGAAAATTATGATAAAAGAGCCATATTGGCTTGATCTGGAACCCTTTCCTAAAATAGAAGATTCTGACCAAATAGCCATATTGGCTTGATCAGGAACTTCGTTGCACCAACTGCAACGGTGGGGGACCAAAATGCAGAGCTCAAGTTGAGTTCTTAGTCTTTTGCGGTTTTGCCCAACAAACTTGGGGAATATACTTCCTTGGTAAGTTTTGTAATGGAATATCAGACCTGGTGTAAAACCACCCTAAATTCCAACTACTCTGTAGTAGAACTGTAGGACAATCCGGAACACAAACCATAGAAAGATCATAAACTAATAGTATCTCATATGCTGATTAGATACTAATGAAAAAAAAAAATAAATAAATAACAACAGCACAAATGCTCAATGATCAAATGGTTTAATCATGAACCGGGAACATTAATCATGATCAGGGTTTAGGCCAGGGAATCATACTTTTAGTGAATAACCACCCTAAATTCTAACTATTCGATAGTAGGACAATCAGCAACCAAACCATACGGAGATCAATAAAAAGCATCTCAAATGCAGAATTAGATACTGAAGTATAAAACCAACAACACAGTAACCAAATGGTTTGAACATGATCAAGCAAAGTAATCATGGTCCTAGAGGTTGTGAGTTGTGATCTTCTTCTCTTGCTCTTGCTCCTTTGTTAGAAAGAAAAAGAAAAAAAGTCTTGACCACTTGGTACTTCAGCAGCAACTTTAGACAACATCATTTCCAGCCGCTACATACATCCGTTTACTTCTGCAGCTGAAATAGGTAAAAACAGACATTTTAAAAAGGTAAAAACATAGTTATCAGCTATATCGATAAAATTCGTATACACCACAATATTCTGTTCTGCAATATCATTGTAATTATATCCAGGTTATAAGAAAAAACAAAACAAAAAAGATGACTCCTTGTAATACATACTGGAAGAGGCCCTATCATGAAATCATCAGCTTTCTTGTCTTAGATGCTTGGAGCTCTATCGTAAAATTATAACGACAAGCTATCTAGAACCTCCCTTCCACCAAAAAGAAAATTGGTTTGCAGGGATTGTGTCAACAGGTGGTTGCCACCGACACAACATCTACAGTTGACAGAGCTGGTCAGAATGGATACCACCAACGTACTGAAATCACAAGAGATCTACTCAATAAATCAAGGGTGTTTTAGTTGCACGGTGCATATCCAGGATGTAGTTTCCTATGAATATTTGGTTTGAATCTACTACTTGAAGATCGACAGTAACTAAAAACACTCTTCGGTTACATCCTCCATTTCCATTACTAGTTCCTACTTCCTAGGATGTGCAACAAAGATGTGAAAATTCAAGGTTACAATATTAAGACTAATACACAAGGTATGCTTAATGCATGCAGGTTTGGAAGAGATCCTAAATCATATACAAATCCAGAGCAGTTCAAGCCAGAAAGGTTCTTGAATAGTCCCATAGTTTATAAAGGGAAATATGGTGCATAAATTTGACAGGGCTTTGCCTCATGGTGTCAAAGAAGACAACTTAGACATGACCGAGACTACAGTCCTAACTGCCGAGAGAAAGCATCATCTCAAGGCAAATTGCTACTCTAGGGGATTCCTAAGAAGCATTCTTCCAACTCGAGGATATCAAGCACAAAAACAATGATTCCTCCTCTAAATTTGATAGGAGCACAATGTGCGACGATATTATATGCTTTTGCCCTCGTTTATGCTTTGTTTAACCTTTATTTGTCTAAGATAGAGTCATAATGTAATTTAGTGTTAATTTGGTAGAGTTTGGCAAAAAATAGTTAAGAATCCGAAAAATGACTAAGTTTGAGAAATCTGGAAAATAATGCAAAATATGTCTTTTTCGTGATTTTGAGATGAATTAAACTGTGATCTATCCTTGTCTGAATTCTATGAAATTTGGCGTGCTTAATATTCATATGCTGAGGAATGTTGTGTTAAAATTTCAGATCAATCGGAGTTCGGGAAGTCACCCAAACGTTGGCTGCAAAACGGCAGTCCGAGCGTTTCAATCCAGGGACTTCCAGGATTTTCCTGGGACTTTGTCCCACCTTCGAAAAATCATTCCCGTCGACTCACAAGGAATTTGATCGAACTGTTTTATGGGGAGATGGCCATATGTGTCTAGTTTATCTGAGACTTGGAATCGCATCAATCGGAGCTCTACGAAGGGAGATATGCCGGAATTACTGCAACAAGGTTAAATCTGCCGATTCCAGGAACCTACTGCCCCCTTTTTGTGTTTTCTGTTTTTAACGGACCAAATGGTGCACAAATGCATTTTTGAAGATGGTTCAAGCTTTATGAAGGGCAGAGGAAGACACTAGGCCATGGCATTGAAGAAAAATTGAAGAAAGAAGTTCTCCTAGTCACACCAGGAGAAGCTGCCGAATAGAGGCAGATTGTGTGCCTTTGTGTTGCTGCCGGCAATGATGCATTTTTGGTGGATTAAGACCTATCAATTGAAGTCCAATGATCCTACAAGAAGTCCATGAAGATGTGAAACCCAAGCCTTGAAGAAAATTTCAGAAAAAGAAAACCTAATTGAACCATGAAAGGAAGGTTGCAAATCCTTATTCCACTTGGTTTTCTCTATTCCTTTTGCTATAGGGCTGCCGGCACCCCCTCTCCTATATAAAAACCCTCACTTTTTCATTCTGAAAATTATCTCATCTCAAGCATAAAATCCTAGCCAAAAGCTCTACCAAGTCTTTCAAGTATCAACACCTAAATACTTAGCCAAAACCCATCACCACCACCACCAATACTACCGAACCCTTCCACCTTGGTTTCTGCCGATTCCTGTTCCTGCCGAGCATCAAGGAGCAGCAGCCGAGCTTCATCTTGTCACCTTTGAGGAGTCTTCAAGGTTCTTAAAGTGTGATCCATTCCCCTATGGCTTTTGTATTTATTTATGTTTGGTTGTTTTGTACGAATTTATTTCGATTCTTGGTTTTTCTTGAAACTATGTATGAACCGATTCTTGTATGTTATATATGGTTTTTCTGAATTTTAACTTATGGATTTTGTATGTATGGATAATTTGGACAGTGGTATTAGAAGCATGTTTATGATTTAATTTGGTTAGTAATCTAAGAAGTGTGCCTTATAAACCGAAGCATTAGTATTGGCTGGAAGCATGTAAATCTAGATGTTAGGTTTCATTTAACCGAGTAATACGAATAAGTCATACGCTGGAGTAGTTTGTTTTGTGTTGCTCACCTAGGGTAAAAACCTTAGATTACTTGCATGTTAAATAAGATGATTGACAACCTTGCTTGTTTACATGTCTTCGATTTAGACTCATATGCTTAAATGTTAAAACGTGTAAAACCGGATTAGCATTACCTTAGAAGTCATACGCTGGAGTAGTTTCTAAGAATATTAAGAAGTCTAACAATTGGAAAACTGCTGGAGGCTCTAGTTGTGTCGAAACTAATTTAGGTTTTGAACATGCTAAATATTTGATCCTTACCTTCTTGCATGCAAATCTATGTGTTAAAGAGTCTTTTGTGTGAACTGTTTTGTGTGAGAGATGATGATCACTTGTATATAGTAGCTTAGGTTTATTTTCTGCTTTATTTTCGTGTCATTTAGGTTTAGGGCAGCAAGCTGCCGATTCATACCATTCCCCCATTTGTGACAATTTTGTGTATATGTTTGTATATATTTGTCTAACAATTTCATATCTCAGGTACCCTTAATCCCCCGCCTAGAACGATCCCTACTTATGTCTATACTACTAACGATTGCAGGGTTTATTATTGCATGCGAGCTTAGGCTCACGTCAATTTTTGGCGCCGTTGCCGGGGATTTTAAAAGCTTGTTTTATGAATTTGTTGTGTATATAATGTTGCTGGAAATTTTTGTTGTGAATTTGTAAAGTTGTAATTTCAATTTTATTTTGGGATTTTGTAAAGTAGAAATATGCTTCGGCATGTAGAGTTTAAATTTCGGAAGTTGCATGATGTATATTGTTGTATGTTGGTAATCACTTAGTTTAATTTCTAGGGAGTTGATCGTGTTGTGTATGTTTGAGTTTATTGTAGTTTCTAAAGTGTAACATGTAGGTGAAGCCACTTTTGTTGATCATAACCAAAACCCTTCATTTGAATGGTGCTATGTCGGAGGCCGTTTCTATGTAGATTGGGAAACGCGGGATACTTCCCCCCCACACATATAAGCGTTTCTTCGGTAATAGTATTACTTCTATGAGGTTGAGGGCGGTTTTAATCAACACTTGTAGACTGCTAGGGATCCGTGTTTGTTTTACAAAGTATGGGGAAGTTATTTTCATAGATATGGTTCTCAGGTTTGTTTAACTGGATCTCAAGGCCCATAGACTGATGTTCATTCTCGGTGAGTGAGTCGATAGCGGGTTCGCCCTCCGTGGTGTCCAACAACGAGTCCTGCCTGGTTCCTGTAGGGGGTTCGCCCTCCGTGATTTTAATGACCTTTGAAACGTAAAATGCGCACGACCTAGTCGACAGCTTGTGCCGAAGCATCACCTCACTTTAGACGCTAGAACATAACTTGACATATGTGGCCTATTTTCTTCGAAGATAAAACATGTTGTGTGGTTCAAACTCTTGAGGTATATCGGGTTAAGCATGATACTACCGGGGGCTGTATCAGTCCATTGCACCGTTATCTCCTCTGCTCCACGTACTTCGAGAGTTAGAACAAATTTAAAAGAAATTAGACTTAGCGATTACATGATCATGGACGTTTTGATTTTTGCTCTCTTATTGCCGAATCATGTTTGTTCTTTGCCGAAATTTTGTGCCTTTGCCGAATGTTCATATGTGTATCATTGTTGAAATATGTTGTGTAATCGCCAATGCCGTGGCTTGTAATGATGTATATTCTTGCTTTCTATTTCTTTACGATGTTCTAACTTGTTCAAATGTTGCAAATTTTAGAAATAATGCATGTCCGAATCTAATATCTGGACAAGAGATCTTCAAGGCCGTTTGCAACGTTTAGATCAAGAGCTCGCTATTGCTCGTTTTGTGCCATTACCGCCATCGTCACCAACCAGTTCATCAGTGTCATCATCATTGCCGTCATCACCCATTGTGCCGTCAGTTTCAGATTCATTGCCGAGCTCCCCATCAGTAGTTTCATCGTCTTGTGATCTTCAGAATCCAGAATTTGAAGCCTTTGCCGAATCGGAGGAAGAAGAAGAGATTATGGCATCAATCAGATCACAGAATGGTCATGTTGCTGGAGCTGGTATTGCTCCTTCGAATATCACTTATCCTCCCTTGGAAGCTGACAAGACTGGAGAGATTGAATTGAGGAGTGGATTCCTCCATAAGCTGAAATCGTTTTATGGGATGCCAAGTGAGGATCCTAATAAGCATCTACAGTGGTTTAACTTCACCACAGAGTCTATGTGTCCAAGAGGGACCGATTTGCAACACTTCAAGATGAAGGCATTTCCATTTTCTTTAGAAGATCAAGCAAAGGAGTGGTTGTTTGAAGTGCCTAGTGGTAGCATTGTTTCGTGGAGTACTATGATGGATGAGTTTTTGTTCAAGTACTTTCCTGCTTCACGTATCACTGATCTGAGGAAGCAAATTACTAGTGTGAAGCAAGCCGGAGATGAGACTTTCTTCGACTACTACAAGAGGTTTAAGTCCCTAGTTTCTTTGTGTCCATCGCCTGGCATAAGCGATGGACTCTTGTTGCAATATTTTTATGAGGGATTGCGTGTCATGGAGAGAGAGTTTCTTGACTCGGCCGCGGGAGGTAGCTTTTTGGAGTTAAATGCTGGTGCGGCAAGAAGTTTGTTGGAAGTTCGTGCCTTGAACAACCAACAATTTGGCATGGCACGAGGCAATATGCAAAGGAATGAGAAAGTGCATGAGACGTCTTCGAGCTCAAAGTTAGAGGAGAAAGTGGATAAGCTTACCGACTTGGTGAGTAATATGATGAAGAAGCGTGCAAGTGTTTGTGGAATTTGCACCAAGGGCCATGAGACCGACCAATGCCCTCAATTTGGAGTTAATGAGGGAGTAGAGGAGTGCAATGCTATTGGCTTTCAAGGAGGCCAACGTTTTGGAAATTTCAACCCGAGGTTAAATGATCATCCAAACTTTCGATGGGCGAACAATGACAATGTGCTTAGGGCACCTATGCAACCGAGAGAGGGAGGAGCACCGTTTGCACCAAGGCCACCATTTGTGCCTCGACAGCCATATATGCCGAACCAAGGAGCTTTTGGGGCATTGCCGAACCAACACCAAGGAGGGCCGAGCCAAGGCCAAGCCGCACCGAGCAATCCGAACTATGATGCTTTGATTCAATCTTTGTCAAGTGCTACTCAAACATTACTCGCGGGGCAACAAAATCATCAAAAGGACATTGGTGAGCTCAAGACTCAAATGGGCCAAGTTGTAGATTTCATGGGAAGATTTAATGAGCAAGGGAAGTTGCCAAGCAATACAATTCCCAATCCGAGGAACGAGCAAGCCAAAGTGATTCAAACTAGTAGTGGAAGAGAGTTGTTCCCTCCAACAAGTCCAAAGAAGAAGCGAGTAACTTTCAAAGTCATTGAGGATGAAGAGATGGCTGCCGGACCTGCAATTGCCGGCAGCCATGATGGGAATTATGACCATGCTGCCGAGAAGGGAGAGATTGCCGAGCATGATGCAAGCGGCAGGGCTGCAGCCGGCAAGGAAAATTCTGCCGAGCAAGGAAGAGAAGCCGGCCATAATGTGAAAGATAGGGGGCTGCGCAATGAGCTTGAGTATGATCCCGCAACATCTAAGAATGAGTTAGTGTCAAACCAAGCAATCAAGGGAGGGGTGCCAACATCAAGCATTCCATTCCCTTCTCGCTTTGCTAGATCGAAGAAGGATAAGTCCGATGAGGAGGTGTTGGAGATTTTCCGGAAAGTGCAAGTCAACATCCCTTTGTTGGAATGCATTAAGCAAGTACCGAAGTATGCTAAGTTTTTGAAGGAGCTTTGCACGGCAAGAAGGCATACTAGAGAGACTCGTGTGGTAACTATGAGCGAGACGGTGTCGGCCGTTATTCAAAGGAAGTTGCCGCCAAAGATGAAGGATCCGGGAAGCTTCAATGTGCCTTGTGTCATAGGCAACACTCGTTTTGAGGATGTGATGTTGGATTTGGGAGCATCGATCAATGTCATGCCACTCAATGTGTATCAAACGTTGAGTATAGGGCCTCTCAAGAAGGATAATGTCATCATTCAACTTGCGGATCGCTCAAGCAAGTATCCGGAGGGTTATGTGGAGGATGTGTTGGTGCAAGTCAACCAATTGATTTTTCCCGCCGATTTTTATGTGGTTGAGATGGAGGATTCGCCGGTCAATAGCACTCAATTGCTACTAGGGCGACCATTTATGAGGACGGCGCGCACAAAGATAGATGTGGCCGAGGGCAACCTAACTATGGAGTTTGATGGTGAGATGATCAAGTTCAATGTGTTTGATGCCATGAAGTTCCCTAATGTTGATTTGAAGGAGGGTTGTGCCATGGATGTTTTGGAGGAGGTCGAGCAAGTTATGTCGACCTCGCTCGACGCATAGCAATTAGCGATTGAGCATGGGGTCGGATTTGACAAGAAGGGAGAACGAGTCACGGAAGATAGCATCATTGCCGAGCCATACAAGATATTGCCGAGCTTAGTGGAAGTGTGTGCCGAGTTAGAGGCTCGGCCTTATTCAAAATATGATTCGTTCTTGTCAATTCCAAGTGCCACAACAAAATTTCGACCAAGTGTGGAAGAGGCCCCAAAGTTAGAACTAAAAGAGCTCCCTAGTCATTTGAAGTATGTTTATCTTGGAGAAGAAGATACACTACCGGTTATTGTGTCTTCAATGCTTAGTGAGAAGCAAGAGGTAGATTTGATACCTGTGCTTAAGAAGTACAAGACCGCCATAGGTTGGACCTTAGCGGACATCAAGGGAATAAGCCCTACTACTTGTGTTCATCGCATCTTGTTAGAAGAAGAGGCTAAGCCGACAAAGGAAGCTCAACGTCGACTTCACCCTCCCATGATGAAAGTTGTGAAGGAAGAAATCATCAAGTTGCTTGATTGTGGGGTGATTTACCCAATTTCGGATAGTAAGTGGATATCTCCCGTGCAAGTAGTACCAAAGAAGAGTAGTGTAACGGTTGTCAAGAATGAGAAGAATGAGCTTGTGCCACAAAGACTTGTAACCGGTCATCGGATGTGCATCGATTATAGGAAGCTTAACGCTACAACGAGAAAGGATCACATGCCTTTGCCGTTTATGGATCAAATGCTAGAGAGGCTAGCCGGCCATTCTTACTATTGCTTTCTTGATGGATATAGTGGCTACAATCAAATCATGATACACCCGGATGATCAAGAGAAGACCACTTTTACTTGTCCATTTGGCACGTTTGCTTATCGGCGGATGCCATTCGGACTATGCAACGCACCCGGCACTTTTCAAAGATGTATGTATGCTATCTTCTCGGATTTTATTGAAGACATTATCGAAGTGTTTATGGATGATTTTAGTGTGTATGGAAGCACCTTCGATGCATGTTTGGGGAACTTGGAGAAGATACTTGAGAGGTGTGTAGAGACAAATCTTGTGCTCAATTGGGAGAAGTGTCACTTCATGGTCACACAAGGTATTGTACTAGGGCACATTATTTCGGCAAGAGGCTTAGAGGTTGACAAAGCCAAGGTGGAGCTAATACAAGCATTGCCGAGCCCTAGGTGTGTGAAGGATGTTATAAGTTTTCTTGGCCATGCGGGGTTTTATCGAAGATTTATCAAGGACTTCTCTTCAATTGCCAAGCCATTGAGCAACTTGTTACAAAAGGAGGTGACATTTGAGTGGTCGGAGGCGTGTGAGAGAGCTTTTTGCCGATTGAAGGAGCTCTTGTGTACGGCGCCGGTTTTGATGCCACCAAATTGGGATGAGCCATTTGAGTTGATGTGTGATGCTAGTGATTATGCACTTGGAGCGGTACTTGGACAACGAATTGAGAAGAAGCCATGCGCCATTTACTATGCTTCAAGGACTCTCAACGATGCTCAACTCAACTATACAACAACGGAGAAGGAACTCTTAGCGGTAATTTTTGCTTTGGAAAAGTTTCGATCATATCTTTTGAATTCCAAAGTCATTGTTTATAGTGATCATGCCGCTTTGAGATATCTTATGACGAAGAAGGATGCTAAGCCGAGGCTCATTCGATGGATTCTTTTGCTTCAAGAATTCGATATTGAGATTAAAGACAAGAAAGGAGTAGAGAATGTAATAGCCGATCATTTGAGTAGACTTGTGAAGGAAGAGGATCGGCTGCCCCTATGTGAAACCTTTCCGGATGAGCAACTTTTTCGACTTGAAGTGCATGAGCCTTGGTATGCCGACATTGCAAATTTTCTTGCTACAAACCGATTTCCCAAGGAGTTGCCGAGCCACCAACAAAAGAGAATAAGGAAGCAAGCTCGACACTTTTTGTGGGATGATCCGTACTTATGGAGGCAATGTGGTGATCAAGTTATTCTAAGATGTGTTCAGGAGAATGAGCATCGATCCATCCTTGCTTTTTGTCATAGCGAAGCTTGTGGTGGGCACTTTGTACCAAAGAAAACGACATTAAAGGTTCTTAGTTGTGGTTTTTATTGGCCTTCAATTTTTAAAGATGCATTCATGTTTTGCAAGGCGTGTGATAGGTGCCAACGTGTGGGGAAGATTAGCGGGCGTGATCAAATGCCGCTCACGCCTATCCTTGTGGTTGAAATTTTTGATGTTTGGGGAATTGACTTCAAGGGACCGTTTCCTTCAAGTAAGGGTTTTCTTTACATATTGCTTGCGGTTGATTATGTGTCGAAGTTGATCGAAGCAAGGGCTACACGCACCAATGATGCCAAGGTGGTAGCCGGGTTTCTCAAGACCAACATCTTTTCACGTTTTGGAGTTCCAAGGGTCTTGATTAGCGATGGAGGATCCCATTTTTGTAACCGCACTATTGAAGCCTTATTGAGGAAGTATGGAGTCACACATAAAGTTTCTACACCGTATCATCCCCAAACAAGTGGTATGGCCGAGGTGAGTAATCGAGAGATCAAGCACATTTTGGAGAAATCGGTTGGACCTTCAAGGAAGGATTGGAGTGATCGTCTCGAGGATGCTTTGTGGGCATATAGGACTGCATACAAGACACCGATAGGTATGTCTCCTTTTCGGTTGATTTATGGCAAAGCATGTCACTTACCGGTTGAGTTAGAACACAAAGCATGGTGGGCCGTTAAAAGTTTCAACATGGACATCAATGAGGCCGGCCTTCATAGGAAGCTTCAACTCAATGAACTTGAAGAAATACGCAATGAAGCATATGAGGCCGCTTGGATCTACAAGGAGAAAACAAAGGCTTATCATGATAAGATGATCCGGAGCAAAAAGTTTGAAGTTGGGCAAAAAGTTCTCTTGTTTAATACACGGCTTCAACTCTTTCCGGGAAAGTTGCGCTCTCGTTGGATCAGACCATTCATTGTTCTTCAAGTGTTTCCTCATGGCGCCATAGAGATTCGGAATGAAGTTACAGGAAACACATTCAAGGTAAACGGCCATCGTCTCAAGCCTTACTACTCGTCCTTTCAAGAACACACAGTGGAGGAGGCTTGCATATCACCTACCCCTCAATTGCCGGCCACAAACCTTGCTGCCGAGCAGCAGCACCCCACTCCAGCCGCGCTACCACCCCCTGCTGGACCTGCCATTGTCGGCAAGGTTGACACACACCCATAGGATACGCCGGATATGCTTGCAGCAGGCTCGGACACGCAGCAACAAACCACCGATACGCCCTCCGCTGTATCCAATACAACGCAGGACACCATTGACACAACCGATGCGGACACGAGGTGCGATGCACTTCTTGTTGCCCTTCTTCATGCCGATTTGAGTTACTTTGGAGCTAGATGAACACATGCAAACACGGTGAAAAGTCTAGGCTATGGACTATAAACACAAAGCGCTACTTGGGAGGCAACCCAAGTCGATCAAAGAAAAGTGAAGGAGCCATCACCGGGAGTTTGAAATTTCTTAACCCTTCTCTTTTTCTTTGATTTGTGATGATATGTTGGTATGTGTTAGACTATTGCATGCTTAGGAAATTCGTTGATATTGATTTGTGCTTACATTGAGGACAATGTAATTTTCTAAGTGTGGGGTGGGATAACATGTTCCGTTTTTGTTTTTGTTTTTGTGTGCTTAGTTTAGAAGAGAAAAATTCAGAAAATTGTAACACAAAAATAGAGTGTTTAAATTTTTGTTTCGAGTCTTAGGATGCCCCTAATATGTCAATGATGTTTTTCTCCTCTTTGCATACATAGATGATGGTTATGCATGATATTAAAATTGTAAGTTTCATGGATTATGTGCATTGGTAGGAGCATGTAGGATGTGTTGATTATTGAGCATGCATGTTTTAGCTAATTTATTTCGAAAATAACCTATGTGAGCTTTAGTGCCAAATTGCTTTCTTCTTGAGCGATAAAAGATAAAATTCGATAGACTCCTAAGAAGCATGAAACCTCATAATTGTTTGATTATTCGATGACTATATGCCATAGCTTTTAATGAACTCTAGTATGCTAGAACTTACTCTTGTTGATTTTCGAAACATTTATATCATAAAATACTTTGATTTTGAAAGTGATTGAAAAGATCTTTTAGGTTTACCACCATTGCCAAATAAAGCATGTGCCCTATTGGAGCCCGTCGTGGGACACCTTAGTAAAACCCCTTTGAGCCTACAATTAGCCTTTTCGTTCATCACCCTTAAACACTTTCCATTAGCCTAGTATAGTGATGCCTTTACCTTGTGTGTCGGCAAAGCTTGATTTTGAAAGCATTTTCACGTGTGTGATGAAAAAGAACAAGTGTGGGGTAGACTTCGCCATAAAATTATATGAAAAATGTATGCATGCCGTGCCTATGAAAAGAAAAGAAAAAAAAAATGCTCGGATTAAAAAGAAAAGAAAAAGATACCGAGAGCAAGAAAAGAAGAGGGCACGGCATAGGCTTGAAAAATAAAAATTTTGTACATGGCTATTGTCTTGAGTATTGTTGTAATGTTATGGGAAGAAAAGAATGAAGTATGGGTCCAACAAGATGAAATTTGACCCTTTCGGCGAGAAGACATAAGGAGATTTGAGCTTTGCCAAAGGCCATGGTGACGTTTTTGAGCCTCCTTATCCAAATATCGAATACCTCTTAGCCTAGCCCCATTACAACCCTTTTATTGATCTTTTTCATGATTCTTAAGATGGTTAAATTTGATTGTGGAGATTATCTCAAGAGTAAGCATATGGTTTTGGTTCATTGGTGCATATAGTTATCATATGAGGTTTTTCCATAAAAATTCACAAAGTGCTTTCGTTTCTTTGACATATGCAAGTTACTCTTCGTAGTTCATTATCTTTCGCTTGCATATACTTATGTGTGAATAACCATGCTTCGAGAGAAAAGAAGAGAGTATGCCTAGTGAGGTGATTTGAATTAGCTTAACATGTTTACATGCTTACCTTTTGCTCTTATATGTTCTTATTGATGTCACATGTTCATGAAACTTGGAATTTTCGTGCTTATCATCCTTATGCATTAATTTGAAAGCTATGTGTACATACGAGCCTGAGACAAATTGTTAGGGGCAATAGTTTGTTTAGAGTCTTAGTTTAATTTAGTTTGCTAAGGGACTAGCAAATGATAAGTGTGGGGTAGTTGATAGGAGCACAATGTGCGACGATATTATATGCTTTTGCCCTCGTTTATGCTTTGTTTAACCTTTATTTGTCTAAGATAGAGTCATAATGTAATTTAGGGTTAATTTGGTAGAGTTTGGCGAAAAATAGTTAAGAATCCGAAAAATGACTAAGTTTGAGAAATCTGGAAAATAATGCAAAATATGTCTTTTTCGTGATTTTGAGATGAATTAAACTGTGATCTATCCTTGTCCGAATTCTATGAAATTTGGCGTGCTTAATATTCATATGCTGAGGAATGTTGTGTTAAAATTTCAGATCAATCGGAGTTCGGGAAGTCACCCAAAAGTTGGCTGCAAAACGGCAGTCCGAGCGTTTCAATCCAGGGACTTCCAGGATTTTCCTGAGACTTTGTCCCACCTTCGAAAAATCATTCCCGTCGACTCACAAGGAATTTGATCGAACTGTTTTATGGGGAGATGGCCATATGTGTTTAGTTTATTTGAGACTTGGAATCGCATCAATCGGAGCTCCACGAAGGGAGATATGCCGGAATTACTGCAACAAGGTCAAATCTGCCGATTCCAGGAACCTACTGCCCCCTTTTTGTGTTTTCTGTTTTTAACGGACCAAATGGTGCACAAATGCATTTTTGAAGATGGTTCAAGCTTTATGAAGGGCAGAGGAAGACACTAGGCCATGGCATTGAAGAAAAATTGAAGAAAGAAGTTCTCCTAGTCACACCAGGAGAAGCTGCCGAATAGAGGCAGATTGTGTGCCTTTGTGTTGCTGCCGGCAATGATGCATTTTTGGTGGATTAAGACCTATCAATTGAAGTCCAATGATCCTACAAGAAGTCCATGAAGATGTGAAGCCCAAGCCTTGAAGAAAATTTCAGAAAAAGAAAACCTAATTGAACCATGAAAGGAAGGTTGCAAATCCTTATTCCACTTGGTTTTCTCTATTCCTTTTGCTATAGGGCTGCCGGCACCCCCTCTCCTATATAAAAACCCTCACTTTTTCATTCTGAAAATTATCTCATCTCAAGCATAAAATCCTAGCCAAAAGCTCTACCAAGTCTTTCAAGTACCAACACCTAAATACTTAGCCAAAACCCATCACCACCACCACCAATACTACCGAACCCTTCCACCTTGGTTTCTGCCGATTCCTGTTCCTGCCGAGCATCAAGGAGCAGCAGCCGAGCTTCATCTTGTCACCTTTGAGGAGTCTTCAAGGTTCTTAAAGTGTGATCCATTCCCCTATGACTTTTGTATTTATTTATGTTTGGTTGTTTTGTACGAATTTATTTCGATTCTTGGTTTTTCTTGAAACTATGTATGAACCGATTCTTGTATGTTATATATGGTTTTTCTGAATTTTAACTTATGGATTTTGTATGTATGGATAATTAGGACAGTGGTATTAGAAGCATGTTTAAGATTTAATTTGGTTAGTAATCTAAGAAGTGTGCCTTATAAACCGAAGCATTAGTATTGGCTGGAAGCATGTAAATCTAGATGTTAGGTTTCATTTAACCGAGTAATACGAATAAGTCATACGCTGGAGTAGTTTGTTTTGTGTTGCTCACGTAGGGTAAAAACCTTAGATTACTTGCATGTTAAATAAGATGATTGACAACCTTGCTTGTTTACATGTCTTCGATTTAGACTCATATGCTTAAATGTTAAAACGTGTAAAACCGGATTAACATTACCTTAGAAGTCATACGCTGGAGTAGTTTCTAAGAATATTAAGAAGTCTAACAATTGGAAAACTGCTGGAGGCTCTAGTTGTGTCGAAACTAATTTAGGTTTTGAACATGCTAAATATTTGATCCTTACCTTCTTGCATGCAAATCTATGTGTTAAAGAGTCTTTTGTGTGAACTGTTTTGTGTGAGAGATGATGATCACTTGTATATAGTAGCTTAGGTTTATTTTCTGCTTTATTTTCGTGTCATTTAGGTTTAGGGCAGCAAGCTGCCGATTCATACCATTCCCCCATTTGTGACAATTTTGTGTATATGTTTGTATATATTTGTCTAACAATTTCATATCTCAGGTACCCTTAATCCCCGGCCTAGAACGATCCCTACTAATGTCTATACTACTAACGATTGCAGGGTTTATTATTGCATGCGAGCTTAGACTCACGTCAAAATTCAAGTCGCTTCCAGACTAGTATTGACAACTCAATGCACACGAGGCGGTCCAAAGTTGTTAGCTACATCAGCTTAATGCTATTAACAGTGCGACATTGTAAATATATGATCTACTTTCTAAAGCATTACAGCAACAGTATGTGTGTAATAACATGATGTAATTAATTTCATTGGGTAACTATCCAAGTAAGTAAATACTGAAATCAAACACTTGAGCAAGAATAGTAACCTTGAGAGAGAAGCGGTGCTACTGCTGCTGCCCCTGCCCATTATTGTCCAGCTCAGCATTATCTGCAGCGTCAAAGCCCGCAATCTCGTTAGGGAAACGGAAGCGCCCGATGGCACGCTGGAATTGAGCGAGTGCGAGATGGATCGAAGACAAGGCAGAGTGAAGATCTGACTGGGCCCGACCATGGGCTTGGGCCTTAGTCAAAACAAGCAAGAACGAGTGCAGCGACACAGTCGTCGCGTTGACCAATTCTTGGGCTTCGGCGACCAAGTCAATCTGCGGGCCCAGCTCCAGTATGGGCTGCTCCTCGACCATCGGCACGATCACAGCGATGGCATTCTGGATTTGCTGCATCGGCTGCTGGAAACTGTTCTGACAAGTAACGATCCCGTCCAGAGCGCGTAAGACTTTCACCGGCAGATTTAGAAGAGCTTGGATCATAGCCACGCTCACGTTCACGCGCTGCAACGCGTCGGCGAGATTCTGGCGACCCTGCTGTAAGAAGTTCAGGATTAGTGCAGCGTCTTCGGCGTCAAAGCCACCGTCAAATCCCTCCATTTCTTGTTCTTTTGCTGCTGACAGTTTTTGGAAACCGACTCTAGGTCATTAAGACTTATATACTCTGACCGGATGGGATATACTCTCCCCGAATCCCCAGGCCCAACAATTACAGAAGCCCAGAATTTGTTTTCCTTTTTTAACTTTTTACGCAAAATAATGAGGAGAACTTGCAAGATTTTACGCAACTGATGTAGAAAATGATGAGAGAACTTGCAAGATTTTAACGAATACAACCACTAAAACCAAGCAACACTGCAAATTCACATAAAAATTAAGCGTATTGCAACTCTTGCTTAGTCGAGCGACTTCTGAATATGAAAAGAATGCAGTTTGTATGTATTGGGAAGACTTTAATTCAGTTTATCAAAGTGGTATGCATGTTTTGTGAAGAATGATGTATCAAAAACTTTACAAGACATTTAAATATTTCTCATGCTTATGGAATGTATTAATATTGTGATGCAATTGTGCTAAGTAATGGTGAATGTGCAAAATGTGTTGCTAAAAACTTTTTAGATCGACTTTGAATGTCAGACTTTTACATATCGAATGCTGTCTTTGTTAAATATGTTTTTTCTTATAGTGATTAAGCAACCATTTGTTATATTTATGAATTTGAACCTCAAGAGTTTATAGCTGTGAATAGATCGACATAGATCTGAATAGACATAGATTTGATCTCTGTTGGTATTTTAGAAGAAAAAGGGTATCTAATAAACTTGTTCAACTGCCTACATGTACACTGTACATCACTTTGCTATAATTGAGAAGAACTAACAGAGGGTAAATTTGCTTCACCAAATTCAATGAAGAAAGTAGTCCTAGTTGAGAAAAGCAAATATGAATTAACATGTGATTTGCAATGTGTTGCTTACTTACACTACTGGAAATAAGAACTGAAGCGACGAAGATTGAAATAGGAAAAACAAACATTGTCGCCTCAACACATCGAAGCGACTAATATAGGTTTTGTCGCTTTAAAAAACGCGAGCGACGACTATTGGTCAATAGTCGTCGCTCACAAATTATCGAAGCGACGAATAAATGTATGTTGTCGCCTCCGGACAATGTTTTGTAAACTTCAGCGACGAACATTCAATCTTCATCGCCGACTTAAAATTCAAGCGACGAAGTTAATAACGTTCGTCCGTATTCGTCGCTGACATATGAAACGAAGCGACGAGGTTTGAGCAATAGTCGTCGCTTCATGTTTTAAAATCTGTTATAAAGCCCTCGACTTCAACAGATTGCAGAAGTTGAAGTTTTAGAAAAAAAAACTGTTTCGGAGCTGCAAAAAAGGGGGTAGATCAGCTGATTTCGTCAATTTCGGGGTCTAATTGCTTGGGTCTTCTCTTCCAATTGCTTTGTAGGTTAGTATAATATCTCCTCTTCATTGTAATCACCATATTTGGGTTTGATTGGTTGAATTTAGTGTTTGATATCTTGAGTTGGATTTGGTTTATAATGTGTTTTTGTGTTAGGTGTTTGAATATATGATAGAGTTGGTGTTGATTTTGGTGAAATTGAGATTATTTAGGTTAGTTTGTGAAATTGTGAAATTTAGTTAAATCCAAATTTAGTTAAACTAAAATGGCTTGAAATAGTGCAATTTAGTGAAATTTTGTGAATTTTATGGTAGATTAGGTTGAAACTATTAGTTAATGATGTAATTGGTTTAAGTTGTGTGTGGATTGTGGTAGTTAGGGTTTCTGAAACATGTGAGTGGCTTAGTGAGGGAGTGTGGTGCCGTGTGTAAATTTATTGTTTCGTATTATATATAATTGTGGCGTTTATCAGCTTAGAACTCCCGTTTGAGAATCAACAACTCATGTAGTTGATCGAGATGAGTTGTTGATTCTCGAATTGTCCCATTTTTGGACACTTTAGGCGAACACGAGTTTGTTGATCATTTTGCTATTCATGTGGTTTCCGTTGCAGTTTTGGAATAGAGTTTCGACAGTGTCTCTCTACAATGTTCCTCGAGTGCAAATTAGGTTGTTTAGATTTTTGTGCACTTGAGGAACTGTAGGGAGATGCTGCCGAAATTTTCCAAAACTGTAGCAGAAACCACATGAATAGCAAAAGGATCAACAAAGTCGTGTTCTCCTGAAGGGGATATGACCCAACCTGGAGGCATAAGGAGAAGAAGTGTTGGGACAGGTTTTGATTGTATCATAAATGTTGTGTGCTAACCTTATGCATATTGTCTGTTTATGTTATGACAGGAAACATGGATGATGTCCCTGACAAATCTTTTATGAATCTTCATTTTACATACCCTGATTACAGCACATGCTTAGTTAACTTCATCAATTTTGTTTCCGCTCGCACTGCTGGAATCGAATTTCTCCCTTGTCCGTGCGCAGTTTGCAGAAATGGTCCTTATTACAAGAAAGTCATAGAGATTTATCATCACTGCTTGCACCATGGTTTGGATCCGACTTACACAGTTTGGCACCTACACGGGGAAGTTTCTAGTCAACCGGCAATGATCAGTAAACGAAGACAGTGGCTTCAAGACAGAGTCCAGGCTTCTAGTGTTGCCGGTCCTTCAGTGATCCCGCCTGTGGAGATTATACAAGATGTATTTCCATACTATCCTGGATACCACGGAGATGTACCGCATAATGTCGTTGAAGAAAATGTTGAAGTTCACTTCAATGACATGGTAGATGATGATTATGCTGAGTATGAAAGACTTCTAAGGGAGTCTCAAACCCCATTGTATGAAGGGAGTGAAGAAACTGTATTAAGTGTCATATTACATGCAATGGAAATAAAACTTG
This sequence comes from Potentilla sterilis, assembly GCA_963682095.1. Classification (NCBI taxonomy): domain Eukaryota; kingdom Viridiplantae; phylum Streptophyta; class Magnoliopsida; order Rosales; family Rosaceae; genus Potentilla; species Potentilla sterilis. The sequence goes on from OY821754.1 coordinate 53,799,688, forward strand.
AAAATGGATGGTCGGATATGAGTATTGATAAATTATGTAAATGAGTGCATAAGTTTTATAAAGGGCATAAATTCCCTGTGAGTTATTCGAGAATTAAAAAAATCCTCAAGGATCTTTCCCTTGGATATGAAAAAATCCATGTTTGTGAGTTCAACTATTACCTGTTCAGGGGGGCTGGAAATAAAAGATGTAGGACTTGTCCCATATGTGGTGCTGAAAGATATAAGCCAGATACGGATGACATTCGAAAAAAGGTAATGTGGTATTTCCCTATCACTCCAAGGTTGAAACGCCTATTTATGTCCCCACACACAGCAAAGCATATGCGATGGCATAAGGAGAGGCGACAAGATGAAAATACCCTCTGGCACCCATCTGATGGAGAATCATGGCAGCATTTTAACAGGACATTTCCAGGTTTCGACGACATTAAGGGAAGAAATGTGCAGCTTGGAGTGGCAACTAATGGTTTCAGTCCATTTGAAACAATGACAACCCAACATAGTACATGGCCCGTGGTTGTGATGCCATATAATCTACCCCCTAATATGTGTATGAGGAAGGAATATAATATGCTGGCCGTGTTGATTCCTGGCCCTAAATCTCCAGAAAAGTGTCTTAGTGTACTCATTCGTCCATTGATCGACGAGCTCATAGATTTGTGGGAAATGGAGTCTATACTTTTGACAGAGTCGACAATGATGTATTCACGATGAAGGCAGTGGTGATGTGTAATATAAGTGACTTTCTTGGTTTAGAGATGCTTGCGGGCTCAACGGTGAAAGGGTACAAGGCATGTCCAATTTGTCTTGATGAGCTGACGGCGAAGTATATTTGTGGGAGAATTGTTTATGAAGGGCATCAGAAATGGCTCGACGAGAATTCACTAATGCGATCTAGTTTGGCATTTAACGGGAAGCCAGAGTGAGGAAAAAGACTAACTCATAAGAACGGAGATGAAATTTTGGAGGAAATTAGGTCATACAGTTACGCCACTCTTAGCCAGCATCCGGATTTGCGTGTCCCTTACTCAGCACACAACAGACAATGTTGGACACGAGAACGTATTCTGGATGCTTCCCTATTGGTCGTCGTTGTTACACAGGTACTGTTTAGATGTCATGCACATTGAAAAGAACGTGGGTGACAATATCCTGGCCACCATTCTTTCAATTGAAGGGAAGACCAAGGATGGTCCAAGGGCTTGTGAAGCTTTGGAGAAGAGGGGAATACGCAAAAGTCAGTGGTGTTCGGAAGCTGAAAAGAGGACGGGAAAGGTTCCTCATGCACCCTTTTTAGTTCAAGAGGATTGTCGTGAAGAAGTATTCGAATGGTTTCGCGGTGTTAGGTATCCACTTGACTATGCGGGAAGTTTGAGAAATAAGGTGAAACTATCCGAGAAAAGTTCTATGGATTGAAGACGCATGATTGCCATGTCCTACTTCAACGTCTTCTTCCAGTGGTTATCCGATGATTTTTGCCAAATAACGTCGTGAAGCCATTGATAGCATTGTCAAATTAGTTTCGGAAATTATGTGCTAGGGAGTTGAAGAAGACAGATGTCCAACTAATGAAAGATGAGATTGTGATCATTCTCGGTAATTTGGAGTTGATTTTTCCTCCACATTTCTTCACCTCTATGGTTCATCTCATGATTCATCTTCCCGAACAAGTTATGCTTACATGCCCAGTACATTTTACATGGATGTATCCGACAGAAAGGTATATGTACTAACCAGAAATGTTTATTTTGTTCAAACTAAATTTACACTAACTTTTTATATGCACTAATCATATTCATCATTTTATAGGCAATTAGGTGATTATACACAATCAATGAGTAATACACGTTACTCGGAGGTACATATAATGGGAGTCGGTACCGTACTGTAAGTCGTATATGCAATTGGAAGAACATGAAGAGCCCAATCCCCCAATATGAAATATTAGTTGTGTTTCTCCGTTAGTTCAGCCGTGTATTATGGATACCACCGGAAATATCAGATTAACAGAGGAGTAAACGGCTGAGGCTCACTGGCAAATTTTGACAGATACAGAAGAGGCTCAAGAATACCTAGACACTCATTTGCAGATGTACACAGTGAAACATGGTGACAATTACGATGAGCGTCTCATGAGGAGGAGTTTCCATCGATGGTTCTTAAGATATGTACGAAATTGAATTTTTTTTTTGTACAAAGATCCTAAACCCTAATTAGTATAACACTAACACCATCTATTTTCCAGGCAACCCATAGGCATGATGCTCAAGACCTTAATTTTAACAGGGCAATATGGTCATTGGCTCGAGATCCGCAATTCACCCGGATTTATAAGGCGTGCTATGTGAACGGTATCAACTATGTCTCATTCGATAGAGATCAAAAGCTCGTGACTCAAAATAGCGGGGTGATGTTAAGCACGAAAGTTGGAAACATGTCCCAACACTTCTATGACCATCTTGACTATGTAGTCGAGGTATGTTATCCAGACAATTTACCGGTCGTGTTGTTCAAAGTTATATGGCACAACATCACTGACGATGAGAATGCCGAAGAAATTGACACCGTCAAGGTAGATCATGGCCTGATATCAGTGGATACAAACACTAGTTACTATGAGAATTCACCATTTTGTCTTACTATCAAGACAAAACAAGTGTTCTATTTGGACGATCCTACGGCAGGTGGTACTTGGAAGGTGGTGCAAGAAATGTCGCACCGAAATGTATACAGTGCCAAAGTACTGGCAACAGAAGATACCAGACCTCCTTCAGGGAATCAAATCACAGAGCCATACCAAGAGGACACACTAAGTTCAATACAATTTTACCATATTGATGCATCTAACTCGATTTAGAAGTACACGAACAGAATGAAGAATCAAATGGTGAGGAAGATGACAGTGGCGATGAATTCGATGAGGAAGAAGAAGAAGAAGATGAAGACGATGATGGCGGAGACGACGAAGAGGAAGACTACTAGTTAATTATGGTACATGTTGTAATATGATAATGATGATATATATTTATTGTTGTAATTTTGAACAATATTTACAATATTCTAATTAAATAAAAATAAATGCATATAAGCATAATTGAAGCGAGTTGGATTGAAAATATAATTATTCAACTAATCTGTTCAGTTACATTGAAGCGCCAAATATTGGACAATATTTGTCGCTTAAAAAAGTGAAGCGACCATTTTTTGTAAAACTTCGTCGCTTTATGTCATTGAAGCGACAAAGTTTCAGCTCACTAGGTAACCTAGTGAGCTCCAACTTCGTCGCTTCATTTGATCGGAAGCGACGAAGTTTTAACCCACTAGGTAATCTAGTGAGCTGAAACGGCGTCGCTTAAAATATCTGAAGCGACGACTTTTAACTTTCGTCGCCAACTTAAAGGTCAAACGACGAGTTTTGGACATGTGTCGTCGCTTCATATTTCTAGGCGATGAGTGTTGTCTATGTTCGTCGCTTCGTATCTGATTAAATATAGAAGAAACGATTAAATGCTATCACGTACCTTTAGATGACCTTGTTTCGTCGACTCTTCCAAACATTAAACTCTCAAATAGATGAGACGTAATCAGCTATGTAAAAATTTGGGAATGTTTACCTCCCGATACTATGGCTCCCCATAGAGAGAGATAAGGTTGACCGCATCGATCGGGGCTCTAACTTTGTCGGATTTAAGTGAAATTTTGACCATTACCGTATTTCATCATAACGATCAAATGCTATTTCACATAATTTTTCAAAATTTGACTTCTTTTATATGGTTATAAGTTTAAATAAGGTTGACCGCACTTAAGCGACGGATGTTTTATATATCCGTCGCTTAAGTGCTTAAAAAAAGAGCGCGTGCCTTTTGGCAAACATTTTAAATTTCCGCCAAATATTTTAAGCGACAGAGTTTGGCATTATTCGTCGCTTCATGTGATCTGAAGCGACGATTTTTAACCCACTAGGTAACCTAGTGAGCTGAAACTTCGTCACTTCAATGATCTGAAGCGACGACTTTTAACTTTCGTCGCCAACTTAAAGGTCAAGCGACGAGTTTTGGGCATGTGTCGTCGCTTCATATTTCTAAGCGACGAGTTTTGTCTATGTTCCTCACTTGGTATCTGATTATATGAACCGGGACTTTGCTCCTTCCTCAGTAGTGCGATCCCCAAATTTCAGAACAGTTTGACAGTGGCGATTTCTTCCCCCAAACCCTAAAGCCAATCCTTCTGATTTCTTCCCCCACACCCAAACCCTAAATTCAATGGCGCCAGGTTCTACTGCCCAGCAGAGGAGGAAGCAGCTCGAAGCGAGACGGGAGAGGCAGGCGGCTGAAGTTGCAGCGAGATTGGCTGCCGCGGCGGAGGAGACGACGGCGAGAGCAGCGGCGGAGCCAATCCCTTCTCTCGAAGAAACGACCCCTTCAAACGCTGCTGCTGGAGGTGGCGGTGGCGAACCGTCAAACGCTGGAGGTAGCGGTGGCGAACCGTCAAACGCTGGAGGCAAGTACGCTGCTCCATTAAGCATTAGGACCAAGAGGGGTCCGGCGGAGCCGGGTAAGTTTTTATTTTTTCCGATTGTAATTTTTCTTGAATTCTGGTTTGGTTGTGCTGTTGTTGGTGCTATGTGTATGGTTTCGTATTGATATGTTGTTCATAAGCTGGTTGATATATTGTGGTTAAATTTCCGGCGGGGAAGGTCGGGTTGTTTTATATATTTAAGTTGGTTATTGCTGTTTTGAGTCATCCTGATGGGGTGTATGAGCCGAATGATATGGGGAGGATGGCGGTGAGTAGGGTGTTGGATAAGTTTGCAAGGTTGATTATTGATCAAAAGTTGGAGGATGTGTGTAAGGAGTTAAAGAGCAGTGAAGCTAAGCGCCAGAAAGCGGCGCTTTTGCTTTTGGCTGCGATTGTGAGGAGGGGGTCGGTTTTGGCGTCTGAGGTTGAGAAGAAGTTTGATTTTAAGTTGCAGGGTTTTGCAAGTTGGGGGTGTATAAAATGGGGTCGAATGAGAAGAAGATGAAGGTGTCGTTGAGGAAGTCGTTTGTTGCGTTTGCAATGTCGTTTCTGGAGGTGGGAGCGCCGGGGTTGTTGAGGTCGGTAATACGGCAGAAGGAAATGTATTCTTCTGTCCTCCGCTGGCTCGAGAACGATGATGAGGAGATAGTGATATATATTCTGTCCGCAGTGCAGAACATGATACTTGTTGAGGGTTCAACGGTACCCCCTGCTAAGCTTTGGAGTGTTCTGTTTGGGAGTGGTACTTTAGAACAATTGGCCAATATTTCTGGAAGGGAGGATGGTGGGCCTTCTGCGGAATTGGCGTACAGGGTCTTACTTATGGTTTGCACTGATCCATCTAATGGCCTGATGGCAGATTCAAAGAGACATCTGAAAGGAAATTTAAAGCGGCAAATGGACCTAATGAAGAAGTTTTGCTTCTGACTTGCTGCCAAGTTCATACGCATGTTTCACCTTTATTTTTGGTGAATTTAAAAATATTGCTGGCAGCAGGCAGCTTTTGTTTCAACTAGACTTACATATATATTTTCTAGCAATTCTATTTTTTTTTTTCGTATATTCTCTTGTACAGTAGTGCTTATCATCGTTACCTTCTATAATTGTATATGCTATATGATACTTACATGTTTATTCATCTCTTGACTTCATCTTTCTGGCAGAGGTGGTTGATATGACAACGGGAGAGAAGGTGAAGGGGCGGAACCTTGGAAAGCTCGGCTTCATCACGGGCACAAAGACCCAGTATTTGAGGACCCTAAACAACAACCAGCCTCTGAAGGTTGAGTACGCCGAAGAGCACAAGGGTCCGTGCCTCTTGAAGTTGAGGACTTTGATGTCCCGAGACATCAGGAGCGCCGTCCGGAGCAAGGTGTCGATGCTTGCGCCATCTTTTGCTGAGCTGGATGAGGAGCACCGAGATGCACTGAGCACTTATATGGAGGTAATATGTTATTTTACAATAATTTCGTAAAACAAAATTAACATACCACATTATATTGAAATATGTTATTTTATTACTAATCATTTTTTTGAATTATTTTTTACTAGACGCTCTATGACCTCCCTTCCACCGAGACAGGCTTGTGGAAGTACATCGACGAGACCGCTGCCAAGATTTACAAGGATTGGAAGTACGACTGCCATACTCACTACGTTGAGGTATCAAAAGCGACGCCGGCAGAGTTCATCCACGGACCTGAGCAGTGGGAGTACCTCAAAGTTCACTTTGAGGACAGCGATTTCAAGGTAATGGAAATTAATTACAGGTTTTAACTTCATATAATTTCATAATTCTCATATTAAATATTTTAATATATATTCGTACGGTTCTTTACAGAGGATGTGTGCTCGGAACGCCGCTAACTGGAACACGAGAAAGGAGATGGGGTATGTAATCAACCACCACTCCGGCACCACTCCTTACAGCTACCGTGTCATTGCGAATGAGGCCAAAGGGCATCTCGCCCCTATACTGCAGACAGTCTGCGATGTTTATGAATCATCGCCGAATGCGCAGGAAAAAGTGGTGAGCTCCTTTCCAATTCACCAATGTGATTTTTTTTTTTTAATTAAAATGTATAATAATCTATTGGACTTGTTTTTATTTGCAGGCAGCGGTGAAGAGGAAGATAGCTGAGCTGTGTGCTAGCCGAGCGAGTGAAGCCGACAGTGACGTGACGGGCCCCGTTACCGTCGAGGAGCAGATGGCTATAGTCGAGAAGGAGCTCGGTGGGAAGCCGGGGACGAGGGTCCGAGGTAATTTTTTTTGCACCTAAATCTTTTACAAGTTTTACTTTTTAGATTTTAATTTGACTAATGTTTTTCTTTTACCAATTTTGTAGGGCTAGGGGGTGTATTAAGACGCCCCCCAAAACCAAGAGGCGGTGCACGCGTGTCCCGAGGTGATGAGGATTTGAGGAGCCAGCTAGCAGCCGTCAGCGAAAAGTGCAGAGTCGCGCAAATCGAGAAAGAAGAGATGAGGCAGCGTGTGGCAGCGTTGGAGGCTACCGTCCAAGCTTTCATGGCGGGCCAAGGCAATTTCGGTGACAATGCCGCCACAACAGCTCCGGTCGCCGATAAATCCTCATGTGCTTCATTAGGTACCCGCGGTGATAATGATGCCCTTGATTATGACCTTATTTTTTCTTTGTACATATTATTGTAGGAAGCTGGATATTGTAGTACATTCTCCGATTATCGTACATTGTAATTATTGTACTTTTGAATGAAATTTACGTATTTATAAAATGAATTGTGTTTGTGTTATGTTGGATGTGTGAAATTGTGACTGAAAATGCAGGTTTTGCGACGATTTAATCGATATTGAAATTGGGTAAAAACTGACCAGAAACCTGTTTTTCTAATCTGTAACTCTGAACGAAGCAACGAATATTGCCCAATATTCGTCGCATAACAATCCTAGCGACGATCAAATTTCGTCGCTTAGATTACGTCAGACGACGAATTTTGACCCAAAAGTCGTCGCTTAGTTTTTAAAAGCGACGACTCAAAGTTGGTTGCTTTGATTTCCCAAGCGACCACTCAAAGTTGGTCGCTTTGATTTTCTAAGCGACCACTCAAAGTTGGTCGCTTTGATTTTCCAAGCGACCACTCAAAGTTGGTCGCTTTGATTTGAGTGGTCGCTTCTGTTGTGAAACGACGAACTTAGAAGTCGTCGCTTGGAAAGTCGAAGCGACGACTTTTGGTTCAAAATTCGTCTCTTCGGTGCTGAGACGACGAAAATGAAGCGACGACTTTTTGTCTCGTCGGTGTCGAAGCGACGAAAAAAATTCCGAACTTTTCTGAAGTAGTGTTACTTACATTTCATTTGCGCAATATTTTGGTGGCTAGGTTAGGCCTTGAATAATTTGTTTATCAAAATCCGTAAGCAGTTCTCGAACCATATAATAGCTAGTAGGTTGTTGGTTAACGCGAAATGATTCCTCAAATAAACAATATGATTTTATAGTATGATTCCAAATCAATATGATTTGCTGCCGTTCTCGTACCTTTTGTTTATCATATTCTTTATCCTTTTTTAGTAAACAATACGATTCCAAATCAAGCGATTACAAAAGATTTGCTCCAAATGAAACAAGTGTGCATACAATAGATGTAAAGCAAAAAAATACCGCAACCTTTCTCTTTATTCTCTCTTTGTAGAAAACCTAGTGTTAGGATTTTGAGAATAGCTGAGCGGTGCGACTCTAATGGTAGCAGTGACGGCTTCGGTAGATTCCATGACTACACGTCTGGTGTCCAAGCTCACTCTCGGAAAGGAGGAAGAGCCGGTGTCTGGAAAAAGGTTTTGTTGCACCTCAGTTTTATTTGGTTGGATGCTTCAACACAGCCAAGGCAGTGGGTTTTGATTCTTTCTGCAGTGCAGTGCGTTCTATGTGGAAAACTTTGGTTCCTGTAGAGATAGCGGCACGACACATAGGTTTTTCGATCTTCACGTTCAACAACGAGCGTGATCTGTCTAGGGTTAAGAAGGGAGGTCCGTGGAGCTTTCAGAGGGCCGTGATAATCCTTAACAATTACGATGGTTTCTCAGACATCAAGTAGGTCCCTCTCGACTTTATTTGGATTTGGGTTGTGATAGGAGCACAATGTGCGACGATATTATATGCTTTTGCCCTCGTTTATGCTTTGTTTAACCTTTATTTGTCTAAGATAGAGTCATAATGTAATTTAGTGTTAATTTGGTAGAGTTTGGCGAAAAATAGTTAAGAATCCGAAAAATGACTAAGTTTGAGAAATCTGGAAAATAATGCAAAATATGTCTTTTTCGTGATTTTGAGATGAATTAAACTGTGATCTATCCTTGTCCGAATTCTATGAAATTTGGCGTGCTTAATATTCATATGCTGAGGAAGGTTGTGTTAAAATTTCAGATCAATCGGAGTTCAAGAAGTCACCCAAAAGTTGGCTGCAATACGGCAGTCCGAGCATTCCAATCCAGGGACTTCCAGGATTTTCCTGGGACTTTGTCCCAACTTCGAAAAATCATTCCCGTCGACTCACAAGGAATTTGATCGAACTGTTTTATGGAGAGATGGCCATATGTGTCTAGTTTATCTGAGACTTGGAATCGCATCAATCGGAGCTCCACGGATGGAGATATATCGGAATTACTGCAACAAGGTCAAATCTGCCGATTCCAGGAACCTATTGCCCCCTTTTTGTGTTTTCTGTTTTTAATGGACCAAATGGTGCACAAATGCATTTTTGAAGATGGTTCAAGCTTTATGAAGGGAAGAGGAAGACACTAGGCCATGGCATTGAAGAAAAATTGAAGAAAGAAGTTCTCCTAGTCACACTAGGAGAAGCTGCCGAATAGAGGCAGATTGTGTGCTTGATGTTGCTGCCGGCAATTGAAGCATTTTTGGTGGATTAAGACCTATCAATTGAAGTCCAATGATCATACAAGAAGTCCATGAAGATGTGAAGCCCAAGCCTTGAAGAAAATTTCAGAAAAAGAAAACCTAATTGAACCATGAAAGGAAGGTTGCAAATCCTTATTCCACTTGGTTTTCTCTATTCCTTTTGCTATAGGGCTGCCGGCACCCCCTCTCCTATATAAAAACCCTCACTTTTTCATTTTGAAAATTATCTCATCTCAAGCATAAAATCCTAGCCAAAAGCTCTACCAAGTCTTTCAAGTACCAACACCTAAATACTTAGCCAAAACCCATCACCACCACCACCAATACTACCGAACCCTTCCACCTTGGTTTCTGCCGATTCCTGTTCCTGCCGAGCATCAAGGAGCAGCAGCCGAGCTTCATCTTGTCACCTTTGAGGAGTCTTCAAGGTTCTTAAAGTGTGATCCATTCCCCTATGGCTTTTGTATTTATTTATGTTTGGTTGTTTTGTACGGATTTATTTCGATTCTTGGTTTTTCTTGAAACTATGTATGAACCGATTCTTGTATGTTATATATGGTTTTTCTGAATTTTAACTTATGGATTTTGTATGTATGGATAATTAGGACAGTGATATTAGAAGCATGTTTAGGATTTAATTTGGTTAGTAATCTAAGAAGTGTGCCTTATAAACCGAAGCATTAGTATTGGCTAGAAGCATGTAAATCTAGATGTTAGGTTTCATTTAACCGAGTAATACGAATAAGTCATACGCTGGAGTAGTTTGTTTTGTGTTGCTCACCTAGGGTAAAAACCTTAGATTACTTGCATGTTAAATAAGATGATTGACAACCTTGCTTGTTTACATGTCTTCGATTTAGACTCATATGCTTAAATGTTAAAACGTGTAAAACCGGATTAACATTACCTTAGAAGTCATACGCTGGAGTAGTTTCTAAGAATATTAAGAAGTCTAACAATTGGAAAACTGCTGGAGGCTCTAGTTGTGTCGAAACTAATTTAGGTTTTGAACATGCTAAATATTTGATCCTTACCTTCTTGCATGCAAATCTATGTGTTAAAGAGTCTTTTGTGTGAACTGTTTTGTGTGAGAGATGATGATCACTTGTATATAGTAGCTTAGGTTTATTTTCTGCTTTATTTTCGTGTAATTTAGGTTTAGGGCACCAAGCTGCCGATTCATACAATCCCCCATTTGTGACAATTTTGTGTATATGTTTGTATATATTTGTCTAACAATTTCATATCTCAGGTACCCTTAATTCCCGGCCTAGAACGATCCCTACTTATGTCTATACTACTAACGATTGCAGGGTTTATTATTGCATGCGAGCTTAGGCTCACGTCAATTTTTGGCGCCGTTGCCGGGGATTATAAAAGCTTGTTTTATGAATTTGTTGTGTATATAATGTTGCTGGAAATTTTTGTTGTGAATTTGTAAAGTTGTAATTTCAATTTTATTTTGGGATTTTGTAAAGTAGAAATATGCTTCGGCATGTAGAGTTTAAATTTCGGAAGTTGCATGATGTATATTGATGTATGTTGGTAATCACTTAGTTTAATTTCTAGGGAGTTGATAGTGTTGTGTATGTTTGGGTTTATTGTAGTTTCTAAAGTGTAACATGTAGGTGAAGCCACTTTTGTTGATCATAACCAAAACCCTTCATGTGAATGGTGCTATGTCGGAGGCCGTTTCTATGTAGATTGGGAAACGCGGGATACTTCCCCCCCACGCATATAAGCGTTTCTTCGGTAATAGTATTACTTCTATGAGGTTGAGGGCGGTTTTAATCAACACTTGTAGACTGCTAGGGATCCGTGTTTGTTTTACAAAGTATGGGGAAGTTATTTTCATAGATATGGTTCTCAGGTTTGTTTAACTGGATCTCAAGGCCCATAGACTGATGTTCATTCTCGGTGAGTGAGTCGATAGGGGGTTCGCCCTCCGTGGTGTCCAACAACGAGTCCTGCCTGGTTCCTGTAGGGGGTTCGCCCTCCGTGATTGTAATGACCTTTGAAACGTAAAATCCGCACGACCTAGTCGACATCTTGTGCCGATGCATCACCTCACTTTAGACGCTAGAACATAACTTGACATATGTGGCCTATTTTCTTCAAAGATAAAACATGTTTTGTGGTTCAAACTCTTGAGGTATATCGGGTTAAGCATGATACTACCGGGGGCTGTATCAGTCCATTGCACCGTTATCTCCTCTGCTCCACGTACTTCGAGAGTTAGAACAAATTTAAAAGAAATTAGACTTAGCGATTACATGATCATGAACGTTCCAATTTTTTTTCTTCTCTTGTTGCCGAACTATATTGATGTTTTGCCGAAATTTTGTGCCTTTGCCGAATGTTCATATGTGTATCATTGTTGAAATATGTTGTGTAATCGCCAATGCCGTGGCTTGTAATTATGTATATTCTTGCTTTCTATTTCTTTACGATGTTCTAACTTGTTCAAATGTTGCAAATTTTAGAAATAATGTATGTCCGAATCTAATATCTGGACAAGAGATCTTCAAGGCCGTTTGCAACGTTTAGATCAAGAGCTCGCTATTGCTCGTTTTGTGCCATTACCGCCATCGTCACCAACCAGTTCATCAGTGTCATCATCATTGCCGTCATCACCCATTGTGCCGTTAGTTTCAGATTCATTGCCGAGCTCCCCATCAGTAGTTTCATCGTCTTGTGATCTTCAGAATCCAGAATTTGAAGCCTTTGCCGAATCGGAGAAAGAAGAAGAGATTATGGCATCAATCAGATCACAGAATGGTCATGTTGCTGGAGCTGGTATTGCTCCTTCAAATATCACTTATCCTCCCTTGGAAGCTGACAAGACAGGAGAGATTGAATTGAGGAGTGGATTCCTCCATAAGCTGAAATCATTTTATGGGATGCCAAGTGAGGATCCTAACAAGCATCTACAGTGGTTTAACTTCACCACGGAGTCTATGTGTCCAAGAGGGACCGATTTGCAACACTTCAAAATGAAGGCATTTCCGTTTTCTTTAGAAGATCAAGCGATGGAGTGGTTGTTTGAGGTGCCTAGTGGTCGCATTGTTTCGTGGAGTACTATGATGGATGAGTTTTTGCTCAAGTACTTTCCTGCTTCACGTATCACTGATTTGAGGAAGCAAATAACAAGTGTGAAGCAAGCCGGAGATGAGACTTTCTTCGACTACTATAAGAGGTTTAAGTCCCTAGTTTCTTTGTGTCCATCGCATGGCATAAGCGATGGACTCTTGTTGCAATATTTTTAGGAGGGATTGCGTGTCATGGAGAGAGAGTTTCTTGACTCGGCCGCGGGAGGTAGCTTTTTGGAGTTAAATGCTGGTGCGGCAAGAAGTTTGTTGGAAGTTCGTGCCTTGAACAACCAACAATTTGGCATGGCACGAAGCAATGTGCAAAGGAATGACAAAGTGCATGAGACGTCTTCAAGCTCAAAGTTAGAGGATAAAGTGGACAAGCTTACCGACTTGGTGAGTAATTTGATGAAGAAGCGTGCTAGTGTTTGTGGAATTTGCACCGAGGGCCATGAGACCAACCAATGCCCTAAATTTGGAGTTAATGAGGGAGTAGAGGAGTGCAATGCTATTGGCTTTCAAGGAGGCCAACGTTTTGGAAATTTCAACCCGAGGTTCAATGATCATCCAAACTTTCGATGGGCGAACAATGACAATGTGCTTAGGGCACCTATGCAACCGAGAGAGGGAGGAGCACCGTTTGCACCGATGCCACCATTTGTGCCTCGGCAGCCATATATGCCGAACCAAGGAGCTTTTGGGGCATTGCCGAACCAACACCAAGGAGGGCCGAGCCAAGGCCAAGCCGCACCGAGCAATCCGAACTATGATGCTTTGATTCAATCTTTGTCAAGTGCTACTCAAGCATTACTCGTGGGGCAACAAAATCATCAAAAGGACATTGGTGAGCTCAAGACTCAAATGGGTCAAGTTGTAGATTTCATGGGAAGATTTAATGAGCAAGGGAAGTTGCCAAGCAATACAATTCCCAATCCGAGGAACGAGAAAGCCAAAGTGATTCAAACTCGTAGTGGAAGAGAGTTGTTCCCTCCAACAAGTCCAAAGAAGAAGCGAGTAACTTTCAAAGTCATTGAGGATGAAGAGATGGCTGCCGGACCTGCAATTGCCGGCAGCCATGATGGGAATTATGACCATGCTGCCGAGAAGGGAGAGATTGCCGAGCATGATGCAACCGGCAAGGAAAATTATGCCGAGCAAGGAAGAGAGGTCGGCCACACTGTAAAAGATAAGGGGCTGCGCAATGAACTTGAGTACGATCCTGCAACATCAGTGAATGAAGTATTGCCGGGCCAAGCAAGCAAGGGAGGGGTGCCGACATCAAGCATTCCATTTCCTTCTCGCTTTGCTAGATCGAAGAAGGATAAGTCCGATGAGGAGGTGTTGGAGATTTTCCGGAAAGTGCAAGTCAACATCCCTTTATTGGAGTGCATTAAGAAAGTACCGAAGTATGCTAAGTTTTTGAAGGAGCTTTGCACGGCTAGAAGGCATACTAGGGAGACTCGTGTGGTGACTATGAGCGAGACGGTGTCGGCCGTTATTCAAAAGAAGTTGCCGCCAAAGATGAAGGATCCGGGAAGCTTCAATGTGCCTTGTGTCATAGGCAACACTCGTTTTGAGGATGTGATGTTGGATTTGGGAGCATCGATCAATGTCATGCCACTCAATGTGTATCAAACGTTGAGTATAGGGCCTCTCAAGAAGGATAATGTCATCATTCAACTTGCGGATCGCTCAAGCAAGTATCCGGAGGGTTATGTGGAGGATGTGTTGGTGCAAGTCAACCAATTGATTTTTCCCGCCGATTTTTATGTGGTTGAGATGGAGGATTCGCCGGTCAATAGCACTCAATTGCTACTAGGGCGACCATTTATGAGGACGGCGCGCACAAAGATAGATGTGGCCGAGGGCAACCTAACTATGGAGTTTGATGGTGAGATGATCAAGTTCAATGTGTTTGATGCCATGAAGTTCCCTAATGTTGATTTGAAGGAGGGTTGTGCCATGGATGTTTTGGAGGAGGTCGAGCAAGTTATGTCGACCTCGCTCGACGCATAGCAATTAGCGATTGAGCATGGGGTCGGATTTGACAAGAAGGGAGAACGAGTCACGGAAGATAGCATCATTGCCGAGCCATACAAGATATTGCCGAGCTTAGTGGAAGTGTGTGCCGAGTTAGAGGCTCGGCCTTATTCAAAATATGATTCGTTCTTGTCAATTCCAAGTGCCACAACAAAATTTCGACAAAGTGTGGAAGAGGCCCCAAAGTTAGAACTAAAAGAGCTCCCTAGTCATTTGAAGTATGTTTATCTTGGAGAAGAAGATACACTACCGGTTATTGTGTCTTCAATGCTTAGTGAGAAGCAAGAGGTAGATTTGATACCTGTGCTTAAGAAGTACAAGACCGCCATAGGTTGGACCTTAGCGGACATCAAGGGAATAAGCTCTACTACTTGTGTTCATCGCATCTTGTTAGAAGAAGAGGCTAAGCCGACAAAGGAAGCTCAACGTCGACTTCACCCTCCCATGATGAAAGTTGTGAAGGAAGAAATCATCAAGTTGCTTGATTGTGGGGTGATTTACCCAATTTCGGATAGTAAGTCGATATCTCCCGTGCAAGTAGTACCAAAGAAGAGTGGTGTAACGGTTGTCAAGAATGAGAAGAATGAGCTTGTGCCACAAAGACTTGTAACCGGTCATCGGATGTGCATCGATTATAGGAAGCTTAACGCTACAACGAGAAATGATCACATGCCTTTGCCGTTTATGGATCAAATGTTAGAGAGGCTAGCCGGCCATTCTTACTATTGCTTTCTTGATGGATATAGTGGCTATAATCAAATCATGATACACCTGGATGATCAAGAGAATACCACTTTTACTTGTCCATTTGGCACGTTTGCTTATCGGCGGATGCCATTCGGACTATGCAACGTACCCGGCACTTTTCAAAGATGTATGTATGCTATCTTCTCGGATTTTATTGAAGACATTATCGAAGTGTTTATGGATGATTTATTGTGTATGGAAGCACCTTCGATGCATGTTTGGGGAACTTGGAGAAGATACTTGAGAGGTGTGTAGAGACAAATCTTGTGCTCAATTGGGAGAAGTGTCACTTCATGGTCATGCAAGGTATTGTACTAGGGCACATTATTTCGGCAAGAGGCTTAGAGGTTGACAAAGCCAAGGTGGAGCTAATACAAGCATTGCCGAGCCCTAGGTGTGTGAAGGATGTTAGTAGTTTTCTTGGCCATGCGGGGTTTTATCGAAGATTTATCAAGGACTTCTCTTCAATTGCCAAGCCATTGAGCAACTTGTTACAAAAGGAGGTGACATTTGAGTGGTCGGAGGCGTGTGAGAGAGCTTTTTGCCGATTGAAGGAGCTCTTGTGTACGGCGCCAGTTTTGATGCCACCAAATTGGGATGAGCCATTTGAGTTGATGTGTGATGCTAGTGATTATGCACTTGGAGCGGTACTTGGACAACGAATTGAGAAGAAGCCATGCGCCATTTACTATGCTTCAAGGACTCTCAACGATGCTCAACTCAACTATACAACAACGGAGAAGGAACTCTTAGCGGTAATTTTTGCTTTGGAAAAGTTTCGATCATATCTTTTGAATTCCAAAGTCATTGTTTATAGTGATCATGCCGCTTTGAGATATCTTATGACGAAGAAGGATGCTAAGCCGAGGCTCATTCGATGGATTCTTTTGCTTCAAGAATTCGATATTGAGATTAAAGACAAGAAAAGAGTAGAGAATGTAGTAGCCGATCATTTGAGTAGACTTGTGAAGGAAGAGGATCGGCTGCCCCTATGTGAAACCTTTCCGGATGAGCAACTTTTTCGACTTGAAGTGCATGAGCCTTGGTATGCCGACATTGCAAATTTTCTTGCTACAAACCGATTTCCCAAGGAGTTGCCGAACCACCAACAAAAGAGAATAAGGAAGCAAGCTCGACACTTTTTGTGGGATGATCCGTACTTATGGAGGCAATGTGGTGATCAAGTTATTCGAAGATGTGTTCCGGAGAATGAGCATCGATCCATCCTTGCTTTTTGTCATAGCGAAGCTTGTGGTGGGCACTTTGGACCAAAGAAAACGGCATTAAAGGTTCTTAGTTGTGGTTTTTATTGGCCTTCAATTTTTAAAGATGCATTCATGTTTTGCAAGGCGTGTGATAGGTGCCAACGTGTGGGGAAGATTAGCGGGCGTGATCAAATGCCGCTCACGCCTATCCTTGTGGTTGAAATTTTTGATGTTTGGGGAATTGACTTCATGGGACCGTTTCCTTCAAGTAAGGGTTTTCTTTACATATTGCTTGCGGTTGATTATGTGTCGAAGTGGATCGAAGCAAGGGCTACACGCACCAATGATGCCAAGGTGGTAGCCGGGTTTCTCAAGACCAACATCTTTTCACGTTTTGGAGTTCCAAGGGTCTTGATTAGCGATGGAGGATCCCATTTTTGTAACCGCACTATTGAAGCCTTATTGAGGAAGTATGGAGTCACACATAAAGTTTCTACACCGTATCATCCCCAAACAAGTGGTATGGCCGAGGTGAGTAATCGAGAGATCAAGCACATTTTGGAGAAATCGGTTGGACCTTCAAGGAAGGATTGGAGTGATCGTCTCGAGGATGCTTTGTGGGCATATAGGACTGCATACAAGACACCGATAGGTATGTCTCCTTTTCGGTTGATTTATGGCAAAGCATGTCACTTACCGGTTGAGTTAGAACACAAAGCATGGTGGGCCGTTAAACGTTTCAACATGGACATCAATGAGGCCGGCCTTCATAGGAAGCTTCAACTCAATGAACTTGAAGAAATACGCAATGAAGCATATGAGGCCGCTTGGATCTACAAGGAGAAAACAAAGGCTTATCATGATAAGATGATCCGGGGCAAAAAGTTTGAAGTTGGTCAAAAAGTTCTCCTGTTTAATACACGGCTTCAACTCTTTCCGGGAAAGTTGCGCTCTCGTTGGATCGGACCATTCATTGTTCTTCAAGTGTTTCCTCATAGCGCCATAGAGATTCGGAATGAAGTTACAGGAAACACATTCAAGGTAAACGGCCATCGTCTCAAGCCTTACTACTCGTCCTTTCAAGAACACACGGTGGAGGAGGCTTGCATATCAACTACCCCACACTTGCCGGCCACAAACCTTGCTGCCGAGCAGCAGCACCCCACTCCAGCCGCGGCACCACCCCCTGCTGGACCTGCCATTGCCGGCAGGGTTGACACACTCCCACAGGATACGCCGGATATGCTTGCAGCAGGCTCGGACACGCAGCAACAAACCACTGATACGCCCTCCGCTGTATCCGATACAACGCAGGACACCATTGACACAACCGATGCGGACACGAGGTGCGATGCACTTCTTGTTGCCCTTCTTCATGCCGATTTGAGTTACTTTGGAGCAAGATGAACACATACAAACACGGTGAAAAGTCTAGGCTATGGACTATAAACACAAAGCGCTACTTGGGAGGCAACCCAAGTCAATCAAAGAAAAGTGAAGGAGCCATCACCGGGAGTTTGAAATTTCTTAACTCTTCTCTTTTTCTTTGATTTGTGATGATATGTTGGAATATGTTAGTCGATTGCATGCTTAGGAAATTCATTGATATTGTTTTGTGCTTACATTGAGGATAATGTAATTTTCTAAGTATGGGGTGGGATAGCATGTTCCGTTTTTGTTTTATGTTTTTGTGTGTTTAGTTTAGAAAAGAAAAATTCAGAAAATTGTAACTCAAAAATAGAGTGTTTAAATTTTTGTTTCGAGTCTTAGGATGCCCCTAATATGTCAATGATGTTTTTCTCCTCTTTGCATACATAGATGATGGTTATGCATGATATTAAAATTGTAAGTTTCATGGATTATGTGCATTGGTAGGAGCATGTAGGATGTGTTGATTATTAAGCATGCATGTTTTAGCTAATTTATTTAGAAAATAACCTATGTGAGCTTTAGTGCCAAATTGCTTTCTTCTTGAGCGATAAAAAGATAAAATTCAATAGATTCGTAGGAAGCATGAAACCTCATAATTCTTTGATTATTCGATGACTATGTGACATAGCTTTTTAATGAACTCTAGTATGCTAGAACTTACTCTTGTTGATTGTCGAAACGTTTATATCATAAAATACCTTGAGTTTGAATATGATTGAATAAAGATCATGTAGGTTTACCACCATAGCCAAATAAAGCATGTGCCCTATTGGAGCCCGTCGTGGGACACCTTAGTAAACCCCTTTGAGCCTATGTTGAGCCTTTTCTTTCATCACCCTTAAACACTTTCCATGAACTTAGTATAGTGATGCCTTTACCTTGTGTGTCGGCAAAGCTTGATTTTTGAAAGCGTTTTCGCGTGTGTGATGAAGAAGAACAAGTGTGGGGTAGACGTAGCCATAAAATTATATGAAAAATGTATGCATGCCGTCCCTATGAAAAAGAAAAGAAAAATGCTCGGATTAAAAAGAAAAGAAAAAGAAGCCGAGAGCAAGAAAAGAAGAGGGCACGGCATAGGCATAGAAAATTAAAATTTTGTACATGGCTATTGTCTTGAGTATTGTTGTAATGTTATGGGAAGAAAAGAATGAAGTATGGGTCCAACAAGATGAAATTTGACCCTTTCGGCGAGAAGACATAAGGAGATCGAGCTTTGCTAAAGGCCTTAGTGACGTCTTTGAGCCTCCTTATCCAAATATCGAATACCTCTTAGCCTAGCCTCATTACAACCATTTTATTGATCTTTTTCATGATTCTTAAGATGGTTAAATTTGATTGTGGAGATTATCTCAAGAGTAAGCATATGGTTTTGGTTCATTGGTGCATATAGTTGTTATATGAGGTTTTTCCATAAAAATTCACAAAGTGCTTTTGTTTCTTCGATATATATGCAAGTCACTCTTTGTAATTCATGATCTTTCGCTTGCATATACTATTGAGTGAATAACCATGCTTTGAGAGAAATGAAGAGAGTATGCCTAGTGAGGTGATTTGAATTAGTTTTAACATGTTTACATGCTTACCTTTTGTTCTTATGCTTTTATTGATGTCACATGTTCATGAAACTTGGAATTTTCGTGCTTAGTATTCCCATGCATTTAACTTGAAAGCTATGTGTACATACGAGCCTGAGACAAATTGTTAGGGGCAATAGTTTGTTTAGAGTCTAGTTTAATTTAGTTTGCTAAGGGACTAGCAAAGGATAAGTGTGGGGTAGTTGATAGGAGCACAATATGCCACGATATTATATGATTTTGCCCTCGTTTATGCTTTGCTTAACCTTTATTTGTCTAAGATAGAGTCATAATGTAATTTAGTGTTAATTTGGTAGAGTTTAGCGAAAAATAGTTAAGAATCCGAAAAATGACTAAGTTTGAGAAATCTGGAAAATAATGCAAAATATGTCTTTTTCGTGATTTTGAGATGAATGAAACTGTGATCTATCCTTGTCCGAATTCTATGAAATTTGGCGTGCTTAATATTCATATGCTGAGGAATGTTGTGTTAAAATTTCAGATCAATCGGAGTTCAAGAAGTCACCCAAAAGTTGGCTGCAATACGGCAGTCCGAGCATTCCAATCCAGGGACTTCCAGGATTTTCCTGGGACTTTGTCCCAACTTCGAAAAATCATTCCCGTCGACTCACAAGGAATTTGATCGAACTGTTTTATGGAGAGATGGCCATATGTGTCTAGTTTATCTGAGACTTGGAATCGCATCAATCGGAGCTCCACGGATGGAGATATGCCGGAATTACTGCAACAAGGTCAAATCTGCCGATTCCAGGAACCTACTGCCCCCTTTTTGTGTTTTCTGTTTTTAATGGACCAAATGGTGCACAAATGCATTTTTGAAGATGGTTCAAGCTTTATGAAGGGAAGAGGAAGACACTAGGCCATGGCATTGAAGAAAAATTGAAGAAAGAAGTTCTCCTAGTCACACTAGGAGAAGCTGCCGAATAGAGGCAGATTGTGTGCTTGATGTTGCTGCCGGCAATTGAAGCATTTTTGGTGGATTAAGACCTATCAATTGAAGTCCAATGATCATACAAGAAGTCCATGAAGATGTGAAGCCCAAGCCTTGAAAAAAATTTCAGAAAAAGAAAACCTAATTGAACCATGAAAGGAAGGTTGCAAATCCTTATTCCACTTGGTTTTCTCTATTCCTTTTGCTATAGGGCTGCCGGCACCCCCTCTCCTATATAAAAACCCTCACTTTTTCATTTTGAAAATTATCTCATCTCAAGCATAAAATCCTAGCCAAAAGCTCTACCAAGTCTTTCAAGTACCAACACCTAAATACTTAGCCAAAACCCATCACCACCACCACCAATACTACCGAACCCTTCCACCTTGGTTTCTGCCGATTCCTGTTCCTGCCGAGCATCAAGGAGCAGCAGCCGAGCTTCATCTTGTCACCTTTGAGGAGTCTTCAAGGTTCTTAAAGTGTGATCCATTCCCCTATGGCTTTTGTATTTATTTATGTTTGGTTGTTTTGTACGGATTTATTTCGATTCTTGGTTTTTCTTGAAACTATGTATGAACCGATTCTTGTATGTTATATATGGTTTTTCTGAATTTTAACTTATGGATTTTGTATGTATGGATAATTAGGACAGTGATATTAGAAGCATGTTTAGGATTTAATTTGGTTAGTAATCTAAGAAGTGTGCCTTATAAACCGAAGCATTAGTATTGGCTAGAAGCATGTAAATCTAGATGTTAGGTTTCATTTAACCGAGTAATACGAATAAGTCATACGCTGGAGTAGTTTGTTTTGTGTTGCTCACCTAGGGTAAAAATCTTAGATTACTTGCATGTTAAATAAGATGATTGACAACCTTGCTTGTTTACATGTCTTCGATTTAGACTCATATGCTTAAATGTTAAAACGTGTAAAACCGGATTAACATTACCTTAGAAGTCATACGCTGGAGTAGTTTCTAAGAATATTAAGAAGTCTAACAATTGGAAAACTGCTGGAGGCTCTAGTTGTGTCGAAACTAATTTAGGTTTTGAACATGCTAAATATTTGATCCTTACCTTCTTGCATGCAAATCTATGTGTTAAAGAGTCTTTTGTGTGAACTGTTTTGTGTGAGAGATGATGATCACTTGTATATAGTAGCTTAGGTTTATTTTCTGCTTTATTTTCGTGTAATTTAGGTTTAGGGCACCAAGCTGCCGATTCATACAATCCCCCATTTGTGACAATTTTGTGTATATGTTTGTATATATTTGTCTAACAATTTCATATCTCAGGTACCCTTAATTCCCGGCCTAGAACGATCCCTACTTATGTCTATACTACTAACGATTGCAGGGTTTATTATTGCATGAGAGCTTAGGCTCACGTCAGGTTGTAATAACAGGTTTACCACCGACGCTCTCAACTGTGGCTATTGTTCGCCTTGTCGGGAAGACGATAGGTCCTGTCATTCAGGTTGACACTGCTGCTCTGAACCGAGGCATCGCTAGGGTTCGACTTGTCCTTCCGCTTAATGCTCCAGTGAAAGCTGAACGCCGACTTAAGGTTTCCCCTTCTGATCGATGTTATCAAGGTGGAATATAAGTATGAGCGATTGCTGGGGAGATGTCGCACCTGCTTTCGAATTGATTATAGAGGGCAGGCTTGCCCGAGTGAGGGAGCGGAGGCAGAAGAGCACCTGAGCTCCAACATCATCGCCTCTCAAGCTGTTGTGCCTCCAGTGATGGTATTTAGGGCAAACTCGGTTCCAGGTATGCCTAAATCCACCTTTCCTTCGCTTTCATCTCTTTCGGGGTTGTTTCCGAAGGAAAAACGCCAGGTACAGATTTGGGAAGTACTGGAGTTTCCATCTCTATCGAAGGTGGCCGGTAGGAGTCTGGCGTATTAGGGATGAGGAGGATTCAATTTCTGGTAAGCGTTCCAAGCACTATCTGGAGATTATTCCTCTGGATCTTGGACTTGGAGATCTAGGATTCATGGTGGGAAATGATGGCTCCATTGGTCTCGCTCGCAAATCTCCGAAGAAGCGTGGACGTCCCAGAGGGAGTAAGAACAAGAAACCGGCAATGAATTTGAATTTTGACTCGATGGCGTCATCGTCTGGGGCTGCTGGGACGTTTGATACTCCTGAAGAAGGTGAACATGCATGTGGGGGTTCGATGGAGCCAGGGTCGGCCTCTAAGGGTGGAGATGGAACCAATGATGAGTGATCCCGAGCAGCAGCTGCAACAAGATCCCATCATGAGGGTAGGGAATGTCGTTCTACCTTCACTTGAAAGGTACACCGTGTGGTCTCTAAGCTTGAGGGTTTTGGTGGAGTCCTTTATACTATTGTGATGGTTATTTGCTTTCATAGCTTGTTGTCCGTTTGTTTGGACATTTTCTTTATTCGGATTTTGGTTTCATTTATTTCGTTTCGTTGCTTTTTATTTTGGAACTTTTAGTTTGTAGTGGAGCCCGACTCTTGCTTGACCAGACATAATTCGGTCGTATGACTTTTACCGTTGGAATATATCCATCATTTTCAAAAAAAAAAACAAACAAGTGTGCATACAATCAATATCCCGCAAATCACTTTCTTTCAAAAAAACAAAACAAAAAACAAAAAAAAAATCCCTCAAATCACTCGAGAACTTTTCTGCTTAATTAATTCCAATTTTCGTTATAGAAGAATCGCCGAACCTAGCACCCGTTTCAAATCTAGTGCTAGTTGATAGAAGCTGACAAAATAATTGAAGGGGAGGGCTTGTGATTAATATTCATGATGAAAAGGACAAGAAAAATCGTGGAGCAAGAACAAAAAAATAAGAAGATATTAGCATTTTGAGTATAGTCTAAAGTCTAACATCTATGCATTCCAATCGTAGACATAGACGTCCATCGTATCATCGTATAAATGCATGTGGGAAAAAAGGTCATATCACACACACACCGTCTGGAAGAACTCGATTCGGAATGGATACATATACATACGTGAGTCTATTGAAGACATCAACCTACTACGATCCACTATAATTGTGAACGTTTTCAAAGATTTGGTGACTAATTATATGGCTTCCCTCATTGCGAATTATACCCTGTCGATACCATGCCATGTGAACCATTCAAAAGATTTCGAATATGCTAATGAAACAAGAGAAAAACAAACAAATTGAGTTGGACGATAATGATAGATTAATCCACCGATTAAATTCTAAAATGATAAAAAAAAAAAAAAAAAAAAAAAAACTTTCACCTATAATATACACTTTTTGGAATGAAGATATATGTTGTCATAATGTCTTTAGTTGTTTACCCGATCGATCAAGAAAAAAAAAAATTGTGTTGTCGTTTGATGGAATGAACTTATTATGATTTTATATAAATCAGTAGTTACTATATATAACTTCTGGCTTAATCACAAATGTGAACCTTTGATAACCTCCGAATAAGAGAAGCCAAAAAGTATTAATACTCACATATCCTTACATATATACGTGAGTGAGGTTGAACCCATAATCTCAAAGCTAAACTACTTAACCCGACCAGACCACAGCTCAGCGACACAAAAACCAAAAAGTATTTTTTCCACGTACGTTATCAACATTGGTGCATGAATTCGAATGGCAGTCTTTATCAACCACTTGTTCTTCGTCAACTTGCCATCTAGGGCTGCCAAACACTTATGTCTGCATCTGTGAAATGGAAAGAAAAGTAAAACCCAAACCCACTATAAAGCCAAGCCCCGATGAGCTATACACCCAGACCCCAGATCACCATGGCTTCTCTATCATCTCCACTAGTCACCACAACAACCATTTCCTCTTCAAACTCTCTCTCTTCCTTCTCTCAATACAGTTCCCAGATTTCCTTAATCCAAAACCCTAGGCATTCCATCATACGCCGCAGGATCATATGCAAATCCAAGAGCAATAATTATCAAAACCCTAGCGATGAACAAAACCCTCGTCAAACAAACCTAGACCGGAGAAATGTGCTCATCGGGCTCGGAGGCCTATACGGTGTTGGTTTTGGTGGCGCCGACCCTTTCGCCTTTGCAAAGCCGGTTGCGCCACCAGACCTATCAAAGTGTGGACCAGCAGACTTACCATCTGGTGCTCAACCAATAAATTGCTGTCCACCAATAACTGACAAGATAATCGACTTCACCTTCCCTTCCTCCTCTCCACTCCGCGTCAGACCTGCAGCTCATGCCGTCGATCAGGCCTATATCGACAAATACTCCAAGGCCATTCAGCTCATGAAAGCCCTCCCCGACTCCGATCCACGCAGCTTTTCGCAACAAGCTGATATTCACTGCGCTTACTGTGACGGAGCTTATGATCAAGTCGGTTTTCCTGACCTGGAGCTCCAAATCCACCAGTCATGGCTCTTCTTCCCCTTCCACAGATACTACTTATATTTCTACGAGAGAATTCTCGGGAAGCTCATCGGCGACCCCACTTTCGCCTTGCCATTTTGGAACTGGGACTCCCCTCCTGGAATGAAGCTCCCTGCTCTTTTCGCTGACCAAAGCTCGCCGCTCTACAACGAGCTCCGAAATGCCAACCACCAGCCTCCGACGCTCCTTGACCTAGACTGGAACGGAACCGACGTGCCGACGACCGAGGCTGACCAAATATCAAGCAATCTGAAGATCATGTACAGGCAGATGGTGTCCAACGCCAAGAAGCAGACACTTTTTTTTGGACAAGCTTATATGGCTGGCACAGATCCAAGTCCTGGATCCGGCTCAATCGAGTCTACTCCTCACGGGCCGGTCCACCTCTGGACCGGCGACAACACGCAGCCTAACTTCGAGGACATGGGGAACTTCTACTCTGCTGCGAGAGACCCTATTTTCTTCTCACATCATTCTAACGTTGATAGGATGTGGCGTGTTTGGAAAACTTTGAGTACCACTAATAAGGATATTTCCGATAAAGATTGGTTGGACACAGGGTTTCTATTCTACGATGAAAATGCTCAGCTAGTGCGCGTGAAGGTACGCGACTGCCTTGACACCAAAAAGCTAGGCTATGTGTACCAAGATGTGGACATTCCATGGTTGAAATCCAGGCCAACACCGCGTAGGTCGAAGCTTGCGAAAGCAGCCAAGGCGATTGGGGTGGCGCGTGCCGCAAAGTCCGGACCAAAGGTGGTGGGGAGAGGTGATTTTCCTATAACATTGGACTCGAAGATTAGTACGGTGGTAAAGAGGCCAAAGCAGAAGAAGAGGAGCAAGAAGGAGAAGGAGGACGAGGAGGAGATACTTGTAATCGGAGGGATCGAATTCGAGAAGGACACGGCAGTGAAGTTTGATGTTTACGTGAATGACTTGGAAGAAGATGATGAACCCGGCAAGCCCGACGACAGTGAGTTTGCGGGGAGCTTCGTGAACGTGCCTCACAAGCATAAGGACAAGAAGAAAAAGAAGACCAAAAGTTGCTTGAGGTTGGGGTTATCGGATTTATTGGAGGATTTGGGAGCTGAAGAAGATGAAAGTGTGGTGGTGACTTTGGTGCCGAGGTATGGAACCAAGTCTCTTAAGATTGGTAGTGTCAAAATTGAGTTTCTTGCTGATTGAGCAGAGGCCTAGCTAATTAATTTTTCTAATCTGTAAGCTATGTAAGTATTCGTTCATCTTTCAATTTGGTGAGTTTGAACGTACCATTTGAAAAATAATCCTCTTCTTTACATATCATCAATCAATATACACAGATACGTATATGCATTTTTTGTACGTAAAAATAGTTGTGGTATGGAGAATTGCTAATTCGGGTGTGTATGATTGGATCAAGTTCCAAATACAGCTAAAGGTTGATGAAGGTTTTGTTGGCTACATCTATATTCTGCCAACCAATCAACTTGTTTAGAATCTTATCTTATCTTTGGCTTTCTTTGTCATTCTTTTCCTATGTTGATGAAGGAAACAATCAAAGTCGCAGGTAATCCACTTGTTTGATCGGATTGGGGACCTTTGCGATGCGAACCTAGAGAACTGGATCCGATAACATGCAGTATAACGTACAGTTGGAGTAGTGGGAAATAATTAAAGAGAACCATGGTGGCAGTTCAACTAGAAGAAAAAACCAAAGTAAGATATGCCATATATATGATTTTTAATGGGAAATTATTATCATTTTTTTTATGGTAGCGAATGCATAAGTGCATAATTGTGCTACTTTCACTAGCTAAATAAATCAATGTACAAGGAAATACGTACACAGATGAATGCAACTGAACTCACTACGATTTCAAATACACTTCAAAAAAAAATCTGCAATGGCAGTAACGGTTCTTTCTAGTTTTGTGATACATGATGGACTTCTACATTGAGTTTCCAACTTTGTTCATAGGCATCCAAGACTCAGAAAGGATATGTACATCCTCCAATATGATCCTTGCACTTTGCCTACTATATATCTTCTTAGTTACTCTTCAGACAATTAAACAGTCCGGCCTGCCTTTGAATGAATGTTATTTAAAGAGGAAAGTGTCATCTTCAGTGTAATTTATATAATGTCCTAGAAGGTGGATGTACTCGGAGTTTTATGTTTTTATAGCATGTTAATGTGAAGAGCGTATTATGCTAGTTTATGCTCTATAGTCTATATGATGGCTCCGATGGCCCTTTGGCAAGTTGTTATTGTAGTGTTTGCTAAAGTTCAATTCATTAATGAATATCAGAGATTTAATTAATCACCACTGCCCAAGTTACTTATTATTAACATCGGTTTGGATCAATGATAAAATTCCAAAAGATCGCTGGATCAATCTGGTAAAATTTCTAGGCAATATGTTTTTGCTTAGACATATAAAGGCAAAATTCGAAGTAATTAAAAAAGAAAAATATCAGTGCTTGTTGTTAAAAGAAAATACTATTAGTGTACATTTGTCAAAGTAAATCAGATGTAACGTTTCATAAATGTAATTGTTATTACCATTGTAATCGTCACCCTATATAAAGGGATTCTCTAATAAAATGAGGTGACTGATTCCATTTTACTATTACACTTGTTGATTTATGCTCTAAAAGTGCTTATTTATTGGTATTCATGCACGTATGAGAATATTTTTCAAGACTCCATTTAACTCATATACACATAAAAAAAAATTAAAAAATTAAAAACTTTTTAAGTTTCATTATAATTTCAATGCACAGTTTTGTTAGAAAATGTGTTGTTTACGAATGAGACCACAATTTTGAAAAACTCAGAATGGTTTTTTAACCTTGACGTGTAGAGTCTCTAGATTGAAGGTTATCAAATTATAGATAGATTTGGGGAAAGCAACCTACTGCGATTTCAAATGCTTGTCATTGAAAATAATTCTGAAGAACACTGTTTATGTATTAGCTAGATCAAAACCAATTAGACCAAATGAAAAGATACATGGACTTATTAAATAACGACGATTCATTTGAGAGAAACACTATAGAAGTACATTGCGATTAATCAAGGGGAATGAGGGAATGGATTTTTGAAGATCTCTGAAAAATCAAACGGGAAGACCATCATCAACACCAGTGTCAATACCTCCAAACAGATTTGGTGGCAAACCTTCTGTACTTCCAACATTATTATCAAAAACAGGAGGCAACCCCATATCACTTTGCATACCACCTCCATTGTTAGGTGGATGCAGCATACTTCCATCAGTATGGCCAATACTGCTACCTCCAACATTACCCCACATAGCATCATCACCATAAAATGACATATCCAAATTGCTAAACCCCAGTTGATTCATTCTCATATGCTCAAGTCCAGTTTCATTAGAGTTTACACTATAAGATGCCCACTCCATATTGCCAGCTCCACAGTGCCCTTCATTGCTTGCTCGGGGTATCTCCATATTATTGGCAGCAATGTTATTATAGTTGCCTAAGTATGTCTTTGGCTGCAGCAACCCCTCCTTGTCCATTCCAATACTGCTGCTAGAACTTTCTGTCATCATCTCAGATTGTTCTCTCTTTCCTCTCTTCAAAGAACTGAATAGAGAATCAGTGGGGTTTCTTCCAATTTGGCTCATGATGAGATCATAAGACTCTCTAGCCTCAATAGCTATTGGATGAGAAAACTTCTCATGGTCATGATAATCAATTAGATTCTTGATCTTATCCATCTTTTCCTTCAAAACAGAATTGAGATCAGTCAGTTCCTTGTAGCTAAATTCATGAAAGAGTTTACCTTTCCTCTCAATTTTGTCAATGGCATCGTTCAATGTCATCTCACTGTTCTTTTGGAGCCCCCTCGTTCGTTCTGCTTGCATATGTGCGACTCTCTCCCCCATGTAACCCTCTTGGTCCTTCATGTTTCTCATTCGCATGAAATGAGGAAGTCTCATGTACTTTCTAAGAAGCTCTTCTGCCTTTTGGTGGTTAGGCCAGACAGTCAGTTCGTCGGTATCTGGGTGGTACATGACAAGGACGGCAGGCACATCACATAAAATGCAGAGCTCCTCCACTTTCGTCTTTAAGCCTTCCTTTCTACTTTTGAACGCAAAATTCCTAGATTTCTTGTTTTCTATCCATACAAGTTTTACCTTCGTTGGAGCCATGATAGCAGAGAAAGTTGATGGCTATTTCTCTGATTAACTGGTTCACTCACAGAGAGATATTTGGACTATGATGCACCATATATACTCCACCCATTCAATGGTATTTATATTACATATAAATGACAAGATAAGGATAAACATGCAACCTCATTCTCAGGCGAGGAACAAAATGGGAAGGTTCATAATACAAGATTAAATGACTACAGACCGTCGGTAATTAAGAGTAGTTATACTGCATACAATAACCATACAGTATATAGATTTTGTGTCACCCGAATTAAAAGAAAGATGTGGATGTATTTAGGAAGAAAAAAAAAATCTGTTTTTTGCTATATACAATGAATATAATTAAATGCATATGTATGCATTATTATTATTATTATTTTTTTCCATATGTGTTGATGATCACTTATTTTTAAGAGGCATATAGAGAACAACTGTCTTTCTAGAGAGAAAATTGTATGTTGTTTTTAAAATTTAATCAGTGTTTAAGAAATGTTAATTCTGTAACTTCCGTGGTGTGTCTTGGCCTAATTAGACTAGATTAGAAGAATCCTTAATTGATAGGAAATCTCTGATTGTTCGGGATACTTGATGTAATGCATATATAAATGTATCAATTATCAATGAATAAAATATCGCTTTGCATCTATTTTTTTCTCCTAAAATACGTTATCAGCACGTAATTCTAACCCTGTGTTGATAGCTAGAACCCTAATCCTAAATTTTTTTCTGCCGGCAACTGTTTGTCGGAAAAACCCTTAGAAATTCTCTCTACCGACAACAGTTTGTCGGAAAAGAACCCCCTCTCGGAAATCCTCTTTTGCCGACAACCTCTTTGTCGGAAACAGAAAAAAATCTTACTATACCGACGACAGATTTGTCGGCAGAGAATGGAATACTCAGGGCACCCAGAAATTTACTATGGGCACCCACAGCCTCTCCGATCTCGACTCAAAGTCGGAACCCCTGCTGCCCATAGAAGCGGCTTGCACCTATCAACGTCGTGCTCGCCTGCCTTGCACCGCCGGACCCGGACCTCTAGTGACCCTCGATGCGCATCCGCCCAGACTTGAACAACCTTCGGTTTCGATTTCACCTATTGCTCCAGCAACGCAGCCGAGCCCATCGCCGCCCTCTAGCTCGACGGCGGTCACCAGTCCTCCACAACGACGCCTCAGCTGCAGCCATTGCGCCACACTATCGTCGTCTCCCCAAAATCCAGCGACCCGGATTTGACCCGGTTCCTGGAGTCCAACCCGACCCGAGTCGGCAGCCCTTCAGAGTTCAAACTCGATTCGCTGTGTCAGGGACAAAACGGTAAATATGCCTCTTCAGTTAAAAAGTTTTACTCTACGGATTAAAACAGGCTATTTACTGCAGTAATTCTTGTATCAGTTTTACTGTTATATATATGGTGAATATGACTAACCATATATTTTTATTTTCCATAAAATTTATTGCATGACGCATCGTGATGGAATTGTGAGAATTAATTTGTTGCACGTATATGGAAGAGCATTTCAAATTTGCATAAGGATCAGAACCGAGTCCTCAAGAGCAAATTTCTATTACAACGCAGTTCACTTAGAGAATTAGTAAGTAAGTTTTTCTTAAAGTTCCTACTTTCTGCAATTTAAATTGTTTGGACTTTTATTTTTTTCCGGACTTTTAAACTCCCTGCTACATCATCCCGATTCTTCTGCTTCTCAGGACAATACAAAGGGGCCCCACCCACCCTGGCGTATCACTAAGGGGTAACTAAGGCTGGGCTCGATCCCATACCGACCTATATTGTCACCGGACCGGGACCGGACACAGAATTTCGGGCCGGTTTTGTTCTTAAAAATTCAAGGACCGGTTACAGCCTGGACCGGCAAAGACCGGGCTGATCCTTCAGGCCTTTCGGTCCTAGACTAGCAACATGTTCCTGAAAATCAGAAAATCTATAAATCGGACTATCCTGCAATGATCAATCGACGAAGACACGAAATCACAAAGAGACGAAATCGAAGATGGTGACACTAAACTCACAGACGAAATCAAAGGTGAAATGAGTGAAATTACCTTTGAGCGGGTTCGTCCCTGAAGGCTGA
Organism: Potentilla sterilis; assembly: GCA_963682095.1. Taxonomy (NCBI): domain Eukaryota; kingdom Viridiplantae; phylum Streptophyta; class Magnoliopsida; order Rosales; family Rosaceae; genus Potentilla; species Potentilla sterilis. Next base: position 53,830,795 of record OY821754.1, read on the forward strand.
ACTACTGAATTGCTGAAGGCTGTAGCTGCGATTCGACCGATTCAAAGGAAACGACGAAGACTGAAGTGCTGAGCAACCTGAACTGCTGAAGGCTGCAGCTGCGATTCGGTAGATTCAAAGGAAACGGCGAAGACTGAAGTGTTGAGCAGCCTGAAGTCCTGAACTGCTGAAGGCTGCGAGCTGCGAAAGCGAAAGGAGTCAAAGCCTCAAAGGACCGAGCTGCTGAAGTTTAAAACGGAGAAGACTGGAGAGTGAAGAGCGTGCGGGCGGTGCTGCCGTGCGGGTTTAGGGAATTAGAATAGTGACGTACTATAGTCCTGACTCAGGACTCTCAAACTTCAACAGAGACTTTAGGGCTTTAGGCTAAGGCTGGGCTGGCCGGCCTAATAGAGTGAATACTGAATAGACTGTAAAATTCGGGCTTTCGAGCTTTAAAATTTTCAAAATCTTAGGGACCGAGCTCGGCCCTGCAAATATAGGAACCAGCCCGGCCCGTGAAAACACCCTAAAACTCATTGTACAAACCGGCCCGGACCAGCCGGTTTGGCTCAGTTTTGCCGGTCCAACCGGTTTCAAACGGGTTCAGTGCCCAGCCTTAGGGGTAACTGTGATGCTACCGTCCAAAGTTGTGCTTGTGGCTGTGATGTCACTGTGAACCACAACTCTTTGTGACTATTTAATTAGTCACAGTTCCGACAAAATATTGTCGATGATTGTGACGATCCTGAGGGAGTCACATTATATAAAAAGGAACAAACTTATGATGTGCGATGAAAATTATTGATGTAACATCCATATGTGACGGGAATTGTCACAGTCAATATTGAATTGAGTTACCATAATCTTGGTCTCAACCTGAATTTGGTACCTTCCCTCTTGTTCTTTTGAGAAAAAGAAAAATTGACCGCAAAATGCACCCTAAAATGACATTGAAAATACAAGTGACGAAATTCATGTCACACGTTCAGAAAAAGAGGGGGATGCTAAGCCTCGAAATCCCCATGTCATAAAGAAAAAAGAAGAGACGGGCCATTGAAAAAAAAAAAATGAAAAAAAAAGAATCATGTCATTAATATGGTTCTATATCGGTTCACTACTTACAAATAATGCAATCATATGGTCAATGTATACAAGAGATATATGGAAGAAACTCATTGTGAAAATTGAAAAAAAATCTTATGTATCAGTTCTAATGATTGCGCACAACTTATGAGTCAATATTGTGAATGTATTTCACTTATATTATGATTTGGATTCTTTGAATCGGCGACTCATAGAGACTCTTGTTTCCGCACAAACTCGTAGGCCTGACAGAAGCACAATAATAAAGGTAGAACATGAAAACAAGGATATATAGTAGTTCACCGTGCCATCGGAGGGCACGGCTACGTCCACTTGGAATATACTATAGCCGGCTAATAAGCCATCGGTGGTGGTTACATGCCAAGAGTAGCAAGTATCCAAGATCCCTAACTCTAAGTGGGGAGCCTTCTATTTATAAGGAAGGAGGCTTCCCACCTCTACTACTTCTCCAATGTGGGATGCAAACACACTATTACATATTTCCCTATTCTGGAGGCTACTTCAGGTGCCCGGTGGCATGCCCTCCGGGTGCGGCACCGGTGATCTCTGATATTGAGAATGTAGCCGGCGTGGCGGTCTACCCGCTGGATGCCGGAAGTAGGTCCTATGACGCCGGTTGCACGGTCCACGAGGTCGCCGAACATGCTTGGCGGTGTACCATATATACCTCCAACAAGTCCCCCAAGTTCTCGAGTAAGAGTGCAATCTTACTTGGAGAGTTAATCATCATGTGCCGCCAAGCGTAGGTGGTGACCGAGTCACCCCTATTACCACCAGTCCCCCAAGTCCCTAAGTGAGATTGGACTCTTACTGGGCGTTCGAATGCCAAGTCCCACCCCTCCACCCGAGTGTTACTGATGTGCTCCCAGTAGTAGTCCCCCAAGTCCGTGTTGGAGATTTGACTTGGCCGGGAGTGATGTTTCCATGCTAGTGTCCTCTGTGTTTGGTCTTGCTTGGGGGTGTACTGAGGTGTCGGGTTCTGATCCTCACCGTCTGTGCCGGGTTCTGGAGCGGCGGTGGGTGCCCAGGGAGGATCCGGGTTTGACCGGTCCTGACTCGTTGAAGCTTGATCGGGCAGACTGCTGCTGAACAGAGCCGGGCCTGTTGAATCTGGGGTGACCCACTGGCCGAGGTGATTGCTGGACAAGACCGGGCCTGCTGAATCTGGGGTGACCCGCTGGCTGAGGTGAACTGCTGAACAAGACCGGGCTGGAGGGTGAGCTGATAGACTGAGCGGCCGAGCTCACGAGGCCGGAGGTGAGGTGCTAGCGTGAGCTGTGGTGCAGGGGTCGAGGCTCTGGCACAGCGGTGCGAAACCGGGGTGCCCATGCAATAAATGTGGAGTGGGGTGAAACCCGGACGAGTGCATGGGATGATGATGTGAGGACTCGACCGGTGGACTGCCATGTCGGAACGAGTCCCCCAGTAAAATTGCTGCCAACAGCGAGGCAGGCCGGGGAGTAGCCCGGTGGTTCGGCCTGCTTGTGCTGGAATAAGCGTGGGGTAATGTGCAGAGTTTCTAGCCTGCGGGGAGACTTGTTCTGTGTTAGAGAAACAATCTGCCCGGTGGGGTAGCGTGGAGATAACAAGTCTCGCCATGGATCCCCATATTTATCACAGTTCAGTGTGATGCAGGGTTTTTAGCCTGCTGGAAGAGTTTGCATGTGTTAGATGTAAACTCTCCCGGGTTTATAAAGCCCATGTGTTTGAAGCCTTGAGTTGTTGCTGGCTTGTCTTTGCCCGCAGGGGCGAAGGAAAGTGGCGAAACCTGTGGAATGCCTTGGAGCCGGTTGAATACTACGTAACCGGTGGAATGCCATGGAGCCGGTTGAATGGTACCTAACTGGTGAGATGTCATGGAGCCGGTTGAATGCTACCTAACCGGTGAGATGTCATGGAGCCGGTTGAATGCTACCTAACCGGTGAGATGTCATGGAGCCGGTTGAATGCTACGTAACCGGTGAGATGCCATGGTGCCGGTTGAATGGAACCTAACCGGTGGAATGCCATGGAGCCGATTGAATGGAACCTAACCGGTGGAATGCTATGGAGCCGGTTGAATGGAACCTAACCGGTGGAATGCCATGGAGTGGAGTGTTCCATAACCGATGGAATGGTGTTACCGTAATGGGATGCATACTGATGCGCACACTGAGATGCGAATGTGATGCATACTGATGCGCGCACTGAGATGCGATACATTGTAATGCCATGCACTGAAATGCGTGCACCGTAGTGCGATGCATTGTAATGCGATGCATATTGATATGCAATGCATTGTAATGTCATGTATTGACATGCGTGCACCGTAGTGCGATGCATTGTAATGCGATGCATATTGATATGTGATGCATTGTAATGTCATGCACTGACATGCGTGCACCGTAGTGCGATGCATTGTAATGCGATGCATACTGATATGCGATGCATTGTAATGTCATGCACTGACATGCGTGCACCGATGCATAATGATATGTGCAGCACTGAGAAACGCATAATGATATGCGATGCATCCTGGACCATGCTCGTGCTTTTATCACATGTCTAATTATCAATATTCCCAAACAGATTATGCACAGGTGTAATAATAAATGAGTTGGAATACTTAGCTTTGGAGAAAACTGCCGGGTATTGGAATAGCATGCGGGAATGATTTCCGGATTGCCCGGTGAATGTCTACGGGTGTAGAGTACAGCCGGGGTGTCCATAGAAGACTGGTGAGTGGCCAAAGGAAATTGTTTCATGTCCAGCCCTGCTGACCCGTACCCACTCTAGGCCCAACTTGCTGACCTGGGCAGGCCCAATGACCGGGCGGGCCCGTTGACCAGGCTGACCTGGTTGACCAAATGTTTTTTTTCTTTTTCTCTTTCTTCCTCCTTTCCCGCTCTTTTCCTTATGTTTTTTTTTTCTTGCTTGCTTTCTCTTCTGGTTTCGTTTCTTCTTTTCCCGCTTTTTTCTGCTCCTCCCTACTTTTGTTTATTTTCTTTCTTCTTTCTCCTGGGCCTTGCCTCCCTCGTCCTTATGCTCGGAGAGGATGATACGACCCGACCCCCACCGGAGGATAAGAAGCCGCACCGCAGACGACTCACCCCGGAGAGTAAAGGAAGCCACCGGTCCGGAGAGGAGAGGAGAGGAGAGCGACCGGTCCCGAACCCGCGTCCGGAGAGGAAGTCACTGCACCCGCACTGGAGGGAGGTGGAAGACGAGCGCACCGCACCGGAGGATATGACCGCATCGGAGGAGGCGAAGCCATCGGTGCGCCGGAGAGGAAGCCACCGGTTTCGGAGAGAAACAATGACCGGCCGGTCCCGTGGTGATACGTCCGGGGAGGAAGGTCGGCGAGCTGAATGCCATAGGTCCCTGGGACCGGGTGGACTCGGATGGTGGCCACCGAGAGGAGCTTTCGAGATGCGGGGGAGCGCTGGCACCGGAGGGCTGACCTGCCGGACCCGTTGACTCCGACGCTGAAGGAGGCAGAGCCGCTGGGACCCGAAAGAGTGCTGCATCGGGAGCCTCGCACGGGAGAACGAAGCCTGGTTTGACCGCTCGGGGTTGGCTTTGTTGACCGGGTTGACTTGGCAACCGAGCCGAGCTGCCTGCTGTCCAAATTGAACTGGGCTGATGGCAGCAGGTTTTTTTTTTTTCTTTGCCGATGGAATAATGAGAGCACAACTGACTGACCTCTACCCGCTGGTAGAGCAACACAACTTTTTGAACGAGGTTCCCACAGACGGCGCCAATTGTTTCCGCACAAACTGTAGGCCCAACAGAAGCATAATAATAAAGGTAGAACATGAACACAAGGATATATAGTGGTTCACCGTGCCATCGGAGGGCACGACTACGTCCACTTGGAATATACTATAGCCGGCTAATAAGCCATCGGTGGTGGTTACATGCCAAAAGTAGCAAGTATCCAAGATCCCTAACTCTAAGGGGGGAGCCTTCTATTTATAAGGAAGGAGGCTTCCCACCTCTACTACTTCTCCAATGTGGGATGCAAACACACTATTACATATTTCCCTATTCTAGAGGCTACTTCAGGTGCCCGGTGGCATGCCCTCCGAGTGCGGCACCGGTGATATCTGACATTGGGAATGTAGCCGGGGTGGCGGTCTACCCGCTGGATGCCGGAAGTAGGTCCTATGACGCCGGTTGCACGGTTCACAAGGTCGCCGAACATGTTTGGCGGTGTACCATATATACCTCCAACAACTCTAATATACATCTTCCGGAATTTTGGACATGTTTTGATGATCCATATATGAAAGAAAGTTACATGGACATCGTTTCTTTTGAGCAAAGAAGCTATTGGGATAAAAAATGACCAAAATAATATTTGGTAGCGACATGAGAAATGATCAAGGCTTAAAGATGATATTAACCTCACCTAAGTCTTCGTCCAAGTTAATGGAAGCACTATTTATGCATTTAAAATTACATATGATCCTCCTTATGATCCTTCATTAGTTATGCTCAATATATGGAAGCCTAATCTTTAGTAAAGTTTTGGAGTAACGCTCTCCTACGCTAAAGATAATGATATATAAGATGATGACTTTGATGACGTATCATAGTTCAATTTGAGACACAATGATACTATGGTGATATATATCTAATGGTTAAACGCATGTCATAACACTTAGATGTTATGAAGCACCTTGACAATGATTGAAAAGTTGAAAAAACCTAAAATTTCCTGTTTTTCAGCTCGTGGACTTGTCATTGTGAGGACCGATTCACCTACTTTTAGGCTAGTTCTTGAGGTGATACTTGCGGCCACCGATTCCTAACATCTAATTAAGGCTATCTACTCATAAAATTTGAGGGCCATTGGACACTTGGAAGGTGGTGAACCGCTCGACAAAAACGTTCACTGACCTCCGGCGACCTTTCCAGCTGGTTCGGATGTTCCCTACCGGTTCCGACAATTAGGCCAGTAGCGTTGGAATCTTAATACATGTGTCTACCTGCTGTTAAAATTTAGTAGCATTTGGTATCCCGGAACTTAGTGAAATATTTCAGGAAGCGTACATGCATGTTCAGGTTTGTAAAAGAATGTATCTTGTTAACGGATAAGTGTTAACGATCAATACCCATTATCGTCCACATACTTTATGTGCCATATTGTGCCACCACAATCGCTTAATGATGAGTTATTTGATTATGAATATTGTCTTTGTATAAGACATAAGCTTCCACCTATAGTCCGCTATATAAAAACTTTAACAGGCGATCTCGTTTGTGTCACTTTTTAATGAGCCAGTCTTCCCGTCGTTAGGGGGAGATAAAAACATGTATGTTCAAGTAGAACGACTTGGCATTGCCTTGTTTGTCCCCACTGTGCCTCATCATATTTCACAAAGTCCCATAAATTAAATTGACGAGATCGGATATACATGCTGCAAAGAGCAAACTAGTGGTCTTTCAAGGAAAAGATCGGAATAATGCTCAAGTATCAAACATGCCTGTAAGGATTGATATCTGGATAAATAGACATGTCGTCACCCACAGATGGTGGCATGGTGACTCCACAAAAGTGGTAGATGGTGTCACTAGGCCGTGACTCTCACAGAAGTATAGAGAGGGCACTTGGTTCGATATACACTCGCCGAATGCGATTTTGGCATAACTTGATCAATTGATAAATGACAACTCATTCGTCTCATGGATTATCTGAATTATGGTCATCATTAGGGAATGCCTCAATGCAAAGCCAATTCATATAGAGATCTCTACAAATGTGAATTACACTAGTGTACATGAGTACGTGGTTTATGAGTTAGATATCGAACGCACACCGTTGAAGAAAACTCCAATGTTGTGAATTGGCCTACACAGAAAGATATGCGATCCAGTTTAAACAAAGAGATAGGTCTTTAGTCAGGTGATGCCGACACCATAAATGTAAACCCTATCGATAATCTTTGATGGAAAGCGTAGTAAGAAAAAGAGTCGAGACTCACCTTATGGCGCAAGGTCTCTCACAAACCCCCGGGAATCGACTACGATGACATATGCTCTCGTAATGGAGTCATATTGCACTCCACTACCTTGTCAGTTAGGTGGTTCTGAGAAACTGAATATGTAGCTTAATCATCTCTATTGGGACTAAGTAAAGAGATGTACATAAACGTCCTGAACGGATTAGTTTTCACCCAAGTCAAGTGATCGAGCAGAAATCACGAAGTGCCTATGTTATCAGATTGAGATGTTCTCCTTGTGCATTCGAACAGTCTGGTAGGATATGGTATACATGGTTGAGTGACTTCTTGATTGGGGATGAGATATGAAGAATCATGCCTATTTGCGTGTGAACTCCGGATGAATTGTGATTGAGTTATCACTAATCCGACGGTAAGAATGAAAGGATCTTGGGAATACTTGGTCTCGAGAGTGAGAACCATTAGTGATGAACTTATTCATCTATCGGCTTATGACAATCTAAAGGGCGTTAAACTGAAGCCTATATGTATCTCATGATCAGTCGATGTCTTGAGAAGACTCGTTTCGTCTATATGATGAGAAGTCTTGGGAGATGAAACTCTCCATCTAAGTACGATGTGCGCAATCTTGTACTTGTCATAATATGCTCGACTCAACATCTCATTCGCTATAAACTTATAAATCCAAGATAATGGCTAGATGCGTCTACGTAATGCCATGGTATATGACGGTACTTTCTTTCAAGTGTGAAAGGTTTAGGCTCATTCGATCTCATCATGAAAGACACATCAAAAGGCAATTCCAGAATCTGCCTGATTCTGTAGGTCAAATTCCACGAGACCTACAGGACAGCCCACTTATTGGAAAATGGTGAAATTGGTACCGTTGGAAAATTCTATGTGTCTACTTTTCAAGGACACTAACCATTCAATCATAGTTATCATATTGAGTGAGTTACGGCTGTTTTGGCAAAGTAGGATGAATTTGTCCGGTAATTTGTATATCAATTACCTTCGGCCGAGCTTTGTGATCAGCTATGTTTCTGCACAAACCCGTAGGCCTGGTAGAATCTAGAAGTGATCTCCACCCGCTTAACCTGCTCACTAAGGGGAATACCGGGCGGGCCGGTCTTCTCCTCTCTGATGCCTAAGGTAGTATAGTTGGGATGAATAGATAACTTAAAGCACATATGATAAGCAGTTGGAGAGATCAGTTACCTATTAAAGAGGGTAGTTGAGGCCCTTATATAGGTGGCCGGGCGTGAGGTCTGGTCTCACTCTTCGATATGGGACTGGCTTCCTTCTGTTTGCACATAAAAGGGCAGCTCTGGTGACCTCTTTGGCAGGCTGGCGCCCCCGGTCCCCGGGCCCCTGGTCACGAGGTAGACTGCTGGACCTCGGGTTCGGGTGCTGGTGATCCTGCTCCGGGCCTCAGGCCGGCCCCGGATGCGGGTCTGCGGGCTTATGTAGCCCTTCTGTGGCTACTGTCAACAAGTCCCCCAAGTTCCCGGTCAAGTGCAATCTTGAATGGGGACTTAATATGTCTTGCTCCTGTCCCGCAGACCCGCAGGGTTACCAACCCAAAGGTGCCCAGTCCCCCAAGTCCGCGTTGAAGATTGGGCGTGACCGGGCGTTCGGGTAGAGAAGGCGTGGTGGTGTGAGTACTTATAATGAGGAGGTGTGACAGTTATCAGTATGCCTGCAATACTGATGATATTGTGCCCAAGTGTTGTCGTGCCATGAGTATGGAACGGGGTGAAACCCGGACAAATGCATGGGAGGACAATGTAGCGTTGAGATCCGCCATGCAATAGATGTGCAACGGGGTGAAACCCGGACGAGTGCATGGGAGGATGCGGCGTTGAAATCCGCCATGCAATGTATATGGAGTGGGGTGAAACTCGGACGAGTGCATGGGAGGATGTGGCGTTGAAATCCGCCATGCAATGTATATGGAGCGGGGTGAAACCCGGACGAGTGTATGGGAGGATATGGCGTTGAAATCCGCCATGCAATGTATATGGAGCGGGGTGAAACCCGGACGAGTACATGGGAGGATGTGGCATTGAAATCCGCCATGCAATGTATATGGAGCGGGGTGAAACCCGGACGAGTGCATGGGAGGATGTGGCGTTGAAATCCGCCATGCAATGTATATGGAGCTGGGTGAAACCCGGACGAGTGCATGGGAGGATGTGGCGGGTGAGGACTCGACCGGTGGACTGCCATACCGGAACGAGTCCCCCAAGTTCCCAAGGCGAAATTGCTGCCAACGGCAGGCCGGGAGTAGCCCGGTGGCTCGGCCCAGCTTGTGTTGGAATAAGTGTGGGGTAAGATTGCTAGCTTGCGGGGAGGCTTGTTGGAGCGTGGAATAAGCCAACAGGTACCCCGGTGGGTGTTGCGGTCATGCCGAAGCACCGGTTAACACTTGCTAGTTCTTCTCAGCTTGTGTTGGAATAAGCGTTGAGGTAATGTGCAGGCTTTTTAGCCTGCGGGGAGACTTGTTCTGTGTTAGAGAAACAATCTGCCCGATGGGGTAGGCGTTGAGATGACAAGTCTCGTCTTGGAGCCCCATATTGATCGCAGTTCAGTGCGATGCAGGGTTTTTATCCTGCTGGAAAAGTTTACATGGGTTAGATGTAAACTCTCCCGGGTGTATAAAGCCCATGCCGGTTGAATGTTCTCATAACCGGTGTCTTGCCATGGAGCCGGTTGAAAGATACCTAACCGGTGAGATGCCATGGAGCCGGTTGAATGATACCTAACCGGTGAGATGCCATGGAGCTAGTTGAATGATACCTAACCGGTGAGATGCCATGGAGCCGGTTGAATGATACCTAACCGGTGAAATGCCATGGAGCCAGTTGAATGATACCTAACCGGTGAGAAGCCGTGCAGCCGGTTGAATTATACCTAACCGTTGAACTGCCGTGGTGCCGGTTGAAAGATCATAACCGGTGAGAATCCGTGCAGCCGGTTGAATTATACCTAACCGTTGAACTGCCGTGGTGCCGGTTGAAAGATCATAAACGGTGAGAAGCCATGGCTCTTGGGGAAGTGGGGGGGCTTGACGCCTCGGTTCCCGCTCCTATCTCCCTTAACTGCCGCTTATAGGCGGGACAAGTGGCTGACATGCATTTAAGGAGGAAGCCCATCAGTCCCATCAGTTATGATGGCGTGGGAAGGTTACCGATGCTGGGACACGTGTCAGCAGGGAGCGATCTGAGATGAAGGGCCTGGATTCGCAGGCGTTTGAGTTGCCCTGATTGCGTGTTTTGGGGGGATTGCAGGGGTACCTATGGCATCAGATCCATCTATAAAAAGGCCTCCTTTGTCTTCATAACTTCTATTTTGCTCTTTGGCCCCGAGAGAAGAAGAGAAGGTTGGAGAGGAATCCGGCGAAAGTTCTGTGGAGGTGCCTCACGATATCTTTGCCTACCATTGCTTGGTGTTTTTGTAGGACGGACTTTCCTCGGTTGTGTATAGTAATTGGTAAGTCTTGCTTTCTTTGCGCCGTGTTTTTTTTTTCTTTTTGGCGTTTTGCGGCGGGGGGTTGCTCTGTCGCCGACTGTGAGTCGTTGTGAGCGGGGCGTCTGCGGCAAACTTGTGGAGGAGCCGCAGAGGGCGCTGTTCTAGCCTGTTGCTGACCGGCGGTGGGGTTTTTTTTTCTTCCCCTTAGGTTTAAATGGCTTCTACAAGCTCTGCTGGGGCTTCTGAATCGGTCGACAGGCGTCCCGTGGTGGACGATGAGGAGAGATTGGAGGAGTGGCTCGGTTCGGAGTCCCTGGAGTCCGAAGCCGCTGACCGCTCCCGGGGCGGGGTCTCGTCTTCCGGGTCCTCGGGATCTGAGGGCATCCCGCACTGGGTGCGCTTTCCTGGCACTCCGCCCGTGAGCTACACTATCGGCAGTGGGGAAGAGGCTATGGAGTGCGATGAGCCGGAGGGTACTATGAACCCCGAAGAGATTGCCGCCTTCCGGGAGACGTGGAGTATCACCGATAAGGTGGCGTTACGGCCGCTGAATCCCGGAGAATCGGCCTGTAACCCGGAGGCGGGTTGGGTAGCTGTTCACGGAGACCAATTTCGCCACGGGTTCTCCCTCCCGCTGCCGGACTTCGTGCAGTATACGCTTAGCGCTCTGCAAGTGTCCCCCGCGCAGCTTCCCGGGAACCAGTGGAGGCGGCTGCTGAGCCTCGGTTGCCTGTACGAGTTGTCCGGGATGAGCATGCCAACGGTGAACGAGTTTCGGGCACTGTACAGAATATCCTTCTCGAAGAAGAGGGGGTCCCGAGGTTGTCTGACCTTTAGTGCCCGACACTTCCAGCCTATCATTACCCGTCTGCCTTCCTGGGTGGACAATAACTGGAGGAAAAAGGTGGTGATGGCGGGTGGGAAGTGGCAGAAGAGGAGTAAAATGTACCGGGTTCCTGGTGCCTTCCAGCCCCTTGGCGACCAATCGTTCGAACTGTCCGAGTTGGAGCAGGAAAGGATTATGACTATACTCGGATGCAGGGATGATCTCGAGCGAAGCTCCTACAACTTCATAAGGCGGGAAGTGTTGGAGTACTGCGGTCTCGGGCGAGATCCCGGTGCGTACCAAGGTTTAAGCGGTGGCATTTCTGCTGACCGAGTTGATACTAACCATTTGTTTGTCCTGCAGGTGCATCTTCCTGGACGGTCGTCAAGCCCGGCAACACGCTATCCATGGATGGTGAAGACCTTCTCTCAAGGTTGAAGGAAAAAGGGGAGGCCGTTTCACTGACCTCGATGGATGAGGAGTCCGGTCGGCTTACCGTTCACGCCGAACCGAGGGCCATGGACGTTGAGGAGGACGCCTATATTCTGAGGCGTGTGAAGAGTCACCCCGCTGCTCCCAGGTGGGACCCGAAAAGGGCAAGTCCACCGGAGGGCCACCAAAAGTTCCTGGTGGGGTGTTGAGGATTCCGCACAGGCCGGGATCGGTCCCGCTCCTCACCAGGGTCACCCGGTCAGGTGCACAATCTTCTTCACCGGACGGCCAGGGTGAGAAGAGGCGGAGGATTATGGACGTCCCTCCCTCCGCACTGGTGACGCTGACCGGCCGGTCGTCAGGTGAAAACTTGGCGAAACGGCTCAAGGTGGTCAGTGGTGCGGCGAGTTCCGCTGGGGACAAAGCCGTTGCTGCCTCAAACTCTGCCGGTCAGCAGAGTAGCCCCGCTCCTGCGTGAGAACAGAGGGGAGGTCTGGAGAGTCCCTTCGTCCGGAGCCTGGTGGCGAACGTGGCTGGCCTCGGTCTGGATAGGCCTGGGGCCCTGGTGGGGGAGAACCGCTAGAAGAGCAAGGAGTCGGTTCTCCGGGTAAGAACTGTTTGGTGCCATGGCACTGCTCATAACTTGTTACTCTTGCTGTTTGCTTATTTGGTTCCCTGTTGTTTGTAGCTATTGTACGATCTGTACTAGCCGGACCCGAGTGAGGAGCTGCCGGAGCTGAAGAGGCAGGTGGCCGCTCTGACAGAAGCCCGTGAGCACTTGGAAGTGGAGAAGTCCAGGCTGGAGCGGGAGAAGTTGAGACTGGAGGAGAGGGCCAAGAAGCAGGTGGCCAAGCTAGAAGAGCAGGTCCGGAGCCTCGAGGAGGAGAGGGAGCGGGCTGAGGAGGAGAGAGCCGAGCTGGAGGAGAAATTGGATGAGCTCCAGGTGGGAGCTACCGCTGTGCGTGCCGCCGCTGCGGCTGCGGCTGGAGAAGTGGACCCGGAGCTTTACCAGCGGGTTGTCATCAAATATCACGAAAGTGATCAGTTCCTTAAGCTCCTGGAAAAGGCTAGGGAGTCGGGTATTGCCGATGCCTATGCGGAGTGGGAAGAGAAGGGGTACCTGGATACCTCTCAAATGCCGAAGGTGGGAGATGATGAGGATATCCATGAGCAGTTGGTAGAAGAGGAGCAGCCGGAAGGGGAAGACGGGCCTCAAACTGCTGGAGAAGATGCGGCGGCTTCATCTGGAGAAGCTGGTGGAATGCCCGCTGAGGGGGGAGGCGCGGCTCCTTAAGATTTTTGCTTTCTCCCTTTTTTTTGTAAATCCGCTGGAACGGTTTTTGTTGGTATTACTCCTTGGACATAAATACACTTGCACTGATGGGACCGGTGGAATTTCTCTCAAAATAGTTGACATACATATATGATGTTACAGTGGTTGAACCGTTGATGTGCCAAACTAACTGTTTGGAGGTTCGGGCGTACCTACCAGCCCTGGCCCTGCTCCCGGTCGGGATCTGCTCTCCTTTCCTCTATATACCGTTGAAGCTGGCTATTGCTAATCAAGCCCTCCACCGCTGTCTTGAGGGCGAAGCAGCTGTTCGTTCGGTGGGTAGCTTCATCGTGATAGGAGCAGTACTTGCCCGTTTGCGCCTGGGTAAGATTCTCCCTTGGGTACTTTCTCCTGGGCGGTGGGGGGATGATATTCCCGTTCTCGTGCAAGACGTCCTCGTATGAAGAGGTTAAAGTGGTGAAGACCTCTTGACGTTATGCTGGCATGATCGTCAGGGGGCGTTCTTGCCTGTACTGCGCCGGTTTGTGCTCGCCCTGGGGTTTGTCATGATAGGGCCTCTGCTGCCATTGCCCCCAATTTCTGCTGGGTCGGCCCGGTTGGGCACCTCGGTTCTCGCTCCGCTGGCTGGCCTTGTCTTCTTGGCCGGGAGGGGGGTGCTCCTCCCGGGGGTGCTCCTCCTGCTGCTCGTCCCGTTTTCTTTTCAGCAGGTGCAGCCCGTACGTTTCATGGTCGGCCTGAGCATGCTTGATGGCCATCGCCATTAGCTCGTCATACCTCTGCGGGAGTTCTACCCATACGGCGTAGGAAAATTTTCCTGGCCGAAGTCCCTGTTTGAACGTCATCTCGGCGATACCCTTGTCGAGGTTCCGGACCCCGCCCGTCGCCGTTTGTCAGTGGTTGACAAACGTCGTCAGCTCCTCGCGAGGTGCCTGCATGCAATTGAAGAGGATGGTTGATGTCCGGGCTCCTTCGACCCGGAGGATGAAGCGGCCTACGAACCGGTCGGCCAGTTGCTCGAACGCTTCGATGGAGTTTACCGGGAGCTCATAGAACCAGCTGAGCGCCTCTCCAGACAGGGTTTCCTGGAAAATGTTGCATCATACTGCATCAGAATAGCCCTTGGCGCACGTTTGGGACCGGAAACTGTCCAGATGCTGGTACGGGCAGCCGGATCCCGAGTACGTGAGCTTTAGGGATTTCTGGTTACCAGACCTCCCTGATTCCAGAACCCGGTGCGAGAAAGGGCCCATGCGCTCGTTGAATCGCGCGCCTTCCATCGGCCGCGCTGCCCTTCTCTCGTTGGCCTCCATTTGGGCCTTCAGATCCGACACGGTGTCGGTAAGTACTTGTAGTGCCCGGGCGGTCGGGGTCATGACTTCATCCTCGAATGAAGCGTGTGATTGCCGGGGCGTCGGCGTGCTCTTTGGTGGGGCCATGCCGCCCGGGGACTCTTCTCGCTTGGGGTCGCTGTGCCTTCTGCCTGATGACTGTCCCGCCTCAAACCGCTGAGATCGGCCTGGTGTGGGTACATGTGCCCTGGTCATAGCGGCGTTGCGCTGCTATCCTCTCTCCAGGGCAGCCACCAGAGCAGCGTTTACCGTCTTCATTTCCTCATACCGGGCATTGGGTCTTGCTCTATCTCGGTCGCCCTCCTCGCGCAGGCGACCGACTTCTGCCCTCATCGCCCGTATCTTTCCCGCCATATCGTGCTGGTCGGGTTGTACGTGGTGTCCCGGTCACTGTCACTGAGCGGGCTCTCCTCCTTATCGCTCGGATCGTCCGAGAACGTCAGCGAAAAGCCCCGGCGCGTCGGCTGGTCGCCTTCCATCAGGCTTTTCCCACGTGCTCTATCGTGGTATGGCCCCGGCGTGCCGGTCGGGCTCCCACAACTGCCGTCTTCCTGGTTGCCCTGGTCGCTACGCTGCTCCCGCACAGCGACCGGGGTGGAGATGAGCGCTTGCTCCGGTGCCATCCGCTCACCCTCCGTTGCATTTCTTTCCTGGCCCGCTCCTGAGCTTTCTGCCATTTGGCGATGCTTACGTGATTTTTATGTAAGAGTTCCCACAGACGGCGCTAATTGTTTCTGCACAAACCCGTAGGACTGGTAGAATCTAGAAGTGATCTCCTCCCGCTTAACCTGCTCACTAAGGGGAATACCGGGCGGGCCGGTCTTCTCCTCTCCGATGCCTAAGTTAGTATAGTTGGGATGAATAGATAACTTAAAGCACGTATGATAACCAGTTGGAGAGATCAGTTACCTATTAAAGAGGGTAGTTGAGGCCCTTATATAGGTGGCCGGGCGTGAGGTCTGGTCTCACTCTTCGATGTGGGACTAGCTTCCTTCTGTTCGCACATAAAAGGGCAGCTCTGGTGACCTCTTTGGCAGGCTGGCGCCCCCGGTCCCCAGGCCCCTGGTCACGAGGTAGACTGCTGGACCTCGGGTCCGGGTGCTGGTGATCCTGCTCCGGGCCTCAGGCCGGCCCCGGATGCGGGTCTGCGGGCTTATGTAGCCCTTCTGTGGCTACTGTCCTTCTGTGGCTACTGTCAACAAGCTCAAAACGAACTGGGTTGTGTACTTTATATCATTGGAAATATATATACGGGTGTCTAGTTTCCATAACTCTATACTGTTCGTTCATACCTATTATATCGACGGAGTTATGATTGTTTAAGTACCAGGAAGGTCATATTGCACGTGAATCTGATTTTCAACGCGAACTCTAGTTTTGAGTTATTAAGCAATCGTCTTCTTTAAAACAAAGTAAAGCTAAGTATAGCTGGTCTAATACAAGGATAATATGGTCGTATTCAATGACTCAATCATTGGCCACGCCTACTTTTGAAGCTTCTGAGGAGCGTTTGTATACGCCAATAATCTAAACTCCGAGATTGAGTTACCAATCAGGGGAAAATGTCTTGTAGACATCAGGGGGAGTCTACCTCATATGTAATCTTCAATTGTAGTTGGTGCGTTGTGCTCTTTTCCCTTCGACCAAGCTTTTTATTTTACCCAAGTGGTTTTTTTTTTGCTTGGCAAGGTTTTAGCGAGGCAACATGTTATGCACTGTGTCACATTAGGTACGCGACACAAGAGGGAATGTTCAAGGAATGTTAATTCCATAACTTCCGTGGTGTGTATTGACCTAATTAGACTAGATTAGTAGAATCACCCTTAATTAGTTGATAGGGAATCCCTGATTGTTCGGGATACTTGATGTAATGCGTATATAAAGGCATCCTTATTAATTAATAAAATATCGTTTTGCATCTATCTTTTTCTCCTAAAACAATCAGAAACTTATTGGCACATTAATTGATGGCACTTAATTGATAAGTAACTTACAATCGGAACTCATAAGTCACAAATTCGGCATTATGCTTATTTTATATTGGGGAAATATATGTTAGGAAAATATTTTATATTTGGGGTTCTACTGTAGTTACACCTAAATTTACTATTTACATCTCTTAATTTTAATTAAAAAATTATTTCTGACTTCACCCACTTACAAATTAAAAGGAAAAAAAAATATAATTTAATGCCTCTCTGTTCTCCTCGATCAACATTTTTTTTTCAGCCCAAGAAGTCAATTAAGATTATGATCCAAGGCTGAAGGGCAACTATTGATCATTCTCACTAATCATGCTAAACTCTGATGATAGTTTGGTTGTTCAAACTCCAATTTCAATAATACGCCATATGAAATGATTCAAGTAAGTTCCAACCGAGTAAAGATTGTGATCGATGGCCCATCACTACTGGAAATCAGGTCTGAAGCGACCAATATTGAAACGGGAAAATCAAAGTTCGTCGTCTCAACATATTGAAGCGACCAATATTGGATTTGTCGCTTCAGAAAACGAGAGCGACGACTTTTGATCAATAGTCGTCGCTCACATCTTATTGAAGCGACGAATATTGGTTTGTTGTCGCTCCCAATAATGTTTTGTAAACTGTAGCAACGAAAATTCAAAGTTCGTCGCCGACGTAAAATTCAAGCGACGGAATTTATAACTTTCGTCAATATTCGTCGCTAACTTGTTCTACGAAGCGACAAGTTTTGAGCAATAGTCATCGCTTCATGTTTTAAAATATGGATATTTTCATAAAACTTATCACACGAAAACGCTATTACGTACCTTTAGATGACCTTGTTTGCTGCAAATATGGCGATCAGTGGTAGAACAAGGGTTAAAATTGCAGTTTGGAGAGTTGTATATTTGGCATTTGGTGTCCGATTGACAATTGTAATACATTTTCGGAAAGGAAACGACGTCAGGAGTTAAACTCGTTGCTGTGCCACGATGTGTGGGCTTTTTCGGGTTTTCGAGTTCGTTTAGGCCTTCAAAACGGCAGTTTTATATGTTTTAAATAAGGTTGACCGCATCAATCGGGGCTCTAACTTTGTTAGATTTAAGTGATTTTTTTACCATAACCGTATTTCATCATAACGATCAAATGTTATTTCACAGTGTTTTTCAAAATTTTACTTCTTTTATATAGTTGCTTCGAAAAGTTGTACACTTGAGTATAATCTTATAATCAAGTTATACCGTATTAGTAAGCATGTTGTCGTTATAATGGCTAAATTCACAAAATGAAAATTTTGACCGTCTGATGTGATCGTTATAGTTAAATATGAGTAGAGTATAAAAATCAACTCGTTTCGTAAATGTTCGACGCTTGATCGAAACGGTCAACCATATTTTCATAAAACTTATCACACGAAAACCCTATTACGTACCTTTAGATGACCTTATTTCGTCGACTCTTCCAAACATTAAACTCTCAAATAGATGAGACGTAATCAGCCATGTAAAAATTTGGTAACTTTTACCTCCCGATACTATGGTTCCCCATAGAGAGAAATAAGTTTAAATAAGGTTGCCCGCGTCGATCGGGGCTCTAACTTTGTTGGATTTAAGTGATTTTTTTACCATAACCGTATTTCATCATAACGATCAAATGTTATTTCACAGTGTTTTTCAAAATTTTACTTCTTTTATATAGTTGCTTCGAAAAGTTGTACACTTGAGTATAATCTTATAATCAAGTTATACCGTATTAGTAAGTATGTTGTCGTTATAATGGCTAAATTCACAAAATGAAAATTTTGACCGTCTGATGTGATCGTTATAGTTAAATATGAGTAGAGTATAAAAATCAACTCGTTTCGTAAATGTTCGACGCTTGATCGAAACGGTCAACCATATTTTCATAAAACTTATCACACGAAAACCCTATTACGTACCTTTAGATGACCTTATTTCGTCGACTCTTCCAAACATTAAACTCTCAAATAGATGAGACGTAATCAGCCATGTAAAAATTTGGTAACTTTTACCTCCCGATACTATGGTTCCCCATAGAGAGAAATAAGTTTAAATAAGGTTGCCCGCGTCGATCGGGGCTCTAACTTTGTTGGATTTAAGTGATTTTTTTACCATAACCGTATTTCATCATAACGATCAAATGTTATTTCACAGTGTTTTTCAAAATTTTACTTCTTTTATATAGTTGCTTCGAAAAGTTTGTACACTTGAGTATAATCTTATAATCAAGTTATACCGTATTAGTAAGCATGTTGTCGTTATAATGGCTAAATTCACAAAATGAAAATTTTGACCGTCTGATGTGATCGTTATAGTTAAATATGAGTAGAGTATAAAAATCAACTCGTTTCGTAAACGTTCGACGCTCGATCGAAACGGTCAACCATATTTTCATAAAACTTATCACACGAAAACCCTATTACGTACCTTTAGATGACCTTGTTTCGTCGACTCTTCCAAACATTAAACTCTCAAATAGATGAGAAGTAATCAGCCATGTAAAAATTTGGTAACTTTTACCTCCCGATACTATGGTTTCCCATAGAGAGAAATAAGTTTAAATAAGGTTGACCGCGTCGATCGGGGCTCTAACTTTGTCGGATTTAAGTGATTTTTTTACCATAACCGTATTTCATCATAACGATCAAATGTTATTTCACAGTATTTTTCAAAATTTTACATCTTTTATATAGTTGCTTCGAAAAGTTGTACACTTGATTATAATTGATCTCATAAAAAAATTTATAATCTTTTAAATATTATTGAAGCGACGGATTTTGTATTATTTCGTCGCTTAAGTATAATCAATGAAAAATTTAAAATCTTTTAAATATTGTTGAAGCGACGGATTTTGTATTACTTCGTCGCTTCACTTTTAAATATTATTGAAGCGACGGATTTTGTATTACTTCGTCGCTTCAGTGTTTAAAAAAGTAGAATCCGCGCCACATGCTGAGAACCAATTAAAACACATTGCGCGGATCAACCCTATGAACCGTCAGATTTTCCAGATCTAACGGCCATAATTCACTCCTCTTTTATATAAATCTCTTCCCCCTCTCCTCCTTCCTCTTCACTCCCTCTCCTCCTCTACCGTCGCCTCCTCCACCGCCTCCCTCCCTCTCCTCCTCGCCGTCGCCATCCAAGTCCTCGACGCCGGCCGACCTCGCCTTCTCCATCCAAGTCTTCGACGCCGGCCGACCTCGCCTTCTCCATCCAAGTATTCGACGCCGACCTCGCCTTCTCCACCGGAGCTCCTCCCACCGTGCCGGCCACTGCTGCAAACCTCACTCCCCAACCCCGCAGCGACGGCAGAGCGCCTCCCCGGCGACCCTCCTCGATGCGGCCGTCACCGTCTCCACCTCTACGGTGACGTCGTTCTCCGAGGTCCACCTCTACGGCGACGTCGTTCTCCTCCTCCACCACCTCCCTCCCTCCCTCCCTCTCCTCCTCGCCGTCGCCAACTCCTCCTCAACTGGACAAAAATCTTTTAAATTATTTTTGAAACGAAATCGGCGGGAATGAGGGGTTCAAACTGGACAAAAAATTGTAACAGACATGAAGCGACGAACATTGATATTTGTCGCATGAAATTTTATCCCATACACTCTAGCGACGACATTTGAACCAAACTTCGTCCCCTCAAATTGGAAGCGACCACCCAAAATTCGTCGCCTCAAATGTGAGGAGACGACCTAAACTTCGTCGCTCATTATTTGGCGACAAACTTTGAAGTCGTCGCTTGAAATATCCAAGCGACGACTTTTGTAGCAAACGTGGTCGTCTCGAAATCAAAACGACGAAAATCAAGCGACGACCTCTTTGTCTCTTCGGTGTCGAAGCGACGACTTTTTTGCTGAAGCGACGACAAAAAGTCGTCGCTTCGAACCTGTTCTGGAGTGGTGCATGACACTGATGCAATTAAATAATTAATTTCACTAATAGTTTGCATAAGAGAAAATAAAACCAACAGAACAAATTAAAGACACAGGAAAGAAGAAAAAAAAGGATGCAAACTACAGCCAAAGAGAAATTTTATATACACTCCACAAACCACTTAATACACACCCCTAATAGACATCAATTATCATAAGAAAAAAAAAACTAAGAAAAAAATAAAATGACGCAATACAGTTGTAAATCTAGACATCTTAATTTTGAAATTTTATTTTGTCCGATTATTGATTGATGTTGGAGTTGTAACAACAGTTCTCAATTTAATTATCAACTGACCAATAATCTTTTGAATTGAAATTTTAAAAATTTATATACGAAACTAGTAAGTAAGGAGTGTGTATTAAGAGGTTAGGAGAGTGTACTTAAAACTACTCATAACCAAATACCTCCGAATATTTTTTTTGGCATAGATCAGAGTAATCTGGCGAAAGAAGAGAGAGACAACTAGAAACCAATAAGGCATTAGTAATCAGTGCAAAACCGTTTTTTTTTTTTTGTATTAATTATATATAAAAAAAAAAACTACATCCCCCCTGGCAATTTTGTTTAAAAATGCTACAGTACCCGGTGGCATTTTGATAAAAAATGCAACAGTACCCGGCTATAAGCCACTAATATATAGGAAATTTGGAAGGTGAATTTTCGAGAACTCATAATTAGTATGCCTGCATCCACCTTATGTGGCAACAACTGATGTGGTAGAATGTCCAACTTATTAAAGAATTTCATGAAATGATGTGTTTGTGCCACATAACTGACACATAAAGTGGTATACACATGATACCTAAAAATATGGTTCTCTAGCATATTGGAAATTTATTGGAAGTTAATTACATATGCAAAGTTATCATAGATATCTCCTTAATTAATGAATCTTTACAAGTTGTTGGGTCGGAATGTTGTGAGTAATTTGGTGAACTGATCAGATCCTTTAGGTCCATATAGAAACTTAGGAAGTATGAAACCCTTAAACCCATTTGATTAACAACAAGCCAGATGAGGGCCAACCTCAAAGGAACTACAAAGTGCATCAAGCACTGAATCAAACCCAAGTCATGCATGCATAACCTGTTTCCACCACAATATTCATGTCAATATATATATAGTGCATAGATCCCCCAAAGTTCTTTACATCACTTTGATAAATGACCCATGGTAAATCACACGGCCGGGCACACATAGCTACATACTGTACATATATATATATTCTTGAACTTTATTAGCTCTCTAAATTCAGAACTCTCACACTAATCCTCGATCAAGTACGGCTGTTGATAAGCTGAGAGAGGAGAAAGAGAGACAAAAAAGAGTAAAAACTGAAAAACTTACTTACAGCTGCTAATAGTTGCCTCACTGTTACCACTAATCAAGTAATTATAACAATTAACATCAAGATTATTATAGTCAAAATACAAAAATCAGGAACTCTTCCCACTTGTAAGTTGGTCCTCCATCACAAAAAGGAACATCTCAAAAGGTCTAATAATTTTTTAAGTTGTTCAAGAATCTTCTTAGAGGATTTTTAACCTTTAATTAACCATCATGCAGAAGATGTAATCACCACTACTTGGGAAGGACAAAGATTAAGCAGCGTTAATCCACTTGCTTAGTGGCAATCCCATTTCGTTCACACTATAATACTTTTCAGAAATTGGTTTTTAGCTAAAAAGTGAGCAAAAAAGAAAAAAAAACATCCATTTTTCTGTTTATAACTTCTGTATCTCCTTTGATCATTTTGGCGCCGCTTGGCCTAGTAATCAGTTATTGTTCTAAACACCCCAGTCAAGTAAAACTTTGCGTATTTTTTGTATTACTCTTATGATTCAGTTAAACCTATATCCGCATTACTTACTTAATTTTCAGATTCATTTCTAGCTCCAAGATTAATTGGTAGTGTATTTGAACTACGTATGGTTCGCATACGGATCGTATATATAGATCGAGAACCAATATATATTTTCTCAGTGAACATAACTGCATAGAAAATCATGTAGCATGAAGGTTATAATCCGCAGTGTTTCATAGGGTTTACTTATCCACCACAGAGCTAGTGATTATGCAGAGCGAATCACGCTTCCCTTTATAATAAGATGACTAATCTGGTCTTCAATCCCTACCCATTTCTCCTCTGTTATTGAAGCTTAAAGGTTGTTATTAGGCCTGGGATTATGAATCCCAATCCCACGCGTGTTAGAACAATTAAGTATATAAAAGATGAATAAGTTTTACGTACGTGTCCACTTGAGGCCACTATGGAGGGCAATGAGGAAGCAATCTTTTGCAGAAAAAAAGAAGAAGAAAAGCCCTCTGATGAAACGCAGCAGGGCAATGCTTATTAGGGTTTAAAGAAAAGCTCATCAAAAGCTCAGAAGTGAAAAAAGATTTGGCTTTCTGATGAGTTGGATTGCAAAATCTAACATGTACAAACATATAAAAATCTCAGTCCACCTTTTCATCAAATGATTTCCACTTGGATGGTTCTGGGTGAGCCAGCAGGCACCATTCTGGTGGAGCTACACGCTTGACACGTCACAACCCATAAACCCTAGCCTAAGAGTGTTGAAAGCCTTGTGGAGATACCTTTCCCGATTCAACACGAACAAGCAGAGTCTACTGTGAGAGCAAAAGTGAGAAGTTTGATCATCACTGAGTTATTATTAGTGTTTCCAGCGACTAGCTCTCTCGGGTCATTTGGCTTCTGCTCAAATAGGAAGTGCCCCCTACATATATGTTTTATATTCAACCACCTTTTAATTTGTAGCTAGTTTATTAATTACTACGTACTTGGCTAAGGCCCAGTTTGGGATTGCTTCTCAAGCTGCTTTTGGGGTCAAAAGTGATTATGGGCATACTCTTAAGTGTTTGGTAACAACCCATAAAATTGATTTTAGAAGAATTGATTCTCTTAAAAGTAGATTTTGGAGAAGCAGGGTAAGAGATGCTTTTGCAGGAATCAGTTATATTTGTAACAAATGGTAATATTTATTTTTTCTTAGATTGTGATATACTAATCTAATTAAATCATAATCAATCATTTACTATGGTGTTAAGAAATCTTATGTAATATTGTAGATTAACTTTATAATTACATACAAAAGAAACAATTATTTATTTTAATATTAATTTATAACAATGCCTATTTTTGTCATTATACCCATCCAAAATAATTTTTACTTATAACTCACCAAACACAAGAAATTGCTTTTTAGTTCTCACAACACTTTTAAAAACAGTTTACCAAACACCTCAGCTGATTCTACTCACAGCAGATTCACAAACAATTCTGCTCACAGCAAATTCAAAAGCAATTCTGCTCACAGCACAACAATCCCAAACTGGGCCTAAAACTGAGAGTTCGTCTTGAATACTTGATGAGAGAAGAGACTCTACGTACGAACATCTGAATTGTATAGCTACTTTGAGAAAGACAATTGTAATGCTCATAGCAGGACGCACCAAGGACTGAAATTTCAATTTTTTTGCCGAAATATCGGTGAAATTTTCTTTTTTTTGGGTCAGCGATATTTCCTCCTCATTCCTTCCTTTTCTTGTGCGATATTTTCGAAATCTGAGGAGAAACATTCCTCTCTCCAACACGTGTCGGCCACTGACGCGCTCTCTGCCTCTCTCCAACACATGTCGTCCTGCTAAAAACCCATAAATTTGGGGGTGAAGTGAGATTCGAACCTCTCACCTCTCAGCTTGCATGATAAGATTAATGATTGGCCAATTGAGCTGAACTCATTTCTTGTTCAATCTCTTCATCTTATTAATTACTTATATAATATGTTTACTGAAATCCGAAAAAAAATGAAAATGACAAATTATGTCCTATCAAAAATCAAAGAGATGATGAGGATAGTCAGGGTACTGAAGATTTTGTACCGCATAGATCTTCTATGTGGTTCTAAATTATTCATGTAATGTCATGTCCAATGTATTATATGTGTATAAAGGCGTGATGACCTAGCCTCCCTTTGGGTTCCCAGCCATTAAAAAAAATTAGATGTTAGTATATATTTTTATTAGAATTTTCAACGATTTAGCGTTTATATATTTCACCTTATATCACTACAACTCATTATAAACCAATGTCCATATAAGATTTTCTTATGAAATATGATAGATATTAGATTAAATAAACATCTCAGAAAGTTTCATTTAGAATTTCTATGTATTTATAAAAAAATTTCCGTTAATTTTATCAATTTTTTTCTGCTATCGATATTTCCTCGAAATTTCCATCGAAATTTCTATTTTTTGGACCTTCGAAATTTCCATTTTTTGGACATTCGAAATTTCCGTGATCGTCGAAATTTTAGTCCTTGGGATGCTCTATATATGATCCTTATCTGCTTGTTTGCTTTCTTACAAAGATGAAATTACTGATCAGTAAGATAAATACTGACACATTTCTTTAATTACTATCAGAATGGTACGTAGACACGTAATTATGCCCAAAACAAAATCAATAAGGTTTTATCTATTAAAAAATAGAATTGTAATCCGGACTTAATTAAATGATAGATGAAAATACAAGTTCGCCTCACTTTGAGTAAAAGCTTTACGTTAATTTAGTCGTTAATTAGCACAAAGGCCGATCAATAACATGTTCGAAATTGATGCCATTTACTGCCAACTAAGAAAAGACAGAAGCTCTGCTCCACTTTGGTAATAGAATAAGTTAATTATTAGGAACCCTATTACTTCAGTAAGATCGCCAACCGGACAGTATATTATCACACTTGAGAATATTCAAGTAGATGCAGCAATAATAATGTCAAGGTAAACAATGATTGATGATAACCGGCGGTTATCTGTAGCACTAGTTATATGATAATTGATAATAAACTGAAATAACTATTTTATCATGAATATTAATTCTATTATGCAGAAGGTACCCATCAACCCTAGCTAGCTCTTATATATATATGGAAGGATACTCGAACCAGAGATAAGTTGATATCTCTTAATTATCCAAAGACACGAAGTGATCGACTGAACAAGCTTAACTAAACTGACCTCGATTGAACTAGCTAGGTAGGATTGGAATAATACACAGATCGATAATCATCTTGGAGAACTTAAAAGGTTGAATTGATGGGTTTTATTGTCAATAAACCTCTCAATTCACTAGCTAGACGTTAATTTGGAGTTGTTGCTCACTCATTGTCACCATTGATGATGTAGGATAAATATAAAGAGTTTATGAGATGGGGTTTGATCTGGGAATCACTCAACTAGAAGATAGGGGTTTTCGGGAATCACTCAACCAAAAGATAGGATTTTGGGAATCACTCACCAAAAAGAGATCAATACAGTAAGTATTGGGGAAAATTCATATATTCTAGTCTCCCTTGGCCTCTAGTACATGGTACATATATAGGAACACAACATTAATACCTAGGAACACCAAAAGACTCTATACCTCTCCCAAAAACTGACTTAATTAAGGTAGAATACCAAAACTTAATGACTCTTAAAGTTCCAACACATGAATTCAATTGATTGTCTATTGTTCATGCATCAATCTCCCCTTCTTGGAAAAAACTCGTCCTCGAGTTTGGAGTTTTGAAGACTTGTTCCCAAGCAGCCTTGTCAATCATATGCAATTCTTCTTCACTAATCCACACATCCTCACAGGTTGATTGGTTGGTCTTTTCCCGTATCATTCGTTTCTGCTTCGTGTGAACTCGTCCCTGAGTTTTCAAACGAAAGATGTGCAATATTGAAAGTAGCATGAACACCATAGTTTCCAGGAAGCTCAACCTTGACTTGTAAGGAACACCAAATAACCCAAAAGTCTTACCACCATTTTTTATGAGATTAATAATATCAATTAATATCTTGGGAATATGAAAATTGAAAACTTCAAACCCAACAAAATCAACAAAGCTGTGAATTTCTTTCTTGTAGGTAATTCTTCCAAAACCCAAATTTGTATCACTATCATCCGAGATTAAATCATGCTCATGCCTTGGTTTTGAAAATCCATGATTGGCACCAATGTTGTCATCACCAATAACACAATAGCAACAAGCTTCATAGCAACAATCATAAATTGGTGGCTTACTAAAATCCATGACACTCTTATTTTCTTCTTGTTCCAAATTTTCATCCAGTGAAAAAGTAAAGATAGAATTTGAACATTCGTAGTCACAACTAACTTGTTCTTCTGGGATATGGAATGAATGTCGATTTCCACCACCAAAATTACTTCCACCGTCTTGAGCGGGGAGCCGCCTCAAGATCTTTTCCATCATAGCTACAAGGAAAACGCACCCACCAGCAATAGGCAATGGATCACCTGCTCTGGTACCACTTGATGTAGGATAAATATAAAGAGTTTATGAGATGGGGTTTGATCTGGGAATCACTCAACCAGAAGATAGGGGTTTTCGGGAATCACTCAACCAAAAGATAGGATTTTGGGAATCACTCACCAAAAAGAGATCAATACAGTAAGTATTGGGGAAAATTCATATATTCTAGTCTCCCTTGGCCTCTAGTACATGGTACATATATAGGAACACAACATTAATACCTAGGAACACCAAAAGACTCTATACCTCTCCCAAAAACTGACTTAATTAAGGTAGAATACCAAAGCTTAATGACTCTTAAAGTTCCAACACATAAATTCAATTGATTGTCTATTGTTCATGCATCAATTGAAGTTAACTACGGTGTATTCCAGAACCAAACAGACAAAAACCTTGGTGTCGAAGGAACGAAGCTGCTTTTCGGGAATCCAGGTAGGGTGTTCCTGTGGCCAAATGCAATGTGACAATGGACTTCGACGTCTCGTACGTCTTTCAAATCATGTGTTGAATCCAAACCTTTACCTACCCGGCCACCATAACAGAGGAAAAGGAAAATGAAAGATGTAGATGTAATCGAAAGAAGAAAAAAAAATGAAAGCTGTAGATGGACTTAGTTAGGATACTGATAGCCAAGAGGGGACGAGACATGATAATTGAAGCCCCTTCCCCTTCCCCACCCTGCAGCAAGAACGAGGATGTCTGGATCTGAACTCCGGAATGGTTTCTGACTCCGAAACAAACGGTTGAAATTGATTTCAAAATAATCGACTACATATCAAAACTCCATATTAATACATAAAGAATTTTGGTTTGTTGAAATAATTTTCTTTCTTCTTTCGGTCGAAATCTGTAGGACTCCTAGCTAGCACATGAATTAATTCTCTTACTTAAGTCACTTTCTGTTCAATTTGCTGATTTAAGATCACATTAATTACTATGCACCTAATTAACTAGCTAATCAAACGGCCTTGAATTTGAGTAGCAGTCTTTAACTAACTAATCTCTAAAACAAATAGCTAGAATGATATCTTAAGAGCTACCAAGACAAGGAGTACGTACAGATGATATCTTAGCAACAAATAACACCAACAAATTTGCATGTGGTCCTTCCTCTTGTTATTTTGAACTTTATTAATCATTTCGACCTTTGATTGCTGTAGTGGGGTAAAAAAGGAGAGTTGTTACAAACTCACAATTATCAAAGCTATATTTTCTGGGAAAAAATATACAATTAGGGTTAGTCGGCATGCATGCATGGTACGAATGATTATAATTTGAGCGAGATCGAGATACATCAACGATTGAGAGTTAGGGTTATTTTCTGCTTAGTTAATATAAATGGAACAAAACATAAGTGTGATATAAATGTTAGTACTCATACGCTTGCCGATGACTTTAACATTGGTAATGAAATAGAATTTATCACGAATAAGGGATAAAAGTAATCAAATGATTTAGAATATAATTTCCATTTTAATTAGCTCATAAAATGGTCATAGTATCGGGACCATGAAAAATTATTATTTTAACGGGGTTATTATATTATCAATAAATGAATAAATTATTTATTTATCGATAAATGAATATATATTACTTTATAGAGAGTTTTGTTGTTATTTCAAGTTAAATTATCTATCTTAATCTTTCTATGTATGGATTTCTAGTCTTATATATAATTATGGTAAATTCAAAAATAGTGAGAAAAAGATATATATCATATTAAGAAATAATAAATTTTTAAGATTTTTTAAATTTGTACAATAAATTTTATTTACTTTTTTTATATATATATTTCATCAATTATTAGCATTTTTGTAATATTTTGAAATATTTATTTTATTAATTATTATTTTATATATTCTGTTGGAGGTATATATGGTACACCGCCAAGCATGTTCGGCGACCTCGTGGACCATGCAACCGGCGTCATAGGACCTACTTCCGGCATCCAGCGGGTAGACCGCCACCCCGGCTACATTCTCAATGTCAGAGATCACCGGTGCCGCACCCGGAGGGCATGCCACCGGGCACCTGAAGTAGCCTCCAGAATAGGGAAATATGTAATAGTGTGTTTGCATCCCACATTGGAGAAGTAGTAGAGGTGGGAAGCCTCATTCCTTATAAATAGAAGGCTCCCCCCTTAGAGTTAGGGATCTTGGATACTTGCTACTCTTGGCATGTAACCACCACCGATGGCTTATTTGCCAGCTATAGTATATTCCAAGTGGACGTAGCCGTGCCCTCCGATGGCACGGTGAACCACTATATATCCTTGTGTTCATGTTCTACCTTTATTATTGTGCTTCTGTCAGGCCTACGGGTTTGTGCGGAAACAATTGGCGCCGTCTGTGGGAACCTCGTTCAAAAAGTTGTGTTGCTCTACCAGCGGGTAGAGGTCAGTCAGTTGTACTCTCATTATTCCATCGGCAAAGAAAAAAAAAACCTGCTGCCATCAGCCCAGTTCAATTTGGACAGCAGGCAGCCCGACCCGGTTGGCAAGTCAACCCAGTCAACAAAGCCAACCCCGAGCGGTCAAACCAGGCTTCGTTCTCCCGTGCGAGACTCCCAATGCAGCACTCTTTCGGGTCCCAGCGGCTTTGTCTCCTTCAGCGTCGGAGTCAACGGGTCCGGCAGGTCAGCCCTCCGGTGCCAGCCCTCCCCCGCATCTCAAAAGCTCCTCCCGGTGGCCACCATCCGAGTCCACCCGGTCCCAGGGACCTATGGCATTCAGCTCGCCGACCTTCCTCCCCGGACTTATCACCACGGTACCGGCCGGTCATTGTTTCTCTTTGGAACCGGTGGCTTCCTCTCCGGCGCACCGATGGCTTCGCCTCCTCCGATGCGGTCATATCCTCCGGTGCGGTGCGCTCGTCTTCCTCCTCCCTCCAGTGCGGGTGCAGTAACTTCCTCTCCGGATGCGGGTTCGGGACCGGTCGCTCTCCTCTCCTCTCCGGACCGGTGGCTTCCTTTACTCTCCGGGGCGAGTCGTCTCCGGTGTGGATTCTTATCCTCCGGTGGAGGTCGGGTCGTATCATCCTCTCCGGACATAAGGACGAGGGAGGCAGGGCCCAGGGGAAAGAAGAAAGAAAATAAACAAAAGTACGGAGGAGCAGAAAAAAGTGGGAAAAGAAGAAACGAAACCAGAAGAGAAAGCAAGCAAGAAAAAAAAAACAGAAGGAAAAGAGCGGGAAAGGAGGAAGAAAGAGAAAAAGAAAAAAAAATTTGGTCAACCTGGTCAGCCTGGTCAACGGGCCCGCCCGGTTATTGGGCCTGCCCATGTCAGCAAGTTGGGCTTAGACTGGGTACGGGCCAGCAGGGCTGGACATAAAACAATTTCCTTTGGCCACCCACCAGTCTTCTGTGGACACCCCGGCTGTACTCTACACCCGTAGACATTCACCGGGCAACCCGGAAATCATTCCCGCATGCTATTCCAACACCCGACAGCTTTCTCCAAAGCTAAGTATTCCAACTTATTTATTATTACACATGTGCATAATCTGTTTGGGAATATTGATAATTAGACATGTGAGAAAAGCACGAGCATGGTCCAGGATGCATCGCATATCATTATGCGTTTCTCAGTGCTGCACATATCATTATGCATCGGTGCACGCATGTCAGTGCATGACATTACAATGCATCGCATATCAGTATGCATCGCACTACGGTGCACGCATGTCAGTGCATGACATTACAATGCATCGCATATCAGTATGCATCGCATTACAATGCATCGCACTACGGTGTACGCATGTCAATACATGACATTACAATGCATCGCATATCAGTATGCATCGCATTACAATGCATCGTACTACGGTGCACGCATTTCAGTGCATGACATTACAATGCATCGCATCTCCGTGCGCGCATCAGTATGCATCCCATTACGGTAACACCATTCCATCGGTTATGGAACACTCCACTCCATGGCATTCCACCGGTTAGGTTCCATTCAACCGGCTCCATGGCATTCCATCAGTTACGTAGTATTCAACCGGCTCCAAGGCATTCCACTGGTTTCACCACTTTCTTTCGCCCCTGCGGGCAAGAACAAGCCAGCAACAACTCAAGGGTTCAAACACATGGGCTTTATAAACCCGGGAGAGTTTACATCTAACACATGCAAACTCTTCCAGCAGGCTAAAAACCCTGCATCACACTGAACTGTGATAAATATGGGGATCCATGGCGAGACTTGTTATCTCCACGCCACCCCACCGGGCAGATTGTTTCTCTAACACAGAACAAGTCTCCCCGCAGGCTAGAAACCCTGCACATTACCCCACGCTTATTCCAGCACAAGCAGGCTGAACCACCGGGCTACTCCCCGGCCTGCCTCGTCGTTGGCAGTAATTTTACTGGGGGACTCGTTCCGACATGGCAGTCCACCGGTCGAGTCCTCACATCATCATCCCATGCACTCGTCCGGGTTTCACCCCGCTCCACATTTATTGCTTGGGCACCCCGGTTTCGCACCGCTGCGCCAGAGCCTCGATCCCTACACCACAGCTCACGCTAGCACCTCACCTCCGGCTTCGTGAGCTCGGCCGCTCAGTCTATCAGCTCACCCTCCGGCCCGGTCTTGTTCAGCGGTTCACCTCAGCCAGCGGGTCACCCCAGATTCAGCAGGCCCGGTCTTGTCCAGCAATCACCTCAGCCAGCGGGTCAACCCAGATTCAACAGGCCCGGCTCTGTTTAGCAGCAGTCTGCCCGATCAAGCTTCAACGAGTCAGGACCGGTCAAACCCGGATCCTCCCTGGGCACAGACGGTGAGGTTCAGAACCCGACACCTCAGTACACCCCCAAGCAAGACCAAACACAGAGGACACTAGTATGGAAACATCACTCCCGGCCAAGTCAAATCTCCAACACGGACTTGGGGGACTACTACTGGGAGCACATCAGTAACACTCGAGCGGAGGGGTGGGACTCGGCATTCGAACACCCGGTAAGAGTCCAATCTCACTTAGGGACTTGGGGGACTGGTGGTAATAGGAGTGACTCGGTCACCACCTACGCTTGGCGGCACATGATGATTAACTCCCCAAGTAAGATTGCACTCTTACTCGGGAACTTGGGGGACTTGTTGGAGGTATATATGGTACACCGCCAAGCATGTTCGGCGACCTCGTGGACCATGCAACTGGCGTCATAGGACCTACTTCCGGCATCCAGCGGGTAGACTGCCACCCCGGCTACATTCCCAATGTCAGAGATCACCGGTGCCGCACCCGGAGGGCATGCCACCGGGCACCTGAAGTAGCCTCCAGAATAGAGAAATATGTAATAGTGTGTTTGCATCCCACATTGGAGAAGTAGTAGAGGTGGGAAGCCTCCTTCCTTATAAATAGAAGGCTCCTCCCCTTAGAGTTAGGGATCTTGGATACTTGCTACTCTTGGCATGTAACCACTACCGATGGCTTATTAGCCGGCTATAGTATATTCCAAGTGGACGTAGCCGTACCCTCCGATGGCACGGTAAACCCCTATATATCCTTGTGTTCATGTTCTACCTTTATTATTGTGCTTCTGTCAGGCCTACGAGTTTGTGCGGAAACATATTTGTTGACAGTAGCCGCAGAGAGGCTACAGCAGGCCCACAGACCCGCAACAAGTGCACCAGGGCTCGCCGGCCAAAGGGTCGGGACCGGATCACCAGCACCCGGCCTCGGGGCCCAGCACTCTATCCTGCCTCTAGGGACCCTGGGGCCGGGGGCGCCAGCCTGCCAAAGAGGGCACCAGAAGATACAAACAGAAGGGAGCCAGTCCCACATCGAAGGGTGAGGCCAGCCCTCACCCCCAACCACCTATATAAGGGCCCCAACTACCCTCTTTATTAGGTAACTTATCTCTCTCCCTGCTTACATACGTGCCTTGGTTATATATATTCCAACTATACTAACTTAGGCATCGGAGAGGAGAAGACCGGCCCGCCCGGTATTCCCCTTAGTGAGCAGGATTGCAGGAGATCAAGTTGGATCCACCGTGTATCTACCAGGCCCCCGGGTTTAGACAGAAACAATATTCTTTGGGACTTAAAGGAAGTCTGAAAAAATTATTATCTTATGCATTTAGTGAGATTACACTGGTCCCTGTTACTTGTGTAGCATTTCCGAAGTCCCTATCACTTTACTACCCAAGATCTTTGGGACATTGCCGGCTTCCTATTGAGCCCTAACTCGAGGCAGGCTTGAGGACATAAAACGTACCCTAATGAGTACTCAATGTTGACCTGTGCAATTCATGCTTATTGCTCATCTAAAGGGGACAAGGGATTTTCTTCTGTCTAGTCAATCGCTATTTATGTTTCCGAACCTCGAGCAAGCATGCATTTTAATTCTTTTGTAAAATAAAATTGTTGAAGAAAAACATATATAATCAAATATGTAGACGTGTTAGTATCCTTATTTAGCTTAAGCCTGCAACACTGTCTTACCGGTCTCTTCCTGCATGAGTTAAGGTCAAGATATAAATTTAAGACAAAAATAATAGAGTAGTTAATTAATACGTACAAACGTTGTTTATGACAGTGACATTCACTAGTCGATCTTTTTAACTATGTCTTACTGTTGCGTAACCTCAATCCTACACAAATTGAAATGGACAGGTAATTCCACTTACATTTCTCTGTTGCATATATATTCTTTTTACTTTCATATTATAGGATAAAAGTTTTGTCCTCAGTAGGGAGATAATTTAATTATTCGTTTAGATGTTGGATACGCATCATTCATAATTCATATATTACTGTGTTGTGATCAGAATATCATTCATTTTGTAATTAAACACCCCCCTATAAGCTTATTTTCCGTGAATAATGGATCAAATCAAAAGTAAGTTTATTAGCTAGTACTATTGGACTAATAGAAGGTTCCCTTAGCTAGAGATCAAAATTAGGACTAGTTTTAGACTTATAAATTATAGATATGGAAATTATACTTTAAAATTAATGATTTTAATTCGAATGAACATAATTAAATACGAAAATAGAAAGGACATATATACTGTATGTATCTACCGAGTCATATTTATGAAGGAGAAAACTGAGAAAAGAGAAAGGTTGAAATCTACCATCATTCATCCCAAATTCCCAATCCATGCCTCCAATTGACTTGATGACCAAAATCTAGGAAAGTAGCAAAACCTTAGGGACAAAAACCAGCCCTAAACCTCGATCATAGTTTATCTCCAATCTCTATCTCAAACTTAGGTTACTTATTATGTGTAAAGGACTTTGTTAATAACTATAAACAAAGGGAACTGGAACAGTGGCCTCACTTTCCATTTATAGATGGCTCATACTAAACAAAGAAAACAGAATATTACAATTTTTATAGAAAATTAAGAAGGCAAAAAACATGTAGGTGAATTGGGGTACTGTTTTCACCCATGACAACCCTTTTTCATCCTTGTTGGGGTCAATATATACTCAATAGCCAGTGTTGTTTTATGGCCACTACCTATGCAGCACTGACACGAGTTCGAGTGTCCAATACGGACACGATTCGATACGTAGACACTTCAAAATCAATTTTTGGTCGGACACGGACACGCGGTTGACACGTTAATTAAATAATATTATATATATAATTAGGTCACAGGTTTTAGGTTTCACTCTCAACACAATGTCGCATCATAACATTACAAAGTAGCATATGAACCAAGCAATGTATCACAAATTTGAGACAGCTAAGCATTCATCATACCACTTTCAACTCAGTAAATCCATCAAACGGTTGATAAGCCGCAATGCCAGCAGTGCTCAAACCACCACCGCACGTAGTTGAAGCTGAAGCGGACTCCTTTGGAGCCTCGTTCCACTTAGAGCTATGAACCTGATCTTTCCTCTCGTCACTGGCTGACGCAGACTCAGAATCTAGAGAGGTGGAAAGTTCCTAGTCAAAGAGGGGCATTTAAGCCTCTCAAGGGATTCATCCATGATGCCCCCTGGAACTGTGGTTTAAACAACCGAAGATGGCCTTAGAGTTTGTAAGAAATCCCGACCAGGGTCAATCAAAGGAGGATCGATTCCGTCCAATTCTCCCACATCCATTTCTCGATCAAATCAAAACACAGTTGCAACCACAAAAATCATAAATCTTCATTGTTTGGTTCTTCAGAGCTAGGAAGCCACTGAAGAGCAGAGCGGTGACTCAGACGAGAGAGCGGAGCGGAGACGAAGGACCGGAGCGGAGACGAAGACAGGAGGGGATCAAGCAGAAGAATGAAGATAGGAGCAGATCAAAATCCCTAAACGCCCAATCTGAAAATTAAAAAACACAATTACCCCCATGTCCAACACCATTTGGCGTGTCCAAGTCGTGTCGAAATCTCAATTCGCATGTCCACGCGTATTGGGACGAATTATGGCGTGTCGGACACACTACACGCGACCATTAGAGCGTGTCCATGCTGCACAGGCCACTACCCTCTCGCAAACAAATCTCAGCACATCACCCTTGGTTTTGAACTTGGCAACTATTAAGAAAACAATAGCCGCAAGCATTTTTTATTACCAAGTATTATTACTTTTAGAAAATTAAGAAACAAAAAATGGGGTTTGAGAGAGAGAGAGAGAGAGAGAGAGAGTGTAAAGAGTTTGCTTTGTATAAGTAGTAGTACTGGCAGAATGGCATATAATACAAAAGGAGAGGCCGGGTTCTTGCATGAAAACCAAAGCTCATTGGACACTGGCGTCAGTTCCATTACACCTGTACTGTGCGCGCATATATCATCGCTCTCCTGCCGTCTTTTTCTTCCTCTTCCTCTTCCCCCTTCAATCTCTCTCTCTCTCTCTCTCTCTCTCTCTCTCTTCACTCTTTTGCTTCTAATTGTACCGACATGGCTCCGAGCAAATGGGATTTCTCTGCTTCTGCTTAGAAATCACTAATTAAGCTCGGCTTCCACTTCTTCAACAAGTTACTGCAATCGGGTTCTTCTTCGTCAACGTCTCTGTTGAAGGGTCTGTTCAGAATCTTTAGCTTATTGACTTGGTATCATGCCTGCTTTATTTTTCTGTGGCTCTGATTTCTTCTTCTCTGTTCTGGGTTGCTGGTATCTCTAGCTTGCGATGCTGTCTGTTTTATTTGGTTCTTGTGTTTTTGAGCTCTGCTTGATGATTTTCTGTATTTGAATAATTTTTCTCAGTTTCTTTCCTTTCTTTTACCCTTTCATATCGCTCTTGCTTTCAGCTTATGCTAAAAGGAAGTTCATATGGATAGTTAGACACTCGTTTTTTAAAAAATGCCCAACTGTTTTTAATTTTTTGGAAAATGATGATCTTCATCTTCTAATGGACTTTTTGATTGCAGATTATTCTTGACAATTGATTCTTTCATTGCCAATTAAGTCACCCTTCACTGTTGCACTGTTAATTTCCTAAAAGCTGAATGAATTTGGAGATTGGCTAGATACATTTATATGAACCAAAATTCTGATACGTTCTTTTCAAAACAAAACACCATATTTGTAATTTGGTGATGTCAACTGATCGATACATTTCTTTCTCTTTTAGTAAAGATATAGCTCAATGCTGTAGTTGGTGTTCTAAACTATACCTTTTGCTCTTGCAGTCATTGGATAGTATATACGAATTCGAACTAAGCAAGAGTACTTGTTTCTGAGATCATTCTAATTAGAGGAAGAAAATGGCTATGCAAACTGTTCATTACAAAGAACATGAAGGACTTGGGCAGCTTTCATCAGTGTTACCTTGGTGGGGTACTGCCTTCGGATCTCAACAAGCTAATGGTGAATCCTGTGGTAACACTAAACCTTATACCATGGAGCTCCCTAATAGTGGAAACCAACTCACTGCCACTAAGCGACCCGGGCGGGGTACTGAACAAGGACTAGTGGATAAAGGGAACACAAATCAGTTCACCATCTTCCCTGGTAATCTCCTCCCTATGGCTTTTGATGTTGGTTGCTATTTTTTCGAAATGATATTTCTTTACTTGTAACAGAGTTTGCAACTTCTAAAGGGAGAGCAAATACTTTTGCTGGCTTTTAAATCATCGTTTCACTTTATATCTCTGGATATAAGGTTTGCATACGTTACCATAATTTCCTTTTTCACAGTAGTGATTGAATCTAGGCTGCTCTTTGGGTTCAGGAAAAGTTCTTTTTTACCATAGATAGTGCATTGTGCCAATAATTGAAGAACCTAGCTATCACTACCAATGCGCTAAGTAAAGGTGTCTTGTAAGGTGAAGAGAGTGATAATTAGTAATTACTAGATGGTTTTGGCTGCTAAAGAAACTTTCTATGCCTTAATCATTGTAAACTTTGGTTAATCTAGCAGGATAGTCGAGAAGTATTTTGAAACACCATATGTGAGAAGAGTTCAGGATGTTCAGCTAATTATATAACTGAACAACTTACAAACAAGTTCAAGTAGAATTAGTGGTAAGACAACTCCTTTTGGGAAGCATATTGCATTATATTTCTTCTGGGCCGCACTTCAGTGATTATGCTTTGATGATCTGTGTATTAGCACTGAGGTGTTAGGCTTCTGGTGGAAACTGATTTTCTAGTAGACTTCTCTTTTCCTAATTTTTTTGTATGTCTTAGTGTCTTACTGAGATAAGGAAGAATATTTATGAATCTTTATGAATATCTCTGTCCTATAATAATAGTTATATAAAAACATTTCTCATTACTAACTAGTGGACATTGAGATGGAGATAGGTAATTTTTAACTGAAGATACATAGTTTTCTATGAGGTGCAGAACTCCCAGCATTACTTGAGATCACTGGATCAGTTAGTATAGAGATTCTGGAGGTCATTTCGAATATTGTTGGCGCGCATACTAGAAAACAGATTTGATAATTTTAGAGTTTCCAGAACAATCTGAATTACTGTTTACAGGATGATGTGCACAAGCTCTTAAAGATTTAGATGATAAATAGTCATGTCAGTGAGTATGAGAATCTGCAAAAAAGAAACATGATTTTTCTTTCTAAGGTAGTCAGTGATGCTTTGAGCAATAGGTTTCATACTCAACAATGAATGTGGAAATCAATTAGGTACACACTTGGTTTTCTGACCTTTCTCTGGCATTTGAATTGTAAAGGACTGGGTTGCCATAATAGCATGCAGGATAAAGACACCAGAATTTTTGCATCCACAAGCCCTTTCCAGTAGATTATTATCTACCTCACATATCCTTAATTATGTCCTAAAGCTTACAAAATCACTTCCTTCTTTGATGGCACCCTCCATATTTCAAAATGTTTCTCAGTTGCCTACATCATTTGATTATGGTATTGAGAAACCAGATTTTGAACGTGCATATAGAGAGGCTTTAATTTATATCCCACTCATTATACTCTGGTCAACTCTATTTAATTATAGTTAACCACATAAGCAGTTCCTCATTCAGGTGATTGTTAAATTTGCAGGGGATGGGCAAAAATTGCAGCCAGCGATCTCTCTGCAATCATCCCCACCAAAATATCGTGGTCATTTTGAGCTGGGATTCAGCCAGCCTATGGTAAGCCCTTGATTCTAACCGTAATTTTTTTTTTTTTTTTTAATAACATTTTTGAAATTATGAATATGGCATTTCTGTCTACTATTGCTTATTGTCCTTTTGTTTCTGGACTTGAACTGTAGATTTGTGCAAAATATCCATACATGGATCAATGTTATGGACTTATCTCAACATATGGACCTCAAGTTTCGGTGAGTTTTC
The DNA here is from genome assembly GCA_963682095.1 of Potentilla sterilis. Classification (NCBI taxonomy): domain Eukaryota; kingdom Viridiplantae; phylum Streptophyta; class Magnoliopsida; order Rosales; family Rosaceae; genus Potentilla; species Potentilla sterilis. The sequence goes on from OY821754.1 coordinate 53,869,162, forward strand.
CATCATACCTGGAACTACTACAACTTGACTTCTGTTTTTCCTCCAAAGCAGCTTTTTATTTTACCTTCTTACTTCATGTCAGAGTGAGAACTTTTATAACTGCAAGTTTTTCCAACGAAGTGTTTCCTGATCTCTATTTTATCACATATCTTATACTCTAGGACGTGACATTGTATTTGAAACCTAATGATACGGTATATGCTGAGTCTATATTCTTGATTATGTTTTACTCTTAAGACATGTTATAATTCCAGTAGCTTGGCTGTTCCTCTAGTTAATAATTGATATGTTCTCAACTCAAAAGCACAGCCAACTGTACTGATGCACATACTTGTCCATTTGCAATGAATCAGGGACGCATAATGCTGCCACTAAATTTGACTACAGATGAAGAACCAATCTATGTCAATGCTAAGCAATACCACGGAATCATGCGGCGCAGACAATCCCGTGCAAAGGCAGTCATGGCAAACAGAGCAGCCAGACTCCGTAAGGTATGATATCAGAAATTTCATTATTGTAACAGTCAAATAACTACGAGGTATTCTAAACTTGATCAATTGAGTATGTTCTGGATGCAAAAGCTGAATTTTACATGAATTCTTAAATGACAAATATAGGTGGCTAAAATTCTCGACTCTAAATAGGCGTTTAACACTAGATATATATAGCACAATTGAGTGACCATTTGGTTTCTTTAATTAAGGAATACTTTAGCTGTCAAGCATGCAAATTTTCCTGCTGTATTTCTTTTCCTGACAGGAACCTCTCTTCAGTTTTTGATGTGACAGATTTTAGTGTAGTGAGGTTTAGACCAAATTTTCCAGTAAAACAGATGATTTAAAACCAAAATGAACATGTGATGAACATATAATTCTGTTGTAAGGGACATACTCAGTTAAAATGACATATAATCTTTCTTCTTGATAAAGCCATATATGCATGAATCACGCCATCTTCATGCTATGCGCCGACCAAGGGGCTGTGGTGGTCGTTTCCTGAACACCAAGACTTCGAACAATGGGAAAAGTGGAAATGGAATGAAGCAAGGTGGCGATGTGCAGCTGTTTAGGCACTCCAGTTCTCAGAACTCTGAAGTCCTGCAATCCGAAAGTGGAACTTTGAACTCATCGAAAACAAATGGCAGCAGTTCCAACATATCAGGCTCAGAGGTGACCAGTACATACTCTAGGGGAGATATTGATCATTTTTCAATGAATCATCATCTCAGACACTCGGTGCATTCTCTGTCAGACATGATGGATGGCCCGCGTGGCATGGTTATGGGCACAAAATGGATTGCAGCAGTGGATAACTGCTGCAACCTCAATGTCTGATAGCAAGCGAAAGATGGGGTTGGTGGTAACTTGTTACCTTAGCCCCATCTTTTCTGCGACCAAATGGAGAAGCTTAATTGCAGAAACTGTTATGGTTATTGCAACAGCTTTTTGGTTCAGAGGATCGTCCTGCCCCCATTTGGTTGCTATCAGAAGGCAATTCATTCTTGGCTCGTGTGCAAATGGGGTGTTCACTTCCATTCCAAGCATTTCTGCTGTTCGATTGGCTAGTGAAAACCCCCTATGCATCACAAATTAATTAAGTAGACTTTCATCTATATGGCTGTCTTCCCTTGAATCAGAATAAGAATTTGAGAGTCTGGCATTTGGTATGTGTTTTGTGACCTAAATTAAAGAAGTTTAGTTTGTGGTGTGTCTGATACTATAGAATCTAAGTATCTGTATACAAGTGGTGTAATGTACTGATATATAACTGAATGTTTGTGTTGTGATGTGAAAGTTTGCAAGAATAATGTAAAATAACTCCCATCTTTAATTTATCAGCTGTATCAGGAACACTGCTTTCCAAGAGTGAAAATAATCGCACATTTTCCATATACTGTATGACTGTGAGTCCAACTAAAAGATCTATCACAGTTCAAGGTTTAAATTCCTGTCTATACAACAACGAAAAAATATAACGCGCATAGATGAAACACAATGACATTGTACACATGTAATGACAATCATTTTTTATAGGAGACCCTAAAATGTTTAATGCGTGATGATGATCACATCAATGTACTTGCTTGTGGTTCCTATTCATACACAGCTCTGATCACCAGCTCTGTTAGCCTTGATCATCAACCACTTTTTTAGAAGCCGGTTCTAGAACAACACAACTTGAAACATAAATGAAACGCTCTATCATAAATTAGAAATGACTTAAAATGTTGTGTAAACCAGAGTTTTCCGATGACGATCACAACTCGCCTGTGCTGCCAGAATTTTTCAAACACAGCTTTGCTCACGAGCACTGTTCCTAGCCTTGATCATCAACCTCTTCTCTAAAATCCAGTTCTTGCAATCGTGGAAATAAATGATGAAGGCGACCCAGTTGAGCACATTTCCAAAGCACAATAGGCTAATTTCCGCAACATACATTGCATTCCATCTTTCTTTGCAGACAAAATAGATACATGGCAACCTTAAACCAACTCCCAAAGCAAAGAAAATCAACATCAAAAGAAATCCTCCCCACTCGTTGCCAAAGCTTACATATATCGCTAGACCAAATGCCTTGGTTCCATGTACCCCCTCCAATATCGAAATCAAAATACTCATATTCCATATTTCCATATAGCATTCCATGCCAAATATATTGTCAGGAGTGCTGCACATGCTACCCAACACCGTAAAGATAAGAGTACATCATGCAGAAAGTACCTGAACACAAAATAGTAGCTTGCAGCAGACCATATGAATCCGAGTATAACACTACAGGTCGACAAGACGAGAACATAGACAGATGTGACGAGAAAAGCTTTCAGTCTGGTTTTGTCAAAAATGTACCATCTCCTTCAGCGTCATTTGTCCGTCTTCCTTATATATCTTTGATGCCAAACTAGCAATTGCAAGCGCGGTGATGACCTCTAGGAAATGGAGAGGTACCAGATAGACAAGAGCTAGTTGAATCAACTCACCAGGAAATCCTTTGTTCCATTGTGGGGTAATAACAATAGGAAAAGGTGATGACCATTCGAAGATATAGTCGTCAAAGAAATGTACAGCGGCTGCTTCTTTAAGAATCTCTGAGATCTCAAGCTGGAATTTTTGCTGAAATGGTTGATAGTAAACCAAGAAACAGAAGAGAGGAAGGGAGGCCAGGGTAGTGAAGAGAAAGAAGTTGATGTTTGCAGAAACAGTAAGAGCTTTTCTGAGAATATCAAAGGCATCCAGCTTTGGATTCTTCAAGATTATGTTGTTCTCCATCGCCATGCTATTACTTTCAACTAAGCTCAATACAATAGATCCTAATATAATCTACATGAACTTTCAAAGTCTCCCTTAATGGAGTGGACTTGAGATGAGAAAATTGACCCACTCTCTTTCTTAGAAAATACCAAGCAGGAGGAGACCCTTTTTTTGTTCGATATATGGCTAGTAGTAGGAGACCTTAACTTTTTTTTTTCTTCTTTTTTTGGATTATATAATATTAATCTTGAATCTCGTCAGAAAAAAAATTATTAAAGGGCAAATAGAAAAAATAAAAATTATTAATTCCGATAAAAAAATTAGTAAAGGGAAAATCGAAAAAGCAAACCTTATCCAAGTCCCATGAGCCTCCTCTTGTTCCTTATAATATTTCCTTCTTACCAATCCCACCAATTGCTCTCTCGCAATGTCGACCTCTTCTCTATCAATGGCTTCCACCAGCACTACTTGCTCTTCTTCACTTTGCAATAAAATCTCCAACTTCTCAGTCACTCGCTCACTCACCCAAATCCAAACTCACTTACAACCTCAGTTTAAACCCCTCAAGCTCAAAGCCCACTTCCCCAGCTTCTCTCGCCTCTCGTCTCTCCACCATTTCCGCAGACCCTTTTCAGCCTTAGACGGCGTCGAAGTCGAAGAAGGTAATGAAAGCTCAGATGAAGAAAAGGACCCACAAGCTGAAATGCTTGTTGAAGGAGAAGGAGAAGTAGTAGAAGAAGGAAAAGAAGAAGGAGAGGAAGAGCCAAAGGGGGAAGCAGGGTCTGAGAGAAATGACGCTGGGAGGCTCTACATTGGGAACTTGCCTTATTCTATGACTTCTACCCAGTTGTCTGAGATTTTCGGCGAGGCTGGTACTGTGACTTATTCAGAGGTTTGAGCTTTTCTTCTTTGATGCTTCCATTGTTTTTGTTGATGAGTTTGTGGCATTGTTGGTGATTCTGTTTTTGGTTGAATTTTGTGTGTAGATTATTTATGATAGAGTTACTGATCGGAGCAGGGGATTTGGGTTTGTTACAATGGCGAACGTTGAGGAAGCTCAAGAGGCTATTCGGATGTTCGATGGCTCTGTAAGTGCCAATGATAATGTGAATGTTGTGGCTGCAGAAAACAACAATAGCAGAGAATCTCAGGAAGTTTCGACGGTCGAGTCACTGATGGAAACTTAAGAAGCAAGAAATCAACGCCTGGTTTCAACATTTCTACTGAATTGACTTGATCGCCGAGAATCCCCCGGGGGAGCACCCCATTCGGGTTTCCTTTGAACTTCGAATGAGGGGCAATCTGAGATTCTATGCTGGAGGGTTTCTCTGCTACCACTTGGGTATCATTTGATTTTTGAATGCAGTGATTAATTTTTCTTTTGGTGAAATGGTGGCAATGGGTGACAGCAAGTAGGTGGCCGAACTGTGAGGGTAAACTTTCCGGAGGTGCCGAGAGGAGGTGAAAGGGAAATTTTGGGACCTAAGATAAGGAATACTGGCTACAAGGTCTACATAGATAGTCCTAATAAGATCTATGCAGGAAACCTTGGTTGGGGTCTGACATCCCAGGGTCTTAAAGATGCCTTTGAAGGCCAGCCAGGGCTATTGGGTGCCAAGGTCATTTATGAGAGGGGCTCTGGAAGATCTCGAGGTTTTGGATTCGTCACTTTCGACACTGCTGCCAATGCAAAAGCTGCTGTGACTGCCATGAATGGAGTGGTAAGAAGAAATATGTTCCTTGTAGAGTGAATTATGCCAACTCACTGGCTCTATAATAATCTGTCTGTGTCTGTGAAATTGTATTACAGGAAGTTGATGGGCGGGAATTGCGACTAAACATGGCTTCAGAAAGAGCTAGGACTGTAACTGTTACTCCACCTCCAGCAGTGAAAACTAGTACAGAAAACACAGGGGCCGGTGAATTGGTTTCTGCCTCAGCATCTGCAGAAGACACTACAGACAGTGCTGAAGTGGTTTCTTCCCCAGCATCAGAAACAACTGCAGAAGACGCAGACAGCAGTGAATTGGTTTCCAGCGTTAGCAGCTGAATGAGCATGAATGAGGAGTGGCTGCTTGAATGTGCTATTTGATGGAACCCCTATAGAGTTGTTAAAGTAAATAGCAAATTCCTTGCAACTAGTTCTACTAGTTTATTCTTACTCTACACCTAGTCTGTTTTGAATGCTGTATACGAATCGGCAAATTGGTATTGGTCAAAGAAAAAAAGTTATGATTGTAGGTTTTTAGACCTCAATGCAATGAGCTTAAGCATCAGAAAGGGAACGTTATTTGCTTCTTCCTCCATTTTTTTTTTAATACAAATGCTATTCGACCTATACAGGATGTCAAAAATACTATTAATTATCAGTGCATACCAACTTGACCCAAAACCCTGAACCTAAAGCCTGGGAATGGCTTCTGGCATGAGTCCTCTACCCCTACCATGCCTTCAACATGGCGGGACTTCTTGAGTTAATTTTGTCAGCATGTAACTTCTTGAGTTAATTTTGCCAACATGTAAGGGCCTATCCGATAACGTTTTCGAAAATGGATTTCAAAAGTTAAGTTTGGAAAATGAAAAAGTGAAAACGTAATTTTTTTTTCCTTTATAAAAGTTATTAACAAAAAATTCAATATCTATTTTCAACTTTTTTGAAAAATATCTTAACGAAAAAGTTTTCATCCTAATTTCATTTCCAAAAATGTAAATATGGATTGAAAATGTTACCGAACGCCACCTAACTATATCAAGTTTTCAACTAAGTATTTTGTATTAGAACTTGATGCAGCTTGAGATACAAAAAAAAAAAGAACTCTTAACAAGATATTCCCTCAACTCAAGAACAAAATGAATTACAATTTTCAATGCACTAGGCAAATAAAATACAAAATGTAATGCGACTTTTGTGAATACTATCCACCACCTATGGTGAGACATTTTCAGAGGATAGATGACACATGAATAACACAAGTGCAAAAAAGGAACTGAATGATCTCTGGCAAGAAGGAACCTTAGTTGCATCACTGAGGGCCGTGCCCAGCAAGTAAAGAATCTGCCGCAGAATCCAAGTCTTGAGGAAAGAAAACTCTGCACAACAGTTAAATTGTATCAAGTCAAAGTTCAGATATTGTAATGAAACAACTCTGGCCTCATCATGCTAACCGGCAGAGCTCATCAAGGCCACAGTATATATGAATTGGCATTCATCAGAGAGCTAAGTCGATCTAAATCAGACAGGCAAGTTAAGGAAACTTCAATAAGGTTCAGAAACGCTACCTGCAAGTGTTCTGGTACAATGTCCTGCTCAGCTGACCTACATCACTGATTCCTTTACAACCAGCTATCACCTCAAGAACTTGCCTGAAAATAAAAGTCATGTTAAATGAAGAAGCACATACATAATTATGAAGTTAAACAGAAACATCCAAATGGCACTTCTCGAAGAAGAATTAACTACTTCAATTCGATGTACTAATGTAAAATTTTAGGAAAAATGAAAATGTGTCTTAGCATCAAGTTTAGGCCAAACTATATTAAAAGTATTGTGCTTCCTGACAGAGTGGTTGTTGTCTCAACAAATAACTGCCTGTCTGCAACAAATGTTTATGTCCATGGGTTTATCTTCTCTCAGTAACAAAGTTTAACATACACTACCTCCAGATATAACTTAGTAAGAGCAGGCCAACCATCACAAATCATTATTTTCTGAAAAATATAATTCCCAGACCAGATACGCGTGCGTGCACACACACCACCTACCTACATGATATCTTCTGACATATGATGATTAGAAATCTCACTGTAACACTTGTGAGGGATGTGACTTCTTGCAAGAGTACTATCCTACGAAAGAAGACAAGGTCTCTCTGGATCCCATTGAATTTCATTCGGATTACTTTAAGTTGGGTGGCATTACAGTTCATCAGAAGTTTCACAGTTCAATGTTAAACGACAAGAGTTCGCTTCATACAAGTTCAATATTATTTTATTTTCTTTTATTTTTTGGAATTTCACAAGAAAAAGAAGTAGTACATGATATGGTTGTAGGAAATTACAACTTACCGAACCAAGCAAGGTTCATTACGGTCTTTAATAATGCACTCTTGATCATACTTCTCTTTTTTCTTAGAAGGCCATATGGACTTCACAAACTTAATCCCAGCATGACTGTTCTTGATTCCACAATATGGAGAATCTGTTTCAATCATCATTCTCTCAACAGGAATTCCCCTCACAACATCAAGATTCTCGGTTGTCTTCAAAGAGCAACCATTCACACCTGTAAGTAATAAAAGGCTTATATCCACGAGATTGACTAAAAAACAAGATGAAAATTTTAATATGTAACTAGAGCTAACCGTAAAGTAGGGGAAGACAATTGGTACTATAGACACCAGGACAGGTCATACAAACCCCTTTCCTATCCCAAAAATTAGTAAATAGACAAATCAGATCACCTCCAAGCATCAAACTAACTTTTTTCGATTAATCAATCTCTAGAAGCATGTCTCTTTCAAAAAACATTAGGTCATCTTTATTAATGGAGATTTACCTAAACTTCCATTAGGGTCATCTTGATTATGGATATTTACCTAAACATGCATTAGAATCATCTTATTCTTAAAAAGCCCCCAACTCTTTTTCTCAACATGTAAATAAAAATTCCAGTATAGGAAATTATTTGGTGTAATTAATCCCCCAAAAACACACACAGGGTAATAGAGTGGACTTCAAAATGCAGGAGAAAAGCCATTGAATGTATTTCTTTAGGCATATTAGATCATTCTAGTATTTCTGTAGGCATATTAGATCATTCTGGTCTCATATTTGGCACCCAATTCATAATTTGATACTACCCTATCTAAGAAAATTTTAAGAACATTATAAACATCAATATTACAAACTCTTCTGAAAGACAGGCAACGACTACAAGAAATTCTATTTAGAAAATTGCACCTATGTACATGTTGCTGATGGATAGAAGTCTATCACAATCGTCTGCACTACCAGTAAATGAATGGGCCACCCCAGCATTGAATCTGACATAGAAGAGGAAGGTAAAGAGTTCATGCAAAAAAGCATTGCAGAATGCTATGATATAAAATGAAAGACAGTCATGGAACGTCTGTTGATGTCCACTTTAAAATCATAAAAGATAATAAAAACCAAGATAATAAGTTGCATCCCCTATCTCTTTCTTTAACACGAAATCTAGTATTCTGGTGAAGGAATTTCCCTAATTCAAGATGTAACTGGAATTTCACTTATCTATTTTCCGTGGCAGCAAATTTTGATGGTAGAACTAAAGTGACCAGAAATCTCACCTGTCCCTGTTTCTTTCTACAATTTCACAGAAATCTTGAGCAGCTGCACGCATATGCAGAAACATGGGCAGCTTAGTGGCATGTGCCAATTCAAACTGCTTCTCAAAATACCTAATTTTACAATCAAATATATTGTGAAAACCCCATAATGAATCATTTAATGGAAAGAAGATACGACACGTGTGTGAAATGAAAATATAAAAGATGAAAAATCCATCTTGTCTCTCAGAAACGACATACTTCTTTTGAATCTCAGGAGGGCAAAACTGAAGTCTGTCATAGTCCAGTCCACATTCACCAATTGCAACAACCTTACAAACAATAAGCGACGCATAATCAGTTGCATCAAGACATTGAATATACGAACATTCCACTCTTAGTAACAGGTCGTAAAAGTGCATTAGCAGCAATAATAAAGCAATATCATAATGTTAATGAGCATACCTTCCCTTTCTGTATACCCTCTTTAGCCAATGACAAAAGCGCCTGAAAATGCTTATCTGGATCCCCGCTCTCATCAAATTCCTGAACCAAACACACAAATAAGCCACATTCACTTACAAACATACATTTGACCCCTAAGAAATCAAGAAATAGTATTATTATTATTATTATTATTATTATTATTATTATTATTATTTTTAAATAGCAAACCTTGCATCTAGTTGGGTGCACACCCACAGTGCAGAAGAGCCTTGCTGCAAAAGAACCAATAGCAAAACCCCAATTGGTTGAAATTTTACAGAAAAATATAGACAGTAACAGAAGAGAGAGAGAGAGGAAGTGAACCATCGGTTTCTGCAATTGTAAGAGCTTCCTTTGATTCCTCAAGTGATCCACCAGTCACCTACACAATCCAAAAAAAAACTAATCCTAATTTCAGAGCCACACTAAACTATACTTGAATATATTTATCACAAAAGAAAGAGACAAGGAGAATTACGATGATGCGTTCGACGCCGGCAGCCCAAGCGCGGCTGATAACGGTGGCGATATCAGAGACGTGGCACTGCTTCCCGTTGTAGAGTCCTTTGAACATTCCATCTGGGTTTCTGTGCTTGTTAGATTTTCTACCCAAATTTGAGAAAAATGGAAACCAAGTGTTTGATGTAATGCGACTGACCTGTCAAGTTAACGGCTATATCTGCGAATGAGAGATTGAGTTAGAGCAAGTCAGAATGAAGGAGAAAGAAAGAGAGTGACTTGCCTATCATGCGGACTGTCGCCATAGCGAGATAGAGGAGCAATGACTTCGCTACTAATTCTCAACTCTCTTTTGGCTTATATACCCACGCCTTTTTAGCTATTTTTCAGAAAATAAAATAAAATAAAGGAACTCTACAATTTGAGTCTTCAACTCCGACATCAAATTTATCGGTTGTGTATAACGACAGTCATGTAACAATTTTGAAATATGTTCCTGAAATGTTCGAAATGGGTGAAATTCAATAATCGAAACGGAAATAAATTATGTACAATGGCACTTATGAACAACTTTATATTGATAAACTGTGCCAGACTACACTATATTCTTTGAAACAAAGTGTACATCTCGATCATCAAGAGAAAACATAGTACTTATACAACAAAACCCAACCAATCCAACAAAAATAATCAAGCCACCATGAAGAAAACTAAAATCGATCAAAACTTTATATGCACTGATATTGTAACTGACTAGAGTCCATTAAGATATTTGACTCCTTAGTTGGTCAATGTGGAGGCTAATATGATTCCGATGATGATGAGCAAGATTAGGATACCATAACAAGTCCATTTGCGTGTGTTTTTCTGCAAGAATCTGGCCTTCTGCAACTGCTGGTTGCCACGTTGCACGAACGAACTAGCTCGATCGACGTGACTCTCGATGTCGTTGATCTGCTCACCCTGAGCTTGAACCAGGACTGCCATGTCCAGAAACACCTGGTGCAACTCGTTCAGATTCCTCTCCATGGCCTTCACACCATTGTGCCTCTCTTGGATCTCGTATATAGTGTCTAAGACTTGGCCTCTTCCTTGCTGTTGGATTGCCTTCTGCAGAAATGTCTCACTTTCGCCTGCATATGTATCATTCTATGGGATTAGCTCGTATTTTGTATCAAATTTCTGCACTATTTTTAGTGAAAAATTCTCCTTAATTGTATCCATATTTGCCTATAATCTATAATTTGTCTTCGAAATAAATGGTAATTAAGACAAGTGGTTATTAGCTCACCTAGAGTGATTATTTCATATATCTTAATCATGTAATATATATATATACAATATGCAATTTGAGGTACAAGATCACAATCTAAGATGCAACTAAATAGTGTATTTGACCACAATTAATTAATTAATATTTCAATGTTTTTCGCGACTCAACGTTTTGCAAAGATGCAACTAAAAATTTGTCAACCTAAAATTAGTAAACCGAGAAAGAAATCTTACCAGTAGATATGAGAAGGTCTATGGTTTTGTCGTCCGGTTTCTCTCCGGTGACCGTAAAGTACCTTCTCTCAACGGTCTCCTTGTACTCGGAGGAAATCTTCTGCCTCAAGTCATTAAAGCTCACCATAGAATCCTTAAGCTTCTTCCTCAACCCACTCACCACAGACGTCCTCGTCCGGTCAGACGACGACCCCGGACCGCACCCAGGAAAGCTCCTGGTGGAGGCGTTGGACTGGTCCAACGCATCCAACTGGACCTTAAGTAGCTTAGCCGCCTTCAGGGCAAGGTTGACGTCAGCGTCCATCCGGGTCCGGAGGTCCTTGACGTCCTTGGCTTTATGGAGGGTCTTGCTCTGCTCGTGCGCGCTCTTGAGGCTGGTGTTGAGCTTCTGTAAGTCATTGAGCTCGGTCTGGATCAAGTCGACGTCCTCGAAGAACTTCTTGAGGTCGCTGGAGGCATCGACGGAGGCCATCTCGATGACATGGTGGTCCGGCGAGGCCTCGGAGAAGGAGTTGGATAACAAGTCGTTCATGATTAGTCAAGTGGGTGATAGAGATTCAGAGATTGATGGTATAAGTTTGGGGGTTAATTGGAGAAGTTATACAAAGAAGAATGGTTTATGGAGTTGAGGCAGTCGTTCTTGACTTGGGGGTCAAGTCTAGCACGCGCTCTCAGCTTCAAGTTTGAAGAGCCCCCCTTCTTTTGCCAAGTAGATACTGCGCATTACTTTAACAGCCTATGAAACGGGTTATTCAAACCGTAACCTATTTGGATATTTTCTTCTAGAAAAGGATGGTACATTATTATTTTCAAATTGATTCTTGAAATTTAATTGTGGTACCTAAAATTGTAATAGTGAAAGTCAATTGATATCTGTTTCCCATCTATGCTGTTATTGAACCATTTTAATTTTGGTGCCTTAATGCCTATTACCAAGTATATAAGTTTGTGGTTTTGCGATGTAATCTCATTATGTATTCTTCTCTTTCACCACCTCTCACACAAACTCTAAGGCCCTGTTTGGAATGCAGGAAATCATGGTATGGAATGGGAAATAATTTGATTTTCCATTCCGAGGTGTTGTTTGGTTGTAAATTAAGACCAAAAAGGAAACAAAAAATGAAATCTGATTGGAAATGAATCCCATCATAAAGCCTGAATAGAATTACCTAGTTAGGGGTGGTATTTCAATTCCATTTCCCATTGTAAAAGGCAAAATTACAGAAATTATCACTCTAAAAAAAAGATTCTCCCGCTCACCAATTATTTTCGGGCTCATAGTTCCTGCTATGGGATATGTATATTGTTATGGCGAAAACCCTTCTCTCCCTTCAACTGTCATCTTCTTCTTGAAGCGATTTGTCGACGTTGTTTCTGTCTGAATCCGTAGACTCACAGAGACCGGTTGACTTTTGTGTGATTCCTTCCTGCTAATCATGCTAACTAAGGGAATACCGGGCGGGCCGGTCTATTCCGCTTAGATGCTTAAGTCAGTAAAGTTGGGATAATCTGATAACTTAAGCGGGAATGAGTAGTTGAGGAATTGATTACCTATTAATGAGGGTAGTTGAGACTCATATGTAGGCTGCCGGGCGTGAGGGATGGCCTCACCCTTCGATGTGGGACTGGCCCCCTACTGCATATATTACTGGACTGTTTCGGCCCTTGTTTGGGGAGTTGTTGTCCCCTGTCCCCGGGTCCCGCTCACCAATTTGGTCCGCTAAGGTGTCGGACCAGGTGCTGGTGCTGAACTTACGGGCCTTGGGCCGGGTCCAAGAGCCCTTGCTGCAGGTCTGGAGGCCTGGGTAGCCTCTCTTATGGCTACTGTCAACAAGTCTCCCAAGTTCCCGGTCAAGTGCTATCTTGAATGGGGACTTAAATCTGTCTTGCTTTACAGGTCTGCAGATCCACAAGGATGCTTACCCTACTGTGCCCTAGCCCCCCAAGTCCGCGTTTAAGATTGGGCTTGGCTGGGCGTTCGAATGAACCTGTTATGGTGATTTGTAATGCGATGCGTGCATGGTTATGATGTTCATGCTGACAGATGCATACGAGCATGAGAATTATTGCATGGTTATGATAATGTGGCGTTGAAATCCGCCGTGCCGTGCTATGTTCCGGGAAAACCCGGTGGATATTGTGCACGAGATGAACGATTCCCCCATGTTTTAGAACCGTATCCGCAGAGGGCAACGGTTGATTTAAACAGTGGTTGACGAGGTGACACGGTATCAGCGGGAAACGTGCCTTGTGCTAGAGGAGTTCCCGGTGTGGTGGCGTGGCCAAGAGAGCCTCGGCCGACGTCCCCACGTGTCCTGCTGCCTTTGTTCCTGCAAGCATATAGGATGTGCATGGTTTTTAGCCTGCGAGAAGAGTTGTCCTGTATGAGAGGATCAAGTCTCCCGGGGTGAAGCGGTCCTGTGTTGGTACCGGTCAACATTCCTGATGGTTTTCCAGCCTTTATTCTTATAGGCCTGAGGTATTGTGCAAGGTTTTTAGCCTGCGGGAAGAGTTATCCTGTATGAGAGGATCAAGTCTCCAAGGTTTATATAGCCCGGTGGTACATGGATCCCTTAGGTCGTACAAGGTTGTCCGTAGGAATCTCTTGGTTCGGACAACCGGTTATTCCGTTGGATAGCGATAAGTGCAATTATTGCCGGTGTGAAACCGCATCCAATAGTTGAAGCTGGATGGACAGACGGCTAGGATAGCCTTGAACTGGAGTAGGCACTACGGTTGGAATATCGTAGCCTGTACATAATATTGCTGCAGAGTTTTTAGCCAGCGGGAAGAATTTTCCTGTGTTAAGGAAGAGTTCTCTCGGGTTTATATCGAGCCGTTGTTGTTTGGCCGTAATGGTGGAATAGGTTCGACTGGTGGAATGCCCCGTACCGTTGGAATATATGGTTCTTGGGTTGTCGGCTCGTAGGCAGGATGGTTCGGTGATGTTCCCTGTTCTTTCAACTACCCTCTGCATGCGAGGCAAGTGTCTGACATGCATTGAATGGGGGTTTTCCATCAGTCGCTTCAGTTATTATGGCCTGGGTAGTTACCAATACTGGGACACGTGTCGCCAGGAGACGGTGAGGGATGGATGGCCCGGATCCATGGGCATTTTACTTGCCCTACTGGGTAGCTTGGGGGGAACTTGAGGGGCGCTCAAGATACTGGACCTGTATATAAGCCCCTGCTACTTTGTGCATTTTGCCTTTGGTTTAAGAAGTGTTCCCCTGCTTAGTCTACTGAACACAATTGCTCGGTGCTTTCCTCTTGAGTTGTCGTCGTCGTGCATACTAATCGGTGAGTTCTGCCTTTGTATTTTTTTTGAAAATTCCTTTTGTCTTGTCCGTGGGTCGATCCGATTGGCACCTTGTTGTATTATTGTTTGCCCTTTGGATGGGACCCCGCTGGGACCGAATCTCTGCAAGACCTAGGATTTTTCGGCTAACAAGCCCAATAGTTGTTGCGGGGCTGTGCCGAGGTGTCACATGCTTCGCGCTGCGCCGTAGTCGTTGTTTAGGTTGTACTGCTAACCGGTCATAGGGGTTTTTTTTTTCTTTCCCCTACGTCACATGGATTCTGGAAGTTCCCATGAGGCCTCTGAATCGGCCGCCAGGCAACCGGTGATGGACGACCAAGAGAGGATGGAGGACTGGCTTGCCTCCGAATCCTCGAGGCCAGAAGCCATCGCTCGTTCGACCGGTGAGGCGTCGACGTCCGGGTCTCTAGGACAGGAGGATGCTCCTTATGGAGTGTCCTTGAACCCTGCTCAGCCAGCAGGCGCCACGCTCTATATGCTTCTTGACGGGGATAAAACCATAAGCTGTGATGAGCCGGAGGGCTCTTTATCTCTCGGTGAGATTGCTGCTTTTCGGGTGAGGTGAAATATTCCCGGAGAGATAGATCTACGGCCTCTGTATGCCAGAGAGTCGGCCTGCAACCTAGAGGAGGGTTGGGTTACTGTGCACGAGAACCAATTATGGCATGGGTTATCGCTCCCGCTGCCCGTCTTTGTGCAATACCTCCTTAGTGCCATCAGGATATCACCGGCACAGCTTCCCGGGAACCAGTGGAGGCAGCTACTGAGCCTAGGCTGTCTCTATTGGCTGAGTGATATGAGTTGCCCAACGGTAAACGAGTTTCGGGCCTTGTACCGGTTGACGTATTCGAAGAAGAGGAAGGCCCGGGGGTTTGTCAGTTTTTCCGCTCGGCACTTTAAGCCGGTGATAACCCGCTTACCCTCCTGGCTCAACAATAACTGGAGGAAGAAGGTGGTGATGGCGGGGCAGGGTTCCCGGGGCCTTTCAGCTGATCGGCGATCAATCGTATCAGTTGTCTGACCTGGTGAGGGATAGGATCGCCCGGGTATTTGAGTGCTGGTTGGACCTGGAGCGGAGTTCCTACAATTTCATCCGGCGGGAGGTGCTAGAACTGTGTAAACTGGGGGGGAATCCCGGTGGGTGGTAGAATGTAGGTTGACTGTCTCTGATTCCGTTGAGTGAATTAGTGTTGTCTAACCTCTTTTCCTGGTGTTCTGCATGTGTATCTTCCCGGACGGCCATTAAATCCCACGAAACGCTGTCGATGGACAATCAGGAGCTTTTCTCGAAGCTGAAGGAGAAGGAGATACCTCCGCGCGGTCCACTGTTGACCGGGGAACCGGGGAGTTGACCGTACATGATAAACCCGTTTCGCTGGATGTTGCGAACGAGGATTACGTCTTAAAGCGCGTAAAGACTCACGCTACGGGACCCCAGGCTGCGTCTGGATCGGGGAAGAATGTTGGTGGGCCATCCAAGCCCCCGGGTGGTGCTGCAAGGATTTCACACCGATTGGGGCCGGTGCCAACTGTCACCAGGTCCCCACTGGCTACCGCCCAATCTTCTTCTTTACAGGTTGATCTGGGTGAAAGGAGGAAGAGGTCTCGGGAGCTGCCGGCCTCCGCGCTAGTTACTTTTACCGGCCGGTCGGCTGGCGAGAGTTTGGCCAAGCGGCTAAAGCTGACGAGTGGTGGGACCACTTCCATCCGAGGCAGGGTTCCTAGGGTCGGTAGCTCTTCCGCTGCCGGCACAGGAGCATCGGGTGTGGAGAAGTCTCCGGCTACGGAGCTCAGACCGGAGCACGGTTGTCCAGACGAGCCTTTCGTTCGAAGCATGCTCAGGGATATGAAGGGTATGGAGCTGGACAAGACTGGGGCTCCGGAGGGGTGTTTGGAGGATCACCGGTTAAAGAGACGGGAGATGGCCCTCCAGGTAAGAATAATTTGCTACTGGTATCCGTTAACATTAGTTGGTACTTGGTAATTTTCTAACAGGTGCCTGTCAAACTACACCTGTTGTACCACTTATATCGGTCAGATGCAAGGGAGGAGTTGCCTGAGCTGAAGAAGCAGGTGGCGGAGTTGACTAGCGCCCGGAACTCCTGGAGGCAGAGAAGTCCAAGCTCCAACGGGAGAAAGCCCGGTTGGAGGAGAGGGCCAGGAAGCAGATGGGCAAGCTAGAGGCCCAAGTCGAGGCTCTTGAAGAGGAGAAGAAGGGCCTGGAGGAGGAGAGGGCCAAGTTGGAGACCAAGGTTGAGGAACTCCAGCAGCAGGTGGCGACGGGCTCCGCTTCTGCTAGCGGGCCGGTCGATGAGAATGACCCGGAGGTTTATCAGCAGGTGGTTAAGAAGTATCAAGAAAATGATGAGCCTCTTGACCTGCTGGAACAGGTCCAGGAGGCGGGGATAGCCGACGCTTTTGACGACTGGAAGGCTAAGGGCTATCTTGATATTTCAAAGCTACCGCTGTCACAGGCGGATGAAGAAGAGGCACAGGAAGGAGATATCGTGTCGCTCGGTGAACTTGCTACGGGTGATACCGCTGCTAAAGGAGCTCTTGCTGAAGAGGATGAGCAGGCGGAAGTCCCCTAGCGTACATATATTATTTTTTCTTCTCTTTTTTTTTTTTTTTAGCCACCGGGTTTGCTTCCGGAGGCGTAGTCCATTGTAGACGTTCATCTTAGTTTTAATGAATGGAGATTTTGCCTGAGCCTGTGTTACGCCTGTTTCAATTTGCTCTTTTGACCTGCTTGCCAACGATTTACCTTTGTACTTAGTTGAAACAAAGTTGGAGTAGACTTGTGAAATTACACCCGTTTAAGATTACACCCGTTTAAGATTACGCCCAGTTACCAGTGAAGAGTTTTCCCGGAGCAGAAGGCGCGGTTTCGCGCAGTCTTTTTGTGCCGGGTTATCCTTGATATTGCTGCAGTTTGCAGCGGCGGAGCAGTTCCTCTATCATCGTTCTTAGGGCGAGACAATCATTTGTCCGGTGCGTGGTTTCATTGTGGTAGGAGCAGTACCTACCGGTCTGGGCCCTGGTCAGGTTCCCCTTCGGGTGCTTTCTCTTTGGTGGCGGAGGGATGTCGTTCATGTTCTCGTACAGGATATCCTCGTAGGAAGAGGTCAAAGTAGAGAATACCTTATGTCGTCCTGGTGGCATGACCGCTAGGGGGCGGTTTTGCTGCTGGTAGGATGGGAGGTTCCCTGCTTGTTGGGGAATGTCGACATAGTCCCTCCGGCGCTGCTGGTTCCCCCAACCTCTTGGTCTTTTGTTAGTCGAGGCTCCTTGGCGTGGCCCTGCTGCCAGTTTCTGGCTTCCTGTCGGGCGAGTTCGGATTCTTCCTGCCTTCTCTTGTGTTGACGACTCCCGTAAGTTTCGTGGTCTGTTTGGGCGTGCCTGATAGCCATCACCATCAGTTCGTCGTAACCCTACGGGATCTCCACTCGCACAGCGTACGAGAACTTTTCAGGCCGGAGACCTTGCTTGAAAGCTAATTCGGCAATCCCTTTGTCCAGGTCCCTGACCCCGGTGGTGGCCGTTTGCCATCGGTTAACAAAAACTCTCAGCTCTTCGCCGTCTGCCTGCCTGCAGTTAAAGACGAGCGTCGAGGTCCGGGCCCTTTCGACCCTTAATATGAACCGGCCCACGAATCTATCGGCCAATTGCTCGAATGTCTCTATAGAGTTCGCCGGTAGTTCGTAAAACCAGCTGAGCGCCTCTCCGGATAGGGTCTCTTAGAATATGTTGCAGCAAACGACGTCAGAGTAGCCCTTAGCACACGTTTGGGACCGGAAGCTGTCCAAGTGTTGGTATGGGCAGCCGGCCCCGGAGTATGTTAGCTTTAGCGACTTTTGGGTGCCGAATCTTCCGGATTCCAGAACCCGGAGTGAGAAGGGTTCGGCCTGCTCTTTGAATCGTGCGCTCACCGGCGGTCTCGCAGCCTTTCTCTCGTTGGCCTCCATCTGGGCCTTCATATCTGACACCGAGTAAGATATGCAGTACCCGTGCGGTCGAGCTGATGCTATCTTCCTTGAACGAGCCGCTGTCCTCCTAGGGGCTGGAACGATCTTTGGTGGCACCGTGTCCGCCGGTGTCCCTCTCCCCTCCCGATGACTGGCCCACTTCCTGGTGGTGAGGCTCTTTTGGGTGTGGCGCGAATGATTTTTCCAGAGCAACATTGCGCTGCTGGCCTCTTTCCAAGGTAGCTACCAGTGCGACATTAACCGCTTCCATGTCCTGATACCTGGTGGTGGCTTATGCCCTGTCCCGGTCGCTCTATGCCCGCAAGCGGTTTACTTCCGCTCGCATCTCTTCTATCTCTCCCGCCATATTGTAGTGGTCGGGACTGGAGACATCGTCCTGGCTGTCGCTGCTGGGCAGCCCATCTTCCCCTTTGTTTGGGGCCGTAGGGGACGTCGGTGCAGGTTCCAGGCCCAAGACTTGGCGATCGTCCGCAGAGCCCTTCCCGCATAGATCTCTGTCGCATTCACTAGACGTACCGCCCGGATCACGGTTGGTAACAGCGTTCTGACTACCATCCCCAGTGGGCTGCTCCTGCCTCGCCCCCAGGATTTGGACTAGCACCGGCTCTAGAACCCACTGGTCTTCTGGATTTATTCCCCTCCCGTCTCATATACTTCTGAACATAGTTACTTCGTAACCCTTCAGGGGGGGGGGTGGTTTCCCGGGCTGACAGATACCCTTCACGCTACTAGGACAACACAAACTTTTTGAACTCTTCTCACAGACGGCGCCAATTGTTTCTGTCTGAATCCGTAGACTCACAGAGACCGGTGGACTTTGATGTAATTCCTTCCTGCTAACTAAGGGAATACCGGGCAGGCCGATCTATTCCGCTCCGATGTTTAAGTCAGCAAAGTTGGGATAATCTGATAACTTAAGCGGGAATGAGTAGTTGAGGTATTTATTACCTATTAATGAGGGTAGTTGGGACTCATATGTAGGCTGCCGGGGTTGAGGGCTGCCTCACCCTTCGTTGTGAGACTGGCCCCCTTCTGCATATATTATTGGATTGCTTCGGCCCTTGTTTGGGGAGCTGTTGTCCCCTGTCCCCGGGTCCCGCTCACCAGTAAGGTCCGTCCGGGTGCAGGACCAGGTGCTGGTGCTGAACTTCAGGGCCTTGGGCCGGGTCCAGGAGCCCTTGCTGCGGGTCTGGGGGCCTGAGTAGCTTCTCTTTTGGCTACTGTCAACATACATCTTTTGCTGACAAAGGTAACCTTCTTCAAATATTCTTTTCTTTTTTATTATTTGTCTTTGAATTCCTTTCTTTTCTGTTATTGAGAGAACTCGAAAGATATGATTGTCTTTTTTGGATTTCAGCAAACAAGATTCAAGCTTTTTGTCAACTATTGATTATATACATGTTGTCTTTATCTATAGATAAATTTGATTCATGTAATACAAATTCTTATTTATTTACGTCTATGCTTTATAACTTTGTAGCATGGCACGTAGAATTTTGCAAAGAAGGGAAAAATTTAAGCTTGCATTGTCATTCATGATTAATATTTTCAGTATTATGTGTATGATGTCTCTTGCTGTTGAACGGCATTATAGAAAATATTTGTTAAGGAATGAACCAGAGGCTAACAGAAATGGTATACGAGATGAAAATCTTAGACGACTTATATATTCTAATGATTTAGCTTGTTTTGAGAACCTTAGAATGGATAGGTATACTTTCAATAAGCTATGTATAATGCTTCGTACTACTAGAAAGTTAAGAGATACGAAAAATATGACAGTTGTTTCTGTTTGAATCCGTAGACAACTATTAGATGCGGTATCACTCCGACGAACCGGTTATTCCGTAGGAGAGCGATAAGCAAGTGCAATTATGGCCGGTGTGATACCGCATCCTATAGTTGAAGCTGGATGGACCGACGGCTAGGATAGCCTTGAACCGGAGCAGGCACTGCGGTTAGAATATCATAGCCTGTACATAATATTGATGCAGGGTTTTTAGCCTGCGGGAAGAGGTTTCATGTGCTAGAGGAAGACTTCTCCCGGGGAATATCGAGCCGTTGTTGTTTGGCTGGAAATGTGGAATAAATTCAACCGGTGGAAAGCTCCGTACCGTTGGAATATATGTTAGAATGCCCCGTACTTGTTGGAATATTTCAGCGGTAACAATCACTACCAGATACGGGGGAATAGCCGACGAAAATTTTTTCGTCGGCCATTCCATTTTTTCGTCGGCTATACCCTCTGCCGACGAAAATTTCGTCGGCCATAAGTCGTCGGTAATACGCCGTCGGTAATACCAATGGCCGACGAAAAAAAAAATTTCGTCGGCTATAGTTAAATATGGCCGACGAATCCAAAAATTCGTCGGGCAAACGTGGGAGAAATAGCCGACGAATTTCGTCGGGTATTTTTGAGTATGGCCGACGAAATCCATTAAGTATGGCCGACGAATTTCGTCGGCTATTGTGTTTTAACTATAGCCGACGATTTAATAAAATTTCGTCGGCTATTTCCTCGAAATATATTAATATTTTAATAGGCATAATTAGTTATAGCCGACGAAATACTAGAATTTTCGTCGGCTATACAACTTATAGCCGACGAAAATTGGTAAAATTCGTCGGCTATTCTTAAATTTTAGGCAAAAAAAAAATTAAATTATGCTTTGGATGGAGGAGGGGAAGGAGGAGGGGAAGGAGGAGGAGGAGGCCGGAGGAGGGGAAGGAGGAGGAGGGGAAGGAGGAGGTCGGAGGAGGAGGAGAAGGAGGAGGGGAAGGAGGAGGCCGGAGGAGGGGAAGGAGGAGGCCGGAGGAGGAGGAGAAGGAGAAGGAGGAGGAGGAGGAGGAGGAGGAGGAGAAGGAGGAGGAGGAGGAGGCCGGAGGAGGAGGAGGGGAAGGAGGAGGGGAAGGAGGAGGGGAAGGAGGAGGAGGAGGAGGGGAAGGAGGGGAAGGAGGAGGAGGCCGGAGGAGGGGAAGGAGGAGGAGGAGGAGGAGGAGGAGGGGAAGGAGGGGAAGGAGGAGGAGGCCGGAGGAGGGGAAGGAGGAGGAGGAGGAGGAGGAGGAGGAGGAGGAGGAGGAGGGGAAGGAGGAAGAGGAGGCCGGAGGAGGGGGGGAAGGAGGAGAGAAAAAAGGCGGGAGGATTTAAAAGATTTAGAAGGAGTATAGCCGACGAAATTAAAATATTTCGTCGGCTATTCTCTAAGTATAGCCGACGAAATCTTTTATTTCGTCGGCTATACTTTGGAAAATCAACAGCCGTCGGATCTGAGCCATCCAACGGCGGACAATAAAAAGGCGCGGATCAAGAGTTTAGCCGACGAAATATTTGAATTCGTCGGCTATACTTAGAGAATAGCCGACGAAATTTGAATGTTTCGTCGGCTATTCTATGAAAACATACTAAAATGTCGTTTTGAGGCCCTAAACGAACTCGAAAGCCCGAAAAAGCCCACACGTCGTGGCAAAGCGACGAGTTTTGTTCCTGGCGTCGTTCCCTTTCCGGAATGGTATCACAATCGTCATTCGGACGCCGGACGCCAAATCTACAGTAAACCGGGTTTTGACTGATTTCATTCTTTCGGCACGCGGATTTTATCGGAATCTTGTCATTTTTCAACCGTAGACGTATTTCATTATTTCGGTCATATCTTATTTGACGACATATTTGCATTTGAAGAGCCTACATATAGTAACTATTTGAAACTATACATTCACTTAAACACTTAGTAAACAAGTTAAGGAACATTAGTGCATATGTTCCGATTTTGAATCTAAAAGTTTGGAAAATCTATTCCAACCGTCAGATATCACCGTTAAGATTAAATACATGTATGAAAAAAAATCCAACTACATCTGACAACGTTAAAGGCTCGATCGGGACGGTCAACCGGGTGAGTCAAACCTCTAAACGCTTTAAAACGGAAATTGGCCCGTCTAAATGACGTTTTTTGGCCTGATCTTCAATAGAGAATAGTTTCAGATTGATGAGACGCGACTAATCGTATAAAAATTTTCCTCAAAATATTTACCGACCGTCAGGCTACCCATAGGAAAACGGGAGTAAAAAACAGTTAACCGCAACATTCGGCACACAGATTTTGTCGGAATCTTCCCATTTTTCAACCGTAGCCGTATTTCAATATTTTGGTCATGTCTTATTTCACGACACATTTGCATTTGAAGGATGAAGCAATGGTTTGTCGATAGTGATAGAAAATGGAAACTGCTCTTTTTTTGTTTTTTTTTTTAATCATAGCCGACGAAATCAAACCTAGTATTCGTCGGCTATGCTATTCTTTTGTCGTTTTCTGTCAAAAATAATCGTATAATTATTTTTTTTAAAACTTATGGCCGACGAAATACTTAATTTTCGTCGGCCATTGTTCGTAAATAATTATTTTTAAAAAAAGTATGGCCGACGAAATAATTAATTTTCGTCGGCCATTGTTCGTAAAATAATTATTTTTAAATAATTTATGGCCGACGAAATAATTAATTTTCGTCGGCCATTATTCGTAAAATAATTATTTTTAAAAAAACTTATGGCCGACGAAATAAAAATGTTTCGTCGGCCATTCTTCCAAAAGTTTATAGCCGACGAAAACTTTAAATCGTCGGCCATTATAGGAGTATAGCCGACGATTTTTCATTTTTACCGACGAAAAAAAAAATCGTCGGCCATTCTATGGGAATGGCCGACGAAATTTTTTTTTTGCCGACGACAAAAATTTTCGTCGGCCATTCTTGGGAATAGCCGACGAAAAAAGTGTTTCGTCGGCCGTTTTTTTTTTTTCGTCGGCAAAGCCTTTTTTTCTTGTAGTGAATAATAATCCTGCAGGGTTTCCTGGCGCTAGAAGGAGGGTTCTTCCGGTGGGATACCTAGATTTGTGGGAGTATTTCAGCGTTAGGTGGAGTAGGCTCTAGGCGGGACGGTTCGATTATGTCCCCTGCTTCTTTCAACTACCCTCCGCATGCGAGGCAAGTGGCTGACATGCATTGAAGGGGGTATTCCATTAGTCCCATAAGTTATGATGGCCTGAAAAGTTACCAATACTGGGATACGTGCCACTAGGAGACGGTCAGGGATGGATGGCCCAGATCCGCAGGCGTTTCAGTTGCCCTACTGAGTAGTTTAGGGGGGAAATTCAAGAGCGTTGGACCTTGCCGCTTGGTGTGTTTTTCTTTTGGCTGAGAACTGATCCCTTGTTTAGCCTCGCTCAACACAATTGCTCGGTGCTTTCCAGCTGTTGTGTTTCCGTCGTCGTGCATACTAATCGGTGAGTCTCAGTCCTTTGCGACTCTGAAATTGTTTCTCCTCCTCCTTTTTTTTGTTCGTGGTTGGATCCGATGGGCACTTGGTTGTATCTAGATTAGCCATTTGGATGGGACCCTTGTAGTACCGAATCTCAGCGAGAGCCATGAACTTTCGGCTGAGAAGCCCAATGGCCGGTGTGGGCTGTGCTGAGGCACTATATGCTTCGTACTGCCCTGCAGTGGTGGTTTTAGGTTGTGTTTCTAATCGGCCAAGGGGGTTTTTTTTTTTTAGGTTACATGGATTCTGAGAGCTCCAATGAGATCTCTGAATCGGCCGCCAGGCAACCGGTGAGGGAGGACCAAGAGAGGATGGAGGACTGGCTTACCTCCTCGTCCTCTGGGCAGAACACCAGTGCCCGTTCGACTGGTGAGGCATCAACGTCCGGGTCGCTGGGACAGGAGGATGCTCCGTACGGAGTGTCCTTGGGCACTGCCCGCTCAGGAGGGGCTCCACAGCACATACTTGTGGACGGGGATAAAACTATAAACATTGATGAGCCGGAGTACTCGTTAACTCCTGGTGAGATTGCTGCTTTTTTGGCGAGGTGGAATATTCTCGGAGAGGTAGATCTGCGGCCTCTGTATGCCGGAGAGTCGGCCTGTAACCCTGAGGAAGGTTGGGTTGCCATTCACGAGGACCAATTCCGGCATGGGCTATCGCTCCCGCTGTCGGACTTTGTGCAGTACCTGCTTAATGCCAACATGCTATCACCGGCACAGCTTCTCGGAAACCAGTGGAGGCAACTACTGAGCCTGGGCTGTCTCTACTCGCTGAGTGATATGAGTTGTCCAACGGTAAATGAGTTTCGGGCCTTGTACCGACTGACATACTCGAAGAAGAGTAAGGCCCGGGGGTGTGTGAGTTTTTCCGCCCGGTATTTTAAGCCGATGATAACCCACTTGCCCTCCTGGCTCAACAATAATTGGAGAAGAAGGTGGTGATGGCAGGGGGGCTGCCAGAAGAGGAGTAGGACTTACCGTGTTTCCGGTGCCTTTGAGCCGATCGGCGATCAGTCGTATAAGTTATCGGAGCTGGAGAGAGATAGGATCGCCCGGGTATTTGGGTGCTGGTCGGACCTGAAGCAGAGTTCCTACAACTTTATCCGACGGGAGGTGCTGGAACTATGTCATCTGGGGGGGTAATCCAGGTGGGTGGTGGAATGTAGGTTGTAGCTCTGATCCCGTTGAGCGAATTGGTGTTGACTAGTCTGTTTACCTTGTGTTCTGCAGGTGTATCTTCCCGGACGGCAATTAAAGCCCACGAAACGCTGTCGATGGACAATCAGGGTCTGGTCTCAAAGCTGAAGGAAAAGAGGGACGCTGCCTCGCGGTCCACGGTCGACCGGGGAACCACGGAGTTGACCGTACATGATAAACCAGTTTCGTTGGACGTTGCGGACGAGGATTACATCTTAAAGCGCGTAAAGACTCACGCTTCGGGACCCCAGGCGGCGTTTGGATCGGGTAAGGCTGTTGGTGGGCCGTCCAAGCCCCCGGGTGGTGCTGCAAGGATTCCACACCAGATGCGGCCGGTGCCAACTGTCGCCAGGTCCCCACTGTCTGCCACCCAATCTTCTTCTCTACAGGTTGATCTGGGTGAGCGGAGGAAGAGGTCTCGGGAGATGTCGGCCTCCGCGCTTGTTATCTTCACCGGTCGGTCAATTGGTGAGAGTTTGGCCAAGCGGCTGAAGCTGATGCGTGGTGGCACCACTACCGCCCACGACGATGTTCCTCCGGCTAATAGCTCTACTGTTGCCGGCACAGAAGCATCAGGGGTGGAGAAGACTCCTGCTGCAGGGCCAGGCCCGGAGCATAGTTACCCGGACGACTCTTTCGCCCGGAGCCTGTTCATGGACGTGAAGGGAATGGAGCTGGAGAAGATTGGGGCTCCGGGAGGGCGGCCAGAGGAGCACCGGCTGAAAACCAAGGAGACGGCCCTCCAAGTAAGGATAGTTTGCCACCGGTATCTGCTCAACATTATTTCGTGATCTGTTGCATTATAACCGGTGCCTGTTAAACTGTAGCTGTTGTACCACTTGTATCAGTAGGATGCAAGTGAAGAGCTACTGGAGCTGAAGAAGCAGGTGGCGGAGTTGACAAGCGCCCAGGAGCTCCTGGAGGCAGAGAAGTCCAAGCTCCAACGGGAGAAAACCCGGTTGGAAGAGAGGGCCAGGAAGCAGATGGGCAAGCTGGAGGCCCATGTCGAGGCTCTGGAAGAGGAGAAGAAGGGCCTAGAGGAGGAGAAGGCCGAGTTGGAGGCCTAGGTTGAGGAGCTCCAACGGCAGGTGGCAACGGGCTCTGCTTCTACCGGCGGGCCGGTCAATGAGAATGACCCGGAGGTTTACCAGCGGGCGGTTAAGAAGTATCAAGAAAGTGATGAGCTTCTTGACCTGCTGGAACGGGCCCGGGAGGCGGGGATAGCCGATGCTTATGACGACTGGAAGAGTAAGGGCTATCTTGACATCTCAAAACTGCCGCCGCCGCAGGCGGATGAAGAAGAGGTTCAGGAGGGTGACACCGAGCCGGCCGGTGAAGACGCCGCTTGTGAAACCGCTGCTGAAGGAGCTCCTGCTGAAGAGGGGGAGCAGGCGGAAGTGCCTTAGCAGGCTCCAGACTTTGTACACTTCCGCCCTCCCTTTTTGCTTTAAGCTTCTTTTTTTTTTTGTACACGCTGCCCTAAGTTATAATGAATGGACATTTTGCCTGAGCTTGTGTTGTGCCTTTTTCAATTTGCCTGACTTGGCTACCCATGGATTGTCCTTTGTACTTAGTAGAAAACAAAGTTGGAATAGACAACTGCTGAAATTACACCTGCCTAACTGGTTGGAATGTCTAGCTAGTTGTGTTTAGGAAAGAAAAAACTAGCATCTTACTCAGGCTGACAAGTTGTTGGACCGCTGAGCTTCTATACGGGTTTAAGATTTCGACCTGTCGTATGAACCTTGGTCTCGCGAGATAGATGTCCTGATTCCTCGCGGTCCCCGCTGTCCGGGTTACCCTTAATACCGCTGCAAGTCGTCGCGGCGGACTAGACCTTCAATCGTTGATTTCAAGGCAAGACAATCGTTTGTGTGGTGTGTGGCTTGGTCAGGTTCCCCTTTGGGTCCTTTCTTTTTGGTGAAAGGGGGATGTTGTTCCCGTTCTCATACCGAATATCCTCGTAGGAGGAGGTCAAAGTAGAGAATATCTATTGTCGTCCTGCTGGCATGACCGCTAGGGGTCGGTTTGCTGCTGGTAGGATGGGAGGTTCCCTGCTCGTTGGGGAATGTCGACATAGTCCCTTTAGCGCTGCTGGTTCCCCCAACCTCTTGGTCTTTTGTCGGTCGAGGCTCCTCGGTCTCGGCTCTGCTGCCAGTTTCTGGCTTCATGTCGGGCGGGTTCGGGCTCTTCCTGCCTTCTCTTATGTTGACGGCTCCCATAAGTTTCGTGGTCTGCTTGGGCATGCCTGATAGCCATCGCCATCAGTTCATCGTAACCCTGCGGGATCTCTACCCGCACAGCGTACGAGAACTTTCCAGGCCGGTGACCTTT
This sequence comes from Potentilla sterilis, assembly GCA_963682095.1. NCBI lineage: Eukaryota > Viridiplantae > Streptophyta > Magnoliopsida > Rosales > Rosaceae > Potentilla > Potentilla sterilis. The sequence continues at coordinate 53,896,322 of OY821754.1, forward strand.
CTTGAAAGCTGATTCGGCGATCCCTTTGTCCAGGTCCCTGACCCCGGCAGTGGTCGTTTGCCATCAGTTAACAAAAGCTCTCAGCTCTTCGTCGTCCGCCTGCCTACAGTTAAAGAGGACTGTCGAGGTCCGGGCCCCTTCGACCCTTAATATGAACCGGCCCACGAATCTATCTGCCAGTTGCCCGAATGCCTCTATAGAGTTCGCCGGTAGTTCGTAAAACTAGCTGAGCGCCTCTTCAGACAGGGTCTCCTGGAATATGTTGCAGCAAACGGCGTCGGAGTAGCCCTTAGCACACGTTTGGGACCGGAAGCTGTCCAGGTGTTGGTATGGGCAGCCGACCCCGGAGTATGTCAGCTTTAGCGACTTTTGGGTGCCGGATCTTCCGGAGTGAGAAGGGTCCGGCCCGCTCGTTGAATCGTGCGCTCTCCAGCGGTCTCACAACCTTTCTCTCGTTGGCCTCCATCCAGGCCTTCATATCTGACACCGAGTCAGATAGTATATGCAGTGCCCGTGCGGTTGAGCTGATGGTATCTTCCTCGAACGAGCCGCTGTCCCTCCGAGGGGCTGGGACGATCTTTGGTGGCACCGTGTCCGCCGGGAGCACGTCTCCCGCCATGCCGGTGTCCCTCTCCCCTCCTGATGACTGGCCAACTTCCTGGCGGGGAGGCTCTTTTGTGTCTGGCGAAAAATGATTTTGCCAGAGCGGCATTGCACTACTAGCCTCTTTCCAAGGCAGCCACTAGTGCGGCATTAACCGCTTCCATGTCTTGATACCTGGCGGTGGCTTCTGCCCTGTCCCGGTCGCTCTCTTCGCGCAAGCTGGTGACTTCCGCTCGCATCTCTTCTATCTCTCCCGCCATATCGTACTGGCCGAGACTGGAGACATCGTCTGGGCTGTCGCTGCTGGGCAGCCGATCTTCCCCTCTGCTTGGGGTCGTGGGGGATGTCGGTGCGGGTTCCAGGCCCAAGACTTAGAGATCGTCCGCCGGGCCCTTCCCGCGTAGATCTTTGTCTCGTTCACCGGACGTACCGCCCGGATCACGGTTGGTAGCAGCATTCTGACTGCAGCTACCAGCGGGCTGCCCCTGCCCCTGCCCCTGCCCCTCCCCCAGGATTTGGACTAGCACCGGCTCCAGAACCCACCGGTCCTCTGGATTTCCTTGCCTCTTTTCTCCTGTACTTCCAGACATATGTATTTTTTTTTTACCAGTAGGCTGATCGATTTTGATCCCGCTAGTACGACAGCATAAACTTTTTGAACTCTTCCCACAGACGGCACCAATTGTTTCTGTCTGAATCCGTAGACTCACAGATACCGGTGGATCTTGGTGTGATTCCTACCTGCAAACCCTGCTAACTAAGGGAATACCGGGCGGGACCGGTCTATTCTGCTCCGATGCCTAAGTCAGTATAGTTAGAATAAACTGGTAACTTAAGCGGGAATGAATAGTTGAAGTATTGATTATCTATTAATGAGGGTAGTTGGGACTCATATATAGGCTGCCGGGCATGAGGGCTGGCCTCACCCTTCGATGTGGGATTGGCCCCCCTTCTGCTCATATTGTTGGACTGTTCGGCCCCTGTTTGGGATGCGGGACCAGGTGTTCATGCTACGCTCCCGGGCCCTGGGCCGGGTCCAGGAGTCCTGACTGTGCGTCTGGGGCTCTGGGTAGCCTCTCTATGGCTACTGTCAACAACAGTACATGAAATGGCAGCAATGTTTCTACACATTCTTGGTCATCATGAAAACAATAGGGTGATTATGTTTCGTTTTGTAAGATCTGGTGAGACTATTAGTAGGGGCTTCAATAAAGTACTGAATGCTGTTCTTCGATTGAGTGGCAAGCTACTTAAATCACCGGAACTGGTCCTCGATAATTCAATGGATGACAGATGGAAATGGTTTAAGGTATATGTCACTAAGTTACTGAAATGTCGATCATCCCTCCATCTGTTGCACCTGTAGCACCTGTGGTAGATGAAGGCTCTAATCAAGCTCCAAGAAATAGGAAAAGGAAGAGGACAGATGCATATGTACTAGGGTTGACACAAATTGTTGGTGCAATGTCCAAGACAGCTAAAGCAACGGATAAGCTTGTGGGAAGTCTTGCGGAATTTGATCCCATGCGTCAAGTCTATGATGGTGTATCCAAAGTTGAAGGTTTAAGTACCTCGTTCAAATTGAAAGTAAGTCAGATTATCATAGTTGATCCTGTCAAAGTGAGTCTCCTTCTCAGTCTTCCAAGAGATGTTAAAAAAGAATGGGTGGAGGAACTACTTCAATAATCAATTTCAGTTTTGACTACAGTCAATAAACCATGTTATTGGGAGTTCATGGTACCAAGACATGAAATTTTAGTTGGTTTTGGTTATTATGTTTATAGTTGAGATCAATGTTTTAGATTGAACAAACCTATGTTGCTTCTGTTGCTGAATAAGATCATACTACTTTGACTACTTTGTTCTTTTTTATGTATGCTGAAGTTAATGATATGTTATTGAGATGATGCTTAATTTTCCTTTGGTTTGCTAGCTGCCATATTGCAATCTGGTGTCGGCATTTTCCTCTAGCTTGTTGCCATGTTGCTATTTTTGGTTTCTTCTGTATTTTTTACTACATCATATAGTTGACAATTAGTTCTTTAGTTTCTTCTTTTCTTCTTCTTTTCTTTTACTCTTTGTTTCTTATTCTGTTTTTGACTTTGGCAAGTTGGACTAAATATGAAAAAGAAGCAAGTGAGATTCTTGTTTTGTCAATCTTCAGTTCGGTATGCAAATTCTTTGTTTATTTATTTTTTTTGTTTTAGAATTTGATGTATAGTTTAGATAGTAAAAGGGTGTAATTAGAAATTACAATATATATTCCATTCTTATGAGTATACCAAACAGTGCAATAGGAAGGGAAAATTGATTTCCTAATTTAATTTTCGATATACACCAAACACCCATATGGAATTACCAAAATCTTTTCCATTTCCATATCAGTCTGGAAAGAAAATTAAATCCTTTTCTTTTTCTCACATTCCTTTTAAACAAACGGGGCCTAAGTGAACGAGAAATGTTTCTATACTGCGGGAGTACCACGCCAAGTGAGCTCCGCTCATGTGTGGTGGTGGTTAGATTGGATGAGGTGGATTTGATAGGAAATTTTACCCATTTCCTTAACTTAGTGGAATTAGGGCTAGTTTGGTATTGCTGCGACTTTTAAAAATAAAATAAAAAGTTGTTGTTGTGCTCTAAATTGAATCAACTGTGAATTAAAACAATTTCGTATTTTCGTGTTTGGTAAATGAGTTGGTGCTAGAGACACCAAAATTTTATACCAAAATTTAATACAAAATGATGTGGCATACCCCACAATGTCAGCATTTTGTTGAATGTACAATGACATGGAAAAATGGTTGTAATTTCAAATTCTACAATTTCAAAATTAACCAAAACAATTGAGATTAAAACAAAGCAATAAAGCTAAAACTTCTCCAATCATTTACCAAAATTTGAATAAACCAGAAAAGTCATAAGACATTGTAGACCTTAAAGCAAAGGAGTTGCTTGAAATATGCATTGAGAAGGATTAATTGGAATATGCAAATGGAAATATGATCGATTGGAATAATTATAGAGTCAATTAATAATCAAACCACTGTTAAAGCAACTTTAGCAGACTCTCTATTATAACTCATGAGCTACTTTGGAGAACATATTTAGCACTTTAGAGAACATATTTAGGTTTTTGTGAAAAATAGCAACTATACCAGATTCTATTAGAGCATTTTTAGCACTCTCTATTATAACTCTTTAGCTACTTTAGAGAGCCTATTTAGCTTTTTGTAAAAAATAGTAGTTATATCAGACTCTCTATTATAACTCTATGATAGCTAAAAGTTGTCTCGCTAGCCAAATTTAGAGAAAAGTTAAAATATTTAAATTTAATACATTCTTTATATGTAATTATATATAATTTATATATACATTTAAATAACTTTTTATTCATTTAATAAGTATTTTAAATTCAAATCAAGCTAAAGTAGAGAAAACTAATGCAGACTTATTTCTAAAATGGCTAGCCAAAATAACTTTTTAGTTATTTTGGCTAAAATTTAACTAAAATATGACTAGCATTGCTGAAGATGCTCTAATATAGAGTCTGATATAGCTGTTATTTTTCGCAAAAAACTAAATATGTTATCCAAAATAGCTAAGAAGTTATAATAGAGAGTCTGGTGAAGATACTCTTATAGTTTTCGACACCCTCTCCTACCCAGTATCTATAATCTTCATATATCTTCTATGCTTGGTGAGATTTGTGATGAATCACAACTCACAATCTGACAAAAAAAAAATCACAATTTTGGTATATCTATGTTCTTCGGGTGAGGAACAAAGACAAAAAATGATATGTTGGAATCGGGAGAATTTTCTCAAACATGGTGCTTTGGCTGGGATCGTGATAGGAGAGAAGAAACTCATATTCTTTTTCAATCTATGGCAAATTTATTGGTAATTAATCCATGAAAGTTTGTAAATCACAATATTTAATTTTTATTTCTAATATTGACAAATAATTCCATGTCATTGACATTGGAAATGAAATTGATGATGTGGTATATGCCACATCATTCGGTATCAATTTTTTATATTATTTTTTTGTGTCTAAAACTGTGATGACCCGACCTGACCTGGCTAAGGAGGCTAGCAGGTGCCAGGTAGGTAAGTCACGCATCCCACATCGCCCGGGGAAGAGTGGATGCTGTGCTTATATGTGCAGAGTTAGCTCAATACTTAAGGACGCGTTTTGGGGGCTCAATGGCTTCGGAGGGGATGGGAATTTCGAAGTTAAGCTTGCTGAGCTCAAAGCAATCCCAGGATGGGTGACTTATTGGGAAGTTGCTCGTGAGCCTCCAGATCTAAATCCGTGCGGGCCGGTGGGCTCAAAGCGGACAGTATCCTAAGTATATGGGCTGGGCTGTTACAAAAACATTTTCTTGGTAAATATTTGCTTTTAAAAACTGTTGTCATACCATAAAATATTATTATTTATGTGTTTTCTATGGCAGCAGCTCCTAAAAGCAACCATGAGGCAGCTTCTAAAAGCAACCATGAGGCTGCTTCTAAAAGTTGCTGCCAGTGACCTGTAATTTTGGGGAAAAAAAAAACAGTTTTTATTTGGTTTACCAAACACAATAGAATTTAAAAGTTGACATAGAAGCTGATTTTTTTAAAAACTAAACTACACAAAACTAGGCTTTAGGACTACTTCTTAGTTGGGCTCAATTAGCCATAGTTTCTGGTGCTGTCTCAGATAGTAGTGTTACCATTGTAATCACTCCTTAAGAAAAAGGACTAATACTAACAATAACTTTGGTTGACAAAGGACATGTGATAAGTCTAGTTACAAGTTGGGCATCTTGAACAATTGTTTTTAGTAAAGCGCCAAATGAATAAGAACGTGTATGATGCATGTCATTGTTAAGTAAACAATAACTTTTCATGTTTTCAGTAATGCCAGAAGTGAATTTAACCCAAATCATAATGCAGATATATACTAACATGGCAGCCACAAGCAATCTAAGAAACATGTCATTCATAATATCAATAAGATAGATTCATACCTAATTGATGAGAGTTGTGCATGAGGAACATGCATACTTCAGACTGCTAGTTAAAGATCCAAACTAACAAGGATTTTTAATGTTGTTGAAATTACTTAAAACTGGACATTTAATGTTATATCAACAAGGATAAGAGCAACTTCAGCAGACTCTCTATAATAACTCCTTAGCTATTTTGGAGAGCATATTTAGTTTTTTCCGAAAAATAACAGCTATATCAGACTCTCTATTATAACTCTATTTTAACTTTTAGCTATCTCGCTAGCCAAATTTGAAGAGCGTGATAGCTAAAAATAAAAATATTTAAATTTAATACTTTCCTTATATGTAATTATATATAATTTATATATACATTTAAATCACTTTTCATTCATTTAATAAATATTTTTAATTCAAATCAAGCTAAAATAAAGAGAACTGATGCAGACGTATTTCTAAAGTGGCAAGCCAAAATGACTTTTTTGTTAAAGTAAAATGGGAATTGGTCTACTCATTTCATTGATAATCCCCTTTATATAGGGTGAAGATTACAATGGTAATTACAACGTACATAATGACAATAATGACTGATTGAGTCATTACATCCTTTGATTGATAATATACTAATTTCATATCATCAGTTACTTTAACGAAGACACATTAATAGCGTTTTTCCTTCAACACTCCCTATTGTGCTAAGTCAAAGATAAAATTGTGCATAGGCTGTTGCCTCATTAAAAAACATTGCCAATTAACAAAAACACAATGGGAGAGAATAAAACTTTGGTCGAAGGAGAAAAAGAGCACAACGCACCTATTGCAATTGAAAACAACATGTATGTGCTAGACTCCCCCTGATGTCTGCACCTCCCTGCGTAGCACGGAAGCGTGGACTCAGCCACGTTTCCCGCTTCAGAAGCGGGAGCTCGTCGGAATCGCTTGAAAGCGTCCGAAAGTGCGTTTCCAGAAAAAGTGGGGTTTGGAAGCTCAACCGAAGCTCGATCTTCCTAATTAGAAGCGCATAAGTGGCTCGACGGAAGCGGTGAGGGAGATGTTGTGGCGGAGGTGGCGGGAGGAGGAGAGGCGGAGGAGATCACAGGCGTCGGAGGAGTCATGGTGGTTGTGGTGGCGGCGATTGTAAATACGGTCAGGGGCAGAGGGAGTCGAAGTCGAGATCGTGGTGGGTGGCTCGGCTGTTGAAGCGAGACCTGCGTTTGTAGAAAAGCTCCGATGCGCTCGTCATGCACACTCACACCAAAAACTCTTCACGCGATTCGGATGATATTTAATACCACCCAAGTTTGGATTTGGATTTGTTAGAGAAGAGAAGGGGAGGAAATGAAGGAGAAGAAGATGAAGAGAGAAAGTACGGCGTACTTGGATCTGTCCCTAGTACAATCATCTTCATAAACAATTCTACATCAAATCAGACTGGTAGAATTAAAACCCAATAAAGAAAACTTGCTGCATTTCATCAAAAAAGGAGAACCACATCTGAAGGGAGATATTTTCGGTGGGGCAGTAATTTTAGGTGGAGATATTTTGAAGGGAGAAAAGTAATAGTCTGGGCGGCTGAGGCGTTTTTAACACAGTTTTAGGATAAGCTGTTGTGGGATTAATAGTTATCCCATTTAATCTCGTCATAAATTGGGTTACGCAATTATATTATTAAAAGTATGTAAACTATTAATTTCTATCTCCTATCGAATGAAAAAAAATTCAAAAAATAAGTAATATTAATTTGTTTATATATATATATATATATATATATATTAATTTATTCGACGCTTCTCCCCAATTCTTTCGTTTGATCAAGGGAGTTTCAATAACCTTAGCATAGTTATGCATTTTCACATGTTTTTCAAATATGACTTTGAGCAATGATTTAATAAATAAATCTTGCTACATCGTCTTCAGATCAAACTTTATTTACTTTGATCTCGAGGATAAGGTTGTCCATGAACTGAACGCATAAGTTCATAATGAATATCATGTTTATGCTAAGCATGACATTCTCGTAGTAAAACAATCAAAAACTCTATCAATAGTATAGATATGGATGAACTGTTAAAAGATTTGAAATTGATCTGCAAAAACAGATTTTCACCTTTAATGCGTTTTTCTTTACGCATAGTTAGCTATGACGTGGATAGTTTTCTTTCCATCACGTCGTCTTCTATGTAGGGATTGAATAAGCTCAAATCTGTCATATATTTGAGTATTTGAAAGGACCATTGGTGTTGCGTGGGCGCAGAGCTACACATAGATTTATAGATTTTCATTGAATGAGAGACCGAGTCTTACATTTAAGTACAATCATACGTCATTGCACTTGTATAGAGAATTTCATTTCCCAACACTTCTTCATCATCTCCCTTTAGATGAAAAATGGATCTATCGTTAGAGTAAAGACTTCGACTGATCATGGGAGTATATGTAGTCCTCACTTTATTCTTTAGAGTGACTAAGCTGATTGATGGACGATCCCCATCATTACAGTCCTTGAGTTCCATTTCAAGACTGTGTGTTCCCAAGATCTTTTTCATTCTTAACTTAGAATTTACAATACATAGAGTATCTCTTAGTTCATTGAGAGTCTGTGTATATCCATAATGAACACGCAATGGCATAATTCACCAATCCCTTCCCAATCAAGTAGTCACTTTAGTGAACGTTTCAATTTCTTTTGCAAACGCGCTTATGTGATCTAGAGCCACTTGATTTGGGTGAATGAAATTCGTTTAGGATGCTCATGTATATCTCTTAATTTAGATCCCCATAGAGATATGTTGTGTCCATATTTGTAAGTTGCATGTTCAGTTTTTCGGAAACTACCAAACTAACAAGGTAGTGGAGTGCAATGACATCCATTACGAGAGATTGTCTGCTCGTAGTCCATTATGAGAAAATATCTCCTCGTAGTCGATTCCAGTGCGTTTTTAAGAGACCTTGCACTATAAGGTGTCTACATACTCTTATTCTCATTACGCATTCTAACAAAGATATATTTGATAAGGTTTATATTTGCGGTGTCAGCGTCACCAGCCCAAAGACCTATCTCTTTATTTATACTGGATCGTTTCTTTCCATTAGTCCAATTTACTACGTTGACATTTTTCAACGACGTATGGTTCGACATTAGACTCATTATTACACGTCCTCATGTACACTAGTGTAACGTGTTTGTAGAGATCTTTATATTTTCAAGGATTGGTTCTAACATTTGAGGCGTTCCCCAATGATAACCACAATCCAGAAATATTCTCATGAGATGGATTTGAGTATCACTAATCAATAGATCAGGTTGTGCCAAAACTCACTTTCTTCCTTTGGGTGAGTATTTATCTAACCTAAGGTGGTATTCCCCTCTTCCTTGGAGAGCCACGGCCTGTAACACAATTTTATGCCACTTATGGCGTTACCATGCCATCATCCATGGTGGCAGTGCAATACCCAATTCTTCTTGGGTGGCACCATGTCATTTTGATAAAACACGATCCTTGCAGGTATATTTGCAGCATATTTATGTGATCTCGTCACTTTAATGTATAAGACATCTACACTCTTTGTTTTGTGTGATTTTTGGGATCAAGATGAGACACAGTGGGGACAAACCACAACAATTTTTGTCGTTCCATTTGAACATGCTTGTTCTTATCTCCCCCTAATAATGGGAAAATTGTCTCATCAAAGTGACACATCGCAAATCTAGCGGTGAGGAGATCGCCTGTCAAGGTTTCGACAAAGCGGACTATAGATGGAAGTTCATATCCATCATAAATATTTATTCATCTCAAGTGACCCAACATTGTGCGCTGTGGCGGCGCAATTTTGGCACATAGAAATATTTAACCGAGCTCAAAGATTGTAGATCCGTGTCAATCCAAAAGAGCTCAAGGATTACAAGTTTGTTTGAAATCCTTTAAAATCCTCACACACAGTCACTAGCTGTGGTGTAAATTAGTTCAATAATGGTGGGCATAGGTGAATAAGTAACGCTGCATGTAAAAATTACATAGCCCAAAACGGAAGTATTGGTGTGCTTTACTAATATCAAAACTATTACTGTAGTCGTTTTCCGTGACACCAATTGAGTTTTTATATAGAAAATATGATGCCCATTACAGATCTCATATAATAAGCTATAAAATTATTGCGCCTACGGAAATTAACCCGGCCTAGGTGCTTTGACTTTCTAGCATAAGCAGCATAAGTATTTATAGTGGACGGTGTCATGACACGTGACCAGCGTGTAGACACAACAACCAACACCATAAAATATCTAAGGTGTCCGCAAGTTGGTTAAATCAGTCCACTGAATCCTCTTTGGATTCAATATAAGAACATAATGAGAACACATGTTTCCTTTGCATATGATGGTGTCAATCATAATTTTACGAGTAAGCTTTGAATGATGTGCTTTTATTCATAAAATCACGATAGATGTCAGAAGCATAATAGTGTATAAGTGCATATACTTTTGCATCAAATATATTATAATACTTCCTTAGGGGAGCGGCGAAATTTAGGGATTGAATACACGTCTTCAACCCTACATGGGTTGTGTCAAAACAATATTTGAGGATAAAATGTTCTTTGGTCGTCCTCGATCGGTTTCATGTGTGAACCATATGCTTCTGGTGTTTGATTCTATTCATCCAAAATAGGCATAATAGCCGAAATACACCCTGAACTTGGCTCAAATTGTCAATTTACACCCTCAACTTGTAATTGCGAAAATTTGCCTCCTCAACTTGTCAAAAACTGCCGATTTTCACCCCCTCCGTTAAATCTAACTTTTTCCATCCAATTTCAAGTCATGTGACATGCACGTGAGGGATATTTTTGTCATTTTTTATTTATTTCGTTTTATTAACAAATATACACTAGAAATTTAATTTTTGAAGAATATTATCTATATAAAAAAGGACAATTATATGTATTTACTGATTCATTTCGTGGTACTTTTTTTTTGCAATCAATTCATTTTTTTTTCTTCAAAATAATGCATACTTTCCGTGTAATAATTTGTCGATAAGGAAAATTACGTGAACTAAAATTAAATTGACGAACTACTATAATGGTTAAATGATGCAATCAACTTAACCATACAAAATAGTGGTTCTAAACCACACAAAAATACTCAAATAGTCTCTAAACAAGTCGTCAAGTCTATTTCCACAGCGCCTATGAAGTTCATAATTTGTTGATAAGGAAAATTACGTGAACTAAAATTGACGAACTACTATAATGGTTAATGATGCAATCAACTTAACCATACAAAATAGTGGTTCTAAACCACACAAAAATACTCAAATAGTCTCTAAACAAGTAGTCAAGTCTATTTCCACGGCGCCTATGAAGTTCTGAGGTTTGTTTTGTGTCCTCACTTCATCAGCAGATGGTGAATGATTAGCTCTATACATTAATTGAAATAGTAGTTCGTCAATTTAATTTTAATTCACGTAAGTTTCCTTATCGACAAATTATATCACAAAAAGTATGCATTATTTTGAAGAAAAAAAAATGAATTGATTGCCAAAAAAAAAAGTACCACGAAATGAATCAGTAAGTACATATAATTGTCATTTTTTATATAGATAATATTCTTCAAAAATTAAATTTCTAGTGTATATTTGTTAATAAAACGAAATAAATAAAAATGCGAAAATATCCCTCGCGTGCATGTCACATGACTCGAAATTGAATGGAAAAAGTTAGATTTAACGGAGGGGGTGCAAATCGGCAGTTTTTTACAAGTTGAGGAGGCAAATTTTCGCAATTACAAGTTGAGGGTATAAATTGACAATTTGAGCCGAGTTCAGGGTGTATTTTGGCTATTGTGTCTCCAAAATATGGGTGTCGATGGTAATTTCTTTAATGTACGGATTACCAGATTACGAGTAATTGCATCAAAGTCAATCTATATCAGAATTCCAAAAGATCATTTTCTTATGACGCTGGATTCAATTAGCGGTTACATATAACCCACTATGTTGACATATAAACCTCTCTAATACTCGTTTACATCCGCAGTCGTGAGAGGTAATGTAAAGGAACTCAAATGAATTCTCACTTATGTCTTTTTACATGAACATCGTGGCATAAATTTCTTTAAAACGTGGAAAAAATCAATTTTCTCTTGTTGAATCATGTATACATCGAAAACGTAACCCAAGTTCTCTAGAGTAACTCGATGGGGATTGCAATAAAAAGTATGGTAATCCCAGGAAGGCAGGTGCATTATGAATCCCAAAGGAAGGGATATACCGATCCTTGTTATTTTAATTATATTTATTGATACAGTAATACTGTTCTTCAGTACTATTATGCTATTTTGTGATATATTAGTACCATTGTCGTTCAGTACTATTATTCTAGGGATTACATGGTGCGTTTGTTTGCACGCAGTTCTTTTATGTCGTGTCGATATTATGTTATGTTGCTTTACTTTATGCAATACTCTGCAAAGTTAGATGCAGAAAATTGAATCATGTATATCATGAATAAAATTCGAATAATCTCAATTCATTGAGAGAAAATTCAAAAAAAAAAAATAATAATAACATGCCAACGATTACATTTAGTCTTGTTCAATTTAGAAATAGAAACTTTAAAACCAAAAGTTTAATTTATTAGATATAAGGCGTGATAGCTTTTACTAGGATATCTTTGGAAATTGAAAAGTGGACTAATCAAAGTCTATATTGGATTGAGCTAGATCTTTTTCGCTCTTTTAATATATGAAATGAGAAGATGTATCATCGTCATATTCTCTCGTATGGGAAGCCTTTAGTTGTAAATTTATTTTCAATGTTATTGTTGGATATTGAAGATACTTTTCCAAATCCCCGTACTTGTAAAATTCTTTATACTTCTTGTAACTCGCAGCTAATTCTTTGCTAGCTTGTAATGTGCATATTAATATTTCGTTAATTTACAACAATTGTAGAGTGCTTCACTGTACATGAAATGTTCCCTAGGTCATCTTTCAAATGGTGCATTTTTCCACTTGCTTTTTGATGATTATAGAAATCTTTATGTCCATAGTAATTGCCTTTTGTATTAGGGATATTGCATTACTTTGCATAATTTGTTTTTAGAAAATTTCTTTGTCTTAGACCTTATATCGTCATTCAAGATATTTTAATTACTTCTCAGCTATTTACATAAAACAATTTATAAATATACCATGCTCAAACCTTAGTTGGCTCAGTAGGGAAATTTGGTACCCAAGTTCTTCAGGGTCCAATATTTCAAAATCAAACAGTGATGGTTCAACCATCTGTAAAATAGAAAAGAAGAGAATGTATTAGTTTCGCGGTCTAAATGACATTCACGACAACTAAAATAAACCAAGATACATTATGGTCAATCCAATGCTTTTGTGAAATTATGTTATCACAATAAAATTTTGGTTTCTCTATTTTCATTGCATGTGAAGCTAATGAAATTTCATTATCGTTGCGTTTTACACAATCAAGAAGATATCCATGTTGAAAAATTTTCAAGAAATAAAAATTGAATTTCAAGACCAAGATTTGTAATGGTCATATCTTTCATACTTAGTGAAAACGCTTTATCACAGTAATATGTTTGTCCATTTTTAGTATTACAATGCTCATAAAAATTTCATTATCATGACACTGCTCATGAATTATCAATATCATGACAATACTCAATTCATATAACATGATAAATAAAGTAACTATTTGACATAATAAAATAGACATATAATGATGCTCAAATTTCATAATTATATATAATAATATGATAAGATCATTTTGAGCATTATATCATTAACGATTTAATGAAAGCAATAACTTTAATTAAATCTTACTGTCAGTTTGCCAAATAAACTGCGTGTGAAGCGATTGATCGATCTCGATTCCATATTGATCATCCCATCGTAATTAATACGTCACATGTAAAAACAACAATATTCTTATGATTAGTCACTTTAATCATATCTATTTCATATTTATCATATAAATTAAGTAATTTCTCATTTACCATTTATAAAAGGGAGCTTATATTCATACCTCTAAAATCGGTATCTAGACCTCCCCACCTAATAGACCTCTTGTTTACTTTTACAAATTATCTATTTGGTATTTACACCTCCTCTTTTTACCCACAATACCCCTCGTTCAATAAACTCAATAAATTCAAATAATTCAGTCCTCCAAAATGACATTAATACATCTTTATTTATTTCCTAAAATATATATGGTACCATGATATTTTTAATCAAAACATAATAACTAAAAAGAAAAATATATATATTATTCTAATGTTACTTCATATTGTAAACTCTTGTAACCATACTTCCTAAAGTGATGATGAATCAATCAACTCCATAACTTGTACACGTTCTTCACATTTGGTCATCAACATATCCTCATAAACACATACACACACACACACACACACACACACACACACACACACTCTCATGTACCCCCTCTATGGAAAAATCTTAGTAATATCCAAAGCATACCTTTAACCGGATTAGAGAATATGAACTCCTAAACCCATCTTAATTGATAACTCAATTACCTCTTAAGATCTGGTTCTTATTGTCCAAGATCTGATTCTTCTGAACAATTTCTTTAATTAGGTTTTTAGAATGAAGGAAATTAGATTTCCTTAATTAGTGTTTTAGAATTTTCTGTGGGAATTTCCATATCTAGTTGAAATCATAACAAAATCAATATATTTTTGTTTTGTTGTATATTTTAGAGTTTATAAATATTACGTACTTTTTAGTAATTTGGTATTAGTTGGTAAAGTCAACTATAACATAAAAAAAGAAAGAGGTATAAGTACCAATTTTGGAGGTATGAATGGAATCCCCCTTTATAAAAACAGTAAAACCAATAAAAGATTACTGTGATAAAATGTGGTAAATAACCTATTTTACCGATAGGGTAAACACTTTTTTTTTTTTTACGCTGGGGTAATATTGATCGAATATTCAATCCGGGTCGAGTTGAACAGGGTCGGGTTTGCAAAACGGGTCGAGCAAATCGCATACTGCAACGCCTGGTCGCTGCCGAATTAGAGGGCGGCGCTGGGTCTTCGTCGGGGAAGCGAGGAGGGACGCCGGATTTGGGAGACCACATCGGCATCGGTGGGCTGGGGCGTCGAGAGCCAAGGGGATGGCATCAATGCTAGGCTGTGTCGCGGCGGGGAGGCATCGAGGGAGGCTCGATCAGCGGCGAGGAAAGCTTGATCAGCGCTGTTGACAGTAGCCACAAGGGGGCTACAGCAGGCCCGCAGACCCGCAGCTAGTGCACCAGGGGCCGGCCCTGGGCCCGGGACCGGATCACCAGAACCCGGCCTCGGGGTCCAGCAGTCCATCCTGCTACCAGGGGCCCGGGGTCCGGGGGCGCCTGCCTGCCTAAGAGGTCACCAAAGCTGCCATTTGGTGTGCAAACAGAAGGGAACCAGTCCCACATCGAAGGGTAAGGCCAGACCTCACTTTTGGCCACCTATATAAGGGCCCAACTACCCTCATTAATAGGTAACTGATCCTTCCTACCGCTTATATACGTGCTTAAGTTATATC
Organism: Potentilla sterilis; assembly: GCA_963682095.1. Classification (NCBI taxonomy): domain Eukaryota; kingdom Viridiplantae; phylum Streptophyta; class Magnoliopsida; order Rosales; family Rosaceae; genus Potentilla; species Potentilla sterilis. The sequence goes on from OY821754.1 coordinate 53,911,487, forward strand.
TATTCCAACTATACTAACTTAGGCATCGGAGAGGAGAAGACCGGCCCGCCCGGTATTCCCCTTAGTAAGCAGGTTTGCAGGAGATAGCACGAAGATTCACCTGTCTCTACCAGACCCTAGGGTTTGTGCAGAAACAATTGGCGCCGTCTGTGGGAACGGTTTTGATCCGCGAGAAAAGTAAGCGTTGCTCTACCAGAGAATAGAATCTGATCGATCCTTTGGAAAGCAGATAGATCCGCAATCCGGAGGCCATTGAAGGAAGGAAGATAAAAACTGACACGGGAAGGTTGAAAGAGCGAATTCAGATCCCCGACCGGGCCCAAAACATAAGGGCTGAGGTCGGTGCGAGGTTCACCCTTTCTCCCGACCAAGACAGAACCCACGATCGCCAAGACTTAGAGAACCCCGACCGGTATGATGCGGGGAAGGAAATAAAAAAGATGAAGGCAGAAGTCGCGCGGTTGCGAGAAGAGGGCGATCGGGACCGGCTAAGGGCGGATGCCCGGTGCCAAGAATTGGAAGCAGTGAACGTCGTCTTAGTGGCGGCCTTGGAGAAAGGGGGCCAGCAGGGCACTTCTCGGGCGGCATCGCGGCCCGCGAGCAATGCCAACGAATTCCCGCACCTAGAGGTGGGACAGCCTACGGGAAGGAGAATGACCGCGCATGTGTCCACACCTCTCTTTCCGGAAGCTTTAAAAAACTCCGGCCCGGTTGAACCCCCGTACCGCACAAGCCTGGCATCGAGCGAGCAGGACAGCCCCACCGCAAGGACGCTCGAGGTGCTCTCCGCCTCAGTGTCGGACATGAAGGACCGCCTAGAGGTCAGCGAGAGAAAAGCGGGGCAGCCGCGAGACAACGTACGATTCAGCGAACGCACTGGACCTTTTCCGCGCCGGATTAGGGAGTCGGGAAGATCTGGTAGCCAAAGGCCCCTGAAACTGACGTACTCAGGAACGAGCTGCCCGTACCAGCACCTGGACAGCTTTAAGTCGCAGACGGGCACAAGGGGCTATTCAGATGCCACGTACTGCAACATATTCCAAGAGACGCTCTCGGGGGAGGCGTTGAGTTGGTTTTACGAGCTGCCAGTGAACTCAATAGAAACTTTCGAACAGCTGGTTGATAAGTTTGTCGGCCGGTTCGCCCTTAGAGCCAAGACGGCCCAAACATCAACGATCATTTTCGATTGCATGCAGGCTGACCACGAACCGCTACGCACTTTCATTAACCGGTGGCATATCGCCACGGCCGGGGTCAGAAACTTGGATAAAAGGATAGCGGGGATGGCATTCAAGCAGGGGTTAAAACCTGGGGAACTCTCGTACAACTTACGAGTAAAGGAGCCATTAGGGTATGATGAGTTGATGGCCGTGGCCGTCAGGCACGCCCAGGCGGAGCACGAGACGTATGGGGACAAGATGCCCAAGCGGAGTCCGGATGACCCGCTACCGCCGTCTCCCCATGAAAGCAAGACTGGGCGGCAAGATCGCAACCATACACCTGCGACTAGCAAGAAAGCCGAAGTACGGGAGGATTGGCGACCCCGACGGAGCAGTGACAACAGTTCACGGACAGCTAGAAGACCACCACTTGTGCAACCGGCACGACCCCTGGCAGCTGCGCCACAGGGGCGACCTCCGCGGGCTCTAGCCATTATGCCGGCAAAAAAGCCCGAAGATCCAGCCCTTCGGAGTAGCAGCCAAAGACCCCAGAGGACGGTGGTGGACGGTCGAGTCCGTCTGGATGACCCGCAAAGGGACCGGCAGGCAGCTCAGCAAGTAGGGACCATAAGCACCCGAGTCCCCAGGGGGATAGAGGTGCACGGGAGCATAAACATGATACATGGTGGGGACCATATAGATCGACTCACCCGGAGTTCAAAGAAGCGGTGCTTAAGAGCGATCCGGAGAAAGGAGGTATGCCTTTGGAGGAGGAAGTGGCCAGGCCGCTAAAACAGGATGGAACTCGGTTACTTTCTACGAGGAAGAAGAGCCGGAGGATCTGATTCAACCGCACAACGACCCCTTCCTCATTACGGTCCAAATAGACCACTGGATAACTAGCCGTATGCTGATCGATACCGGAGCTTCTGTCAACGTGATGTTCCGAGACGCATACAAAGGGCTGCAGAGAGGAAAGAATAAGTTATCCCAGGATAACGAGCCGCTGATAAGCTTCTCCGGTGAGGTGGTCCAGCCTTTGGGATCGGATTACCTACCGCTAATATTCGGCGAGGGAGACAGGACGAAGAGGGAGTACCTGGAGTTCATCGTCGTGGATTTCCTGTCATCGTACAATGGCATAATCGGTCGACCAGGGTTATGGAAGCTGAAAACATTTATAGCTGGTCATATGCTGATGCTGAAGATGCCTTCACCGGCCGGTGTCATTACCATACGCGGGGACCAGAGGATCGCTCGCAGGTATTATGCGGAGGCCCTGACCCACGGGAGGAAGCGGACCGAGGTCTTCACGGCCACTCAACAAGCGCCGGTGCCGGATCTGAGTCTTGACCCCCGTGATGACACCGATTCTGACTACGAGAAGCTAAAGCGACCCTCGGCCGTGGAAGAAACCGAAACAGTCTCCATTTCGGAGGACCACCTGGAGCGAAAAGTGGTGGTAGGGACGAAGCTCGCTCCGGCTGTCAGGAAAGAGCTCATCAGCTTCCTCCGAGATAATAGTTCGGTCTTCGCATGGTCCTACGAGGACATGCCAGGCATATCCCTGGAGATAGCCGTCCACAAGCTAAATTCGTTGCCCAACGTTCCCCCGGTGAGGCAAAAAAGGAGGTCCTTCAGTCCGGCGAAGTATGAAGCAATCAGAGAAGAAGTACAGAAACTAAGGGGCATAGGTTTCATCCGGGAAGTCCAGTACCCTCGGTGGCTTGCTAATGTGGTTATGGTACCAAAGAAGGGAACCGACCGGTGGCGCATGTGCGTGGATTTCACCAATCTAAACCGGGCGTGCCCAAAAGACAGCTTCCCGCTCTCCCGGATAGATCAGCTTATAGATTCCACGTCCGGCTTTAAGCTGCTCAGCTTCATGGATGCCTACGCCGGGTATAATCAGATAAGGATGAACCCGGACGACGAAGATCACACATCATTCACAACTGACCAAGGTACCTACTGTTATAAGAGGATGTCGTACGGTCTAAAGAATGCCGGAGCCACCTACTAGCGGATGGTGAATCGCATGCTGGAGCAAGAAATGGGTAAAACGGTGGAAGTATACGTAGATGACATGCTGGTCAAGAGCTTGACTGCAGGGGCCCACGTCCGAGATTTGGCGGTAGTCATCGGTAAGATGCTCAAGTTTGGAATGCGCTTGAACCCGAAAAAGTGCATTTTTGGGATTTCAGAGGGCTTGTTCTTAGGCCACATCATCAGCCAGCGAGGGATAGAAGCTAACCCACTGAAGGTCCAGGCAATCCTAGACATGGAAACACCAGGGGAAAGAAACCAGATCCAAATGCTGACCGGCCGGCTGGCCGCCCTAGCCATATTCATCTCCCACCTGACCGATAAGTGCGCCCCATTCTTTAAACTGCTCAAAGCACAACAGTTCAAGAAAATCCACTGGGCGGCGGAGCATGAAGCGGCATTCCAGTCCATCAAGACGTATCTGTCTGCAGTACCTCTCCTATCCAAAACAATGCCGAGCGAGATGCTATACCTCTACATAGCTGCATCCGAAGCGGCCGTCTCCGCGGCTCTTGTCAGGAAGGAGGACACACCCGATCTCCCGGTATATTATGCAGGGAAGGGACTTACCGGAGCTGAGGGCCGGTACCCCGACATTGAGAGGTTGGCTCTGGCCCTGATCGTTAGTGCCAGAAAGCTCAGGCACTATTTCCAGGCTCATTCCATCACCCTATATACCAATCACCCTTTGCGGCAGATCCTGCAAAAACCGGACACCAGCGGCAGGCTCGTACGGTGGGCAGTTGAATTGGGAGAGTTCGACATCACTTATGCTCCGCGAACGGCTATCAAGGGACAGGCAGCTGCGGATTTCATATGTGAACTCATCCCAATGGTGGAAGAAGCGCACCCCGGCCGGTACGAGGGCAAGGAGGCAGGTCAGGCCGTAAAGATCGAACCAGGCCTCCCCAACGGTTGGAAGCTTTATGTAGACGGCTCTGTAACGAGTAAGCGGAGCGGAGCCGGCGTCATGCTAACCTCGCCCGATGGCCAATCGTACGAGTATGCCCTACGGTTCCTCTTCAACACTTCCAATAACGCCGCTGAATATGAGGCCCTCATAGCCGGTTTACAACTAGCCAAGGAAATGGGAATCCCATCCCTGGACATATACATCGACTCGAGCCTAGTGGTGAACCAGATGAACGGGATGTTCGAAGTCAAGGAACCCCAGCTAGCCTCCTACCAAGCTCTGGCCAAGGCCCTGATCGAGCCATTCCAGGGTGCCACGATCCAGCATATACCCCGAGAGGCAAATAGGCATGCAGACGCCCTCGCAAGGTTGGCAACCGGAAACTACCCTCCGGAGTACCGAAGAGCTTAAATTAAAACCCTCCAGAAACCGAGTATAAGTAAGACCATCTCCGAGATATTTGCAGTAGAAGAGGTACCACCGAGCTGGATGGATCCGATAGTTAGATACTTGGCTGACAAAACCGGCCCCCAGGATGCGGTGGAAGCTAGGAGGCTACACCTCCGGTGCGCCAGGTACAGCCTTCTCAACTGCAAGTTGTACCGAAGAGGGCACAGCTTCCCCCAGCTGAAGTGTGTCACTAAGGAGACAGGAGAGGCTATCATGCGAGAAATCCACGAGGGAGTATGCGGTAATCACTCTGGCGCCCGGTCCTTGTCTCACAAGTCGCTCCGGGCGGGGTATTTTTGGCCAGACATGGCAGCAGCATCAAGAAGAATATCATGTGGCTGCCACAAGTGCCACATGTACGCCTCTACACCCCATGCCCCGGCAATCGCGTTATCAATTATGTTAGCGCCATGGCCGTTCGCACAATGGGGACTAGACATCATTGGCCCTTTCCCAATAGCTGTGGGACAATACAAATACGCCATTGTAGCTGTGGACTATCAGACTAAATGGGTCGAGGCGGAACCCCTGGTAAAGATCACTGAGGAGCGGGTAAGAAAGTTCCTATGGAAGAATATCTACTGCAGGTTCGGGGTGCCGCAGACTATAGTCACAGATAATGGGACACAGTTCAACAATGCTGATCTTATCCAATACACGGCCTCTCTGGGGACCCGGATGTTGTTTGCCTCAGTGGCACACCCGCAGACCAACGGCCAGGTGGAAGCAGTGAACAAGATTATCAAAACCCTCCTCAAGAAAAAGCTGGATGCCAAGAAGGGATGTTGGGCCGAAGAACTCCCCGCGGTTCTATGGGCCATCCGGACGACAGCAGCCGAGGCAACAGGGGAGACCCCGTTCTGCATGGCGTTTGGGAGCGAAGCGGTACTCCCTGTAGAGACCAATATGCCCAACGGCAGGGTGGAGAATTACGACGCCGAAACAAATGCCGAGGGCATACGGCTCAACCTGGATCTCATAGAAGAGCGGCGCGACCAGGCGCATATGCGAAACCAAACCTACAAGCAACGGGTCGCTCGGTACTATGATAGAAGGGTCCGGGAAAGGAAGTTACAAGTGGGGGACTGGGTCATGAAGAAAGTTCAGAAAAAACCACTGGCCTTGGAGACAACGTGGGAAGGGCCCTACCAAATCATCGCAGCTGCGGGCCGGATAACATTCCACATCATAGACGCCGAAGGCATCTATTCCACCCGCCCGTGGAATATCCAGCCCCTGCGTTTCTACCCTAAATGAAATCGGTCATAAAGGGACAATAATGTATTTGGCGCCAATACTGCAAAGCACACTTAATGTATTTAGAATAAACTACAGCTGGTTGCAAAGTATGTACAAAAAACTGTTAGCCAGCACCGCTGGAGCCCCCAATCCCGGACCCGCCACCTTTGAGAGACTGCTCTTGCTCCGCCATCTCAGCCAGGGCTACATCAGCCGCCATCCGCTCAGCATCAAGCCACCCTTTCTCCCTCCACTCCAGATAGGCATCATTTATGCCCTTCGCACGGGAGTCATCTAGCATCTCTTCAAGCTCCACCGACTCCCGGAAGTCGTCGACAGCTTTATCAGCCACTTCAGCAAGCCGGGATTCCACAAGCTTCTCCTCTCCTTTGACGACTGCTGTCATTTGGGTCTGCAGCTCCAAAACCTTCGCCTCTAGCTCCGCATTCTTCGCTTCCCGAGCGGTTGCCTGACGGTCGGCTTCCTCCCGCTCCTGCGCCAGCTCAGTGGTCAACCGACCGATTTCCTCTTTCTCCTGCGCAAGCTCAGTTGTCAGCCGACCAACCTCCTCTCTCTCCCGTGCAAGCTTAGTTTCCGCCAAGGATAGCCGCACAGTAAGCTCCTCCACTTGCTTCTCCAAAACCGCAGCCTCCCCTCTAGGCTCGGCAACGTAAAGACTATGAACCAGCTGACACAGATACACAAAAGGAACATTAGCTCGTACCACAAAGGGGAAAGGAAGCCCAGAAAACACACTTACCCGAAGAGCTAATTCCACGGGCTTCGTCCTGCTCTCGTCTGGTTGCCCAGTTCCAGGGCCCTCCCGATCAAGTCCCAAGGTTTCAATGGTAGATGCCACGAACCTACCAAAACCACCACCACCGGAACTACGATCGGCTTCCGGCCCCCGACTCCTTCGGCTGCCGGTCTCCCCGACCGGAACTAATGCTGACCCCTCACCAGCCGAGCTTGACGCCCCGGCATCAAACGTCCTCGCCCTCTTCGCCGGGGCTTCACCACGATCGCTTCTGCGGTGCCCAGGCATCTCCGCTGCCTCTTTCTCCCGCGCGGTCTGTACCCCCATCGGCCGTGCTAGATTTTCCGAACCCGGTAGGCCCACCGACCTTACTTCCTGGATAACAAGTGGGGTATTATCCTCACCGCCCAGCCGCCTGCCATAGTGGGAGTCCGGAAACACGAGCGGCACAGGCCTGTTATGCACTGTGCACTCTAGGGTGACCGGATCTACAACGGTTTTCGAAGCCATCTCCCCCATCTCCATCAACCTCGGGGCCACAAGCTCCTCATCCGGTTCGACGGTCTCCTCGCTCCGAACAGCGAGCCGGGGGGCATTAGCTGCAAAGCGATAAACCGAGCGGTCAGAATAAAAGCGACCCTGCAAAACAAGTGCAAGGTACCTTACCAGGTTTTCTCCCCATCTCGCATATCTCCAGCACATTCCACCGGATGAAATTGTAGGAGCTCCGGCCCAGAACGTCCCAGCACACAAAAAGTCGGGCTAGCCGTTGCCTCTCTAAGTCCACCAACCGGTACGACTGATCTCCGGTCGATTGATAAGCCCCGGGCACCTGAAAGTTCCTTGAACTACGCTGCCACCTGCCCCCGGCCATCACAACCGACCTCCTCCATACATTCGAAACCGAAGACGGCAGGTGAGTGATGGCAGGATCGAAGTCACGCGCGGCAAAGTTAACACAACCGCAGGCCTGGGCCTTTTTGGAGTAGAGAACCTTGTACAGCCCCCGGAACTCATTCACCGTGGGCCAGTCCATATTGCTCAGGCTGAATAGGCACCCGAGGCCAAGCAACTGCCTCCACTGGTTGCTAGGCAGCTGAGCTGGGGACAGATTTATACTGCTCAGCATAATCTGGACAAACTTCGGCAGCGGCAGAGATAGTCCGTGCCGAAATTGATCATAAAAAACGGCAACCCAACCCGGCTCTGGGTTGCAGGCCAGTTCCCCGGGATACAGGCCTCGAAGCTTAATGGAGGAATCAATGTCCCACTTCGCCCGAAAGTCCCTTATCTCTCTCTCGGACATGCTTCTGGTTGGCTCGTCACAGAAAATCACCCTATCGCCATCCAGTAGCTCATACCTCAACGCACGGTCGGAACCGACAGGATTCGCCGATCTCCCAGATGCCATAAAGCCTGAATAACGGAAGCTAGCGTTGTAGCAAAATAGCAACACAGACAAACGGCAGGCAAAGGGCAAGGAGCAGCAAGGTACGGCAGAAGGAGAGCAGAAGAACTGATAAATAGGGCAACCATAAAAGAGAGGCAACCCCAGCCGCAGATTCCCTTCATCTCAGACCGTTCCTTACCGACACGTGTCCCAGCATCGATAAAGGTTCCCATGCCATTATAATTGATGGGACTGATGGACTCTCCCCTTCATCGCATGTCCGCCACCTGTCTCACTTACAAGCGGCAGTTAGGGGAGATAGGAGCGCAGAACGAGGCGTCCACTCCCTTCACTTCCCCAGGAAGTCAACCTTGAACCAAGGAGCAGCATCTCACCGGTTATGAAGTATCCAACCGGCTTGAAGACCTCTCACCGGTTATGATCTTTCAACCCGCTTGAACCGCCTCGAAAGCATTGTTCCTGGTATGAGCCATCCATCCGGTACCATGGGAAGTCACCGGTTATGATCTTTCAACCGGTTGCATGGCATTACACCGGGGGACTCGTCTCGATATGGCAGAACGCCCGGGCGAGATTCACCCGGCCCCCTGACATTCCACCAGGCATGTGACATTCAACCGACTCCAAAGCATTCCACCGGTTCACTTTCCTTCGCCTACGGGCAGGAACGAGCCAGCAATAACTCAAGGCTTCCAAACGCATGGGCTTTATAAACCCGGGTGAGTTTACATCTAACACATGTACTCTTGTCCAGCAGGATAAAAACCCTGCATCACACTGAACTGTGATACATTTTGGGATACTTGGCGAGACTCGTTATCTCAACGCCACACCACCAGGCAGATTGTTTCTCTAACACAGAACAAGTCTCCCCGCAGGCTAACAAACCTGCACATTTACCTCGCTTATTCCAACAAAAGCTGAGAGCTAGCAAGTGTTGACCGGTGCTTCGGAATGACCGCAACACCGGGGGCACTTGTTGGCTCATTCCACGCACCAACAGGCCTTCCCATAGGCTAGCACTCTTTGACTCGTACCGATATGGCAGAACGCCCGGTCGAGGTCCCATGCACTCTGACTCGTACCGATATGGCAGAACGCCCGGTCGAGGTCCCATGCACTCTAACTCGTACCGATATGGCAGAACGCCCGGTCGAGGTCCCATGCACTCTCCGACTCGTACTGATATGGCAGAACACCCGGTCGAGGTCCCATGCACTCTGACTCGTACCGATATGGCAGAACGCCCGGTCGAGGTCCCATGCACTCCGACTCGTACCGATATAGCACAACGCCCGGTCACGCCCAATCTTCAATACGGACTTGGGGGACTGGGCACCGTTGGGTTGGTAACCCTGCGGGACAAGAGCAAGACAGATTAAGTCCCCATTCAAGATTGCACTTGACCGGGAACTTGGGGGACTTGTTGACAGTAGCCACAAGGGGGCTACAGCAGGCCCGCAGACCCGCAGCTAGTGCACTAGGGGCCGGCCCAGGGCCCGAGACCGGATCACCAGAACCCGGCCTCGGGGTCCAGCAGTCCATCCTGCTACCAGGGGCCCGGGGTCCGGGGGTGCCTGCCTGCCTAAGAGGTCACGAAAGCTGCCCTTTGGTGTGCAAACAGAAGGGAACCAGTCCCACATCGAAGGGTAAGGCCAGACCTCACTCCTGGCCACCTATATAAGGGCCCCAACTACCCTCATTAATAGGTAACTGATCATTCCTACCGCTTATATACATGCTTAAGTTATATTTATTCCAACTATACTAACTTAGGCATCGGAGAGAAGACCGGCCCGCCCGGTATTCCCCTTAGTAAGCAGGTTTGCAGGAGATAGCACGAAGATTCACCTGTCTCTACCAGGCCCCAGGGTTTGTGCAGAAACAAGCGCCGTTAGGTCGTCGAGGAAGGACGCCGGCGAGGGAGAGGGTAGCTTCCACAGGGCGGAGCAGAATGATGGGTGCCCAGATCAATTTCTGGGTGCCCTGAGATTATTCCAATTTCTGCCGACAAAGCTGTGGTCGGCAGAAATGTGATCCTGAGTTTATCTTTCTTTTCCGACGAATTTTGGTTTTTTTTTTTTTCGAATTGAATTTTGGTTTTTTTTTTCTTTGGCTCAAGCAAAGTGTTGATAACGTGTTAAAGTAAAATGAAAATTGGTCTACTCATTTCATTGATAATCCCCTTTATATAGGGTGAAGATTACAATGGTAATTACAACGTACATAATGACAATAATGATTGATTGAGTCGTTACATCCTTTGATTGATAATATCCTAATTTCCTGTCGTCAGTTACTTTGACGAAGGCACATTAATAACACTTTTTGTTCAACATTTTTAGCTATTTTGGCTAAAATTTAACTAAAATATGGCTAGCATTAATGAAGATGCTCTAAAATTTAAGAATACATTAACTGAAAACATCATTAGAGCAACGAAAGTCCACATGGAACACCTAATAAGTGACACCAACGTACATTGGCCATTGCAGTGAGGTTATCGTACCAATGTATGCCATATGTTCATTTTGCATTTAATTGAATCAAAAATACAATGAACCTGAGTTACTTCCTTGATAACAAACTAACTTAATGCTACCACAATCTTAGATTGGATAGGCAGCTAACAATAAACAAATAATTCTGTATTTTGTTCCACGTTGCAATTAGAAAAGGATGACATCGTCCATTAGGATTAATAGGAACTTATATGTCTGTTTTTGTCTGAATCCGTACACTCACAGATACTGGTGGATCTTGGTGTGATTTCTGCCTGCAAACTCTGCTAACTAAGGGAATACCGGGCGGGACCGGTCTATTCCGCTCCGATGTCTAAGTCAGTATAGTTGGAATAAACTGATAACTTAAGCGGGAATGAGTAGTTGAAGTATTGATTACCTATTAATGAGGGCAGTTGGGACTCATATATAGGTTGCCGGGTGTGAGGACTGGCATCACCCTTCGATGTGGGACTGGCCCCCGTCTGAACATGTAGTATTGTTTCGGCCCCTGTTTGGGGAGCTGTCATCCCTGATTCCCAGGCCCAGGTCACATGTAAGACCTGCCCGGGCGCCGGTGCAGGTGTTCATGCTTTGGCCCCGGGCCCTGGGCCGGGTCCAGGAGTCCTAGTTATGGGTCTGGGGGCCTGGGTAGCCTCTCTATGGCTACTGTCAACAAGTCCCCCAAGTTTTCGGTCAAGTGTCATCTTGAATGGGGACTTAAATATGTCTTCCTTTATAGGCTCGCAGACCCGCTGGGGAACTTACCCACCGGTACCCTAGCCCCCCAAGTCCGCGTTTAAGATTGGGCTTGGCCAGGCGTTCGAATAAACCTGTTATGATGATGCATAATGTGATGAGTGCATGGTTATGATGTTGATGCTGACAGTTGCATATGGGTACAAGATGTAGTATGTGAGATGATAATGTGGCGTTGAAATCCACCATGCCATGTTCCGGGAAAACCCGGTGAAGATAGCGAATGGGATGATGTGACGTTGAAATCCGCTGTGTTATGTTCCGGGAAGACCCGGTGGATATAGCGAATGGGATGATGTGACGTTGAAATCAGCTGTGCTATGTTCCAGGAAAACCCGATGAATATAGCGAATGGGATGAACGAGTCCCCCAAGTTTTAGAACCGTAGCCGCAGAGGGCACTGGTTGACTAAAGCCGTGGATGACGAGGTGAAAGTGTATCATCGGGAAACGTGCCCTGTGTTAGAGGAGTTCCTGGTGGGTGGCGTGGTCTGGAGGGATCCTGGGCAGCCGTCCCCACGTGTCACACAGCCTCTTGTTCTTGCAGGCATATAGGATATGCAGGGTTTTTAGCCTGCGGGAAGAGTTGTCTTGTATGAGAGGATCAAGTCTCCCGGGGTGAAGGGGTCCTGTGTTGGTATCGGAGACATCCCCTATCGTTTCATACCTTTGGCCGTACAGGCGTGAGGTATGTGCAGGGTTTTTAGCCTGCGGGAAGAGTTCTCCTGTATCAGAGGATCAAGTCTCCCGGTGGGTGGCGTGGCCCGGAGTATTCCTTGGCAGCCGTCCCCACGTCGCTGCATTTGTTCCTGCAGGTGGGATGTATGCAGGGCTTTTAGCCTGCGGGGAGAGATGTCCTGTGTTAGAGGAACAAGTCTCCCGGGCTTATAAAACCTGGTGGTATATTGGATCCGTTTAGGTCGTACACAGCTGTCCGTAGGAATATATCAGTTCGCTGAACCGGTTATTCCATAGAAGAGCGATAAGCAGGTGCCATCATGGCCGGTCCGATACCGCATCCAATAGTGGAATCTAGGTGGACTGACTGGGAAACCGTTAAACTGGAGCAAGCACTACGATTGGAATATCGTAACTTGTACATAATATTGCTGCAGGGTTTTTAGCCTGCGGGAAGATGTTTCCTGCGGTAGAGGGAGACTTCTCCCAGTGGGATACCAAGCCGTTTTTTGTTTTGGCTATAAATGTGGAATAAATTCAACCGGTGGAATGCCCCGTACCGTTGGGATACATGTTAGATTGCCCCGTACTTGTTGGAATATTTCCGGGGTAACAATAAAAACGGTGCAGGGTTTCTAGCCTGCGAGAAGAAGTCTCCTGTGTTAGAGGAAGAGTTCGTCCGGTGGAGAATTTCAGATCGTGTTTCTGATCGGGCAGGGGGATCTTAGTGTGACTCCAACCTGCAAATCCTGCTAAATAGGGGAATACTGGGCAGGGCTGGTGTATTCTGCTCCGATGCCTAAGCTAGTATAGTTGGAATAAACTAATAACTTAAGCGGGAATGAGTAGTTGGATTATTGATTACCCATTAATGAGGGTAGTTGGGACTCATATATAGGCTGCCGGGTGTGTGGACTGGCCTCACCCTTCGATGTGGGACTGGCCCCCCTTCTATCCATAGTATTGTACTGTTTTGGCCCCTGTTTGGGGAGTTGCCGTCCCCCTTTCCTGGGCCCAGGTCGCATGTAAGAACCGCCCGGGCGAGGGTGCAGGTGCTCATGCTCTGGCCCAGGGCCCTGGGCCGGGTCCAGGAGTGCTGGCTGCGGGTTTGGGGGCCTGGGTAGCCTATCTATGGCTACTGTCAACAAGTCCCCCAAGTTCCCACAGACGGCGCCAATTGTTTCTGTCTGAATCCATAGACTCACATATACTGGTGGATCTTGGTATGACTCCAACCTGCAAATCCTACTAACTAGGGTAATATCGGGCGGGGCCGGTCTATTCCGCTCTGATGCATAAGTCAGTATAGTTGGAATAAACTGATAACTTATGCAGGAATGAGTAGTTGGAGTATTGATTACCCATTAATGAGGGTAGTTGAGACTCATATATAGACTGTCGGGTGTGTGGACTGGTCTCACCCTTCGATGTGGGACTAGCCCCCCTTCTGCCCATAGTACTGTATTGTTTCGTCCCCTGTTTGGGGAGCTGCCGTCCCCGGTTCCCGGGCCCAGGTCGCAGGTAAGACCTGCCCGGGCGAGGGTGCAGGTGCTCATGCTTTGGCCCAGAGCCCTAGGCCGGGTCCATGAGTGCTGGCTACGGGTTTGGGGGCATGGGTAGCCTCTCTATAGCTACTATCAACAAGTCCCTCAAGTTCTTGGTCAAGTGTCATCTTCCCACAGACGGCGCCAATTGTTTCTGTCTGAATCCGTAAACTCACATATACTGGTGGATCTTGGTGTGACTCCAACCTGCAAATCCTACTAACTAGGGGAATACCGAGCGGAGCCGGTCTATTCCGCTCCAATGCCTAAGTCAGTATAGTTTGAATAAACTGATAACTTAAGCGGGAATGAGTAGTTGGAGTATTGATTACCCATTAATGAGAGTAGTTGGGACTCATATATAGGTTGTCGGGTGTGTGGACTGGCCTCACCCTTCGATGTGGGACTGACCCCCCTTCTGCCCATAGTATTGTACTGTTTCGGCCCCTGTTTGGAGAGTTGTCGTCCCCGGTTCTCGGGCCCAGGTCGCAGGTAAAACCTGCCCGAGCGCGGGTGCAGGTGCTCATGCTCTGGCCTCGGGCCCTGGGCCGGGTCCAGGAGTGCTGGCTGCGGGTTTGGGGGCATGGGTAGCCTCTCTATGGCTACTGTCAACAGATAGTAAACAAAAAAAATTAAAGATGACATAATAAACGGGCCAGAGACATAATTGCATATACATCTAATACATTCAATACCAGATAGGACAGAATAGCCGACGAAAAAAATTTCGTCTACTATTTAAAATTTTCGTCGGGTATTCCTTCTATCGACGAAAATTTCGTCGGCTATTATTCGTCGATAAAACGGCGTCGGTAATAACGAAACCCGACGACAATAACGAAATCGTCGGCCAATTTCACATATGCCCGACGAAATAACGAAATCGTCGGCCATTATCACCGACGAAAATACATTTCGTCGACCAAACCTTGGCATAATGCCCGACGAAATTCGTCGGATATTTTCACATATGGCCGACGATATCGTAAAATATAGTCGACGATCTCTTCTGTTTCGTCGGATATTTGTTCTGAAATATAGCCGACGACATGAAGATTTCGTCGGAATATATTAATATTTTAAGAGGCATTAATTATTATAGCCGACGAAACCGTCACTATTTAACATAGACCACCGACGAAATAATGTCATTTTCATCGGTTATAACAGTTATAGCCGACGAAATTTGGTAAAAATCGTCGGCTATAGTAGTGATAGCCGACGAAATAATGTCAATATCGTCGGCTGTTCTTAAATTTTGGGGAAAAAATTAAATTAATTTCTAAATTACCATTCCAAGCAACCTGCAATTCACAATGACAATCCAACAAGAAACACGTTTTTCATTAATTATTTAATTTGTTCCATCCCTAAACCCTAAACCCTAATCCTAGCCACCCTCCTGCTGTCCATCATGCTCGTCATCCTGCTGAATGAACTCGGAAGCTCTCGGCATTCGAGGTTCATCTAACGGCTCAAACGGGGGCGGGGGTTCAAGGCCTTGTTGTTGTGCCGTGAACATAGCATACCACCAGTTTTGTTGGCCGGCGTAGTTCTGTCGCAGAATTCTCTCACATTCAGCATGCCAACGCTCCATTTCCATATGATACTGTTGTGTTCTGCGTTGTTGCTCCTGTGATCTCTGGAACTAGGCCGCCAATCTTGCATTTTCTTCTGCCAATCTCTGCATTTCCCCCTTCATCTGTTGTGTGTCCCCGCCTCCCCTCTTTTGAGCTCCCTTAGTGGTCTTCAGGACCCCTATTCCAGAACTTTCCAAACCCCGGCAGTAGTAGTCGTTTGACCATTTTGGGAAGGCTGCGTCGAATATCCTCGCTGCAGTTTGGACATTCGATCGGTCGACCTGGCTCAGGGCTTCTTGCAGATCCTCCTCTAAAATGTTCAGTTGTGTCTCCCGAACTACTTCCTGCAACACTTGTTCTTCGGCCCGGTTCACCCTCTCCTAATTGAACGGGAAAAAAAAAATTAATATTCTAACAAATATATAATTAAGTAAAATTAATAATTAAAATTTTAAAATCGTAATCAACGACTTACAAGCTCTTCTGTCGCTAATGGATAAGCCTTCTTGAACGTCTCTACGTACGGGTTGCTTAAAGGATGATCTCTAAGCGCCTCCTCCTGATATTATGAAAATGGCCTAGAACCATGATGGGGGTTGTGTTACGGTGGCGGTTCGCAGAGTTTATCCGAGACCGTTCCTTCAAACAAATAATAATATATTAGAAAAATGCATCAAAAAATATTAGTGTAATAATTATAAAATAATTAAACTAATAATTAAAACATTAACAAAATAAACATTTATAGTTAAGTTTAGTATTTACCTGCATAACTGGGTTGTTGAAGTCTATTGTCTTCAACCAACGCCACTCGTACTCCCTGAACATGAACTCTCTTGGAGTACCCATACGACCATATTTGTCATATTCGGTAAAGTGGGTACGGAGCTCGTTCTTTCACTCTTTGAACCTACGGAAAAAACAAAACTGCATTAGAAATATTATTAATATCATAAAATATTTCAAATTATAAGATGAGGAATTCCCAACGTACCTCGAGTTCTGCATCGCGTACGCCCAAGCCTGCTTGTGTTCGGCAATCTCAAAGTATGCCTGAAAGATAATATTTTATTAGTTTTAAAATTATAACAATACCGAAAATTATTAAATATTACGATAAAGAAATTAAGTTTTTTAAATTACTCACCGACGCCGCGTTGTTGACCTCCCTCTTGATCTCTTCCGGCACATCAGCCCACTGTGTCCACAACATAGGGACGCTATCCCTAATTAGTACTCCCACGCAACCGGCGTAATCGCGGCGTTTTTTCCCCTTAACATCCTGATTAGGGGGTTCGTTGATCTGGATCCTCCCGCTGGTCTCAACACTTTTCCTGAGCGTATCAAAACATATGACACCTCTCGTATTCCTGCTTGAACTGCTAGCGGCGGTCCCTATCACATAAACGACGATTGGTTAATAAAATTAAATATTAGTGCGTTAATTTTAATAAAATATTTAATTAATAAAATCAAATGTTACCTGAACTCGATGACCCGTCTGTCGACTTTCCTTTTAATCTCGCCGAAATCAGGAGCTCAGGTCTCTCAAATGGCTCATAATGGTATGCCTCCGCAACACTCACGTACTGAGGCCTAACAGGCCATATGGGCACACTACGCTCGCCGACCTCGGGTATGGCAGGAATGTTGTATGGCAGGTATAGCTGATTAGGGAAAGTAGGCCCCTCAGTAGAGTCAGCAGCAGACGGCGCAGGACTCGTCATCGGCTCCCGATGAACCTCAGGCATACGGACCTGATGAACGTCTGGAGCTATGTCGTCCTGAAATAGCTGCGTACTACATCTCGGAGGATCTGGCCGGAGAGGGGGACATGAACTGCTCGACGGCCGCCCCGCCGATAAAAGGGTCTGGTGCCGGTTGCTCACACTCCTCCGCGGCTGGGATGAATCGATCCTCTGAGGCTGGCTGGTGGTCCTCTCAGGCTGGCTAAGGGTCCTCTCGGAGTCTCCGGATCCGTCAGAACTTCCAGAACCCCTAGATCTGGAACGACGGCCTCCGAATAGCTGTCTAAATACATCGGCCATCTGGAAACAAATAAATTAATACATTAATTAATATTAAATTATATTACATTAAATAACAAATTCTAATTAATATATTAACCAATAATACTAACATATTTTAAAACATACTAAAAAATTAATATTTATAATTTAACTAATTTTAAATAATACTAACCATTAACATAAATATAACCATTTATATACAAATATAACTATATTTCATCATTAACATATATATACATACAAATAACCATTTATATATTAACATAAATATAACCATTTATATAATTAGACTACCAATTTATATATATAATTAATTTAACAATTTATATATAACAATTAAAATATACATTAATATATATATATATATATTGACAGGACCCGAACCAGATTTCACCCTGAAACCCGGATAAGGCCCTGCGGGGACCACCTTAAGACTAACTCTATCGATAAATCGATAAGTCAATCTTAAGATGGACAACCCTAAAACCTGCAACAACCAAAACACTTCTAAATTCCAGTTCCAACCTCAACACCTGGAGCCATCTGCTCCCCAAACACAACCACCGCCATAGATGAACACAAAATCAAAATAAGACGATAATCAAATGCTCACAGGTAGTCAGAGAAATCTAACACATTGAACTGGAATTACAATTGGAAATATAACCAGAAATGTAATATGAAAATAAAATAATAAGGGATCACAGATCCCACCTAGCGGAAACGACAACGATGATGGCTATGCCTCGACTCCGAGTACTCTTGACCTCTAATCACTACTCTGCACACTGGGCGATTTTTAAAACGAAAGGCCCAGGGAAAAGTAAATTAAAAACACGTTAGAGTGAGTGGATAAAAAAAATAAAACAATTTAATATAATACTTTAATTGAAATTATCATATTACTTTCCCAATATTTTATAAATAAAACCACATTGCAAGCCTTTAATAAAAGGTTCCACGTTTTAAGAAAATCGTATTTAAAAATCAGCCCCGCTGATATATCAAATAAACAAATAATACTTTTGTTTATATTTGTATTTCAAAACGAAATATTTTTGAAAATCAATTAATAATATTTCACGACCAATCCCATTGGTCATATAAAAACCCAGCCCCGCTGGTTCGGGAATTTATTAAAATCAGAAATCTCATAGAGAAAATATTCCTGAAAACCTCATAATATAAAAATCATGACCAAACTCATTGGTCATATAATAGAATAGGGGAACGTTATTACCACCATTTAACAGTAGCCTCCAAGGCTAAGGGTCAAAACTCCAAGAGTCTCAATAGCGTCCCCATGCTATGCCCGTACACGTCGACCACCAAGCGTGAATCTGACCTATGTGGTCAAGTCGTCACCTCGCGTGGGCTCAGGCGACACTCTGCCCGTACACGTCGACCACCGAGCGTGAATCTGACCTATGTGGTCAAGTCGTCACCTTGCGTGGGCTCAGGCGACTAAGCTAGCTAGCATCAATATACACATATATCCCGACCCTGATATGGCGAAAATTTGAAAACAAAACCGAAAGTACGCTTCCCCTTATATATCAAAAATCCGTACGGTCCCCGACCGCACATCTGAGGCTTATAATAATCGTTAGTATAATAGCCTCGAAATATACTCATATATATCCGACATATTCAACATGCCCTAAAATAATATCGAAAATTATATTTATAACGTCGACATGTCTCATATGTCGAAAATCAGAAATAACGAAAATATAAACTTCCCGGAAATCTCATTTACGGTCTTTCAAATATAAAATACAATAAAAACGATTAAGTATGATTTATCAAGTCATACTATTTCCGGAAATCTCATTTCCGGTTAAAATACGTACTACTAACATAGTAGTAAATGTATAACCCAAAACTACATTTCTTTAAATATTAAATCAACAATTATAACAAAAGTATATGAATTATCGGCTTCAATAATTCATATCATGCTTAGGAACTTATTTAATTAAATAAATGGCATTTCAATAAAACGCAAACGTATGCATTTATTTTAAATTAAAATCCACTCACAGTACGGCCGAGCGTGCCACTATTCCTCGCTCTCATTACGTCGAGTAATTTCTCGACCTGTAACAGAGACGTAATTATAAATATTTCAAACTTCGGAATTAAATTATAAAAGTTAAATCTACGGACGTCCTCACTCACACGAAACCTCCCAATTTTCTCTTTTTCAGTTATCGGTATAGAAATTACGCCTCAATACCGAAAATCTACGTCCGAAATTACTCAGGACACCCACCTCGTGTCCGATTAATCATTTTACTAGTTATTTCGTCGTAAAACCATTTTAATTAGCTTTTAACCTTTTTACGGTAAGTCAACAGTAATAATCCAAGGTCAAACAGTAATTATAAAAGTCAAACAGTAAATGGTTAAAATCCAATTACTATTTACCATTTACTTTTACTGTTTACTATTTACTGAATTACTGTTTATTGTTTTACCGTTTACTAATCACTTTTTACCTTTTACCATTTTACTTTTTACTTTTTACCATTTACTGTTCATCATCTTCTACCTTCCGCCGCCGGAACAGTGGCACCGCTGCCACCGCCACCGGAAGCTCCGCCGCAGGAGGCCGAAAACACCTCCAATCGGTACCAAATTCACCCAACACCACCACAGGGACTCATCCCCATCATTTCCGCCGCCATTAAAGGTCTCCGCCACGAACGGCGACCCCGACGGCGGTCCAAATTATCCAACTTCCAATTTTTACAAAAATCACCCAATCGAACTCCCAATTTCATCTAATCAACTCTACACAACCTTCTAAACCTGATTTCAACATCCAATTACAACAAAAACACCCAATATCCAACCTCCACCGAAAATCATAAAACCCTAGAAATTCAACTTTGAATTTCTACTTACGCGTTCTAATTCGAGTCAATTCCTCTCATGGAGATAACGTGCAGGCCGAGGTCTCCCTTTCCCCTCTCGAAATCGGGCCGATTGGTGGCCGGAGGAGAAAATTGGCTCGGTCGGTGGCCGATCTTCAGGGACATCACACGGCCAAACGATGGCGAATCCCACCGTGCCGCTGCCACTGGCATGACGGGAAGGCCGAGCCGGTTCGAACACGACCGGTGCGGCGGTCCAGTTCGGCCGGACGGCGGAGTTGGGTGGAGGCAGGGAGTGGGTTGGGGTCGGCCGATCAGGGGAGAGGAGAGAGAAAAGAGAGAGAAGAAAAAGAAAGAAAAGAAGAAAAAGAAAAAGGAAAGTTTCCCGTTCGGGAAATTTTTCATTTCCCGCTATTTATACTCGTCCAAAAATCGGAAAATTTCCGATTTACATCGTAACTTTTTCGTACGAACTCCAAATTGAGCATGCTAAGTGTCTACGAACTCGTTTCAACGTCTTCTACCTCGTCATGAAATAAAATCCTCGCTTGAGTCAACTTATTTAAAAGTCAACCTTTAGCACTTTCGAATCGTAAAACAAATTTCTGAGGAGTAAAAGTAAAAGTAAACCAGTTAAAAGATAATTCGAGGTTCGGGTCGTATCATATATACAAATATTTGTATATATTAACAAATATATAACAATTTATATAATTAATCTACAAATTTATATATATAATTAATCTAACAATTTATATACATAACCAATATATATAACAATTTAACACACACTTAAATATCTAAATTATATACCTAAATTATACAATTAAAATAAATTGGAGGAGAAGGAGGAGAAGGAGGAGGAGGAGATGTTTTAGGGTTTAGGAGAGAAAAAGTCGGGCTGTCTGCGACTTTCAGCTTTTATAGCAGAGAGAATAGCCGACGATTTAAAAGATTTCGTCGGCTATTCTTTGAATGTCGTCGGCTATTCTTTGAATGTCGTCGGCTATACTTTGGAAGATCAACAGCGGTCGGATCTGAGCCATCCAACGGCGGACAATAAAAAGGCGCGGATCGCAAGAGTTTAGCCGACGATTTAAAATATTTCGTCGGCTATTCTTTGAATGTCGTCGGCTATACTTTGGAAGATCAACAACCGTCGAATGTGAGCCATCCAATGGCGGACAATAAAAAGGCGCGGATCGCAAAAGTTTAGCCGACGAAATATAATTTTCGTCGGCTAAACTATAGGTCAAACCACTAAGTCAAACCTCTAAACGCTTAAAAACGGAAATTAGTCTAGTTAAAAGACGGTTTCTGGCCTCACCTTCAACAGATAATAGTTTCAAATCAATGAGACGCAACTAATCATATAAAAAATTTACAAAATTGATTTAACGAACGTCAGGCTACTTATAGGAAAACGAAAGTAAAAAACAGTTAACTGCAACATTCGGCACATAGATTTTATCAGAACCTTGTCATTTTTCAACCGTAGACGTATTTCATTATTTCGGTCATATCTTATTGCACAACATTTTTGCATTTGAAGAGTCTGCGTATATTAACTATTTGAAACTATACATTCACTTAAACACTTAGTAAACAAGTTAAGGAACATTAGTGCATATGTTCTGATTTTGAATCTAAAAGTTTAGAAAATCTATTCCAACCGTCGGATATCACTGTTAAGATTAAATACATGTATGGAAAAAAATCTAACTTCAGCTGACAACGTTAAAGGCTCGATCGGAACGGTCAACCGGGTAAGTCAAACCTCTAAACGCTTAGAAATGGTAATTGGACTGTCTAAATGACGTTTTTTTGCCTGACCTTCAACAGATAATAGTTTCAAATCGATGAGATGCAACTAATCGTATAAAAATTTTCCTCAAAATATTTACCGAAGGTAACGCTACCATTAGGGAAACAAAAGAATAAAACATTTGACCGCATCTTTCGACACTCAGATTTTATCCGAATCTTGTCATTTTTCAACCGTAAACGTATTTTATCATTTTGGTCATATCTTATTTCACGACTTTTTTCTGTTTGAAGGATGAAGCAATGGTTTATCGTTAGCGACAGAAAATGGAATCTGGTCATTTTTTATTTTTTTTGTTTTAAATCATAGCTGACGAGAGACAACCTCGTACTCGTCAGCTATTCTTTTGTCGTTTTCTGTCTAAAATAAAATATGTATTTTTCAATATAGTTATGACCGACGAAATAATGCATTTTTCGTCGGCTATTATGAGTATAGCCGACGAAAAACACGTTATTTCGTCGGCTATTATATGAAAAAGGTAAAAAAAATCAGTAGGTTTACACCTCTCGTATTCCTATTTCCTGTTCATATATAACCAAAATTAAACATCAAGAAAACAGAAACCCAGCAGTCAACATATTTCAAATTTTTTTTTTAAGGGGTTTGGAACCCAGCCTAGCTGGGAGGCTCATCCCCACGCCCGTTCATTAGAAATTAGTGGATTACAAATGAAAGGATTACATCATCTAAATTACTTAATCCGTCGGATTGTAATCGGAATCATCGGATGAGTCTTCTTCGGTTTCTGAATTGCTCGATAGGAGTAATCTATGTTTTTCCTCACCACTAGAGTCCTCGTTAGTTTCTTCATTTGGATCAACATCAACAAGCAGTGGCTCTTCACGTCGAATTCGCACCGGCGTGTCTAGGCGAATAAAAGAGGAGTCAGGAATACCGTTTGAGTTGGGCTCTTGATACGCGGTGCCACCTTCCTCGTTCTCTTCAGCCACTCCAAGTGTAGACGCCCGGTAAATGTTGCGATGGTGGATAGTGTTGACTACTTTCCACGGGTCACCCTTGGCGAGATCATCAAGATAAAACACTTATTTCACCCATGTGGCTCAAACGAACGGGTCATCATCATACCATGATGTACTAGTGTTCACAGAAGTTATGCCGTATTGATCGGTTTTCATGCTCTGCGGCCGTGTGTCAAACCATCTACACTTGAAAAGGTGCACTTTCATGCCTTCCCCATAATGCAGTTCCACAATTGAATGGAGAACACTGTAATAGTCAACTCCATCATCCCCACCATGTGCTATAACCCCTAAATTTTGTGTTTTCAGTCTGATGTCTCTCTCTTCACATCGAAATAACACACCATTCACCTTGCTCATCGCATAAACTTTTGAATAGACCGGCTTTATCGCTAGAAGTCTGAGTTCGTGCGACCAATTTGGGTGATTATCATTTTTAATAAGGTCCATCTGCAACCATCAGAATCAACTATAAATATAAATAATTATACACAATAATATATAAATACGTATAGAATAATGTTAAAGTTACGTACCCAGAAGCCGAAATACTCTGCGAATGTCCGGTTGTGGTAATCGAGATCACCTCCTACTTGTTCATAGTTTAGATGCATGTTCTTCCAAAACTGAACTTCTAAACAGTTAATTAGTACCCACCAATGTGCAATGGCTACCTCATAATCTTTCAACTTGTAGGAAACTGGCATTTTTCCACCGAGTACAACATCGTCAGAGAGTATGGAAAGATTGAACTGTGAAGGTACATCTTCCGGTATGTTTTCCTGTAACGCTCCTAAATACAGCTTCATGTAGGTGACGCACTCGTGCGCAATATATGCTTCAGCTATACATCCTTCAGGTGCGGATCTGTTTTGGACAAAATTACCGTATTGTCCAAGTTGCCTATAAATCAAGTTTTTAAAGTGTTATGATAATACATTAATACTAAATCACATATATTGATGAGGAAATTAACATAAGGTGTAAAATACGTACCTTTCCATCGGATACATCCAAGTGAAGTGCACAGGACCGGTAAGCAACAACTGTCGAGGATGATTGATCATGAGGTGAGGCATGATGTCGAAAAAATTTGGAGGAAATATCATCTCAAATTTACACATGATATAAACGATGCCTTGTTGCATTTCCCGGAGGTCAGATTTTCTCACTTCCCGTGTGCATACCTTCTGAAAAAATCTTGCCAACGCTACCAACGGCTCCACAACGTGACAGGGAAGGAACGGTCGAATGAAAACAGGGAAGAGATGTTGTAGCAGGATATGATTGTCATGACTTTTCAACCCGTAAAGATTGTTGAATTGTCTGTTCACACACTTGGCTATATTTCCAGCAAAGCCTGAAGGATACTTGGCCCGACTTATCCAATGGAAAATTTCTGATTTATGCTCAGGCTTGACGGTGTAAGGAGCTTGAGGTATTTTTCTTTTCCCTTGTTTCAACTATAGTTGTTTTCTGATATTCATGTTTTGCATATCAGTGCGAGCCTTAGGACCATCTTTCGTCTTTCCCTCCAAGTTCAGCGTTGTGCCCACCACACTTTCAGAAATATTTTTTTCTATGTGCATAACGTCTAGGAAGTGACGGATCAACAACTCACACCAGTACGGGAGTTCCCACAATATGCTCTTATGTGTCCAGAATTTGTACTCCTCAGGTCTTTCAGGTATTTCCGCTACAATATCGGGATGATTGCTGAGGGGCCCAAAATCGTACTCATTAAGCACTGCTAAAATTTCTCTTCCCGTCCATCTTCTGGGAGGACCACCGTGTTCTTCGGTTCCATCAAATGCGGCGGACTCGTAACGCCAGTGGTGATCCGCCGGAAGGAACACACGATGACCCATTTTGCATATCTTGTTGCAATGAGGGGTGCTCCCAGAATCGCTGAGACACTCTAGACAAGCCTTGTATCCCCTAACAACGCTGCCCGACAACATCCCATAAGTAGGAAAATCACTGATGGTACCAATAACCATGGCATGCATCTGGAACGTCTCCTCCTTGTACCTGTCAAAAGTGGGATGACCAACGTCCCACAATACCTTAAGCTCTTCAATCAATGGTCTCATATACACATCGAGACATTTCCCTGGGTAACCAGGCCCCGAAAGGTTGTAAGGTACCAAAATCACCGGTCATATACTGTATGAAAGACTCATGGTGCCGAAAGGGTTGAACCCGTCGGTTGAGAGTCCGAGCCTGACGTTTCTGACATCTGACGCAAAATGAGGAAACTCATTGTTTATATGCTTCCAAGCCGCTCCGTCAAAGATGTGTGTCATGATATCTGCGTCTCCCGCGTCCCGCTCACCGTGCCATCTCGTAGCTTTTACGGTGGTTTCTGACATGTACAACCGCTCAAGCCTATCTCTCAACGGAAAATACCGAAGCACTTTCACAGGTTTCCTATTGCCTGCTCCCGTCAACTTATATCGGTCAGAATGACATATCGGACATGCGTCAAGGCTAGCAAGGTCATTCCCTTCTGCATCTTTACCCCAGATGAGAACGCAGTCAAATGCGCATGCATGGATCTTAATGTAGGAAAGCCCTAGATCTTTGAGGATACTTCGGACCTTACGGTGATTGGTAGGATTACGATGACCCTCCTCCAACAACGAAGAAGTGTACTGTAGATATTCATCCACTTGCCTGATAGTCGATTTTGTCTCTACTTTAATCCTCATTACCTCCATCACACTTTCAAGAACTGTCTTCTCAGAACTTGAAGACACAGGGGTCTGTTGCAATGCAATCAGTTTGTTGTACTTGTCAAAGGCAGCAGTGTTGACAACTTGTGGGAAGGGCTGCACCGGGTCATGCATATATTGTTCCCCACGTACACTGCTTTCAAAAGGAAACACGTCGTTGACGAATGCCATTGTTGGATCGTTGGATGTACTAGTACTGCCCGCCTCAAAAAACTACCCATGATCATGCTATCCATCTAATGATGGCTCACCGTGATATATCCAACGTGTGTACTTCGGCCACAACCCATTACTCTTTAGGTGTTCCCATACTGTCCTAATCGGAAATCGACACATATCACTGCGACACCTACATTTATTGCACGGGCAATAATGGTATTCATTCCCGTTTGCATTTTCCTCGACGAACTGTAAAAAATTCACAACTCCTGTAGTGTATCGTCGGTCATGCCTTGGAAGCGAAATCCAACTCTTATCTGGATCCATATATAGCCTGAAAATAATATATATATATATATATATATATATATAACTTTAATTAATAAGAAATTAATTAACACATACATATATATATATATATATATAAATTCTTAATAATTAATTACATTACAATATATATTATTATCAACATCAACTCATATATATATACCATTAACAACCATTATTTAAGTTACATTATATATCAACCATTATTTAAGTTAATTACACTATCAAAAACCATTAATTAACATATATATATATATATATATATATATAATTAAACTCCACACACACATGCGTACACACACACAGATATATATATATTAACACTAATTAAAATAACATCAAATTAAAACACATAATTAAACTCTAACTTAAAATCAACTCAACTACAACTCAAAATCAACATATATACATACATTCTAACACTAAAACAACAACAAAACAAAAAATCACTTACTAAATCAAAATCACTAAAACTCAAAATCAACTCAACTAAAACTCAAAATCAACATATATACACATATACGTACCTATATATAGCTCCACAATGTAAGAGATGACGGATTTCAACAATACCCACAGATTTTTCACTCTTTCTCCCGTTTTTTTTCGTTTTTTTTCGTTTTTTTTTTAATAAGCAGCTGCTGTCTAAATCTGAAAATATATAAACTTATAGCCGACGAAAATGTCAATTTCGTCGGCCAAAATTTCAAAAGTTTTCGTCTGCTAATGTTTCAGAGAAAGGCCGACGAAAATCCATATCGTCGACTGAAATATGAATATAGCCGACGATTTTTGTTTATACCAACGAAAAAATAGTATCGTCGGCTATGGTTAAACTATGGCCGACTATTTTGTTTTTCCACCGACGAAAAAACAAAATCGTCGGCTATTCGTTGGAATTACCGACGAAAATTTTAATTCGTCGGCCGTTTTTTTTTAATTTCGTCGGGAAAAGCCTTTTTTCTGGTAGTGATTGTCGTTTCCATTTCAAAAAAAGATCTAATACATGTCATTTGTTGTTTCTATAGTTAAATTTTGAGTTTTTTTAGAAGAGTTAAATTTTGAGTTTATGTTTTAGTTTTTGAAAATTTTCAAAAAAATAAATAAAATTCACACTATGATTGGAGAGCCCATCTTTGAGAGTTCGACTCAAACATGATATGTTCAAGTCCGGCCTGGGGGCAAATCTACAATCAGCTGAAGAATTGAAGATTTCTCTGCTAAAACATGGTCCAAAGGACCTACAACTCCCTCAAATGGTACATTTGATTGATTTTGAGCTGAAGCCGATCCCTTTCTTGATATGGAATATTCATGATTCACTTGTTGGTTCTGATGTAACATTTGAGTCTCAAGTCAATAACGCTCTACCCACTTGACCCCTCTTGCTGCTTACTTGCTTAGTCAATGGCCCTTTGATAAAGCATTACAAATCAATTCAAAGTTCTTCCACCTACCGTCATCTCCTAAGCCATTTCTATTCAATTATGCAACAACCCCGTTGCTACCCACAACGAGTAATACCAGTGACTATGACCTCTAGCAATTGGTTTATTCCGTGATATATTACAAATTTACGATCAATTGTATAAATTTCAGTGAACATTACCAGAAAACAATAAGGCACGCACTTACATTTTTTGGTACATGTTCGAATCTCGACCAGTGTCAACTGTTAGCAACACAATCTGCTACTTTTTAAAAAGATAGATGATAGAAGGAGTTCTCCTAAACACTATGGGAGAACCTCGTCAGTGATCTTTTTGGGTAAACCCACATAGTAGAACCTGTGGGCGTTACCAATGTTTACTACAAGTTGGGGTCAAACTATGGTATGGTAAAAAAAAAAATTAAGAGTAAATCAAACGGTGAATAAGTAGATGCATAATAAAAGATTGTAGAAGAGCAAAGCAACCCGAACATGGTTGCAATCTAATCACATAGAAAATTTAAGAATCCACAATTCAAAGAATATACCACAAAGAAGTCAAATTACTACTAGGTAAACCAAAATCAATATTATGAACAACATTCCTCCTCCTACGCCGCAGCTGGCGGTGGCGGTGCTGGCGTGGGGTTAGTGCCACCTCCGTCACCATTACCGCCCCAATTCCAGGGCTTCAAACTCAAAATGATAATCAAAGCAATGACCAACAAGAGTATGATCAAATAGCAAGTCCACTTCCGAGTGTTCCTCTGGTACACCTTGGCCTTGCCCAGCTCCTGCGTCCCACCACGGACGAAGGAGCTGGCTCTCTGGACATGGCTCTCGATGTCGTCCAGCTGCTCCCCCTGGGCCTGGACCAACACCGCCATGTCCATAAACACCTGGTGCAGCTCCTGCAGATTCTTCTCCATGTCCTTAACAGCATCGTGCCTCTCCTGGATCTCGTTGATAGTGTCCAGCACTTGGCCCCGTCCTTGCTCCTGAATCGCCTTCTGCAGAAACGTTTCACTCTGGCCTGCAATAATAACCGAGTATATATATACATTAATAATGCAGAGTTTTAGATGATTCAGCAAAAATCAAGGTCAACAAGATCAATTCAATTTACCAGTGGAAATGAGGAGGTCGAGAGTTTTCTCGTCGGGATTCTCGCCGGAGACGGTGTAGTACCTTCTCTGGACGGTCTCTCTGTACTCGACCGAGATCTTCTGCCTCAGCGAGTTGAAGCTGTCCATGGAGTCCTTGAGCTTCTTTCTCAGCCCGTTGACGACTGAGATCCTGGTCCGGTCCGACGACGACCCCGGTCCGCATCCCGGGAGGCTCCGGTTGGCGGCGTTGGACCGATCCAGAGCCTCGAGGCGGACCTTGATGACCTTGGCCTTCTTGAGAGCGAGGGTGACGTCACCGTCCATGCGAGATCGGAGGTCTTTGACGGTGTTGGCGTTGTGGAGCGTCTTGCTCTGCTCGTGAGCCGCCTGGAGGTTCTGGTGGATGCGCTCCAGCTCCTTGAGCTCGTCCTTGACTGACTCCACGTCGCCGAAGAACTTGTCGAGGTTGACTCCGGTACCGGTGCCGGTCGGCGACGACATCTCGATCACGTGCTCGTCGTTATCCGGTTCGCTGCGGAACCGCGAGAACGACCCCGAGAATAGATCATTCATCGTTAGCTACTCACCGATGATAAAAAAATTGAGAGATAGAGAGAGTGAAATGCGATGAGGATTTGGTTAATGGTGATGAGGGAGAAGAGGTAGAGAGAGTCTTCTTCTTCTTCAGCTGGTGGCTTGGGAGAGTAAGTCAACGACGTGGTTGATGAAGGACACGGTCTTTGTAATCAAAAAGAAGAAAGAGGAAGGAAATGTACCAGTTTGGCTTCCGTAAACGCGTGACGGTAGCCTTCTCATTTTTACACTGGGGAATATCATCTGGAAACGTGTACTTTTAAATTGGACTAGGTCGCTTCTTATTTGGATATCGTCTTCTTCTCTGCATTCTGCACTTTGGAGGGTGCCATATGGAATGCAATTATGGAAAAGATATAGGATTCTTAAACTTAATCCTCTAAATAACTATGGTCGTAATCAGTGAGAGATTTTTGTGATCTTGTAATTAGTTTTTACTAAGTTTGTATTCGTATCGTACCGGTTGGCTATTTATTACCAGCCGTAAAAAGTGTTTTTACTTAATAAGAAGAATAATAAGAATGGCGGTAAGATAGGGAAATGGCACAAAAGTATGTATTTCGTTTTAAAATGCGAACATTCGTGTACATTCAAAATGGCGAAGAACGATAATTCACTCCTATGATTATTAATCATTGAACAAAAAACAATTTCATTTACTATGCTAACCACTACTCTAACTACTCTATGCCTTACATTGCGAATATAATGATTTACAGGCCAAAGTTACAAAACATGGTGTACATTGACGGTACCTATAATATGAGAGGAGAATGTAGCCAAAAAGAGAGAAGGCTTTAAGCAGACTGGAGCACAGTAAGATAATATGGGTAACCCTGGCATGCCCCAGAAGACTGCTGACGATCACCATTCCAAAGTAAAAGGTTCCATTCCAAAACATAACTTGACAAATCATATGTCCCAGGAGAGAATACACAAACTTGAAGAGGAACCTCAGTTCTCGACTTAGGCTGCAGTTCGACTTTAGTAGAGCTTGACCCAGACCAAACAAATGGCGAAACACTCTCCACTGATGATGACTTCCCAGTCCGAACGCCAAGGACATCAGAAGTCACTTTGATTTCATTAACTAGTGAGAGATCGTGCCATCCATCTTGGTTGCTCGAAGACGTGGCTGAAGTTGAATCTCTCAAATGATCACCACTGTTGGAGTCATAGGTTTTTATGCATACAGATGCAACGACATCTGATGAGTTGTATATAGTCATGTGAAAATTACTTTCACAAAACGAAGCTGTGAAGTTATGATTCAAGGTTCGAGGTCCATCCACAAGCCATGATATGGGACTTGTGCTCTCAGTACTGTCAATTAAAACACCTCACAAATGTTAGTGCAGTCAAACACATTTAAAGCAAAATCAGAAGGTTGAGAAATAAAAATGGGAAACGACACACAAAAGAAACCCAAACAAACGAGATGAATTTCAAAATCTTAATCAAACTGTAGCTACTGAACCGAGACTTGCCTGCAGTGACATGCATGATGAGAAAAAAGATGTGGTGGATCAGAAACCACAGGGTGAGTATCATTCTTCAGTGGCCGAGAGATCAATATGAAGTCAACAGTATTCACTTCTCCCTAACAAAGAGAAAGCAGCTTAAAATTAAATTGCTGAGAAGCAACAACAATACGCAAAAGCATAAGCTGATTCATCAAAGATGTTCTTCATAAATAAAATAATTGACTGGACCAATAATTATCTGGCACTTGTTACATTTTTTAACGATAACAAAATAATGTGCATAGAAAATATTGGGTCCATAAGGGTAATGTCTACAAATATTTATACCCGACTATATTCAAAATGTGGAGATTCAGAAGTCAACAACCAAATACAATGAGGAATAATGAAGAGAACAAATAAAGGAAACAATATAGCAAGAAAAGAACCAACCTTATGTGAAACTTCATGCTGCAGTCTTTCAAAACGGTGGAAATCCGCCAGCGGTGAGCTAGCTACATTGAAAAGTGGTCCAGAGCTGCCCTCAATACCCAATCTCACATCACTTCCTAGAAGAGGGGAACAAGAGGATGTCTCATCTTCAGAAGTTGATGATTTGCTGCGATTCTGAATACAAAAAGGTAAAACTTTACAACCAAAGACAAACCAAGTCAAACAAGATCACAAGAATAGTAGCTTACATCAGGAATCCTTTTAACACTGCCTCGTGGACAGTGATGTAAAATGTCAAGCAACCAAAGAGATTCTTAGTCTTAAACACATAACAGGCATATGTTGAACAACTAAAGTTTGAAGTAATCTTAGATTATATTACAGCAGCATCCACAAAATAACACAGAGAGAATATTAGAAAATGACCTTGAGACCTTAATATTGCAATGTTGGGGTAGTTAAGTAAAACCTAAAAACAACAAATGAACGTTATAGAAAGGAATTCCATATATAAACAGGGAGTGTCAGTGCCGTTGTACTAACCTTAAGCATGAAGAAGCATGATAATGCTTGATGAGGCATTAAATATTGTGAAGGAAAGATGGCATCGACAGGTTGAAGTAATGTGAACTCCCATTTCTGACCAACAGATGATAATTGATGAACTTGGAAACTCTCTGTGCTGGTCTTGTTGACAACATCCATGCACACAAGGAACTCTCGCAATCTTGATGGACAAGGGCTGATTTGGAATGACACATCCAATGATGGCCATACCTATGTCAACAAATATTAGTACTGCTCACTGATCAGGTTTTAATTATATGCATAGTTGAATATTGGCAGTCATTTGCAAAGATGACATTGATCTAAAAATGACACATTGATCACAATATAAACTCAGACATCAACATAAAAAATAATCACTTTCAGGTCGTTTTCTAAAATTCAATCAAATCAAGAAATTCTCAGTGTTAATCATATGCTCACCTGCAAATTGTAATGCATGCGTAAAGTGCGATATTTAATGCTGCTCGACATATCCCCCATCTCATAATATATAGATATGTCCAACGAGATGTTCCCAGGTAGAGCTGCCCGAAACCAAAGAGGCCACAGCAATGGTTTTCCTCCTTGAATTGTGGTATCCTGAAGAAGAGAGAGAGATAAGATAAAACTTCAGAAAATACACGTTACAATTTTCAGAATAATACCTCAAACACCCAGAGACATATTGGATACTGACCTCTGGAAATAGAAACACAGAATGAGACACGTCAGGGTCAGAATGTACATCAGAATGCTGAGATGTTTTCTTTTCCAAGCAAGCAGGAAACTGTGTGTTCAAACTTTCCTGTTTCCCAACATTCAGGAATCTAGGATGGCTAATCTTCAATTTCAAATTCTATACAAGATAAACCGCATCAGTTCATTAGTTCATATAATCACACCAATACACAGATGCATCCAGACACAAAGCTAGCCCCTGACATGACATGACATATCACACTAATACACAGTGATGCATCCAGACACAACCCCTGCATTGAAATGCATGCAAACTTGGCTATGTCTGCTACCCAAGAGCTGGAAAGAATAGTGTTTGCATAAATAGCTCATGCAATGGCATCACGACACCATAATGACATTGAGAATCCCAGGTCACAAAATTCAAGCTGACTCAACCGTCAAAGATCAAGAGGCAACAGATCCATAAAAGTCCCCACAAAGGCAACACAGTTTTCACTGAATAAAATACCATAAGATGTGCAAAAGCTCATACCTTAACAGCAAATTCTGATTGGTTCTTCAACTCCAACACAAAGTGCCGTATATCCCCTGCATATGCCCTTTTAGGTAGTGAATGAATGACACCTTCAAGCTTAGGTAAACTCTGACATTGAAAAAGAACACAATTAAGAGAAAATAAAAATTTCCTGACATTGTCTACGTGACAAAATATAAAGGTAGAAAAAGAGGAGTGGGGGAATTCACCTTAACTACTGCAAACTTTAGATTAATTCTTTCAGGACGCTTGGCCTTCTGTCTCCGCTTTCCGCTTATCTTAACAGGACTAGTGTCAAACTTATGGAAACCGACAACAAAACCTGACAATTTCCACTTTACACCAATAATTTGTAAAACACCTTCTACTCTGGGAGTAACTGTTAGTTGCACCTGGAATTACCAAAAATTGACAATGAGAAAATCCAAAAGCTATGGTGAGGTGTGAGCATTATGCATTAAGCATGAAAAGTAAGACTGTTAAGTATAGATGTAAAAACTCTAACTCATACGAGAAGGTAGTTCTTTCCATATGTAAAAGAGTGGAAACCCAGAAGTATCAATGAGAAATCCAGAAGCTATACTGAGGTGTGAGAATTATGCATTAAAAGCTTATGAGGACATGAAAATTAAGACTGTTGGGTATAGACGTAAGAAAAAATGCAACTTATAAGAGAAGGTAGTTCTTTCCGTATGTAAAACAGAGTGGAAACCCATGCATACAGGAAATATCCATACAAAGAACTAACTCTGTAATATATCTTAAAATCCGAAATATACTGCAGGAAACATACTGCAGTTACAATCAGCAGTAGTGACATCCTTTTGACTTCTATTCATAAATATTTAGATGGCAAGGACAGAGTTACGTTTATTATCAGCAGAGAACATCCTCGCTACAGAAGGAAATAGCATGTCAACCTTAGGTTCTAAATATTTTAGAACTGAGGATTGTCTTGATAAGAAAAATACAGACATTATAGACAAGAAGCCTACTATATCTTATTAATAGGAAAACAAAGTAAATCTGTATCGATTACTTCATGTTGCATTTACTTCCACCAATCAAACAAAATACTTACCACACTTGTTTCACCTCCTCCCAGTGAAACATCCGCATCAGACAAAGAATACAGTGTCTCAGAGTCCACATCCCTGCAAAAGTCAAAGTAATAGTTCACTACTGCAAACATGACTATTTTTTAAAATTAAAAAAAAAAATGAATTTACTGCAATGATTTTGTCATGCTTTACAGAAACTATGACAACAGTCATGATCACTATTTCCAAAGACAAAAGCATGACATGAAACGTTTTCTCACCCAGGGAGGCAAAGCATAACCATGAATTAAAAATAAAATTTATTAATAAACAAAATTCAAGGCATAATGACATATAGGTAAAATCATAACCCTTTGATACTTCAACTTTTTACAATAAAATCATCCACCATAAATGCACCAACTTAACTTCATGGCACAACTAGCTGTCCATGGTGTAGACCAAAATAAAATATGCTTCAGAAGAAGCCATTTGGTTTTGTGCCTTAGATTTATGGTTTTGTGTCGATTCATTTTTATTATTGTTATTCCTTAAAAATAACAAAACTATCAAATATATCATTGGGATATGCCCTAGCAGAAAGACTCGGGGAATGGTGACATCCAAAACAGATAAAGGTTTAGATTCCTCCATTTGTGAGCCGTGACTTGCCTGACGGATACCTCACCAATGCCTTCGAAAAAGAAATCAATTGCTTAAAATAATGTACACACCTGTGGTTTAATTTGGTAGACTCATCATTACTTCCAACCCCCACCAATGAACTATTTGCATCTGCATTATCACAGAATGATTAGCAATATTGTAAATGTAATCCTTAAGATACTATGGACAATTAATTGGAAAATAGAAGCAAGGTGAGTGATTACCGGGTTTCATTTCATCAGAGTTGGCAGAAAGCTCACATATTAGGGAAACACTGGATAGAAGGAGAGGAATTTGCAGAGGATTCTTAAACTCAATACCAATCTTGACTACTTCTGCAAATGGGTGATGATCAAGATATTCAGCCAACTACATCTTCAGTTGATTTTGAGACGAAATAAAGCCCAAGTATATCTTCTTCCATTCTACTCAAGTATATAACAGGTACAGGTTGCAGTTTCCGTTACTTTCCTACTTCTGATTTGAAATATAGGACTAGAGAAAGAAAAATCTCATGCTTTTTGATCTACAACCCTAGAAGGTTTATCATGGAACTTTGATATATGTTGAGCATGCAACTTAATGTAATACTCAATCATCTTCATACCTCCTGCAACACAAACATTTGATTCTTTGTACTTTGGGATAAGCTTTGATTGCAACTCCAACCAATTAGTTCTGGCAGTTGACGTAGATGGAATCATTTCCTCTTCTAAAGAAAGCCATAATCTTTCTTTAACAGATGCCTGGCATGTTTTAAATACAAGATTACATCAACTACAAGGAAAATTCTATATAAGACCTTAAAAAAAGACATTTAAAGAACTCCATGAAAAGTATCTACTATGCTAGAGAGTACTAAAACTGACAAGAAAGAAACCAAAAAAACAAAAAAAAAAGGGAAGGTGAAGGGGAGAGAGAGAGAGAGAGAGAGAGAGCATAAATAGAACATTTCTAAAAAACAGGTAATACAACTTACAGCTGCAGGTGATGCATATGTTCGATGATCTTCAAAAAAGACCCTAAGAGATGGAATATTGATCTCAGGCAGCTGAAGCTTTGAAACCTCAATGGTTTTCCCTGTTTTCTGTAGGATAAATAGAAAGGGACAACCTATAAGAGTGATAAGTAGGTTTTGACAATATTCAGTATTAGTTATAGAAATTATCCACCAGTATATGTGTAGCCAAGTGCTTTTCCTGTTTCTAGCAGGAACATATTAACTTTTCAGGCTCTAGGGTTGTTTTGAGCCTTCTAAACGGACCACAGGTCGGACTGACAAAGGATGCCATATGTGTGTGGTAAAGAAAAGTACACACACAGACTAAAAGATACAGAACATCAATGCTAAACCAGGCAAATCCTGGAGAGCTAGAAAATACAAGCCCACTTTTTATATAGAAAATAATAAATGGATAAATAACAAACACATGCATTTTTCCCTCCACTAACCTGAACATTTTCAAGGAAGTCCCTCAGGAATAACTCCTGCATTGTCTTGGACTGATGCCTACAGGCTAGAACCTCCAACATATGTGATACAGCCAAATCATATAACCCCAGAAGAGCATACCACCTAAATCCCAAAAATTGTATCAAGAAACTTGGTATAATTTATCCAACAAGGCATACAAGCTAGACCAAAGTCAAGTTAACTTACTGTCCGAGATGGAAATGGATATGATCTTTGATATGGCTCCACGTAGTTTCTTTATAAACAGACATGGCACTTCTATATGTGCGAATTGCATGTTTGATCTGGAAAGTATAGGGCAGTATTAGAGGAAAAAAATCTCAAGATTTAGCAATTAGCAAACTAATTTTATAATTACTCTAGATATAGCTACCTGATCACATTTTTTGTAACGATCACCAGAAAGAACAAGATGAAAACCATATTTGTGTAACATAGGTGGTTTGGACAGTAAGTAGCAATAGGATGCTTGCTCAAGCATAACAGCAGAGTGTAGAGGCTCCTGGGAAAGAATTTGTCAGGCGCAAGAAAGAGAATTGTCATTATGTAATATAACGAAACAATGACCATTTACCTCAGCACCAACACGAAAGTAAACTGTGGCAGCCTCTCTGTACTGATATCTTGCCTTCAACATCTCTACCCACCAAAGACCACATCGTGTTGCATTCTGCTGACTAGATAATGCATATTTCTGCAAGAGTACAATTAAACATGTTTAAAACAAATATTAAGCAACAAAGAGATGGGGCAGAAGAAGCTGCAAGTTTTATATTACTTGAGATTAAACGGTACTTCAAAACTTGCCAACTGAAGACACTCAAAAGATGGAACTGAGCGTCTCTTTATTTACACAACCCTCGTCTTTTGACACCTTACTAGTGTTTACGAGGGTTGTGTAAATTAAGAGCAGACCTAATTCGCACGTGGTAGAAGTTTTTCTTCGCAGAATTACTAGTCCTTTCAAGTAAAGAATAGCAAAGAAAAAAAAACTAGGAAAATGAAATTTACATACTAAATAGCAAGTAAATGCAGTATCCATACAACTCTCTGCCTCCTTCCTTGACTGGTCCAACATGAAATATGCAAGCCCCGTCATTTCCTGCAAGAGAAAATACAAAAGTTAGCTCTGTTACAGCAATCAAATAAGAAATTAAAAGCAGATCTGTGATAACAAACTTAAAAATATATCATGAAATTTGCAAAGGATAATCGAAAGAGGCCACAATGTCATATGTGTTATGTCCAGTTGATATACATTTAAATGCTAAAGACCAAATAAATTTTGATATGGATAAGCAAATGAGCGCACAGGATATTAGACAAAGTTGGATGCTGCATGAAAGTGTCCCATCATGTCGTTTAAATATGGTACATGAATAGTTTAGCATTTTCTATTATCTATTGAAAAACAATCCGGAAGACATCAAACACCCACCTGTGCGCCAGCATAGCGTTTCCAGGCTTTATCAAGCTTGTAATCTGTCGATATTAGGCGATAGTTCGACAATGCAAGTTCATAATCACGTAACATGAAGGCGTAATCACCCAAAACTCTAATCTGAGATTCAATGGAGCTAAAAGTATACCTAGAATAGGGAACAAAAAAAAAAACATATTAGAAGAACAGAAACAAAACACACAGTAGCAATTAAATAATATCTTTTGTATAGCATACGTCGGGCCACTGGGTGAATCCACTACGTCTTCTTTCCCTTTTCTCCACCACAAATTTTTTAGTTGGTTCCGGAAACCCTTTCTTGTTGCAGCCACCTGAGGAAGGCAAGAATATGACATTGAAATCAAATATCTCTGTAGAAGAGGGTGAAACCAATTGCAGAATGAAATGTAAAAAGGTTGCCTAACTATAGAATATATTTTAAAATATACCTGATGATTCAGCACACGTATTTTTTGCTCCATGTATGGAATAATGTGCTTAGACGAAAAATCTTGCACGAGATCTTTTATCTGTTCCCAGTTTGTACAAATTGGAGATCATGGTCAAATTCTGATGTAAGCAAAAAAATTAAATCATCAACCCTACATAGGATTATAACAACATTAGCTAATGATTTACAAAAGCAGTTTACCTCATTAAAATCATCAACGGTAAGGAAGCAACGAAGAGGTTGACTAGGTAAATCTTCAGGACTCTGTCATTTCAACACACAAGGATACAACCTTAGGGTAACTTCATCTAATATTTGACATGAGAATCAGTAAAGCACAAGTAACAACATGAGTCCTTAAAACTAACTTACATGAAGCACCCAGGGATTATTCGGATGTTCAACTATACCATCCTCAGAAGAATTGATGCATAGTAATTGACAATCAGAGCCAAAGGTGCTCCTCATTTCACTTAATATTTTAGTTGCCCTGCAAAAGTATTTAAGACAAAAACACTCAATTTTCCATGGTCATCATGTTTGTCTTTCTACAACTCCTAATCCCCTGATGATATATAGACAATATATGTGTATCAAGAACACAAAAAAATAGAAACACAGAGTATATGATCTAGACTCGACTTAAAATAGCATCATGCAAACCTAGAGTAAAAACTAGAAAACAATATAACTAGACCATGGCAGCATTGCAGCCATAGAAGAGCATTTTGGACGAACTATGTCTAAATTCTGAGGAAACCGATACCTGCTCATACGCTAACCATTTCCCACAAAAACTCCAGCTTCTCCTACTTCAAAATTTTCCAAATTGCTCTTTATTACTATCTACCCAAATGACACAAATTCAGCCATTGCACCACACCAGACCAGAACCAATCCCTTTTTTCTCCCTCCATTAAAGCTTGTAATTTTCACTCACAAGGTCATAGATTCTACCAATTAACTACGAGATTATCCCAACTCATATTAGACTACCTAAAATAACCATTTCTGTAGAGTTAATGTAGCTGGACATTGTAAGATCAAAAGGCTCATGTATTCAGAACCAGCTGAACATACTTCAACCAATTAGGGGAAAAATAAACACCATGTCTTCCACTATGAACTATGAAACATGAACCATGGCAAATGCATTTGGCTTTCCCATGGGCAAGACTCCAAGCCAAAACCATTTCCATATTACAGTAGTAGGACTTTTTAAAAAGGAGGGATCGACCATTAGATGTCATGAGAATAATTTACAAATATTTCGCCTGATGACTCCAGCCCAGCATCCACTTTCTCTAGACTATCGGAAACCAACACAGATAAGATATTAAGCTCCCAGCTTCCAAATCACTAAAGTTCCCACCAAACCTAATATCCGAACTCTCATGAAGAATAGAAGAATCGGTAAGCATCTTTGCTATGTGGAAAATGACCGAGATCAAACAATTATATATTTCCCCATCCCATCTCTCTTCCCAAAACCTCGCGCAATCCCCATGATCCACCATAAAATTTTCACCACGCAATATTGAGATAATGCATTGCCACTTAGATATTCCAATTTTTCAAGGGCTCGAACTCGAGCCTCAAATCATATAGAATCCCTGCAATTTACTTGCAAACCCTGTTTATATCTAATGACAGCATATCACACAGAACTTGTTTACAACATCCTTTTATGGACAACTCCACATACCCTTCCCAAGTAATGTGCGCAAGTTTCCTCTTTATTTTACTTGCATTTCCCAGTTGAATAAGTGAACCTTCTTTCCTCCTCATACCCCTTCCCAAAGAAACTCTCTAATCAGCTTCTCAATCCTTTCAGCCAGACGACAAACGATTTGAAACCAAGAGACTAACAGATTGGCATATTACTCGAACTGATTAAGTACACTTACTCTTCCTCCATGCTATAAGCAAGCTTTGTTCCAACCTTTTAGTCATCTCCACCTTCTCGAGCACTGGATCCCAAAAATTAACGGCCTTGGGCTACAATTACCACCAAGTGGGAAACCTAAATACTTAAACGGTCACCTCCCCTCTCCATATGCTATCTCCTCCACACTTGTTTCTTGTGTATAAATTATCCAAAGTCTCACCAGCCCTAAAAAGAAAAATAATTTATCACCACGAAAATGTATTAACTACATTTCTACTTCTTCCCTTCCTACCGCTTCAAGCAGCTTGCAGCTTTCTGCTCTCTCCACCACCAATACATTAACAGTAATACTGAATCCTAATGGCCACAAGTTCTCTTTCCAGCACCAATTCAAATGCTTAATGACTTTTACCAGCCAGAGAGTGCAGCTTTCCTCTCAAAGAAATAGAAGTCACCAAGACAGGTACTTCATGAGGATTCTGATAGTGACTGTAACACTGAACATGTTTGTTCTAAAAACTTCAACCACCCTATTGCTGTAGTTAATTTTTAAGTGCAAAAAAAAAAAAAATGGTTATCTAGATTAGCATGTATATGTCATCTAAACAATAGGTACCTCCGTCCAAAAATACGCCTAGTTACTTAACTCCTACATGTATTTACTGAACTTCTATGAAAATGTAGACAATAAATAATACAACGTTAGGTTCTGACCAGCAAATATAGCTTTTTAAAAGCATGCAGCTTAATTAACAATTCTAAGATGATTAAGAAACCAAGAAAAAATAAAATATACTTCTCTGAAGAGTCATCTTGATTATCATGCACCAGTAAATAATGCTTCAAAATCTTTGGATCCATAACCCCATTTTTCAGCAGGGAGGGCAATTTGTTCGAGTTATAGAGGTCAACAAATCTATTGATGGGCTGATCATCCTTTGAAGAAACCACAATAAGACCTAAAAACAAAAAAAACAAAAACCAAGAAGCAAACTCAAAACAGAATCTAATCAATAATTCAAATATAATAATTTTATGAACCATGAGTAATACCATGGACCAGAGTTGATAAGCCTTTAGAGCATGTGGTAATTAATCGCAAAAGAATAAGTATTTCACAAGTTTCAACACCTTACATGCCACAGGATGATCAAAAGCTTCGTGGTCAGAAAAAGAGACTGTATGTACAAGCTCTTTGTTGAAAAACTGAAACCATGATGGTAGAGCTTCAGATTCTGGCCCTACAAAAAAACCATGTATCACTCTCAAAACTGCCTATCTGACAAAATTCAAGTGATTATCGTAATTCAAGTATACAATAAGCTACAGCTGACCAGGACAATATAGAATCACACAGTACATATCTAAATTACTATCTGGACTGACAAGGAAAATCTAAAAAGTGATATCTTCAATGGCACATATTTCATGTCAGAAACTGTTTCCATGTATCAACAAGAGGAATGTACTTACTGGATAATGCATTGTAATTTTGAGGCAGTTCCGAGCACAACTCCAAAAGATCTTTCTCCCCAGCCTGGGTTATGACTTGCTTTATCCGATCTTTTGCCACCTATTTTGACGTTAAAACAATATATTTCATGCTCCATCAAATGCAGAATGCACTTAATCGAAGAAACAAATGCAGAATGCAAACTAAATTAATTAGAGCCATAAAAAACAACATCAACAGTGCAACTTATATTCACATACCGTAACCCTCCTAAACCTCAACAAGAAACTTCCTTCCCAATTGTTTCCCAGCAAGCAACATGGTAACTAATAGATTGAACCACCCACCGAGGGACATTTAACATCTAACCAGTTGAATTCGTGATCGTTTCGAGGATTGCAAAAATCTCTAACCGCTTTTACTCTCTGCACCAAATATCTAACAACTACGATGTCTTCTGTAGTTTTTCCTTTTACTCTCTACTAAACTGACCTGAGTGAAATTACTAATTTTTTGAAGCTACTGCACATGCTCTAGATTCTTAACTAAGCCACACAGCTATAAACCTATAGTCCTAACTAAATGTTTCCATCGAAAATTCAAAACTCCAAGGATCCAATTTCTTTCACATCAATCAAAATTTTACCTCCAAATTCGGTTGCCGGATATCAGAGTCATAAAACAAGCGTAATCTGAACTTTTGGAGCCTGTAAGGTTGATCACTCGCCGTCCTAACAGGCACTGCGATCAAAATGACACAGAAAACACTCAAAACGCACTCTGATTCACTCTCAGAAACCCTAACATATAATTTATTAATTTAAATCAATCAGTGAAAGAGTGAAGAAGAGGTTTTGGCTCTCACCGTCGAAGTTGTTGAAGACGCAGAAGGGCCTGAGCATTTGGACGAAGGAGAGGCCGTTCTTCTGGAAAGCTTCTTCGACCAGAGGCGTCCGGAGCACCATCACCACAGGAGTGATCTCCTCCAATAGCATTTTGCCAAGTGGCGTATTCGCCGGATCCTCCATGGTCGTCCTTCTTCCTCGTTTTAGCAGTACAATGCCCTAGGTGGTGACGACGATGCTCGCGAGCTCAGGCTCAAATGCGACTCAGTGACTCCGGGGGGTTTGGGTTCGCTCAGATCCCAGGCGCGTCAATAGAGAGGGATTCTGACAAGGGGATACGACTTCGTTTTGTTGTATGGACTGTTTTGTCAATGACTTGATTTTTTCGGGTCGGTATTCTTGGGCTTGTTGGGTCTGTGTTTGTCGGTGTAAAACCCGTTATTGGATTTGTTTAAGGAAAAATGACCATTTGCATAATAAGGGTGAAAAATTGTCTATTCTAATATTTATAACCCAGATCAATAAATCTTGATAAAATTACCTAACAACCCTATATTAAAACTACTTCTCTCTCTCACTTTCTCTCTCTATCTCTATCTTTCTGTCTCCACCCCCCCCCCCCCCCATGAAGAATCTGAACCCGAACTCTTCTCTCCATGTCGATCGATCCTAATCCACACCCACCGCCTTCGGCTTTCACCTCAGCCGCCAACACCAACTCCGACCCCGCCGCCGTGTCGTCTCCGGCTCTAACGCCGCGTCGTCATCTCCGTAAGATCCCTCTTATTCCGATCCGTCGAAGCCCTAGGCATTTGGCAGAGGTCGACAAAGAGAGCGACGAAGAAGACGACGACGACGATGATGATTTCAGAGAGCGTAGAGAGACTACGCCGATCCTTTTGGCGGCGTCGCTAGGGCTCAATAACATCAAGACTCGATCGGCACCGTCGCCGCTTCGATTCTCATCCTCCTCCTGCGCGCCTCTGATTCTCGGGTTTTGATGAGGACCCACTCTCCCTCCAACTCCACCACCTCGACTCCCTCTCCTCCAACCAAACCCCCTCCCACCTCTTCCACCTTCGCCTCTGTCGCGACTCCCTCCGCTTCCACTACCTCTCCTCCCTCGCCTCCTCCAACCGAACTCAGCCATGTCCTCGAATTGGGAAATTCATGTTTTTTTTTTGGGTTGTGGGTTGAATTGAATTGGGGTCTAAAAACTGGAGTTACTGATGATCAATAATAATAATTAGTTGTTACTGGACGTCAGTAATCGAGTTACCGGAGGTCAGTAATCGAGTTACTAATGGTTAGTAATTTATTACCTGATTACTGAGGGTTTACTGAGGGTTGAGAGTCAGTAACATGCTTACTGGAATATGTAAGTGCTTACTGGGGGTCAGTAACCAGATTACTGAGGGTCAGTAACATGCTTACTGGAATCTGTAAGTGAATATTGGAAAGAAAAAAAATCCGGCAAAAAAAATTTGGTGACCGGAATCCGGAGTCCGGTGACTGGAATCCGGCGCCGGCCATCAGCAAGTAATAATTCAAAGTGAAATCTATTAAATAGGACAGAAGGGCAAAAAAGAAAGACAGAATATTAAAATTGTACTAAGGTTGAAAAGATTTGTTGAAATGGGCAATATGAGTGGTTACCTTATGTTTAATAGGGGAATAAACTAAGATGGTCATTAGAATGGGTAATTAAAGGGTCAAATTAGTACTAAATGGACATTTTCTATTTGTTTTATTTAAATTTTTTTAATTGTTTTTTTTTTCTTTCATTTCAAGAATTTGGATCGCAGCTGGGAGACTCCACACCATACATGTAGACTAGTCTCGTCTTAATCTAATTTTTCAACTCTCTCATGCTACTTGAGCTAACAGGGGTTAGAATTCATGAGCATAGGGTTAAGATTTTGTTATGGGTGGCTTACCCATATGCCTTAAGTATTGAACAAGACCGTGAAATAGGTGTCACAAAAGCTACCAATGAGCATAGTTATTACTATTGCCAGTCCCATAAAGTCTCCAATTCATACGCCTCATGAGTCATGTCCAAGCAACTAAGGTTTATGCAACTCTTGTTTGCAGCCGCGTTTTCTCTGTGATAATGTCTTTCTTTGACTAGATTGAAGTTGAGTTTAGTTATCTTTAAATCTTCAATTTTCAATCTTTATGTTCAATCTCTGTGATAATGTTCATGTCCTTCTTTGACTATATTTAAGTTGCGATAATGTCCCGTTAATTTGTTTTTTTTAATGGAAAAAAAAAATTATAAATTGAAGTCCATGGGGTATCCAACGTTTATAATATCGAAGAGCAAAGCTCTTGAAACTTCC
The DNA here is from genome assembly GCA_963682095.1 of Potentilla sterilis. Classification (NCBI taxonomy): domain Eukaryota; kingdom Viridiplantae; phylum Streptophyta; class Magnoliopsida; order Rosales; family Rosaceae; genus Potentilla; species Potentilla sterilis. Next base: position 53,955,893 of record OY821754.1, read on the forward strand.
TTGGGCACCCTATCAACCTAAGCGGAGGATACGGTGTGGCTAAATTTCATTTGTTGTTGTATACTTGTTGACAGTAGCCACAGAGGGGTTACACAGGCCCACAGACCCGCAGCTAGCATGCCCGGGGCCGGACCGAGGCCCGGAGCAGGATCCCCAGCACCCGGACCGAGGCCCGGAGCAGGATCCCCAGCACCCGGACTCGAGGCCCAGCAGTCTAACTTATGACTGGGGGTCCGGGAGCTGGGGACACCAGCCTGCCGAACAGGTCACCTTAGCTGCCCCTTTGCTTACGAACAGAAGGGAACCAATCCCACATCGAAGAGTAAGACCAGACCTCACGATCGACCACCTATATAAGGGCCTCAACTACCCTCATTAATAGGTAACTCGACTCTCCCACTACTTATCATTCCCGCTTAAGTTATCTATTTGCTCCAACGGTACTAACTTAGGCATCGGAGAGGAGAAGACCGGCCCGCCCGGTATTCCCCTTAGTTAGCAGGGTTCGCAGGAGGAAATCACATCAAGATCCACCGGTTTCCCGCAGGCCTACGGGTTTGTGCATAAACAATTGGCGTCGTCTGTGGGAAGAGATAAAAGTCACGTAGGCATTATCTGGAAAAAAAAAAATGGCAGAAAGTTCGGAAGCGGGGTGGAAAAGGAATGCACAAGAAGATCAGCGGATCATACAGGAGCAAGTGCTCATCACTACCCCGGTCGCTGTACAGGAGTAGCACCCCGGCCAAGACAACCAGAACGACGGCAGCTATCGGGGGCCAAGCGGCACGCCGGGGGCATGCAACGGTAGCACGCGTGGGACAGGCCCGGCAAAAGGCGACCAACCAACACACCAGGGCCCTTCTCTGACATTCTCGGACGACCCGAGCGACGAGGAGGAGAGTCTGATCGGTGACAGCGTCCGGGACACCGCATATAGCCCCGACCGGCACGATATGGTGGGGGAGGTAGAGGTAATGAGAGCAGAAGTCGATCGCCTGTGCGCGGAGAGCGACCGGGAAAGAGCAGATTCCAATGCCCGGTATCAGGAAATGGAGACAGTAAACGCCGCCCTGGTGGCTGCCCTGGAAAGAGGACAGCAGCGCAACGCCGCTTTGGCGAGGGCACATGTACCCCCACCAGGCCGGTCTCAGCCCCTTGAGGTGGGACAGTCATCGGGCGGAAGGCCCAGCGACCCCAAGGGGGCGGAGGCCCCGGGCGACATGGCCCTACCAAGGAGCACGCCGGCACCCCGGCAATCACACGCTTCATTCGAGGATAAGTACTCACTGACTCCGTGTTAGATCTAAAGGCCTAAATGGAGGCCAGCGAGAGAAGGGCAGCGCGGCCGTTGGAAGGCGCGCGCTTCAACGAATGCACGGGCCCCTTTTCGCACAGGGTCCTGGAATCCGGGAGATCCGGTAACCAAAAATCTCTGAAGCTGACATACTCAGGAGCCAGCTGCCCCTACCAACACTTGGATAGATTCCGGTCCCAAACATGAGCCAAGGGCTACTCTGATGTTGTGTGTTGCAACATCGTCCAGGAAACCCTGTCCGGAGAGGCGCTTAGCTGGTTCTACGAGCTCCCGGCAAACTCCATTGAGACATTTGAGCAACTGGCCGATCGGTTTGTCGGCCGCTTCATCCTCCGGGTCGAAGGAGCCCGGACATCAACGGTCCTCTTCAATTGCAGGCACGCACACGGCGAGGAGCTAAGGACGTTCGTTAACCGCTGGCAAACGGCGACGGCCGGGGTTCGGAACCTAGACAAGGGCATCGCCGAGATGGCGTTCAAACAGGGACTCCGGCCAGGGAAATTTTCCTATGCCGTACGGGTAGAACTCCTGCATGGGTATGATGAGCTAATGGCGATGGTCATCAGACCCGCTCAGGCGGACCACGAAACATAAGGGCATCACCTGCTGAAGAGGAAGCGGGAGGAGTACCTTCCGCCCCCCCCCCCCCCCCCCCCCGAGAAAACAAGGCCAGCCAGTGGGGCGAGAACCGAGGCACCCAACCAAATAGACTCAACATAAATTGGGGGAACCAACCGCAGCAGAAACCCTATCCTGACAAACCCCAGGGCGAGCACAGGCCCGCACAGTACCGACAAAAACGCCCCCTGGCGATCATGCCAGCGGAACGTCAAGAAGTCTTCACCACTCTAACCTCTTCGTACGAGGACATCATGCACGAGAACGGGAACATCATTCCCCTACCGCTAAAGAGGAAGCACCCAAAAGGGAACCTCACCCAGGCGAGAACAGGCAAATGCTGCTCCTACCACGACGAAGCTACCCACAGGATAAACAATTGCATCGCCCTCAAGACAGCGGTGGAGGGATTAGTTAGCAGCGGTCAACTTCAACGGTACCTAGGAGAAAGAAGGGCAGATCCCGCCCGGGATCAGGACCAGGGCTGGTAAGCACGCCCGGACCCAGTGAAGGGTTAAGTGCTAAATTTCAAATACAATTAGCCTGGCATTCCAACGGTTCAGCCGATATAACATTGCAAAATATGTACGTCAACTATTTTGAACGACATCCAAGGCAAACCACCGGTACTAAAATATATGTCCATAGGCAGGCAACAAAAAAAAAAAAAAAAAAAACCCCGTTCCAGCAAATTTACAAAAAAGAAAGAGACGGCAAACAAAAATCCTAAGGAGCCACGTCTTCCTCCCCAGCGAGCCTAGCCTGTCCACTGGCTTCCTCAGATGGAACCGCCGCATCCCCCCTAATGGGTTCAGATGGCTGAAGTCCGCCTTTCCCTTCCGGCTGCTCCTCCTCTGCCGGCTGCCCATCAGCATCATCATCAGCCCGCGCCTTCGGCATTTGCGAGGTGATCAAGTATCCTTTCTCTTCCCACTCCACGTAGGCATCAGCGATACCCGACTCCCTAGCCTTCTCCAGGAGCTCAAGAAACTGATCACTATCGTGATATTTCTGGATAACCCGCTGGAAAAGCTCTGGGTCTTCTTCTCCAGCCGCAGCGGCGGTGGCGGCACGCACAGCGGCAGCTTCCACCTGGAGCTCATCCACTTTGGCCTCTAGCTTGGCCCTCTCCTCCTCAGCCCGCTCCTTCTCCTCCTCGAGGCTCCGGACCTGGCCCTCTAGCTTGGCCACCTGCCTTTTGACCCTCTCCTCCAGTCTGACCTTCTCCCGCTCAAGCCTGGACTTCTCAGCCTCCAGGCGCTCACGGGTTCCGGTCAGAACGGCCACCTACCTCTTCAATTCTGGCAGCTCCTCACTCGGGTCCGGCTTGTACAGATTGTACAACAGCTACAGAACGACAGAGAGCCGATTAAACAACTACAAAAAATAACGAAACCCTGCAGAAGTTTTATGAGCGGTACCGTAGCACCAAACAATTCTTACCCGGAGGACCAACTCCTTGCTCTTCTGGCGATTCTCCCCTGACAGGGCTCCAGCGGCCCCAGGCCTATCCAGACCAAGGCCAGCCACATCCTCCACCAGGTTCCGAACGAAGGGACTCTCCGGACCTCCCCTCCTCTGTTCCTCCACCGGAGCGGGGCTACTCTGCTGACCGGCAGAACTTGAAGCAGCAACGGCTCTGTCCCTAGCAGGACTCGTTGGACCATTGGTCAACTTGAGCCGTTTCGCCAAGTTCTCACCAGACGACCGGCCGGTCAGCGTGGAGGGCGGAACGTCCATGATCCTCTGCCTCTTCTCACCCAGGTCACCCGGTGAAGAAGATTGTGCGCCAGTCAAGGAGACCCTGGTGACGAGCGGGACTGATCCCAGTCGATACGGAATCTTATCCGTCCCACCAGGAACCTTTGGTGGCCCTCCAATGGTCATACCCTTTCCGAGTCCCGCAAAGGGTGCTGCGGCACGAGTCTTCACACACCTCAAGGTGTAGGCGTCATCCGCAAGATCCAAGGCCATCGGTTCGGCATGGACGGTAAGCCAGCCAGACTCCCGATCCACCGAGGTCCGAGAAACGGCCTCCCCCTTCTCCTTCAACCTCAAGACAAGGTCCTCACCGTCCATGGATTGTGTGTTACCGGACTTGACGACCATCCAAGAAGATGCACCTATAGAACAAACAAAGGGTTAGTATCAACTCAGTCAGCGGGAATGTCACTACTAAAACCCTGCTACGCACCAGGATCCCGCCCGAGACAGCAGTACTCCAACACCTCCCGCCGTATGAAGTTGTAGGAGCTTCGCTCAAGACCGTCCCAGCACCCGAATATCGTGGCAATCCTATCCCGCTCCAACTCGGACAGTACGTACGATTGGTCACCAAGGGGCTGGAAGGCACCAGGAACCCGGTACATCCTCCTCCTTTTTTGCCACTTCCCACCTGCCATCACCACCTTCTTCCTCCAGTTATTGTCCACCCAAGAAGGCAGGTGGGTGATGATAGGCTGAAAGTGTCGGGCGCTAAAGGTGAGACAACCCCGACACCCTTTCTTTTTCGAGAAAGACAATCTGTACAACGCCCGAAACTCGTTCACCGTCGGCATGCTCATCCCGGACAGCTCGTACAGACAACCAAGGCTCAGCAGCTGCCTCCACTGGTTTCCGGAAACCTGCGCAGGAGACACGTGCAGAGCGCTGAGCATGTACTGCATAAAGTCTGACAGCGGAAGGGAGAACCCATGACGGAATTGGTCTCCATGAACAGCAACCCAACCCTCATCCGGGTTACAGGCCGATTCCCCGGGATTCAGTGGCCGTAATTTCACCTCATCCGGGATGCTCCACGTCTCTCGGAAGGCGGCAACCTCAGCGGGGCTCATGGTACCCTCTGGTTCATCACACACAACAGCCCCTTCCCCATTCCCGATAGTGTAACTCACGGGCGAAGTACCAGAAAAGAGTACCCCGTGCGGGATGCTCTCATGCCCCAGAGACCCGGACGAGGAGACCTCGCCCTGGGAGAGGGCAGCGGCTTCGAACTCCGGGGAAACCGAAGCAAGCCAATCTTCCAACCTCTCCTCATCGTCCACCACAGGACGTCTGTCGGCCGATTCAGAAGTCCCAGCAGAGCTCCTAGAAGCCATTTAACCTAGGGGGAGGAAAACAAAACCCCACCGCTGGTAAGCGACAAACTAAAACAGCGCTCTCTGCGGCTGCTCCCCAAATCTGCCGCAGATTCCCCGCTCAAAACAACTCACCCATTGCGACCGAGCACCCCCCCCCCCCCCCCCCCGGAAAACACCAACCAACAAAGAAAAAAAAACACGAAGCAAAGAAAGCGAAACTTACCGATTACTATGCACAACAGAGGAAAGTCAGTCCTGGGAAAACACCGAGCAATCATGGGTAAGAACCAGAACGCCTGAAGCACGGATAGCGCGAGGGTACCTTCACAAAACTTTCGCCGGATTCCTCTCTAACCTTCTCTTCTTCTCTCTGAGCCAAGAGCAAAAACAGCAAACAATGAAGACAAAGGAGGCCTTTTTATAGACGGGTCTGATGCCCTAGGCACCCCTGTAATCTCCCCAAAATACTCAATCGGGGCAAGTCAAACGCCTGCGAATCCAGGCCCTACATCTCAGATCGCTCCCTACTGACACGTGTCCCAGCATCGATAAAATCCCCACGCCATCATAGCTGATGAGACTGATGAGCTTTCTCCTTCAATGCATGTCAGCCACCTGCCCCGCCTACAAGCAGCAGTTAAGGGAGATAGGGGAGAGAACCGAGGTTACGAACCATCCCCCACTTCCCCAAGAGCCAACCTCAAATCAAGGAAAAGCATTCCATCGGTCATGGAACATTCCACCAGTTCACAGGCATTCCACCGGTTCACAGGCATTCCATCGGTTATGTAGCATTCCACTGGATCCAAGGCACTCCATCGGTCTAGTCACTTTCCTTCGCGCCTACGGGCACGGACAAGCCAGTAACAACTCAAGGCTTCAAACACATGGGCTTTATAAACCCGGGAGATTTTTCCTCTAACACATGCAAACTCTTCCAGCAGGCTAGAAACCCTGCATCACACTAAGCTGTGAAAAATATGGGGATCCATGGCGAGACTTGTTATCTCCACGCTACCCCACCAGGCAGATTGTTTCTCTAACACAGAACAAGTCTCCCCGCAGGCTAGAAACCCTGCACAGCCTCACGCTTATTCCAACACAAGCTGAGAAGAACTAGCGGATGTTGACCGGTGCTTAAACATGGCCGCAACAGCCTATCGATGGACCAATTGACTTGCACCCATCAGGCCTTCCCGCAGGCTCGCAACACTGCACAATACCCCACGCTTACTCCAACACAAGCTGGGACGAATCAGCGGGTGTGGATTGGTGCCATGACATGGCCTAAACACCCCACCGGGCTACTCCCCGGCCTGTTCCACGTTTGGCAGCAATTTTTCACTGGGGGACTCGTCCCAACATGGCACTCCACCGGTCGAGTCCTTACGCTCCATATTCATCGCATAGCGGATTTCAACGCCACATCATCATCCCATGCACTCGTCCGGGTTTCACCCCGCTCCATATTCATCGCATGGCGGATTTCAACGCCACATCATCATCTCATGCACTCGTCCGGGTTTCATCCCGTTCCATACTCATGGCATGGCAAGACTTCAACACAACACCATCATTATTACAAACACATACTCATAACTGCCACACGTCATCACTAATAGGTACTCACATCACCACGCACCATCATAACAGCCCTTTTGCTAGAACGCCCGGCCAAGCCCAATCTTCAATACGGACTTGAGGGACTAGGCACCGTTGGGTTGGTAACCCTGCGGGTCTGCGGGACAGGAGCAAGACATATTAAGTCCTCATTCAAGATTGCACTTGACCGGGAACTTGGGGGACTTGTTGACAGTAGCCACAGAGGGGCTACACAGGCCCACAGACCCGCAGCTAGCATGCCCAAGGCCGGACCGAGGCCCGGAGCAGGATCCCCAGCACCCGAACCCGAGGCCCAGCAGTCTAACTTATGATTGGGGGCCCGAGAGCTGGGGACACCAGCCTGCCGAACAGGTCACCTTAGCTGCCCCTTTGCGTACGAACAGAAGGGAACCAGTCCCACATCGAAGAGTAAGACCAGACCTCACTATCGACCACCTATATAAGGGCCTCAACTACCCTCATTAATAGGTAACTCGACTCTCCCACTACTTATCATTCCCGCTTAAGTTATCTATTTGCTCCAACGGTACTAACTTAGGCATCAGAGAGGAGAAGACCGGCCTGCCCGGTATTCCCCTTAGTTAGCAGGGTTCGCAGGAGGAAATCACATCAAGATCCACCGGTTTCCCGCAGGCCTACGAGTTTGTGCAGAAACAATACTAAAAGTAAAAGGAAAAAGGAAAAACCTGAGGTTTAAGTAAACTCCCTAAGGGTATGTTTGGTGCAATTGGGTTTTACAGAAATGCTGGCTTCTACTTATTTTTTAAAATAAGCTGCTGAAAAGCAAATTTAGTGAGTGTTTGGTAAACTGACTTTTTTTAAGTGCTATTAGTGGAAAAGATATTGGCAAAGTGTTTGGTAAACTGAAAGCTGGTTTGTGTTTTTTGTCTGTAAATGATCAATTTGGACATGAAAGAAATTTTAACTTTAATTGAATGGTAATACCTATTAATTTTTAATTTTATGGCTAATTGAATCTTTATTATACTTATATGAAATTATTTCTAAATATAATTAATTACTAATTATTATGGTGAAATCATAATTTTAAATTATATTTTGCAAATAACTCATTGACATCAAATGACTACAAAATGATACATTAACATCATTCAACATTAACCAGCATTACAGACACTCATCAACCTTTGAGTGATGTTATTTCTTATTCTTTCAATTTCTTGTACACCACCATGAGCATGATGTTCTTCTTGTGCATCATCATCCATCTCTATGTCACGTGTCATGTCATCGGGTCTTTCTCCAATACGAACAAAATGTCTATCCCGATTTTCATACCTCCATATATTATTATGAAGTGTCATAGTTGCAATCATGATATTTACTTGTTCTGGAAATGAATAACCTTACATATTCCTTAAAATCTTCCATTTCTTTTTCCAAACTCCAAATGTGCGTTCTATGACGCCTCTAAGAGAAGAGTGTACATTATGTAGGCACGCATCATTGCAAGACAAGGAACTGAAGGAAGTATACTTTCATCATTAATTTTTCAGCGTAACTACATAATGTGAAATTTACAGGAGTTAAGAGAGTAAAATTTTCTAATATTTTTGAAATAAAGATAAATAAATAAACAATATGCACATTTTTTCGCTGTTTTCATGTCGTGAGAGTTTTTAATAGTAACAAGAAAGTTTAAAGAGACATATGTAGTTCTGTTAATTTTTTCACAATCAGGTTGCTGGATCATTCTCAAGGTAGGACCAAATATCCTGCCAGCAAACAGGAACAATCAGCAAGGAGCAAGCATTATTCAACTTATTGGTGAGATAAGATCAAAATTTCCAAGAGACTAGTTGAGGTCCAACGTACTTGAGCCAATCACCATTGACTGGTGAGGTCCTGGGTTTAGTTTCTGAGTAGTCGGTGATCCTGTCGATAATTTATACAAGCAACCTTTACTAGGGCCTCCAAAATTTACTTGTGATGCCAACAAGGTCATATGCATGTATCCCCCACTTTGACTTGATGAAGCACCACGCTTGTTCAGTTTGGTCAAGATATATGACATCGCAACCTTTGCACCCAGGCTAGAGCGACCACGAGACAAGCAGACCACACCCCCAAGAAGCAACAAGCCATTGGCTAGTAATTTCTTTGATGGTCGTCTTGACAATTTCCTCTCCCCACTAGTAATTGGTCTATGAACTATAGGTTCTGCAGAGGTTGCTCCAGTGCTATCTGTGGCCTCTAATCCGGGGGGGGGGGGAACCTATGTGGAGTAGAATACCAATCAATAACAGAAATGTGCTTATTAATAGCATGGCGATGTGAAAATTTATACAAGATTACATTTGTTATCATATCAGATCACCGATGAATACTACTGAACCATAGATACAATTCAGACATTTCCTTTAAAGTATTTTAATGATTCAAGCAAAATCTATGCTTGGTGTGTACCCAAAAAAAGAAAGAAAGATTTAACTAGATCCATTACGTCTAAAAATATAGGCAGGTTTTAGAAGCCATGCTGCTCACTGAGATATGCCAAGACAACTAAAAATGGCATGGAACATATAAACTACCCAAAGAAATAACAAGGGAAAAAAAAAACAATACCACAACGAATTCTCTGGTATAGGTAATGCGTAATTATGTCTATAGCTAATTACCGTAGTAAGTTGGATCAAGCTCTACTAGAAAATGCTTCAGATGACAGCCGTGTTATGTTGGAAAAAAGGGTTAAAAGACCCTTTATAAAACCAAATTTTAATAGGTTAATTAAAGTGTGTTACATTTCTAATTAATGATAAATGAACTTGGATTTGTATTCTCCATTGTGAGGACTACAAGATTATGTGTTCATATGCCTAATTTGGTTTTGGGATGAATGAAAAATTGTCATCCAAAGTTGGCTATTTCAAATGGGAAAACAAAGTTTGTCCCACATTGGAAAAAGAGAAAAATAAAGAGTGTTCATGTAGAATCCTCCTCCTATGAGGTATAGTTGTGTAAGCAATAACTATACTCTCTCACGCACAGGGGGGGTGCAAAGAACATTATGATCAGATATAATGCTAGTATTATGACCATTCAGTATGTGCTTTAAACATCAGCAGCTCTTATGGCCTGTTTTGTGACCATTTCGTAGGTGATTAACTCAGCTGTTATGGTGATTGAAATTCCCTATTCATTACTGAGTTTAATAGCCAAGGCCAACCTCACACTATAAAAAGGGTCTCCTATTCCTCATTCAAAACACACCAACAAAAAGCATCATCTCTTCTACTCTTGTGTTATCGTTCCTATTTTGGTGATAGAAAGAGATACAACCTCCAGTTCGTAGACTTTCTTGGAGCAGTGCAACTCCAAGAATTTGATAGTCATTGTATCCTGGGAGACGAGCACCGACAAACCTTGTGCACCCGTAGAGGCGGCATAGTTGTCTTAAGGAGAGTGTGTGGTACACACGACTTGACTTCTCATAATTCATCTTGATACTCGTTCGGTATTAGTTGAATTGTTCTTCATATTTTCTTATTTATTTTCTGGTATTTTAATTTATAAATTCAAGTTAATATCTATCTCAATTTATATATGCAATATCACCATTATATTTTACATGTTATACAGTCATGCTCGAACAACATCTTATCCCATTGCTTTCTGTAATCATTGTCCATGTAAAAGTCTCTCAGCAACTCCGGAGTGCAATCTTCAAATATAGTTACACTCAAGTACTTCACAACACCAACCTGCACAGGCAATGATACATTAACTCAGTTTCATAACCTTTATTTGCTAAATTTAGTGAAGTAAATTATTGAAACTAGTCATTTTTCTGACCAATGGGTTCAACCAAAGATGAGATGCCTCGGGGCATATTTGATATGATGAACTCAGGCAACGACAGTCCACAAGAAGCGGAATTAACTTTACACGATTATGACTAGTATCTAATTGTTTATCAATTATGAATTTCCAAAACGCAAATAGATTAAGCACAAGATGAATGACCTTAGGTTTGCAGCACTTAGCACTGTAGTACATAATATCATTTCCTTTTTCTATGACACTGTCCCATTTCTCATTCTGACCCATCTTCTCATCCAAATTCTCAATCAGAAACTTCAAATCCGCATCTGTTACCAATTCTGAGACTTTGCAGAAGCAGTAATAGCCATCACTCAATCAACTTCAACAAAACTCAGTTCAAAATACCCCATTACCAATCAACCCCAAAAATCCAAACTTTTTGCACAAAAACAAAAACCCCAATTGATTTCAGATTAAGCAAGAACATAATGAATTTAAACCAACACCCTCAATTTTCAAACATCCAAAACTTCATTGAACCCAGATACCAGGTCTCGATTGAAGAAAGACAAAAACCCAATTTTGAAAACCTCAGATTCAAACCCACAAAGAACGAAACTTGATAAGTACCCAATTGTAAGTGAACAAAACCCAGGAGAAAAAATCCATAAAGTCAGAAACTTTACCTAGATTGTGAACCTCTAGAGGCAGAAGCAATGAGATTTGAATCAAAGAGACCAACTATAGATGAAGAAGAAGAAGAAGAAGAAGAAGAAGAAAAAGAAATTTTGAGAGAGTGAGGGCAATGGCTGGTATTTTGAAAGATTCATTCAGTTACAGTAACGCCGCTACAGTGCAGAAGCAACATTGCTACTTCCAGAAGGACGGTCACCGCTGCTTCGGCTTTTGGACATAAAAAGCCCCCCCCCCCCCCCCCCAAACGCATCCTAAGAGGTTTAAGGAAACTTCCTAAAATAGAGCGAGTTTCCGACTAATGAAAATGAAATTGCATGTTAAATAAGGAAACTAGCACCAAGATTTTGGATAATTCGAAAGCTTGTGATGCAGACATTAACTTAAAGGAAACCAAATTATCCTCATTACAAGTCTTACTACCATGCTAAGAAAAATTTCCAAACATTCTTCAATAGTAGCCGTTGGACTAAGGACTAAGGACTAAGAGCTAACACATAGCCTTTCATGGAAACCTCAGATTTCTTGTGAAATATGTGCAAAATTAAGTTGAAGAACAGATTAAATTACCCTAATTATGCGTCTACTATTGCCATTTACCTTATGAAGGTCCTAGAGGGGGGGGTGAATAGGCCCTGAAAACTTTTTCGTTCGATTTTACTCACATGGATAGCAGAGTTGGTGCTATCCTGTATAGCATAAATACGATAAATAAAAAGTATAAAGGTGCAGCAATAAACAAACAACACCAAGATGTTTTTTACTCGCAGAAACCCTGCAACAGGGAGAAAAACTGCGTGCTCCCAACTCTTGGAGAGCAAAGCTTCTTCACTATGACACACAACACTTATTACAAGATTGTAGCAACCTGGATAGGTGACCGCGGTACTATCCTGCCTAGACTATCTAGTCTACAACATGTTCTACCTCACTTGTCTCTCAAATGTTTGTTCACAAGTAAGCTGCAGAAGTTCCAACTCAAGATCTCAGTTACACTCAACTGAATCTGTCAAGGACACTTCATGAAGTTGTTGCATCACCAATCATCATCTCATTGTATGCAACATGCAAATGAGTTTTGAAAAAGGTTTTTGTTTAAGCACAAAGAGGTTATAACACAGGTATAACTTTTTGCTTAATTGAACAATTCAAAGATACATATAAACAAAGTTCTCAACATAGAGAATAAATGATCATAAACACTATGACAACCAAAGACACAAGATATCAATGGAGACAATAATGATATGGGTTGTTCCAAAAAGGTTTTGTGTCCAGCTCTAAGATTTACAATCAACCATGGAAGACTTAGAGCAATGGACACACAAGGGAATAAAACCCAAACAAAGAAAATGTAATACTACATTTTGAACAACCAACCCACAAAGAGAATTGTGCCTCTTTATATAGGCATGAGTGAGGCTCCATGGGAGCACACCAAATAGCCAATAATAGCCAAGAGCAAAATATCAGATCGGACTATTTAGCCAAGAAGATATTAATTGGACTATTTCCCTCTTAAGATATTTATGGGAGAGGGGACACAATCATCATAGCAAAGTAACCTAGTACAATCCACTTGACTAGGATCATTATCAAGGTATGCTATGTGTTAGTACAAACTGACTAAGACAGAAGAGAACAAGAGGGGACACAACCTCTCATTCAATCAATGAAATGTAAGAAGCAAGTGGGTTAAGAAAAAATATCTTTCTAATAGTAAAAAGATATTAACAAGAGGGGACACAATCTCAATTGCATTAATGAGATGTAAGAAGCAAGTGGGTTAAGGAAAATATCTTCCTACCAAGAGAGAGAGTTCCAGAAAATCTTCCAACCTCAAAAGCAAAAGATCTTTACCCAATGGATTACCAAGTAAATATCTTCTGATTAATGAGTATAATAACCAGTACATAAGATTTAGGATGGCACACAAAAGTCCTATCCTAAATGGAAACTCTCACTGAATAACCAAGGAAAGATCTTCTGATCAATGAGTATATCAAACAGTATAGAAGACTTAGGATGGCAGACAAAAGTCCTATCCTACCAAACGTACTGTTAAGAAGATCTTTTGAATTACAACAGAGAATCCAAAACATTATCAATGAATGATCTTATCAGTACAAGTGATTGGGTGATAAACACTAAAACTCAGAACATACAGGATGGCAAGATAACTTCCCATCCTCAGTGAAAAACTCATGATATGACTATGCATGATTTATACCTGAGTGCAGAGAGATCACAACGGTTCTTTAACTTGATCTTCGACTTCAAACTTCACTTGATTGGGCTTAATATACTAAGCTAGTTGTGTTTTGTTAAATACAAGGATTGCCAACATATGTTATACCAACAATCTCCCCCTTTGGCATTCCTCAACAAAACACACATTGACTATCATAAACTAGTCCTATCAACTAGCAAACAGCCAGAGTAATCACAACACCCAACCTGCACAACCAGTCTCACAAGAGCAAGTGAAGTAAGAGAAAGATATATGATAAGTTAAACATCAAGATGGCATAGGCATCATATATCACAACATCATAAACTAAACTTTATGATAGCAGATATGATAGATATCACAGCATGAACAGCTGAACAGCTCACATAGTCAATAACTACTTCTCCCCCTTTTTGGCAAGGAATGTCAAAGGGAGAACATTACATCCAGATGTTCAAACAATGAAACAGTAGCCGAGAATGATAAGGTGATATAAAACATATCAAAAGCATCACAATTACAAGAAATGTAATGACATAGAGGCATCAACCTCATCACCACCAGCTTTTTCATTCTTATCCTCAGTATCAGAGCTAATATGGCTCACCTCCATATAGAAAAAATTGCTCAAAAAAATTTGAAGAGGATACCAACCTCAAGAATTTCTTTCCAGGGATACAAAAACATCATTGTATCCTGAGTAGGGAAGCAAGGACGCCTAGACATTGGAAGCGGAAGCTTAAAAACATTTGGGTTCTTCCTGATATTTCAGATCAGAGCTAGATGAACCAGTCACACAAGATGACTACAGAGCTAAGCTCCTTGACACAAGTTGCTACTTCTTCTACTCAGATTTTGAGAAATCCTCATCTGAGGATGGGAAAGATCCCTCCTATCCTTTCTCAGGATACAAAAGTCTGTGATACCAGAGGGGTTTGAATGGACTGCCATTCGTTTCAATGAGAAGAGGAGAAAATATAGATATCTCATAGATTGAGAGAGTGGTGCAGTTACAATAGCATGCATAAGCATATGAGACAACATGATATATCATCGATGAGAGCCTTGAGAACTGCAAACCTACTCACACCTAAAATCAACTCTCTTAATTTCAACTCTCATATTAAGTGGGATACTTGTTAACCCATGTATCGCATAGACCCAAATTTATCCTTCATAGGATCATCTCATATCACAGAAACAAGAGTATTAACAGTACTCACACACACCAACAAGTGTCTTTTCAAAACTTTTCAACAACCTTAATTTTAAGGAAAAATGATGAATGTGTGCAACATAGAATTTCAATTTCTCCCCCTAAGAACATGCCTAGGAAACACAATGCTTTTTGTACAACAACAACAACACAAAAAGACAAATAAGGAGCAAATTGACTAGTCACCCAATCTGGGATACAAACACCTTTTCAGATCCCGTAATTTTGCAGGTAGTCAAAGCATAGACTCACAAAGCAAGACACCTACACTTAATTGTTCAGAACACTCTTTTAAGATAAACATGTAGGTGTGACTGAGATGGATCAGTATGGTCCAATTTCAAACTACAAAGCCATCAAATGTGAGTATGTGAAATAATTCAAATATGGGGCTTTAGCATGTGACCAACTAAGATGAAATATGGGATATCATGAATTCCAGACTAGTACAAGACATTCCCATCCTTATGTCACCAAAGCCATTTTCAACCTTATAACACCAAAGATATATCAATTCAGTTCAGAGGCAAATTTGCCTATTCAATTCTTTATCTTTAGTCTAAGTCATTCTGGAAAATCGTCCTCATAGGGTCATATTATAAGAGGGTCAACATTTACAAACACCTCGACCCCATCGAAGGATAGAATGCATTCCAGGAATCCTCACTGATCTATATAGTGAAACGTTCACCAATGGCTCCCAAGTCAGTTGACTTTAGGGCATTAAGCATAACAAGGATGCTCCTAAGGGTAAACAGTTCAGATCAAGTGATAGAAACAACAATATTTCATATTAATCTTGAATTCAAAATAACCAACCACCGGGGTGACCAAACTATTCACATTTCTGCCCACCCTTGTATCGTGGTAGCGACCAAGGCATGTGTACTCAGAATAGCATGGCCAATATTACACATAAATCATCATCCACCGGGGTGACCAAACCATTCTTGTTTCTTCCCACCCTTATATCGTTGTTACGACCAAGGAATGTATACTTTGAGAATAGTCTGGCCAATATCAATCCCTAAAGCTCATCTCAATTTAATCGCAATGCTCTAAGCAACCCACAAAAATCCTCAAGTGAAGCATATAAGGTTACTTATGACTTGTAGGGAGATGAAGATAGACCACAATAAATGAACATTCAGCATACAGATGCACACAAACATGTAAACTCAAGAGTGTACCTAACAAAAGATGTATGGACACTTACTTAGGTTAAGTTCAGAAACTCCGCAGGGATATTAACTTATCCTTGTATCCTGAGTGTAACATAGAACCCCTCGAGAACACAAACAAAAAAAAATTACATATATTTTCAATGGAATTTTAATCATGCTCAGAAATATATACAAACACATACTTCTGGAGAGCGTCTATTCCATATCACACACACCAATGACCTTTAAATGCTTGTAGGAAAAAGAAAGGTTGTCAAGAAGTTTTGATACCAAAATTTCACATTATTTCTCAAGAGATATAAAGCACATACCAAGCAAGTTCTCATCAACCAAATTTCTAGTGGAATAATACCTAACATCAATATGCATAGTTCTAGAATGCAACATAAGATTCCAGAGATATATATGGCAAATGTATTATCACAGAAAAGGATAGAGTACCTTGTATGAATCCTCAGTTTAGCCAACATGTGCTTGATCCATGATAGTTGTGCGCACAAACTTGTGGAAACAATGTCCTCGGCTTGTGCAATCGAAAGAGAGACATGTATGATCACAACATAAGTCTCCCCCTCAGGCTCATATATCCCTTCCAAGACAATCTTCAAATCCTCAGTTTTGGGCAGTAATGAGTTCCTCGAACTTACACACATCAGCAGTGATGGCCTTGCCCATGAAGCACTTATCCTCAAACTTGGGAAAAGTCTGCTAAAAGAGAATCCCGATAACCGTTGCATTTGAGCAAATGACTTGGCAATGGTGATACCATCGACAACGGGAATCACTGGAGCTGAAATATCTCCACTCCAAGCTTGGATTCCAAACTTAAGGTACAACTGAATACTCAGAACAAAAAGACCAAGGAGCAGCCCTTGGACATACACTGAGGGATAACAGACCTTCTGATATTCAAATCATGTGATACCTGACTGGCAAGATATGAAAGTCTTGGGTGCAGAAGCAATCAATGAGAGCAGCTTGCAGCAAGGGATGTTGCTGGTCTGAGCGATGAGATTAGAAACCTCATGGTCTTCTACAATTCCTTCATGAACTCACTAGATAAACCATTGAATGGATAGATGATACCTCAGCCATACTCTATATGGGACACAACAGGGCCATTGTATCCGTTCCTGAAGGAACTTTGGGCTTGAACAAAAGAAGGAGCAGCTTTCTTGAAAGAAAATGACTTCTTCACTAAACCATGGTCCTTGACCTTGGTCATGATAGATGCTGCCTTAGCAGAAACTGCAGATACCATACCGTGACACTTGGTTCTATCTAAGGATGACATATCATCCTTCTGCCCAGATCTGAAGGATGTCTGGATGGTCTTTATCCTCATATGAAGATTTCTCATTTGAGATGACAACAACAACTATTGTCCATTCTGTGGAAGCACTTGGAGTTGATTCTGTTCATACATACCACCAGATTTATGAGAACACACAAAGACCATCATTGATGGCCAGATTTAAAAGAAATATCATTATAGACTAATATGCTCAATTTCTCAAATCATAACCAAGAAATACTCCATTGTCAAAGTATAACCAATAAGGAAAACTCTAGAAAAATACACGATTCACAATATGACAAACATTGTTAATAGTCTCGGCTCAAAAGGAGTGTGGATGGCTCGAATCCAATCTATCCCAGAATCTGGGAGAATAGATTCAGTCTTAATGAATTTCTCATTAGACATGTGAGTTCGCTCAATAGCGGGTGCATCTAGGTCTTGTTCCTGTTCAGACACAGAAAGACAACCATGAGAGCATACAAGAGAATCATTAATTGCACGATATAACATTCCCATGTTTTCCAATGATCACACTTGACATCTCTCCTTTATGAAGCTCATAGGGAGTCTTGAGAGGTTGACCTGCAAATCATTCTATTCAAAGTATAGCAGGCAATATAAACATCATCTTCCCAAATGTTGGGATGTAACAGGAGTAGAAAAATCATGATGCACACCAAATTTCACATAATAAACATGGAATAAGACATTCAAAAATTATTGAGCCATGATCAGACCTAAGTCTATAGTTAGCATATATTTCTTTCTAACCATGTTTTTTCAATTCCAACATATCCTACCAAATCTTGATGAAACAAATCAAGCACATTAGAAGCAGGTTAAGCGCTAAGTGAAGCATAAGGAAAAATGATTCAGCTTACCAGTTTTGCAATCCTTAACCATACCTGTGGGATACCAGTGAGTATAGGTATCCGTCTGACACCTTCTTTGGTGAATAGCCTCATACAGGCCTGAATGCATAGGCTGCACATACACTTGTGCTGAGGATCAAGAGTGTCCTCACATACCATTGATTGAAAACACAATTGTGAAAATCACATGAGCACGAATGCAATTAAATTAGACTTTGATTCTCTCACCACACATAAAACTTTAACCTTACCATCAAAAGTGACAAAGACATGTTCATCAACAATTTCACTCATAAAATCCAGATTGGGATACCACGAGTGCTAACTGTCCTATGACCTATAATTTCAGTTTTGGCACCATTACCAAGCACAATATGTTCACAAGGATGTGAGCCATTTTGGATCACAGGTCATGTATATGCAACAACTATACCTCACATACAAAGAATCAGACAGCCTTGCAATGAATGAAGTAAGGACAATAAAGCATGCAACAACCATATTATCCTTAGATTTAGGTTGGAACCTATCTCTAGTGAAGAAACACACAAACACAACCTCATCAGTATTTCGACCAAAGATGTCGAAAGATTTAGTGCCAAAATCAGAAGTTCTAAGCTGACGAGGTACAAAGTTGTTTTTCTTGGCCCAACTAGGTCTCCTCATAGGTTCACTAGAATTTGGGATAGGTAGACTCGCTGCTATCCTGAAATGTTCCGTTTAGAGATTTCTCTACGGAAGTCTGAAATGAGTGAAGTAACTCACTCACCTTGGCTACTTTGGATCTATGATGGCTTCTTTTCAACTTTTGACAAACGAGTCAGAGGAGACCAACAACACCTTAAAGGTGATAAGTGGGAACATATAATTTGGATAACCTTAAACAAATACAGTCCCTTTACTGCTTTATGAAGTAGTCTCTAGTGTCAAAACCCAAACCACATTTGTTTTTATCAGACTTACCCAACCCAAGATATTATGGTCAAATATTTAACCCAAAGGAGAACATTTCAAAATGTTATTGAGAATCCGTCATGGACTTCTCAAGGGTAGGTTCTGAGATGTCAAGAAAGCACAAATTCGGTCTGAATAAGCGATCTACAATGTCAAGACTTGACCATATTCTCAAGACATGTCTAATATGCTTTTAAGGGATTGCAACTCCTTGTATCCCTAACTTTGTCTTCTCACTTTTTGTTAATTTATCGAGAGAATACCAATCTTAGTGAGCAAAGACATGAAGCATAAAACAACTCAGTATACTAATCAAGTATACACATAAAAGAATCATTATTCTTGAAGAACTCATCTTAAATGACCAAAGCAACAAAAACCACAATTTTCTCAATATGACATGAAGATGGTTCAGACTCAAAATTACTCCAAATTGCTTTTGAAAACATATGTGGGGGCATTATTTCTTTTCAGCACAGTCATCAATTATGTGATCTATACCACCACACCCAAAGCACTTTGTCATCTTTTTGAAAAAATACTTTGACCTGGAATGCCTAAAATTTGAGGTATCACAGAATCTAGGATACCTAGAGGTCAAACTTTTTTTAACAAAAAAAAACAACCAGAGGTAGAAAGATGCCTAGATTTTGCTTCATGAAATATTTTTTTAAATGTCTTGTCGAATAGGCAAACACCATAAATCAAGAAACAACCATTCAAGGTGTTGAACATTTACCTTAGAATTACCTTTGCATGTAGTGGCTAGGATATCCTGAGCTTGCTTTGCAATCGGGCAATGAATGATTCTTTGACCCTATGTCAGAGAGAGCAAAGAAGAAGCTGTAAAAAGCATTGGTGTTCATCCAAGCAATATCACTCCATTAAGCTTTAGATATTTGGATAAAAATCTCGAAACCTTCAGCAATGAGTTCCATGGAAGCATTACCTCCATCATCAACCATAATCCACTATTTCCTACTATCTTAGGAAAAGAGGAAAACAATCATCATAACTTTCCATTATAAATCTGTCCCAAAGTAAAGTGGACGCTAATGGAAGTTAGGCCTTTACCCCAAGCCATTCTCGGCTCACAGAGGATCTCACCAGCAAAGCTAGTGGCCGCTCTGATACCACTTGAAGGTCCTAGAGGGGGGGGGGGGGGGGTGAATAGGCCCTGAAAACTTTTTCGTTCGATTTTACTCACAGGGATAGCAGAGTTGGTGCTATCCTGTATAGCAGAAATACGATAAATAAAAAGTATAAAGGTGCAGCAATAAACAAACAACACCAAGATGTTTTTTACTCGCAGAAACCCTGCAACAGGGAGAAAAACTGCGTGCTCCCAACTCTTGGAGAGCAAAGCTTCTTCACTATGACACACAACACTTATTACAAGATTGTAGCAACCTGGATAGGTGACCGCGGTACTATCCTGCCTAGACTATCTAGTCTACAACATGTTCTACCTCACTTGTCTCTCAAATGTTTGTTCACAAGTAAGCTGCAGAAGTTCCAACTCAAGATCTCAGTTACACTCAACTGAATCTGTCAAGGACACTTCATGAAGTTGTTGCATCACCAATCATCATCTCATTGTATGCAACATGCAAATGAGTTTTGAAAAAGGTTTTTGTTTAAGCACAAAGAGGTTATAACACAGGTATAACTTTTTGCTTAATTGAACAATTCAAAGATACATATAAACAAAGTTCTCAACATAGAGAATAAATGATCATAAACACTATGACAACCAAAGACACAAGATATCAATGGAGACAATAATGATATGGGTTGTTCCAAAAAGGTTTTGTGTCCAGCTCTAAGATTTACAATCAACCATGGAAGACTTAGAGCAATGGACACACAAGGGAATAAAACCCAAACAAAGAAAATGTAATACTACATTTTGAACAACCAACCCACAAAGAGAATTGTGCCTCTTTATATAGGCATGAGTGAGGCTCCATGGGAGCACACCAAATAGCCAATAATAGCCAAGAGCAAAATATCAGATCGGACTATTTAGCCAAGAAGATATTAATTGGACTATTTCCCTCTTAAGATATTTATGGGAGAGGGGACACAATCATCATAGCAAAGTAACCTAGTACAATCCACTTGACTAGGATCATTATCAAGGTATGCTATGTGTTAGTACAAACTGACTAAGACAGAAGAGAACAAGAGGGGACACAACCTCTCATTCAATCAATGAAATGTAAGAAGCAAGTGGGTTAAGAAAAAATATCTTTCTAATAGTAAAAAGATATTAACAAGAGGGGACACAATCTCAATTGCATTAATGAGATGTAAGAAGCAAGTGGGTTAAGGAAAATATCTTCCTACCAAGAGAGAGAGTTCCAGAAAATCTTCCAACCTCAAAAGCAAAAGATCTTTACCCAATGGATTACCAAGTAAATATCTTCTGATTAATGAGTATAATAACCAGTACATAAGATTTAGGATGGCACACAAAAGTCCTATCCTAAATGGAAACTCTCACTGAATAACCAAGGAAAGATCTTCTGATCAATGAGTATATCAAACAGTATAGAAGACTTAGGATGGCAGACAAAAGTCCTATCCTACCAAACGTACTGTTAAGAAGATCTTTTGAATTACAACAGAGAGTCCAAAACATTATCAATGAATGATCTTATCAGTACAAGTGATTGGGTGATAAACACTAAAACTCAGAACATACAGGATGGCAAGATAACTTCCCATCCTCAGTGAAAAACTCATGATATGACTATGCATGATTTATACTTGAGTGCAGAGAGATCACAACGGTTCTTTAACTTGATCTTCGACTTCAAACTTCACTTGATTGGGCTTAATATACTAAGCTAGTTGTGTTTTGTTAAATACAAGGATTGCCAACATATGTTATACCAACACCTTATTACTCTCTAATTTGAAAAAAGTAGCTGTTGGAATTAAAATCTTTCTAAGAGCTAACACATACCTCACCGACCTCAGTATATATACTTGTAACCGTGAAAAATTTAGACACAATCTACAGAAAATATTTCTGAGATTTCTCTTGTTCCAAAGATCAAAATTGAGGAAATCTTTTGTGGATTACTTGAGATTTTTATTTATTGTCGTCTAGATTTTCGAGCTATGATTTATGGTGGTTGTGCAGCTTGCAGGTTTTTGAGAAGGAGATGCCCTTCAGATTGCATATTCGCTCCATATTTTCCACCAAATAATCCTCAAAGATTTGTTTCTGTTCATAGAATCTATGGTGCCAGCAATGTTGCAAGAATGCTTCAGGTAACTTATACATATATTTAAGTACCATTCAACTTACAATATATCCTAAACTATTTCTATTTTCAGTAATTTCTAACTGAAACATAAAATTAAAATATGTGATTCAGACAAGAATATGGTGGCTGTCTACAATATTATTATGTTTCATAGTAACTACAGTAGCCCGTAAACCTTAGTGCCTCACTATTATAAGCAAAAAAAAAAAAAGGTATCTACTTCTAAATGTTGATAGTATCACTATTTTTATTACTAATTTTTAAAAATTTTGTTTGTAATTAATCAGCAACTCTCACCGGATCTTCGGGCTCAAGCTGCAGACACTTTCACTACCAGAAAAGGGGTTATAGCCGACGATATGGGAAAAAACGGCCGACGAAACAGTACTTCGTCGGCTATAAGGGGTCATAGCCAACGAAATAGTAATTCGTCGGCCACATCGTCGGCTATAATATTATAGCCGACGAGTTGTAGGCCGTCGTCGGCTATAACTATAGCCGACGAAAAGTTTTTGGTTATACCCGACGATGGGGGTATTCGTCGGCTATAAGAGTTATAGCCGACGAAAAGTTTTTGATTATAGCCGACGATGAGGGTATTCGTCGGCTATAACTCTTATATCAGATCTATTCTGCAGTAGCGAGCTCATTCGTCGAAAACATTTCGAAAACGCTCTGAAATCGTCCAAAACCTCGGCCATAAGCTTGAAATGTACGTATATTGCTGTGTGTGTTGATTTAGTTGGTTATATGCAGAGGTGTATTAATTTAGAGTTTAATTACAATAAATGTGTGATTAATTTGATATATATATATATATATGTGTGTTGAGATGAGATTATTAATGGCATGGGTTGATATGTTGGTTAGATAGAATTGAAGTTTTGTTGAAGATTAGTGATGGATTGTTGATTTAGAGGTGATTTTAGATGAATTTGATGAAAAAATGTATATATATTAATTAATTTAATTGTAATTAAAAATATATTGTTGGTATATATAAAAAATACATTGTGTTTAATTAATTAGGGAGATTGACGATGTTTTAATTAATTTAGGGATGCATGTGTGTGTGTGTATATATATATATATATATATATATATATATGTGTGTGTGTAATGATGAATTTTTTAATTAATTAGTACGTACGTACGTACGTAGTACGTGCATATATACATATCTATATACAGCTATATTTATTTCTTGAATTTACAGGATTGACAAGAGTTGGATTACCCTTGGAAGATGGGATCAGGCGTATCATGATGGAGTTAGGAGTTTCTTGGATTTTGTGATGGCTAACTGTGGAGACACTACACTTCATTATTGTCCGTGTAAAAAGTGCAAGTGTGCCACCCCACGACACCGGTTTTCCATAGAGACAGTGGAGCAACACCTGGCTAGATATGGATTTTGGGTCCTATACACTAATTGGATTTATCACGGTGAACCAGAGTTTGCGGGTCCTCATGATCATGGACAATTTGCCGAGAGAGGGAGTTCCTCCAATGATCCAACAACAAACTGGATCAACGATATGTTTCCTCGTGAGAGCGGTGTCTTTGATGAAGCACCAGATGTGCAACTCCCTCCTCCGAAGATGGAGTGTTTCCCTGATATTGAGTCACTCGAGCCATTACCCCGATCTCCGGTCAACACAAGTGGTATGGAAAAGTACAACAACCTGATCGCATTGCAACAGACTCCGTTGTACCCCGGATGCAGTAAGACTGTCCTTGAATCTGTCATGGGAGTGATGAAGATCAAAACGGAGAACAAAGGCACTGTCAAATCGGTTGATGATTGGCTGAAGATATGGGGTGGGGCGATGCCCCCCGGACATCGGCTTCCTACCAGTCATCATAAGGTGCGACATATCCTTAAAGATCTCGGCCTTTCCTACATCAAGATTCATGCATGCAGATACGATTGCATTCTGTTTTACGGGGAAGGACTTGCAGATCTTGAATACTGCCCAGTATGCAATACAGAGCGGTATAAGTTCACTCCTAAAGGGAACAAGAAAGCTGTGAAGATACTTCGGTACTTCCCGCTGATTGATAGGCTTGAGCGGTTGTTCATGTGTGCTTTCACGGCCAAAGCTATGAGATGGTGGGCTGAGAGGAATGTGCCTGACGATGACACCCTTAGACATCCCGCCGACGGAGAGGCTTGGAAGAAGAATGTGTTGGAGTTTCCTGAATTTGCATCAGAGGTTCGAAATGTTTGGCTAGGGCTATCATCCGACGGTTTCAACCCTTTTGGCAAGAAAGAGCTTCAGTACAGTGTGTGGCCAGTTATTTTGATTCCGTACAACTTTCCACCGTGGATGTGCATGAAGAAGGAATATAACATGCTCACATTGTTGATTCCAGGCCCAGGTTATCCGGGAAAGTGTCTCGATGTGTATTTGAGACCCGTAATTGAGGAGCTTCGGTACTTGAGTCTGAACGGCCACCTGGTCTACGACCGGTTCAAAAATGAGATGTTCCGGATGCATGCCATGCTTGTTGGCACGATCAGTGACTTTCCTGGGAGGGGTATGTTGTCGGGCAGCGTCACCAGGGGTTACAGGGCTTGTTCAGAGTGCATGACTGTTGATTGCTCCAGTCCTCATTGCAGCAAGATTGTCCAGATGCGTCACCGTCGTTGGCTTCCGCATGACCATCCATTTAGGGACGATGCACAGGCTTTTGATGGGACTGAAGAAAGGGGCTGGGCACCCGAGCAATGGACAGGGGAGGAAATATTGGCAGTGTTGAATGAGTATGACTTTGGTCCGCTTAGCAATCATCCCGATGTGTTGCGCACGATTCCAGAGAGGCCGGATCGGTATAGGTTCTGGTCACACAAGAGCATCTTATGGGAACTTCCTTATTGGGCCAGGTTGGCTACCAGATACTACCTGGATGTCATGCATATAGAGAAGAACGTGGGTGAAGCCGTGGTTGGCACAGTTTTGAATTGGGAGAAGAAAACAAAAGACACCCCCAAGGCACGCGTTGATCTGAGAAATATGGGACTGCGGGACCATTTGTGGTTGAGAGAGGGCAGGAGCAAAATGCCTCAAGCTCCTTACACCGTCACCAGGGACCAGAAACATGAAATCTTTGGATGGCTGAGTAATGTCAGGTAACTTTTTATTAGGCATGTATTCCCTAAAGAATCCATATGTTGTTGGATGACTATATATGCATGAAATCTAATTGTTGTTAATGGCTATGCAGGTATCCTTATGGCTATGAGGGTAACATAAGCAAGTGTGTTAACTACCGAGACAACAAGATGTACGGATTGAAGAGTCACGACTGCCATGTACTGCTTCAACGCCTCTTCCCTATTTTCATTCGAGCGTACTTGGAGGATGAAGTGGTTGAGCCGTTGGTGGCGTTGTCAAGATTCTTCCAGAAGTTATGCGCTAGAGAAGTTAGAAAATCAGACCTCATGAGAATGCATGAGGAAATCGTTTTTATCTTGTGCAAGTTCGAGAGGATATTTCCCCAAACTTCTTTGATATCATGCCTCACCTGATGATCCATCTTCCCCAACAATTGTTGCTTACCGGTCCCGTACACTACACTTGGATGTATCCCATCGAAAGGTACATGTTATTCATAAATTTGAGTTATACATGTTTTTAAATAAAAGTTGCATGCTCTTAACATGCACTTGTTAACCTTGCAGACAACTTGGAGACTACAAGAAATATGTGCACAATAAATCTGCGCCTGAGGGGTGTATTGCTGAAGCTTACATTGCGCATGAGTGTGTAACGTACGCCAAGTTGTACTTGGGAGCGATGGAGGACCCCCCACAACATCCAAGTCGAGATGACCCCGAGTTCAACCTATCTATCGTCGCCAACTCTGTTGTACCATACGGAAGCTTCAAGAAGAAGGGTGTGGACAAGTTGCCTGACCATGAGGTAGGGATTGCCCACTGGTGGGTTCTAATAAACTGTCCGGAGGTACAATATTGGAAACGAACCCATCTTCACTGCAAGGAAGTTCGCGGTGATGTCGAGTACCACAACACGACGTTTGCAGACTATTTTCCACAATGGGTAAGTGTATAAATATATATATTAGATGGCTTTCTTTTACAGTTCCCTATTCTTTAATCATAAACACACCAACTGATTTGAGTTATATTTTTCAGCTGATGCAAGTGGCTGCGAGGGGTGGTCATACAAATTACTCAGAGGAATTGAGGCTGTTGTCGATGAAGCCGATATCTTCCACAGTCCGCCCAATGTGTGATGTCAACGGCGTTAAGTATATATGTGAAGCTAGAGACGGGGAACGCAAAACACAGAATTGTGGGGTGATGGTCGATGGTGCAGAGGGGGGCGTGGATTTTTACGGTGTCCTACAGTCAGTTGTTGAACTCATTTATGGGAACCGCATGAAAGTCCACTTGTTCAAGTGTCGATGGTTTGATACTAGGCCGCACCGCATACGGATCGATCAGTACGGCATACTTTCGGTGAATACCGCCACTAGTGTGTATGAAGATGACCCCTTTGTTTTCGCCACAGCGGCCAAAAAGGTCTTTTATCTTGACGATCCATTGAACAAAGGCACGTGGAAGGTAGTTAACCATGTGTCTCAGCGAGACATATACAGTGCTACCACACTTGGTGTGAGCACAGAGTGTCAAGAAGCGACCGCATACCAAGAGCCGGACGCCGGCGACATTCCGGAATCCTCCACCGTCCGCGATAATAATGTGACGCCGGGCAGAGTGGTTCGACTTCCTAGGGGTCAGGTGCCCATGTATGATGTTAATCCGAATCGTCTATATCAGGCAGACGATGACTCAGACGACGAGTACGAGCACCGGTTGCCAGATATTAACTACTATACTACGTCTGACTCAAGTGATGAGGATGATTCTGATTATCATCCTTAGTATACTATTTCTGTATGTATTTGTGTACAATGGTGCATGCATGTATGAATACATTTTTGTCCTTAATTACCGTTTTCGGAGTTTATGGGAAATTGTATTGAATTGTTTGTGTGATGTTCATGAATTTATTAGGTGAAATAGGCAATTTTCAGGCCCTAAATGGCAAATTTTCAGAAAGATAAGCATTATAGCCGACGAAATGGACCATACTTTGTCGGCTATAATGCCCATTCTGGGTAATTTAATATGCAAGTCGTCGGCTAACGACAAAATGTTGAAGGTCGTCGGCTAAAGTATAGCCGACGACCTGTAATTCGTCGGCTATAACCCCTAGCCCGAATGTTGACCGAAACCATTGCTTGATCCTTCAAATGCAAAAGTGTCGTGAAATAAGATACGACCGAAATATTGAAATACGTCTACGGTTGAAAAATGGGAAGATTCCGACAAAATCTGTGTGCCGAATGTTGCGGTTAGCTGTTTTTTACTTCCGTTTTCCTATGGGTAGCCTGATGTTCGGTAAATATTTTGAGGAAATTTTTATACGATTAGTTGCGTCTCATCGATCTGAAACTATTCTCTGTTGAAGGTCAGGCCAAAAAACGTCATTTAGACGGGCCAATTTCCGTTTTAAAGCGTTTAGAGGTTTGACTTTGCAGTTTGACCGTACCGATCGAGCCTTTAACGTTGTCAGATGTAGTTGGATTTTTTTTCATACATGTATTTCATCTTAACGGTGATATCTGACGGTTGGAATAGATTTTCCAAACTTTTAGATTCGAAATCGGAACATATGCACTAATGTTCCTTAACTTGTTTACTAAGTGTTTAAGTGAATGTATAGTTTCAAATAGTTGCTATACATAGACCCTTCAAATGCAAAAGTGTCGTGAAATAAGATATTACCGAAATATTGAAATACGTCTACGGTTGAAAAATGGGAAGATTCCGACAAAATCTGTGTGCCGAATGTTGCGGTTAGCTGTTTTTTACTTCCGTTTTCCTATGGGTAGCCTGACGTTCGGTAAATATTTTGAGGAAAATTTTTATACGATTAGTTGCGTCTCATCGATCTGAAACTATTCTCTGTTGAAGGTCAGGCCAAAAAACGTCATTTAGACGGGCCAATTTCCGTTTTAAAGCGTTTAGAGGTTTGACTTTGCAGTTTGACCGTACCGATCGAGCCTTTAACGTTGTCAGATGTAGTTGGATTTTTTTTCATACATGTATTTCATCTTAACGGTGATATCTGACGGTTGGAATAGATTTTCCAAACTTTTAGATTCGAAATCGGAACATATGCACTAATGTTCCTTAACTTGTTTACTAAGTGTTTAAGTGAATGTATAGTTTCAAATAGTTGCTATACGTAGACCCTTCAAATGCAAAAGTGTCGTGAAATAAGATATTACCGAAATATTGAAATACGTCTACGGTTGAAAAATGGGAAGATTCTGACAAAATCTGTGTGCCGAATGTTGCGGTTAGCTGTTTTTTACTTCCGTTTTCCTATGGGTAGCCTGACGTTCGGTAAATATTTTGAGGAAAATTTTTATACGATTAGTTGCGTCTCATCGATCTGAAACTATTCTCTGCTTAAGGTCAGGCAAAAAAACGTCATTTAGACGGGCCAATTGGCGTTTTAAATCGTTTAGAGGTTTGACTTTGTAATTTGACCAAAGAATAGCCGACGACATACTTAACTTCGTTGGCTAAACTCTTGCGATCCGCGCCGTTTCATTGTCCGCCGTTGGATAGGCGAGATCTGCAGGCTGCTGAGAGCGTGAAGTATAGCCGACGAGATTCATATTATAGCTGACGAGATTCATATTATAGGCGACGAAATCCATACTTCGTCGGCTATAACCGGCCCGCAAAGCCCAACTTCGGCCCGGCCCGGATTTCGGGTCAGAGTATAGCCGACGAATTTCGTCGGCTATAACTATAGCCGACGAATTAAAATTAAATCGTCGGCTATAGTCCTTCGATTTAAACCGAAACAGAGGCGCCTCTCCCTCATTTTCCCGAGCGTTTCCGAAATCCCTAATCGCCTAAACCCCTCCCCGACGCCGACCGACCACCACCTAGCCTCCCCGACGCCGACCGACCCTCCCCTGCCCTACCCGACCCCTCCCCGCCCCGTCCCCGTGCTTCCCGACGCCTCCCCGACCCGAACCAGACGACGAGATTGATCCCCTATAGCAGCCGCCCCTAGCCGCCGTCGCCGCCGCACCCACCACCGGTCCTCGTCCAGACTGCACCACCATGTCAGGTAGTCCCGATCGAGCCTCATTTAGGGTTTTTATTTATTTTGAGGAATTTTGGTTTTTTGTGAAATTTAGGGTTTTTGTGAATTTTTTGTGGAATTTAGGGTTTTTGTGAAATTTATGGAATTGTGTGGATTTTTTGTTAATTTTGTGGAATTTTGTGGAATTTATATACTAATTTTGTGGATTTTTTGTTAAATTTAGGGTTTTTATATACTAATTGTGGAATTTTGTGGAATTTATATACTAGTATACTAATTTATATACTAATTTATATATAATTAGGTATAAATATATTTAGGTATATATATAATTAGGTATATATATATTTAATGAAGTTTTTTATTTTTGTGTGAAATTTATGGAATTTTGTGGAATTTTGTTTAATTTTGTGGAATTAACAAGAATTTTTAGGAGGATATATATATCTATATATATATATATATATTTCAGAATATATATATATATATATAATTAGGTATAAATATATTTAGGTATATATATAATTAGGTATATATATATTTAATGAAGTTTTTTATTTTTTTGTGAAATTTAAGGAATTTTGTGGAATTTTTTTTAATTTTGTGGAATTAACAAGATTTTTTAGGAGGATATACATATATATATATATATATATCTATATATATATATATATATTTCGGAATATATATATATATAATTAGGTATAAATATATTTAGGTATATATATAATTAGGTATATATATATTTAATGAAGTTTTTTATTTTTTTGTGAAATTTAAGGAATTTTGTGGAATTAACAAGATTTTTTAGGAGGATATACATATATATATATATATATATATATATATCTATATATATATATATATATATATATTTCGGAATATATATATATATAATTAGGTATAAATATATTTAGGTATATATACATTGAATGAAGTTTTTAATTTTTTTGTGGAATTTTTGTGCAATTTATGGAATTTATATACTAATTGTGCAGGAAACCGCCGCGCTGTAGACCGATGGCTTGGCAGACCGACCGAGAGCGACCCCGACGCTCAGGCAGGACCCAGCCGTGGGGGAGCGGATCCAGCGGTCGTCGGGGCCTAGGCCGGCCTATGAGTCGACGAGATGAGACCTTGATGGGATTGACCCCGAGCGATCCACGTGGGGGCTCCTCGTATGAGTCGACTGGAGCGGGCCCTGACTCGAGTGTCGGAGGAGGACGCAGAGCCACCAGACCCCAGTGCACTTCAGCACTGTTCTAGGATCGGCAGCTGACCCCACCGCGTGCCGATCTGGACCCTCCAGAGATGCTCCCTGTCCCCCCACAGCGACAGCGTCCACAGCTACGGGGCCCACCGTCAGGGGGATCAGGCCCCTCAGGGTCCACGCCCCGTATGTCTCCGCCATCGGGGATGTACATGGTCCAGTTCCTCCCTGCCATCCCCGAGTACGACGCCAGGGGGAGGCAGATTTGGAGGCACGACCGGCCCCACGAGATTCCCTGGGAGGAGGCCTACGTCCACAGGCCTTTCGACTCAGAGGACTGCCGCGGCCTGTGGTGTGTTCGTGAGAAGGACAAACAGTACAACGACGCAGGTAATTGGTTAGTTTAATTAATTATTTAGATTGTTTAATTAATTATTTAATTAGTTAGTTTAAATAATTATTTAGCTATGTATTCATTTTAATTATGAAACAGGCGTCCTCGTAAATAAACCTGCGGGGACGAGACGGACCAGAGGGCCAGCGAACATGTCGACCCTGGAGAGGGAGCTCGCCGGTGGGATCAGGGAGATCCTGCCCGGTCCCGGTGAGGATGGACGCCCGATCGAGAGGAGAGACACCACCACCAAGTATATCAACGCGACGGGCATGCTCGTGCGGGACAGGGTCCCACTGTTGTGGCCCGACTGGGGCTCTGTGCCCGATGACATCAAGGCGCGAGTGTACAATGCACTGTCGGTGAGTTAAATCGTATTTTTATTATAGAAAATAAACATTTATGAATTCAGTCCTTATAACTATATAAAAATATTTTCTAATTAATTTATAATATTGCAGCAATGGTTTAGAGTCCATCCTACCTTGGACTGGTGGAGAGACGAGCAGCTGAAGAACAGGTTATGTGTTTCGCTTTTTTTTGTATAAATATATTTATTGGCAGTGTACGAATATATCTAACAGTTGTGTTTTGTTAATATAGGTACTCCGAGTGGAAGAACGAGCTGTCGACGCACTACAGGACGTACCATGTGGAGCAGGGTTTGGGGCGAGGTGCAACCCCCCACGAGTTCCGGTACAGGGAGTATGAGTGGCTATGGCTGGTAGCCTACTTCGGGAGCGACAGGGTCTCGGTAAGAAAATTTAACCTGCTAGTATATAACTTTTTACTGTTATTTAATAATTAAATTATGTAGTTACTTAATTAAATTAATTAGTTAGTTAGTTATTAGTTATTAAATTAAGTTAGTTAGTTAGTTACATAGTTAGTTAGTTCGTTACTAAATTAAATTAAATTAAATTAGGTAGTTAGTAAGTTAGTTAGTTACTAAATTAAATTAGTTAGTTAAGTAGTTACTAATTAAATTAAATTAGTTAGTAACTAAATTAGTTAATAATTTTATTTTGGTTAGTTCCTAATATTTTAATTTAGTTACTAATTTATATTTGCGTTTATATGTTCGTTCTTATAATACAGAAAATCTCGAAGACGAACAGCGACAACCGCAAGAGGAACGAGCACCCCCACCACGGCGGCGCCCGCTCCTGGAGGCAGTGGGCAGAGATTGCGAGGAGGGACCGACCGCTGAGGCCGTTGTCGTGGATTCATGCGCAGATGTATCCGGGGCGTCCCGACCAAGTGGTAAGTATTCGTCCATCTTCAATAAAAGTGTTTCATTAAATTAATTTATATATTTTTTTTATTAATTCGTTTATTATATTTTCTTGTCAATTAGGCGGAAATAGATGCGGAGACCGACGCGATCACCTTCGGGATCGCGCGAGACACCCTGGGGGAAAGGGCGTCCGACGAGGCGATCGCGGAGTTTGCCTCCATTATCGACACCCTTGAGCCGCGCTTGGCCTCTCAGATCATGCACGCGGCGGTAGGGACGGGCAACAACTACTTCTACCAGAGAGGCCTAGGCGCGGCGGGAGATGGGGTTCTCAAGTACACGCCGGCCAATCCCAGCACGCAGCGTGCGGCTTCGACGAGAGGAGTTGGCGAGGGCGGTGGAGGCGCTCCAGCAGGCGGAGTTGGCGAGGGCCGCGGAGGCTTCGGCGCAGCAGGCCAGAGACGCATCTGTGGCGGAGATGTACCGATGGATGCAGCAATCTTGGGAGGCCCAGCAGGCTGGACTCCAGCCCCCGCCTCCGCCACAGATGCCCCAGTTCGTCGTCCCCACTCCCCCCCCCCCCCCCCCATCGGAGTACGCCGCCAGGCGATCAGGGTAGCCATAGCCACCGGAACTCGAACGATCCCGTCGACGACGCTACGCGTTTAGGGGGTGATGATGAGTAGATGACTAGTTAGGGGGTTAATTTGTACAGTAGGCAGGATATTAGGGATGGATTTATGTGGATATTTGTTGGATATTTGGATGTTTGTTTGTGGATTTTCTGCAGCCAAACCGAAGACGAAGTGAAATTGGGCCCGAGTTAAATTTTTAAATTTTTTTAAATATTTAGGGGTTATAGCCTACGAAATGGACCATATTTCGTCGGCTTCCGGCAAAAAAAAGCCGTTCTTGGTACCGGCGATTGTTAGGGCCGACGATGAATTCGTCGGCTATGCCTGACGTATAGCCAACGATAGTGTCGTCGGCTATACTTCAGGGTTAGGGGCAATTACGTAATTGTTGAAGCCGACGATTCTGTCGTCGGCAATGTTCGAAGTATAGCCGACGACGCTTTATTCGTCGGCTATACCGCGTGTTTTATAAGCCGACGACTTACCCTGAGTATCGTCGGCTATACTATAGCCGACGGAGCATTCCCGACGAGAGAATAGCAGACGATACTTCGTCGGCTATGACTATAGCCGACGATTTAATGAAAACGGCCGACGAGATGGCGTCGTCGGCTATAACCCCTTTTCTGGTAGTGTTTGTATTATGAGGCCGAATGCAGAGTAGAGAATCCTGTGTATGGTTGTGTTGGGGTTATTTCCCGATTGCATGAGCAAATAGCTGAAGCAGAATGTGAATTAGCTAAGACACGAGCTGACATTGCCCTTACCTCTGATATTGGACAACAAGTTCAAGTTATGCATATTCATGATGAAGTTGAAGACAATCCGGGTCTTTTGCAGGAAAAAAGCAATGTTGAGCATTCTGAATTTGGTTCTTCCTTCTAAAGTTCATCCAAATAATAATAAGTTTTTTCTTCTTAATTATGTCACAAGAAAAAAGATAGTTTAATTCAATAATGTAAGTTCAGTTGTTCACGGGTTAAATAATAATGTTATTATCCCTAAATATTATTCATTTTAATGATAACTAGTCACTCATACATGCTCTGCATGTAATCTTTTAATTTGAAAAAAAAAAATAAATAAGACGGTTATTGTCATATTTAACTTTGTGATTAAACTGTTTTCTAAAGTATTTTAATATTTGAGGGTTAAAAATGTAAAAAAAAAATCAGTTATAGTGAGCAAGACATTTTCTCTTAATAATAGTATAATAATTGTATAGATAGATATTAACTTGCAAGTCTCCATTTCGACATTAATTTATCAATGGACAAAAAATGGACAAAGTGAGTGCAAGAGTGGGGGTGTGAAACATTAATCTATCATGAGTTATGGGACGTTGTGATTTGAATACATTTTTCTTAGTTCTAAACTTAATTTTGAAATCCTCTCACTATTCTTAGTGAAATACCTGCATAACTAGTAATGGAGCTTGTGGTACTCTTCTCTATCGATTCGAGTCACAAGACACTTTAGAGTTTAGAGTACTACTCTTGGTTGAAACATTTTCTACACCAAATTTGGAATTATGGATTCATTAATTAAGGTTTAAAGTCATCTGTACCGGTTAAAGAAATGTTCAGAAAAATATAAAATAAAAAGGTGATATCACTGCGGACGCGTGCCATTGCGCAAAGTAACGGTTACTCCCGCGAGGCGCATACACCAACATCTCAAGTGCAGTACTAATTTGCGCACTCACGCCCAGTTCATGTGTTATTTGCTCACAACTCTGCGCACAACCACCCACCGCTTCCTTCCCACTCACTTCTTCGCCGCTCCACCTCTCCTCACTTTCCGCTCCGCCGTCTCAACTCTCGCCATGTCCAGCCGCCCCAACTTCCGCGGCGGCCGCAGAGGTGGCGGCCCTAACTCCTACGGAGGCGGCCGCCGTGGAGGAGGCGGAGGTCGCGGAGGCGAACAGCGCTGGTGGGACCCGGTCTGGCGAGCCGAGCGACTGCGGCAACAAGCCGCCGAGGTAATTGTGATCGATAATGCTATTCTATTAATTTTTATTAATAATGAGGAGAGTTTGGATTTGAATATATGATGATGTTGCAAAACAGATGGAAGTTCTTGATTCGAGTGAGTATTGGGGGAAGATGGAGCAGTTCAAAAGCGGAGCGGAGCAAGAGATGATTATCCGGCGTAATTTTAGTCGGCATGATCAGCAAACCCTATATGATATGGCCTATGAGCTGGGGCTTCACTTGTATGTTTTCGCAACGAAGAATTTGAACAATGTGCATTTGTAGTCTGGATTTTTTGTACAAATGTTTTGTGTTTTATGTGTGCTTGTGCAAAGGAAGCCATGCTTATAATAAGGGAAAGGCTCTTGTGGTCAGCAAGGTGCCGTTGCCGGATTACCGGGCAGACCTTGATGATGTTCATGGTTCCACACAAAAAGAGGTATGCTTTATTTTTGTTGTTGCTCCTAGTGTTAATTTGAAGCTGTACTTGAGTATTGAAATTTTGTGGTTTTTGTGCAGATTCGGATGTCTACAGAGACTGCAGAGAGAGTTGGGAGTCTTTTGCAGAGCTCGCAGGGGCAGGGAAGCAAGCAA
This sequence comes from Potentilla sterilis, assembly GCA_963682095.1. Lineage (NCBI taxonomy): Eukaryota > Viridiplantae > Streptophyta > Magnoliopsida > Rosales > Rosaceae > Potentilla > Potentilla sterilis. Next base: position 53,991,242 of record OY821754.1, read on the forward strand.
GCTTCTGGTAATGTGGCTTCGGTGGCGTCTGAATCTGGCCAGGGAAACAAACAAACAACTGGTAGTGAAAACACAAACAAACCTAGCTCCAGGTTGGAGTCTGATACTGTTAAGGAGAAAGAGAAACTTAGCCTTCAACTTAAGGAGTCGCAAGAAAAAATGAAGGTACATATATCATATTTAAATTCTGAAGTTTGACACTATATGTTGCTGCTTTAGCGTGACAATAATTGCATTTTTCTTTTTTCTTTTTCTTTTGGTTATATCTATGCAGGTAAGTAATAGTCTGAAAGCAATGCTGACGTTCCGAGAAAAGCTTCCTGCATTCAATGTGAAGTCTGAATTCCTGAGAGCTGTTTCTGAAAATCAGGTGCGGTGTATATGTGTGCAATTTCAGATTCTCCGTCTTTAATCAGAAAATTTTGGAAATTGAACTAGTTTAGGAATTGATCAATTTAGTTTTTATTCCAATGCGAGAAACTTTGAGCATTATAATATGCACGCAAATGTGTTTTTTCACAATGAATCAATCTAATGGGACATTTTGCAAGTTTCTGTAGATGTGATTGATCATTCACTGTATTTCAAAGTTTCAACTTAGATATAAATATTAATTGATGCAAGTTTGAGATGGCGTGTAAGACTAATGAGGCATATTGCAAGTGTTCAGTGAATGTCCCATTGTTTTTTCTGTTTTACAAATGAATATTGTTCAACTGTAGAGTATTATGGTACTGAAGATTAATTCATCTAGTTATCTCTGCATATGTATTCATATGCATGTATATATTTGTATGTTTCAAACACATATTAGGTATTCTTCTGAAAATAAACACGTTTTAGTTGTTTCTAATGGAAGGATAAAGGATGAAGAAGTGGTGATTAATTAGTGATAAGATATTTTGATAGCGTCAACCTAGAGGTTCATGTGTTATACTTGTAGAATATAGTAGGTGTGCAGTAATTTGGTCTAGCATCTTGAGAGGCCTGTGATACTTTTGCTATTTGAGTCCTAGACAACTAGGTAATTCTGTGATATCTCAAAATGAGAGAAACCCTTAGTGAATCAGAGAGTCTCTTTATTGCTGAACTAAATGATTTATCTTTGTCTTGTAATAGGTGTTGGTAGTCTCAGGTGAGACGGGTTGTGGCAAAACAACACAACTTCCTCAGTTTATTTTAGAAGATGAGATCTCACGTCTGCATGGTGCTGACTGCAACATTATATGCACTCAACCTCGTCGTATATCTGCTGTGTCTGTTGCTGCTCGTATATCCTCTGAAAGGGGAGAGAATCTTGGTGAAACTGTTGGTTATCAGATCCGACTGGAATCAAAGCGCTCTGCTCAAACAAGATTGCTATTTTGCACCACTGGAGTATTACTTCGTCAATTGGTAATATTATGATTTTTTTTAATTATTTTTCCAGTACCTAGTATCCTTGTTGCTTTTGAATTACTGGACACATGCTTGATACGTAGTTTGATTCAATCTTTGGGCTTTATTTTGGTTCTGACTTCTGAGCCTTTCAGATAATTGTTTGAATTTCTATTGGTATAAACATATTGCTTATCATAGTGCTTACCTTAATTTAGGAGATCATAATCTTTCCTGTGGTACCCCAAAGAAATGTTAGTTTGTGAACTATTCTGGATATACATCTATTAGTGTAATATTACGTTTGTTAGTGAAATAACTCGCAATGTTTTTTCTTTGGAGAAACTAAGACTCTACCTCTCTTGTAAAGCTATCCCCTTTTTGTGGATATATGTTTTGAAGACGCAAACTAATGTCATTTTTTTCCTACATAATATATATATATACAGTCCGTCTCTGCTACGGACGTCCGCACGGTGCGGATTCGCCAGAAACGGCCACCGCGGCAAGCCGACGACGGCGAGGATGGTGCCGGCCTGCTCCTCCCCTCCCTGCGCTCCTTCCCTCCCGGCTAGAGCTCCAGCACCGGCCCACGGCGGCCGAAATCTGGAATTTTCAAGTTTATGGGCAGCAACTTGAATTTTGCAGGAAAATTCCAGATTCCGGCCGCCGTGGGCCGGTGCTGGAGCTCTAGCCGGGAGGGAAGGAGCGCAGGGAGGGGAGGAGCAGGCCGGCACCATCCTCGCCGTCGTCGGCTTGCCGTGGCTGCCATTTCCGGCGAATCCGTACGGTGCGGATGTCCGCACCTGAGAAATTTCCTATATATATTGTATCAGCTTATTCTAGTTAAAAATGTCGGTAAATCTTTTTTAAAATTTTGATTTAATCTTTTCGTCATAAGACCATGTTTGTATGTTCAAGTATATCGAATTAATATCAGGTTTCTGTTTATTTGAAAAGTTAATTGATAATAAACCAAATGAAACCTTGATTGCTAATCTGCTTTACTGTCCCACTTCTTATTCTTGAAAGGGTCAGGGGTTTAAGGCCAATTAATTTGCTTTCGCAAACGTTCCAAAATCATTGCTGTGGTATTGTTCAACGGTTGAGGGAGGTATTGGGAGATATTCTCCCAAGCTCGAGCAGGTTTGTCAAAAGGAGACAGATTTTCGATGCAGTTTAAATAGAAAAAAAACTAAGAACAAAGTTTGGTGTTTCACTGCATCTCTTTGATGTCTTTTGGTTTGCTAGAGATTTAAGTGGAACCCTTAACCCCATATCTTGTAATTCCTGTCTACTTTCTTTAACTTAGTCTGTTTCTCGTTAAGACAATCAATAAGAGAAAAAGTATGTATATAAGGTATTTCTAAATTTGTACAGTCTAACAAGTATCAATACTCTAACTCCAAGGCACCAAGTTTTTGGTACTGGTTTACCTAAATACTTCATCATAATAGTGATATATCGGGAATCTTAATGATACCTGTACACACGATCCCTGACAATGTTGTTTGTTTGATGTGAACTTACACAGGTTCAAGACCCACAGTTAACTGGTGTGAGCCATTTGTTGGTTGATGAAATCCATGAAAGAGGCATGAATGAGGACTTTTTGTTAATAATTTTGCATGACCTTCTTCCTCGACGTTCAGATCTACGACTTATTCTTATGAGTGCTACCATTAATGCTGATTTATTTTCCAAATACTTTGGAAATGCACCAACAATACATATACCGGTATAATCTTGTTATAATCTTGTTACAAGACTTATTGCACATGTTCTTTCTAAGCTTACGCATTCTTTCGAAATGGCAGGGATTAACATACCCTGTGGCAGAGTTATTTCTTGAAGATATTTTGGAGAAAACTCAATACAAAATCAAGTCAGTGTCTGACAAGATGGAGAGGGGAAATTCCAGGAGAAAGAGACAGCAAGACTCCAAGAAGGATCCCTTAACAGAACTATTTGAGGCAACCTCACTTTCCTATTATTCTAAATTTCTTAAAATTCTGAATCTTTCTTTAGAAAATTATGAATTGACAAATTGTACCAATCTTGGTGCACAAATATCTTTGATAACCTTGTTTAGATCCCAAGTGTTTCCTATTCGTAACTTCAGCAGTTCCTACATTATTTCGTTAAGTACTTATGGGGTCTATCTGTGGGGTTTTTCAGGATGTTGATATTGATATTTGCTACAAAAGTTACAGCACATCTACAAGAAAGTCTCTAGAAGTTTGGTCTGGTTCACAGCTTGATTTGAGTCTGGTAAGCCACTTGCTGTCTCACCTTCCTAATATTTTTATTACTTGAATAATTTTGTGCATTATTGCTTTAGACTGTCCAAAATGCACGACTCCCTTATGGAAGATTCTCTGTCTTGATAGTGAAGTGTAAACTATTTTTATGATAAAAATGAACTTATGTCCTCTTATTAATGCATGTAATCATCATATCATGTGTAGGTAGAGGCAACTGTGGAACATATATGTCGCTATGAGAGAGATGGAGCAGTTCTTGTGTTCCTTACGGGCTGGGATGATATATCAAAGTTACTTGACAAAATTAAGGGAAATAGATTCCTTGGAGATCCTGAGAAGTTCATGGTTCTTCCCCTGCATGGATCAATGCCTACTGTTAATCAACGAGAAATATTTGATCGCCCTCCCACTAACAAAAGGCAAGCATATTGTCTTGGACAATTTCATTTAAATTCAGGCATTGTGGACCATCATTTTATCTTACCCACAAACTTCTATAGATCATTTTGCTTTTGATTATCTCTTGGGCCATATTGTGTTTTGATTGGTTAAAGTATAGTAGTAAACCACATGTGGAGAGTATACTTCAGTTCATTGGACTGACTGAAATTAGATTTTGTGGTTCAGTTTGTGTGTGCTTACATCGGTGGAATCACTATATTATCTTGCACAATCCATGGTTTTAGTTCATAGGCAGTATCCCTACACTTACTTTGTTTCAGCTGTCTTTCCAAATTTTTTAAATTGCTTTTTCCATTTTTGTAGAAAAATAGTGCTAGCAACAAACATTGCAGAGAGCAGTATTACCATAGATGATGTCGTGTATGTCATAGACTGTGGAAAAGCAAAGGAAACCAGTTATGATGCTTTAAACAAGTTGGCTTGTCTATTGCCATCATGGATTTCAAAGGCTTCAGCGCATCAGGTATAATAGCAAGAGTAGCATCAAATCATTTGCTTTATTTGTATCTTACTTTTTGAGACTTGCCAAGCTGGATCTGTTTGTTGTTGTTTTTTTCTCTAACATGTACTGGATATTTTTTTGCTGATTGAAACATTTTTCTGACTTTGGTGAGATGATTTCAGAGACGAGGGCGTGCTGGCCGTGTCCAACCTGGAGTTTGTTACAGACTATATCCAAAAATGATTCATGATGCAATGCTCCAATATCAGTTACCTGAAATTCTCCGGACACCTTTGCAAGAGTTATGCCTCCACATAAAGAGTTTGCAGCTTGGAGCTGTTGGATCATTTTTGGCAAAGGCACTTCAACCACCAGATTCTCTTGCAGTTGAAAATGCCATCGAACTTCTCAAAACTATTGGAGCTTTAGATGATATGGAGGAGCTTACTCCTCTTGGTATGTATTATTTTATGCAAATACCTATTTACTGAATATCATTGCCATAGTTGATTGAAAAATCTTGTCTTATCAGGCCGCCATCTTTGCACACTTCCATTGGATCCAAACATCGGAAAGATGCTTCTAATGGGTTCTATCTTTCAATGCCTCAATCCTGCCTTAACAATTGCTGCTGCCCTCGCTCATCGAGACCCATTTATCCTACCAATAGATAGGAAAGAGGAAGCTGATGCTGCAAAAAGATCCTTCGCTGGTGATTCTTTCAGGTAAGCTCATTTGCTGTATTCCAGAAGTTTGACCTTGGTTCTATGGCTTGAAATTTTTCGTGTATGCAGTGATCACATAGCAGTTGTTAAAGCTTTTGAAGGATGGAAAGATGCAAAACGAAATGGATCAGGAAAATCATTCTGTTGGGATAACTTTTTATCACCAGTAACCTTGCAGATGATGGAGGATATGAGGTTCCAGTTTGTTGATCTATTATCAAACATTGGCTTTGTCGACAAATCCAAGGGTGCTAGTGTAAGCTCTTAAACTTTCAGGTCTCACTTGGTATCCTTTTTTGTGTGTTTGTGTATTGAGAGAATAGGGGGAGGGAGAGGATAGGGAAGACAAAACAAAATAAGAGAAACAGTTAGAGAGTAAAGGACAAAAAGTCTATTCAGGAGTTTAGTTAAAAACCGAATTAGTTCAAATGTTATTTTTTCTTTAAGTTAGTGAACTCAGTTAACTATTTTTTCATCTTCTGCCTTAACTTGGAAGACAAGGAACAAAAAATAGACTGGTTACCAACAGTATGGCCAAGATTTTCTTGTTCAAGCGATATTCCTTTAGTTTTTTTTGTAGCTTTTCTGGTCCCATTGCTTCATTTTTTTTAATTCTACACTTATTCAACTGTTTTCTTTCCCCGGTTTTTCCTATTAACTGTTATCTTTCTGGCTTTTCCTTCCAATTTATTTGGTCAAGTGGCATATGTCTGTCTAAAAAGAGGAGGAGTTTGCAAGATGACCTTAGAATCTGTGTGCAGGCTTACAACCAATACAGCCATGACTTGGAGATGGTGTCTGCAATTCTTTGTGCTGGGCTTTACCCAAATGTTGTGCAGTGTAAAAGAAGAGGAAAGCGGACATCATTCTACACCAAAGAAGTCGGTAAAGTTGATATCCATCCTGGATCAGTCAATGCTGGGGTTCACTTATTCCCTCTGCCTTACATGGTTTATAGTGAAAAAGTGAAGACGGCCAGCATATTCATCAGAGACTCTACAATTATATCAGATTATTCTTTGCTTTTGTTTGGTGGTAATCTCATCCCAACCAAAACTGGAGAGGGCATTGAGATGCTTGGAGGTTACCTTCATTTCTCTGCATCAAAGAGTGTTTTGGAGTTGATTCGGGTAACGACTCTGTTGGGATCTCATGTTAAATTTATTATTTATGTACACACGCTGCACATACACTACTTATTACAAGGTCAAAATAGTGTCCTGAATCGTTTTGTTTTTCGTTATTTGGTTCTTGCAGAAATTGCGCCGTGAACTTGACAAGCTTTTAAACAGGAAGATTGACAACCCAGCATTAGATGTCTCTAGTGAGGGAAAGGGAGTGGTATCTGCTGTGGTTGAGCTATTGCATAGCCCAAATGTAAGCTAGATTCTTAGTTCCTTGTGTGCTGTGGTTGAGCTATTGCATGGCCCAAATGTAAGCTAGATTCTTAGTTCCTTGTAATCCAACCACTTTTCTATAGGAAAGGTAATGTTTGGCAGTAGTATTTTGGCTCTTATTATGTAATAATAGAGAAGGTTATTAATAGGATATTGCCAAGCCAACTTGCCGAACTGCCTAAATGGTTTTGAGTTAAAAGATATGGTCTTTCGCCTATTCAGAGACCTATGATACAATGGCAAATGGACGCGTTTGTTTTGCTTCAAACAAACCCAAAAACCATGCATGAGTTTCAAGTGAATATGATGTATATCTTTTGTGTCTGAAGAACTGCTAATTAGTATTAAAAGATTCCGCTACATTGCAAAATTAGATCTTCTGAGAAGTTAAATTAGTCTAGGAATGCAACTGGCCACTGCACAACTAGCCGGTAGTTGTCTGGCATTTACAGGTTTCGCTTTCGCATTATTCTTATAAAAAGCATTTCGTTTCTCTGTTGCTCTGTTATGGTATACGACCCTAACAAAGATAGGCAACATCGTTCCAACTCTTTCTTGGTGAGAGAGCAATGTTCCTGTTCTTCCTCGGTGGAGAAAAATCTGCTACACTGCTCCTATGCTTCCTATTGTTCCAATTCTTTCTTTTAACATTGATCCGACCCTTCTGCGTTGGAGCAAGGTCTGCATCGTTGATCCTATTCTTCCTCAGTGGAGAAAGATCTGCTGATCTGCAGCATTGATCCCAACTCTTCCTCGTTGGAGAAACATGGTCAGATATTCAACATCGTTTCCAAGGCTAAACTTTTAACAGTTAAAAAAAGACTAGTATCACATCCAATTGTTTAGCTAGGGATTCGACGCTCCGATTTAGTACTCCTCACTACACCTCATTGTTGTTGACAGTGATGTTAGCGAGCATTGGTGGTGAGTGTGGTGGATCTGTTAGCATTGTTTCTTTTATGATTTCAGTTGTAGGGTCTTTGACCTATAGATTAGTGAGCCGTTGGTCTCCTCTCACTCTTTCTAGTTTGATCAAGTTGGAGACCCATGCTCTTTGTATTTATTCGGCCTAGCGTTTTGCAGGTCTTGTAATTTGGCTTGTCCCTTGATAATGAATTAGTCATTTTTCTCCAAAAAAAAAAGGGTTTGTTTGCCAAAAAAAAAAACTAGGCTAGGGTTTGATTATTTGGTTTAGGGTTTGTTTTGGAAGAAAGATAAGGGTTTGCTTTCACTGGTTTGCTCTTTCTACCCTTTCTTTTTATAGATAATTACCCATAACTACACTTTTGTGGTGATATTTATCAATAGCAAGACCTAATTTTTTTATACCATCGACAAAGAATTAACAGTTATGGTTGTTAACCCATCCATGATTTAATGACATAATTAATCCTGAAAATCTTTAAATTACAACCCATGCCATCACTTACCCAACTCTCACTCGCACCAGATCCCACCCTCTACTCTCTCTCAAAATGTCGTCGTTTTCAACCACCTCCACTCCATTCCCACTCCAATACGACCTCATCATCAACCGCCCCACCCAGTCCTCCCTCCACCCCCACCCTCGCCGCCAATTCAACCATACCCGGCGGGCTCGTCCTCATGGCTGTTGCCCGCGACTTTGGCGATCTCGATGCTCATTTGGTCCTTGACGGCTTTGATCGCCTTCCGGATCGTGCTCGGCGCCATCTCATGGTTACCGTGGGGCTCTAGATCTGCGACGTGGAAGCTCCGGCGAGTCAGATCGGCGGTTGCCTCTTCTCCACCTTCCTCTCACAACCTCTCTTTCTCTTTCTTTTCTCTTGCCTCTTCTTCTATTCCGCCCTCGACAGGCTCTCCTCCTCCGCAGCCGCCGTCGCCAATCTGAAGCCTCACCAGCTCCTCTCTCTCTCTGTCTCTCTCTCTGTCTCTCTCTCTCTCTCTCTGTCTCTCTCTCTCGCCAAACCAATCAAAGGCTCGATGATCTCGGACTCGTTCAAACGGCAGAGGAAACGGAGCGTGACGCCGCAGATGTACTCGTTAGGGCTCTGGAGGTTGTTACGGAGGTTCTGGTAGATGAGGATCATCTCCGAGAGGACTTTGCCTCGGGAATCGGTCTTGTCGATGATCTCGAGGTAGAGAAGGAGAAGCTTCTGGACGGTGTGGTCCTCAGAGGGAAGGACGTAGCAGATTATGGTGATGAAGAGGTGGGGGATGGTGTCGCCATTGAGGAGGAGCAAGATTGCTTGCTTCATGGCCTCGATCTTGGCCTCGATGTCGTTTGAGTTTGTGTGTTGGGGTTTTGCTTTGTGTGTTGGTTATGGTTGAGATCTGATCAGATCTGGCTCAGATCTTGATTACTGAGGCTCAGTAGTATTGGAAGCGCGGCGGAGATGGATTTTCTGAGGGTCAGTAGCATTAGAATTGCGGCGGAGGACGGCGGAGGTGGATTTTCTGAGGGTCAGTAGCATTATAATCTCGACGTAGGACGGCGAAGGTAAATTTTTTTAGGGTCAATAGCATTAGAATCGATTGGTTTCTGAGGCTCAATGGTATTGATTTCTGAGGGTATTTTTGTAATTTATGAGTTAACAGATTTTGTTAGTTTTGGATGGAAACTTGCTAGTGGTAATTTTAAAAAGCAATTTTGCTATTAGTAAATATCACCACAAAATTGTAGTTTTGGGTAAAAACCCCTTCTTTTTACTGGTATTGTTGCTTAATCTGTACTTTTATAATAGAAATTGGCTTTTTAGCAATTTTTTTTTTAATAAAAGTACCAAATTAATTTTGAAATATTAAAACATGGAAAATGCCAAAGAGCACAAAATTTTATATCGAAAAGTGTATACTAAATACAGTAGAACCTTTATAAATGAATGATGTCGGGACCATGAAAAATTATTACTTTAGGGGGTGGCGACGTGAGTCTCTGAACTTGGTGACGTGATCTCCCCTGATCTCTCGGAACTTCTCATCCTCGTCGGAATCTCAACTAGCATCTTTCTCTTTCTTACTGTCTTGGCCCGTCACATTTGCTTTTCGTCGTCATCGACTTCATCTGCGTCGAATCCTACAAAGGCCATGAACAAGATTCGGCGGGGATTGGTTCCGATCCAAGCTTGTCGCGGTTGATGTGGAGCCTTCATGGCTGCTTTTTGATGCGTTGTTGATCTAGAGAGAGAGAGAGAGAGATTGTATTTGGTTGTTTTGCCTCATCAAATCACCGTATTCTCTCTACAAATAGCTACTATCTTTTTTTAAATTGCTTACTGCTTAGGAGAGTTTATATATATTGAGATCGGCATTGAAGAGAGACCCAGAACACACAAATCACTCATTCCTATGATCACTGTGTGTTGTCCACAACTGTAATAAAGGTATGTTATTACATTTAATCTATACTATTATTAAAGAAATATGTTTTGTTAGTTAAAATGTCTGTGAAAATACGACTACACCCTTCAACTATAGGTTATGTTAAAATCGATTTTAATAAATAAAGAACAAAATAGTAAAAGACAAAATAATATTCAGAAATATTCTAATTTGTTTTCCCCCACAATCTCTCTGTAACTTCTCCCATAACTTTCCACTTCTCCCTCTATAACTTCCAACTCTCTGTTTTATTTTAATTTTTTTTTCAAATCAATTTCCACACACATAGTGTGTGGGGTGTGTCTAGTTATACTAATATATTGTTATCAAGAGGAATAAGTGGAATATTATTAATTAGTGATCACCTATGAGAGTAGAAGTGGGGTCGTTTTTATGAGAATGATATGGCTTAGTTCTCTAAAGCTCTCATGAATGTGGAAATTGTTCGGGACCAAAATAAACACAATGAAATAAATCATAGTGTATTAGAATAAGAGATAGTGTGAATTATTGTCTTGATTTACACAAACAATGAATAGTTCAAATTAAGGTCTTCTATAGCTACTATGTCACCAAGTAAATCTGATAGGTCTTCACTATGAAAGGTTCAAGTCCATAAGACACCTGATCAAATTCATCTCTTGCTCGCTTGTACTCTCTATTTCTTTGTCATTCCTAGTCATTTTCATTCATGTGGCAGATAGTTGGAAATTATACTAATAATAGCCAATATATGTGAATGAAAATTTGAATTGCTCATGACCTTTCCATTTGAAAGGGTACATGTCTTATTTCCAATAAGTGTATAGAAATTAGTTTATCTTCAAATAGATAATGGTTCACTTAGGGTTCTACATAAACCCATAATCAATCTCCTTAAAGATGCAGTAATCAAGTTAAACAAGAGTAGAAAGATCAAGAGTTCATCATCATTCCTTATATAAGTCTTCCTCGTGTCAAGAGAGTACAAGAATTTATGGTTCGCTAGAGTCCAAAATCGCAGTGCTTCAATTTTGGATCATTGATTGTTTTATTTTATAAGGCAAACACCCGTCGAACTACAAGTACAAGGGTAGGGGCAAAATTTGTCTTTAGTAAGTGCATTTGGCATACCTCAGTCGGAAAATCAAGTCAGTCGTTTCCTTTTTTTATTGATGGTTTTATAATATTCAAACACTTTTGCAGTTCTTTGCTTGCAATCCTAGTAGTATATTGTTATGTTTCTTACACTCCTTATTAAATTTTCTGTTATAATTTTTTTTATTACATATATGATTGTTCCCCAACAATATGTATTGCATATCATCTGGAAAGGTAGAAAACTTGAGAACTAAGGAAGTAAGTTTTTGGACAAAATATTTGTTACACTCTAAATTTTACAACTAAAAACAGTTTTGTCCCTCAGTTTTCAAATTAAACTGAATAATCCTTAATTTTTTAATTCTCGACAATTCAATCCATTCCGTCCAATAGATCCATTATATGAATGACATGACAAACTTTATGACACATTATCTAATCTACATCAGCTATTGGACGTGAAAATAACAAAAATACCCCCATTTGAAATCAAACTTTTTTTTTTCCTTCCGTGAGATGCTTTTTCCTTGGCTCGTTTCTCCTTTTTTTTTTTTCCCTCACTCTCTCTAACCAACTAGCTCTAGATCCTAATTCATTCTATGAAGACCTAGCACACAATCCTAATCCTCCCTAATAAAACCAAAACACTAACAAATAAATATATACAAAAAGCAAGTATATATACAAATAGAGATCAACAAAAGCTTATTGGACTTAAATTCACCCTTTCACTTCTTGCTTTGCATTCCCACATAGCATGATCCCAGAAAATCCATTGGCACACTTAAAAGTATTTTACCCTTTTTTTTCCTTTAAATTTGTAAGTAGTTAAGTAGGAAATAATTTTTTTTACAAAAAATAAAGGAGGTATAAATAGCAAATTTGGAGGTGTAACTAGAACCACTAGAAAAAAATTGGGAGAGAAAAAAGAAAAAAAAAAAAAACAAAAGTTAAAGAAAAATAATAATAATAAATAAAATTTAGTCTGAGTATTTTGTCATTTTAACGTCCAATAGCTAATGTAGACCTGATGACGTGTCAAAACGTTTGCCATGTCAGCCGAATAGCGTATATATTGGACGGAATAGACTAAACTGTCGAGAAATGAATGATTAAGGACCATTCAGTTTAATTTAAAAATCGAGGGACAAAATTGTTTTTTCGGGATAAAATTTAGGGTGTAACAAGTAATTTGTCCTCAGTTTTTTTACAGTTTTGCAACAAAGATCAACATTAATTGTCTTAACTTTGAAATTTCCAACACTTTAGTTGGGGATTTCATCTATTGGAGCATCAGCCACAACCATTTTGAGTATTAACATACTAAGTAGTCATCCTAAGTCTTTGAAAAGAACCAACAATAAAATGATCAAGAGTTACAAATATCTAGCTAGAAGTTTAGTGATCGAAGTCTAAGTTTGAAAACTTAGAGGATTCTACCTAATGATCAAGAATTACTCGGCATTTCATTATAAAAAAATGTTTTTTTGAACGCTCCACAACTTACTAAATAGCTTAAATTTAATCTTACTCATATCATGAACTGTACAGTCTTCTTATGGTTCTAGATTGTTCCGGATCAGCTCTCACTCCAATCAATATCAATTAGTGGCTCAAAGACCTCGTAAAAAGTTTCTCTCATCATCAGGTCTCGTGTGTTCATGTGATCCAAAGAGTGATCTACTAGCAGAAGGCATCATATGCACAAGTTTGAAGACCTTAAAACCTCAAGACACCATCCATGAAACTTAGTGGCTGTAAACCGAAACAACTTCCAATTTCCAGTCTTTTTAACTATAGACCCCGGTACAACCTTGAAAATGATCTACCTAAAGATCATTGATCTCATGTACGAACAATTAAGATTGAATGACCTAGATGCATCATGACCCAATATGAACAGACAAATATGAGTGGAGGATCTGAATTCCCATATAAGTTTCCACAAAAGATTCATATACTCAGACATATCAATCATGGAAAGATAAGTAGGTTTAACAGTGCAACACCCATTAGAAGTTGCTAAAATTATGTTTACCGAACATAAAAGTTTTCAATTTACTGCTGATTATTTGTGTAATCCAAATTATCGATACAAATAATAATTAAATAAAAATAAAAATAATAATAATAATAAAATATATATATATATATATATATATATATATATATATATATATATATATATATATTACAAACCTGAAATGGTTTTCCAATAAAACCCCTAGCATAATACCCATTAGAAGTTAAACCCTTCCCTCCCTATTTTTGCTCTTCCCTTTATTTTGAGGTCGGTGACGAACCTGAAAAACCCCTTTTTAACGTTCAAATACAAATTCTCTGCAAAACCCTAGAATTCAAAGTCCATGTTTACTTAGACGAACCACGCTCCAGGATCTGAAAAATCACACAACAATGGGTCGCCCGGAGCCTTGCGTCTTGTTCGCCCAGACCTTCATCCACCCCCATCTCGACGAATACGTCGACGAGGTCAAATCTCAATCTCTCCCTCCCCAGTTTCAATTTCAATCCTACTTTCTCTAATTACGTCTATTTTCACTGTAAATCTTATGCCCATTGTGTTCTTGGATTAATTTGGCTCCACAATTTGTATAAATTTGTTGAATTTGTTCGAGTTTGAGTGCTACTGATTGGAATTGGATTATTGTTGTTTAGGTTTTGTTTGCTGAGCCGATTGTAATCACTGCTTGCGAGTTTCTTGAGCACAACACTTCGTCGGCGTCGCAAGCAGTGCCGCTTCTAGGGTAAGGGTCTCTCTTACTTATGCAATTGTCTTTTTTTTTTTTTTTTATAGCTTGAATGTTTGTTTGAGAATTTTAGCTTAGGACTGAACTTGTTTATGCTAGCCAGTAGAGTCGGAATTTGCAATTAGTGACAATATTTAGGGCACAGTCTGAGAATTGGATACAGGTACTTGGCAGTCATCTCCCATTTGGAGGCATTAGTGTTTTTTGTTTTGTTTTTTTATTATTTGAAACAATACCAATGATAACATGACAGGGCGGTTATTTAGGGTTTACACTGGTTCTCAAACATATTGCATCTTGGATCATAGCATTGCATTACTTGAAATTGGATCTTGAATATGATTGATTTTCATGAAAGCAGTGAGAATTTTGTACTTTTCATAGTTAAGTTTGATATCGGTTAATGGTCAATGGGTGGAACGTGGTAGGCTTATATTTGGTGCAGTTGCTAGTTGGTTTTGGATGTTTACTGACAAAGGAGTAGATAAGTTATTGCCAGATTTCTGAGAGAAGGGGAAAAGGGAGCAGTTGATGAAGTTGGAATTAGTTTCAGGATTTAACAGAAGATAAGGTTTAGTTGTTGGAAATTTGGTTAACATACAAGAGGAATGTCAACTGATTAGGGAATTGGAGTTTCGCATGCTGTTTTCTGAACTTCTGGCCTTGATGCTAAAATATGGAAATTCTATTTGGTGTCGATATGCCTTTTAAAAGTATTCACTATCCTTGGTTTCGGGATAGGGATAGAACTAGAGTTCTGAAAGATAAACGGCTCTCCTTTGATTTCATTCCTGCACTTTGTTACTGATTTGTTTTGGAAAGTTTAACTTCATGAGCGCAAATGGCAGTGAGTGAAAGACGTTATTGTCTATTTTTCCTGATGGAAATGTTTTCTTTTATCTGTGGTTAAATGTGCCTTTGGTTAAGAGGGGACTCGTGCAAAATTATTTTTTTGGGAAATATTGTGTATTTAGCTGTATTCTGGGTGTTTTGTCTTGTTGTGTTTCTATTATCTCATTTTATTCCTTCTTTCCAGGGGAGGAGCTTTAGTTTGATAATAATGTTCGTTGTGTTGTCTGTAGTGGCAAAAACAGACAATTAAGTTGTATTAGTGGTTGCTTACATTAGAAGTGGACTTCTTCTTTGCTGCTCAGCATTATTTGTGCATTCTTTCTGGCATCTTAAAATGAAGTATCCATTTCAAGAAGCCAATTCTCTACTTTTCTTCTGCTGTCTTTAAATACAAGCCGTTTCTTTTCCAAAATGATTAAAATAAATAAATGAAGATCCATTTCTTTTAAAAAATAAAATCAATAGGCCTTCTATCTCTTGAAATGCCACATTATTTTGTATAGGCCTGGTATTAACTTTTGGATACTAACCTTCAATGATGCTTGATGATGATGCATTACTATCGTGTTCTGAATTGCTACTTTTGTTTACAGGGCTACTTTACCCCCTTCATTTGCTTTGGAGGTATTTGTACAATGTGAGGGAGAGACAAGGTTCAGGCGCCTCTGTCAGCCTTTCCTGTATTCTCCTTCATCCGCAAATGTGCTAGAAGTAGAGGTAATTGATCATTTTATACCCAATTATAATTCCTGATGGATGCTATCCTTATTGAGTGCCTTCAGATTAGGGATGGCTCATTTTGAGCTGATGAATATTTAACTTTTTTGCTTAATAAGTGATTGATTGGGTCACTAAAGGTGTAAAATTTGTATACCCGGAAAGTTTGTTTGTGTTGATAAGAAAGATATACTTAATTTGACATGTGAAAGGGTGCAGACAAAATGGATGAGAAGTCCTTCAAGCAGATACTTGAATAATTGGTACGCCAAAAAATCTAGAAACACAAGGAAGAAACTATTATTCAGTCAAGACGATTTAGGATTGACGTATAAAATCTGTCTAGTGAAGCCTTTCTTTTCTTGTTCGTTTTAGCTGAGTTGATCAGTTGTCCGCTAGAAAATATGTAGTTATTATAGCAACTATGGATATCTACTTTTTTTATTTTTATTTTTATTTTTATTTTTTATTTTGTGTGTGTGTGTGTGTGTGTGTGTCAATACAAGAAGTGGGCTTTGAAACAGATGCTTCATTTTTTCCTTCCATTGTTTGTGCTTGGGGGAGAGCAGGAGAGGTTTCTATAAATGTATTGCCATGCTATTAAAGAATTTAATTTAAATGTTTTTTTTTCTTTCTTTCTAAGAGGTGGCTACATATATAAAAAACGACTTCCATTGATGTGGAGGCATATAAACACAACGTCGTATATTAAATATCTGATTGAAATACTTTTGTCTGAACCTTTTTGGATTGGTAGGTGTACCTAGTTATTAATAACGATTGATTGTCTCCTTATTTAATGTACACATATCCACACGCACACACACGCACACACATCTCTGCTTTTATCATGTTCATTATACCGCTGCTTCTCAGAGTATCTCGTTTCTCACAGAATTCATACTTTTCTGCAGGCTGTTGTAACTAATCATCTGGTTGTAAGGGGGAGCTACCGTAGTCTTAGTTTGGTTATATATGGAAATACAGCAGAAGATCTGGGGCAGTTTAACATTGAATTTGATGATAGCTCCATAACTAATCTTGTTAGCTCTGCTGAGGGAAAGCTTGAAGACCTCCCTCTGGCTTTACATTCAACGAATCGGACAATTGAGGATTCACTATCAGCTCTGAATACTTTATCTTTACCTGTCACAGCATCAGATTTATCTATTGAAGTTAAGCAATTATTACAGCTGACGTTGAAGATTTGTGAGCTGCCCAATCTAGGGGATGCATTGCATAAAGTAGTTAGCACTGTAGTGTCAGCCGCCACTTGTTATGTGACTTGCTCCTGGGGCAGATCTAGTGACTGTGAAGAGCTACACAAGGTTATTTGTGAGGGTAGAACAGAGCTTATTCAGCTCTATAAATCCGTTAAAGAAGAATCAGGGACTGCATCAGCTGAATCATTGGAAGACTGCGATTTTTTTGTCTCCGAGGCTGATTTAGTAACTTCCAAACAGTTGGTGGATTGTTTGAGCCAGTTCTTCTGCTTTAATACAGACATTTCAAGTATTGTGCATCATCAACTTCCACAGGTGAATGAGAAACAGTTTTCTTCACTTGCATACTATTTCACTTTTTTAGTATACAACCATACAACTTATAGAAACAATTACATGTGCTCCTCTCTCTCTCTCCCCCCAATCTGCTAGCATATCGACATTTCATATGATCAATATTTGATCTTATATTTTAATTTTCAGGATACAAATGTCATGCTGGGGCTGAGTGTGGCTCTTCTTTTGTGCTCTCGAAGAGAGAGCTGCTTTCACTTTGTCAGCTGTGGGGGAATGGAGCAGCTTGTACATGTCTTCAGTCATGACAAGCAGAATTCTACCGCGACGACATTACTTCTACTTGGTGTTATTGAGAAGGCTACTCAGCATTCTTTTGGCTGTGAAGGATTTTTAGGTTGGTGGCCTCGTGAAGATGAAAACATTCTATCTGGTGTCAGTGATGGTTATAGTAGATTGTTGAATTTGTTGCTGCAAAAACAACGTCACGATGTTGCTTCATGTGCAACTTATGTCCTTCATCGCCTTAGATTTTATGAGGTCACTTCAAGATTTGAGGTATACTTGCAATTTGGTGAGGCTGCTTGTGGTTCCACATGCGTACATGTGACTTAAATCAGTTAGTTTCTTATGGTAATTCATTCCTTGCAGTGTGCAGCTTTGTCTGTATTGGGAGGTCTCTCTACAAGTGGTAGGGTCACGAGTGATACATTGGACATGCTTATCTGTGCGAAATTGCAACTGAAAAAGCTATTGGTCAGTCAAATTTTTATTTTTTTTTTAATTTTTGTTTTTGTTAGTATTTGAGTCCTGTTTATCTTTTTAGGTCAAAATTAGATGTTAGTGTAGTTCGTATTCACTGACAAGAATTACTGCAGAAATTGATAACTTCACGTGATCCAATTGAAGATCCTTCCCCAGTTGCTACCGCAACCAGAAAATTGATTATTGGTCAAACTGAAGGTTTGTTGTCATATAAAGCATCCAATAACTTGATTGCTTCATCAAATTGTTGTTTCTCAAATCGGGATATCGACTTGTATTTGCTGGAACTTCTCAAGGTATGTCTCCCTGTATGACTTTCAAAATCCTTCTCTGGTTCTAAGAAAGGGTAATCTATTATGTATCTATTTTGTTTCATTTTTCAAGATTATTTAAAAACCTATGGTTGGGTGGAGAGAGAAGACCTTTGGGAGAGAGTAAGCTCTGGGCATCCTTATGGGCTTCTACTTCTGAGAATTTCAATGATAATCTTTCATCCATTATTCTTAACTGGGAAGCAGCTGTAGTATAAGCCACTAAGCTTTGATTTAACATTAATAAAATGAGCTGATAAGCCTTTAGCCCTAGCACCCCTCGTTAGTTATTTAAAGCGGACAGCTTGTCCGCCTTCTGGCTCTCCATTTAGGGGCCTAATTTGTAGTTGAACTCTATATCTAATGTGTTGCATCATGGCCTATCTTTGGCCCAGTCTGAAGATCTCATTGAAATCAAAATTCTGTGTTAAACCCTCCATGGGGTTCTGCATCAGAAATTTAAATTTGTTGCTAGTTCCTTTACTCTATTCTATGGAAGGAATATGTTCTGCAATATGCTTAATAATTTAATTACCTTCAATACAGGAGCGTGGATTTCTTCCTCTAGCAGTTGCTCTATTGTCATCATCCATACTACGCTCGGAAGCAGGACGTGCTATGGACATATTTGTGGAAATTACATCATCTATTGAGGCCATTATTCTTTCCCTTCTGTTTTGTCGTTCAGGTCTGTCAAAGTGCTTGTAATGATTTTTTATTTTTATTTTTTCAATTTTTTTATATTCATCGTCGTAGTTAATCACATTGCATGCTTTTGTTGCTCAGGCCTAATTTTCCTGCTACAGCACCCTGAACTTTCTGCAACTATAATAAATGTCCTAAGCGGTGGTGATAATGTGAACAAGGATGTGTGTCTTCCTCTTCGATATGCATCTGTTTCAATTTCCAAAGGATTCTTTTGCGTTCCTCAGGAAGTTGGAATGATTGTTGGGATGCACTTGAGGGTGGTAGGTACCTTTTGGTTTCTTTCTCTAATACAGACTTTCCGCTTAGAGAGCAACTCTAATGCTTTTGTACAGGTTAACGCCATAGATCGTTTGCTTACTGCGGTTCCAAACACTGAAGAATTTTTATGGGTGTTGTGGGAATTATGCGCTCTTGCAAGGTCAGACCGAATTCATTTTGCTGATCGTGAATACTCAATGGCCCAATGGATTATTGATGGTCTTAACGATTTTTTGCTTGATTTGCAGGTCTGACTGCGGACGCCAGGCACTCTTGGCTTTGGGATATTTTCCAGAGGTACTGTTTAGGATTTTAGGGGTTCTGTTGGATATACTTGTGAGGACTATATTTGTTTCTTAGTTGAGTTGCATTTGGATCGGAAGACCTCTGATCTGGGGATTTTGTAATTACTTTATAGATAAATTGCTCAAATGGAACTCTAAGAAAACATAAAATTTAGTATTTGCAGTAGAAGAAAGTGAAGAAAAAGTAGTCTTTTGCAGTATATGCAAATCAAGTGATTCTCTTGTTTGGTAATAATAATTATATTTAATGACTTATAATCTGGCAACGGGTTTGGCGAGCTCTCTTATTGAAGTTTTTGAACAATTTCCTTTGCTGAAGACAGTTTATACTTACATTAGGCTGCCTTGGATTGATTTTCTTTTAATGTAACACAGGGTGACAAACACAAATGTTGCAATCTACATCTGTGTGGTGTCTGACTGATTCTAATAATCTAATAATTCTTGAGATATATGATCTATTTTCTTCAAGACGCTCTTCGTTTCTTTCACACAGTTTATTGACAACCAAATACGTACTTTTGTAGGCTGTTAAAATTTTGATTGAAGCATTACATTCTGCCAAGGAACCGGAGCCGCTTGCTAAAAATAGTGGTTGTCAACTTGCTCTATCTCTAAAAGTTAAATTTGAAAACTATGTACTTTTAGTTCTGCTTTACTCAGTTAAACAATTCTGGATGTTCAGGAGCATCACCGTTAAATCTTGCGATCTTTCACTCAGCTGCCGAGATTTTTGAAGTTATTGTTTCTGATTCAACTGCATCTTCTCTTGGATCCTGGATTGGACATGTTACGGAGCTCCACAGGGCTTTATGTTCCTCTTCTCCAGGGTCAAATAGGAAGGATGCTCCCACACGGATGTTGGAATGGATAGATGCTGGAGTAGTGTATCATAAAAATGGAGTTACAGGTCTTTTACGATATGCTGCTGTGATTGCTTCCGGAGGAGATGCCCACTTGACTTCAACCATTCCTTTAGTGTCAGATATAACAGATGCAGAAAATGTTATTGGAGATTCTTGTGGGGGTTCAGATGTCAATGTTATGGAGAATCTGGGAAAGTTCATTTCTGATAAGACTTTTGATGGTTTGACTCTTCGTGACTCTTCTGTAGCACAGTTGACAACAGCATTTCGCATTTTGGCTTTCATTTCAGAGAACTCGGTATGTGATTTTCTATTCCTCGAGTGTATTGCTAGATAGATTGCTTGGCTCATGTTGTTTTGTGAATGCAGACTGTTGCTGCTGCTATATATGATGAAGGAGCAATAGCAATAATATATGCAGTTCTGGTCAACTGTAGGTTTATGCTTGAGAGGTCCTCAAACAGTTATGGTATGTTTGTTTGTCTTTTTTTTTTATATAAATTATTATTATTATTATTATTACCACAACAACAATTTCACACATTTGATACAAAGTTTGGTCACCAAACAATTTTCACTGACCCAGGCTCATCATGATTCAATTGATTTAGCACCAAACTGGCATTCTATAACACTCACTGATGCATTTAGTTTTATGTTTGTTTGCCTTTTTGTCTGTCATCTTATATATTGGCCTCTTTATCAACTCTCTCTCTCTCTCAAATATATATACAGGCCCCTTCCAACGAGGGATCCTCCATTTTGTTCATTTTGAGGGATTGATCATTTAACATACTTTTCTATCACATATTAACATCTCCACCGTTCAACTTTCATGTTTATATGAGTAGATCATATCTGAAAATTTTCATTCAATTTGATAATCGTTAGAGCATTCAAAATTGAAATTTACAAATAAAAACATGAACGGTTCAGCTTTGACAAATTTCATACGTCCATATGTATACATATATTTCGAAACCTGCCTAGAAAGGGTAGTGACCAAGCCTAGGTTTATTTGTTCAACTAGTGACATAATGAGTATGTATTATCAGTCATTGAGTGAAACATTAATTTAATTTTGACAAACAAGGATATATTATTGAATCTTTATTAAAAGATATGGACTCTGTAAAGGTATGTTCTCCAAGTCTTTTGTATTCATTTATTCACTTGTCTTCTATAGAGTAATGATACATCCTGTAATGTTTCGCCCCTTATATAAAGTAAGAAAATGCTGCGTGTGTAGCATATTATACCTTTTACAATTATTACACAACAAACTGGTTAGCTGAACCTAGTTTGCTGGGTCTTCCTAATTGAGATATCCTTGGGGTCCATCTCAGGGAGCGTATATTGTAGTCATCCTAAAGTAGAATCAAACCGATTAGGACCGACCTGGTTCAACTGACTGGTTTGGCCTGGGGGTAAAACATTGCTCTCTTCATATTGGGAGATGCAATTTCTGTCTCTGGCTTATATATCCTTCTGATTTGCAGTATAGCATTTGTTTGTTCTTTTATTGAAATGAGAAGAATAAGATATGGTTTGACCTATAGGATTTGAAGCTGATAAATAAGCGAATTCTTTAGTTCGTATGGGTTCCCTCCTCCCATTGGGATAGTTTCTTGGCCATATACTCTCTTTGCTTGAAAGGGCGAGATCTACTTGAAATCACAACTTTTAGGACATTCGTAAAGGGAGAAAACAAATTACTATCATGACTGTATGCTATGCTTTCTGAGTTCTGTTTGTGCACAAATATGTATCAGGTTGTGTACAGTGTCCACCATAATTACTGTATCAATTGTCATCTTTCTCACTTGTTGTCAGTTGTCACTACTTGTCACTACTACTGTGTATTGTATCAAGATCTTTGTGTTCTACCTTTTGTGATATGTTATAGGGCTCCATTTATTTCTCTAACCCCTTATGTTTTTGTTTTGTCTTGAACAGATTACCTTGTTGATGAGGGCACAGAGTGCAACTCTACATCAGATTTACTGTTAGAACGTAATCGTGAGCAGAGTTTAGTTGATCTTCTGGTTCCAACTCTTGTGTTGTTGATCAATTTATTGCAGAAATTGAAGGTTTGTTTCATTAAATCCTAGCCTCCATATGATTGAGTTTTATTACGGGGTGCTTTTTTAGAATGAGAGAAGGATTATTATTCTTCTACGGACTTTGTGGATAATTATTACAATCTTGGTGTTCTTAAAACCCATATGCCAGATCCTTAAATCTTGATGATTTGTTTGCAGAAAACCACATTACGTCTAATAGTTGTGGTTGAATAGAAAATTACATGAAATGGTGTTACTATGTAAAAGTTTTAGGATGTCTACTATTGGCTTTGAAATTAATAGATTTCAAATTAGGATGTTTGCATGTTAGATAATCATGAACTTTGAATTCTACTCCTGAAATCTGGGTATTAAATGAAAGGACACCCAAGCTTGGTATTGATTGTTTTTGTACTACGTATGCTTTATTAGTTTGTTAAAATGTGGACTTAAATTTGTAGGAGGTACAAGAGCAGCACCGGAATACTAAATTGTTGAATGCGCTTCTACGATTGCACCGAGAAGTAAGGTAACTGGCCATCCTCCTTTGTCTTCTTCCTTCATATTTGTCTTTGTTTGCATACAATTTGACTCAATTATTCCCTTGTAGTCCGAAATTAGCTGCATGTGCTGCAGACTTATCCTCTCCTTATCCTGATTCTGCCCTTGGGTTTGGAGCTATCTGCCATCTTCTTGTTTCAGCGCTTGCTTGTTGGCCAGTCTTTGGCTGGACTCCTGGTCTTTTCCACCATCTCCTTGCTAGTGTTGAAGTTACTTCCTTTCTGGCCTTGGGTCCAAAGGAAACATGCAGTTTGCTATGCCTTCTGGTACGTGAAGTTTCAGTTCATTTTTTCTTTTGTTTTGATGATCATGTTGAACTGTCTTCATACACGAGGGACAGTAATATGGAACATTTTATTAGGAGCATGTCATAGGCGGGCATAGCTCTTCCCTATGATGCATGGATACACCTAAAAAGTTACTACGCGATATTAGGCTCAGATATGTGTTTGATACCTATAAACACGTCCGTTACTTTTCTTAAACTTTGACTTTTAGATACACCTGAGATAATGCATACAGCATAGTGCAGACAAGATGGCGTCTTAAAATTTATAAAATGCAAAAATACAACTTTGTCATTTTAGATATTCCGAACCAGAAAGAGGTTTAGGGTTTTTGTTTGTGTTGAAGTTGAAAACAAACAATTAAGAAGAGAAGCAATAGATATTGATAAGCATTATCAGCATCGTTTCCCCCATCCTTCCATGGTGTTCTGCTGTTAAGCGGAAAAGAGCTTTTCTCTTTTAGAAAGAGAGGCTTGGAACTTAATGCAATAATGCACTATATGGATGCATCCAGTTGTCGCAATTTAAAGCTTATTTATTAGAGCAAGCTTATATATATATATATCATATCTTATGTAAATCTTTTTAATTGCCGTATCCTATTTGTATCGTATCTTGTTTTATTTATTTATTTTTTGCCGTATCCACTTATCGTGTCATATCAGATCATATCCTGTACCCCGTATGCAGTACCCATATCAGTGAATCATAAGCTTGAGCATACAAAAAAGCTCTGATTTAGCTTGCCTGGCCATTTTAACACCTTAACAAGCTTGTTGCATTATATAATCTTCTGCAAGCGATCACTGTTGGCTCATGGACCCACATAAGTCATAACTACCAGTGCCACCTCCATTCTGGGGTTATCTTTACCATGCACCTAGTGTATTGCACCAAAGAGAATAGTGAAGGGTCATTTTATATTGATTATTTTTTAACGTGATTGTCTCAAGAACTAGTTTAATCTTCTATTTTGTTATAAATGAGTGATTGATTACCATGGGTAGTTATCTTTCTGATGCTTTTCATTTAGTAAGATATTAAATGTTGCATATGTTTGCCTCTAAAGTGACGATCATGTTTTTTAAATTCTTCACCTTTTGTTTTTTTTCTTTCCTTTTTCTGCCATTGCAAGAATGATTTATTTCCAGAAGAAGGGGTCTGGCTCTGGAAAGATGGGATGCCTCTGCTGAGTGCCCTTAGAAAATTGTCTGTTGGGACGCTTTTGGGTCCTGAGAAGGAGAGACAGGTCAACTGGTATCTGCATCCTCCAAATCTTGAGAAGTTGCTGAGCCAATTCACACAGCATCTGGACAAAATAGCCCAGATTATACAACATTATGCTATTTCTGTATGTTGTATCTTTTGAATATAGTTGCTGGTTATTTTACCTTATATTTTTTAGCTAGAACCAATTAAAAAAAGGCTAGGTAGTATGTGCTTTCATTATGATATATCTTGCATAACTAGTGATATTTCTTTAAATAGGAACTGGTTGTCATTCAAGACTTGCTTCGAGTTTTTGTCATTCGCGTTGCTTGCCAGAAAAGTGAAAGCTGTTCTGTACTTCTACGGCCCATATTCTCATGGATTCTTGATCATGCTTATGAGTTGTCTTCTCCGTCAGATATGGATGCTTATAAGGCAAGGGTGCTGCAACAGTTTTCTAGCTAGATTAATTTCGTTTGTTGTGTTTGTTTGTTTGTTTCTTCTCTCTGATATATTCTCTTTTCAGGTTTATAAATATCTTGATTTCGTTGCCAGCTTATTGGCGCATCCACGTGCCAAGGTTTGGTTTGGTTTTGTTTTGTTTTGTTTCTGATTTAAGCACATATTTTTCTAATACTTGTTCTTTCCTTTTCAGGCACTATTGTTAAAGGAGGGTGTCATTGGAATGCTAACTAGAGTGCTCGATAGGTGTTTAGGTACCATCGATACAGATAGCATAACGATCCTAGCTGGTAGAAGTTCCGCCAAATCTGGATTTCCTGTGCTTTGTTGGTGCCTCCCTGTATTCAAGTCCTTCTCACTGATTTCCGTTTCTCAAGCAAGTCTACACAATGATCTGTGAGTATATATTATGCGCATATATCATCACGTTTTTATTTATTCAAG
This sequence comes from Potentilla sterilis, assembly GCA_963682095.1. Lineage (NCBI taxonomy): Eukaryota > Viridiplantae > Streptophyta > Magnoliopsida > Rosales > Rosaceae > Potentilla > Potentilla sterilis. The sequence continues at coordinate 54,016,442 of OY821754.1, forward strand.
ATGATACAGATTAATCATCTATGTGCTAAAACTTCATTGGATAACCCTAAACAGGCACAAGTTCGCAAATGTGGGTACTGAAGATTCTATAATGATTTTAAAATATCTCCTCAGGTTTTTTCAGGTAACTTGCTCCTTATGTGGTGATTAATGAATTTGCTGTGCATGAATAATCAAGATACATCTGACAATTTTATCTGGTTAAACCAGCCTAGCTGGGAGGCTTATCCCAGAAAAGTTAAGTTGTTACTTCTGTATATATGAAATGCACTTTAGCACGAAGGTGCTAGCTACCTTCCTTCATGTAGTCCATTAATCCACTGGGTTAATACTGTGTCTAACAAAAAAAAAAAAACCAATGTGCTTGAGCGGAGTCACGGTTTTGCACTTTGTGTGATGACTTATACAGTATTAGAACTATTATTGTGAGAACTGAGTACATTAAATTTTAGAATGTAACTCTTATCTAGAGGAGGTAAAACGTAAACTTCTTATTTCCTTAGTTTATGCTGATAGTAGCCTCAGGTTTTGTCAGGTAACTTGCTCCTAATGTTGTGATTAATGAATTTGATATGCATGAATAATCAACATACATCTGAAAATCTTTATCTGGTTAAACCAGCCTAGCTGGGAGGCTTATCGCAGAAAAGTTAAGTTGTTACTTCTGTATATTTGAAATGCATTTTAGCATGAAGGTGCTAGCTACCTTCCTTCATGTAGTCCATTAATCCACTGGGTTAATACTGTGTCTACAAAAAAAAAAAAACAATGTGCTTGAGCAGAGTCATGGTTTTGCGCTTTGTGTGATGACTTATACAGTATAAGAACTATTATTGTGAGAACTGAGTACATTAAATTTCAGAATGTAACTCTTATCTAGAGGAGGTAAAACGTAAACTCCTTATTTCCTTAGTTTATGCTGATAGTAGCCTTGTTTACCAGGTTCTTTCTACTGGAAAAGAATTACTTGCATGCCTTACTGCTTTCAAAGAACTAGGTACTTGTAATGAAGGCCGAAGTGCTTTGGCAGCTGCTTTTCATTATATTCCCGAGGATCGTGAAGCATATAAAGGGCACGGAAATGATGGAAATGGCAGCAGTTGTCTTTTTAATGAATCTGAATGGAGAAAGTGTCCCCCTTTGTTATGTTGCTGTAAAACTTTATTAAGATCAGCTGGTTCAAAAGACGGTTTAGCAATTGATGCTGTCAAAGCACTATGCATGGGATCTTTGTGGTTCTGCCTTGATGGGGAAAGGTGATTTCTCTTACCTTGCTGGTTAGATTATTGATTTGTAGTTAACTTGTTATATCCTTAGATTACCATTGTCATTTTAATCACATATTATCAAGATTTAGTTGCCTTTTACCATAAAACTGTATTGTCTTCCTCATGCTTGTTAGTTTATACGATGTTGAAATATTAGTTGCAATTTATTGGACTGTTTCAAATACTTCCAAGAGTTAACAGCAATAGAAGATAGAACAGACTTTAGACTAGTCATAGTATTTGGAGTTTGTTGCTCACAATGCTAGGATGATGTTTGCTAGATAGTATTATTTGATTCTTCACATTTAATTGAGATTCCATTTTGGGCAGTGAAAGATATTGCTGGAGAACACTGTTATTCTATTTTATGGTTCTATACTTATTATTTCATATTTGTGTTTGTGTGTGCGTGTGTGCGTGTGTGCCCGCTTGCGCTTGTTTTTGTGTGTGTATGTATGTAAAGAACCTGGGTAACAACTCATGTTCTTATGCTGAATATTATGTACTCCTGAGTACATTCACAAACAACTCATGTTCTTTTCACTATATGCAACATAATATTCATTTATCAGTAGTACAGTAATCAAGTCTGATTTAATTGATTGCTTCTTAAGATCCTCCTTGTATGCCAGGAGGTTACTATTATTGTAATTACAAAAATATTTGATTTGTCCGTTGAATCTCTATGATTCACCCCACTTGGGTCCTGTACATATTCACTTTTATAGTTTTTTGCTCCATATATGCAGTTTTTCCATGTTTTGTGTATGATGCTTTAATTAATAATGTCAGCAGCTAGACTTATGGTTTGCTCTTATTAGATTGGATCCAGACAGGGTTACTGCGGTGAAGTTCCTTTTTGGTCTTCCTGATGATATAGGCTCAACAGATGGTGTTGCAGAAGAAAACTTGAACTACATTCATGAACTAATCTCTGTGCTGACGACAATAGCTGATGACTATGTTGCTGATTCTGATATTCATATCCCCTTGTACGAGGTATAGCTGATCTTGATTTTGATGTTCTCAGGAGCTTCTTTTGTTCGTATAATATGATCATGTCTGACATCTTCAATATCAATGGACAGGTTTTAGAATCCGCGAAGTCATTAATGCTGTTGTTGCAGAAGCCTAGTTCTTTGTTGAAGATGGATGAGATATTTTCTAGTGATAGTGTGCCTGTACCACCAAATGTTGTTTTTTCTTCAAAGATACATCTAATCTTAGATGGTGGTGCTGAAATGACCGGTGAATATGTTTATCAAGGAGCCCTTGGAGATAAGTTTCAGTGGGAGTGTCCTGAGACATTGCCAGATAGATTGTCACAATCAAATCTTTCTGGTAAGAGAAAAATGTCGTCACTTGATGGCCCAAATAGGCGTGCTAGGGGAGAAAATTCTGTGGCTGAGATTACAACTCAAAATGCATTTTCGAGAGGTTTGAGCTCAACTACTGCCTCCTCTGCTCCTACTCGCAGGGATACTTTTCGGCAGCGGAAACCAAATACTAGTAGACCTCCTTCCATGCATGTTGATGACTATGTTGCAAGAGAAAGAAATGATGGTGTTTCTAATTCCAATGTAATAGCAGTCCAGCGAGTCGGATCGTCTGGTGGAAGACCTCCTTCAATGCATGTGGATGAATTTATGGCCAGGGAAAGGGAACGCCAGAATCCATTGTCAACGGTAGTGGGGGATGCAAAGGTACAGGTGAAGAGTACAACACCTGTTAATGACTCAGCTATGGAGAAGTTCAACAAACCTAAACAATTGAAAGCAGATCTTGATGATGATCTTCAGGGAATTGACATAGTATTTGATGGTGAGGAGTCCGAACCTGATGACAAATTGCCCTTCCCTCAGCCGGATGATAACCTGCAGCAGCCTGCGCCTGTGGTTGTTGAGCAAAGCTCTCCACACTCGATTGTCGAAGAGACAGAGAGTGATATTCACTCCACGCCATTAACATCTAATATGGATGAGAACATGCAAAGTGAATTTTCTTCCAGGATGTCAGTTTCACGTCCTGAAATGCCTTTGACTCGAGAACCAAGTGTTTCTTCAGACAAGAAGTATTTTGAGCATTCTGATGAGTCAAAGAATGCTACACCAGCCAAGGCTTCTAGTGGTTTTGAATCTGCAGCTGCAGCAAATAGTCCTAGATTCCCTGTGTTTGGCTATAACAATTCATCGGGATCTTCTGCACAGTTGCCAGTGGATTCAAGAATGAATCCACAGAATTTCTTTCCAAAGAACAGTTCTCAACATGTTGGTAATGTGCCTTTAGCTACAGGTTCTCCGGGATTTTATGACCCAAGGTTTCTGCCAAATCAACCTCCTTTACCTCCAATGCCGCCGCCCTCAACAGTTGCATCTTTGATATCTCAGACTTCTGATACAGTTCCAAGTCAATCATCCCCATTTGTGAACTCCATGAATGAGGGACAGCAGCCCTCCACAACCTACCAGGTAAGCTCTTTAGGCATGTTCTTTACACTTCTAATTCAGCTCTATTTCTGTTTATCTGCATATGTTAATATGTCTTGATTGCTCTTGGCAGATTCGTTCAGATTATCCTTCTGCATTCAATAACGGTTCTTCATCCAGAAGTTCCATGTCTTCTCCTAGTGGGGCCAGGCCCCCTCCACCGCTTCCTCCTACACCACCTCCTTTTTCATCTAGTCCATACAATTCAACACCCAACAGAACTTCTATTGCCCAGTCTACATTATATAACCAGTCAAGTGTTGGAACAACTGAACTTCCTCAGGGCTCTACTGCAACTTCGGGGACCAGAGTAAATGCCTATTCACCACCTGCCATGGTGCCTCATATGGTTTTCAATAGGCCAGGTTCAAATTCTATGACTGTCTATGGACATGTCCCGACTCAGCTGCAAGGTGACAACCCTAATATGCTGCAGAATCTCTCTGTCCCCCAATCTTCGATGCAGTCTATTCATACCGGTGGTCAGCTGCAGCCACTGCAGCCCCCACAGCTTCCTCGTCCTCCACAACCACCTCAACATCTTAGGCCACCTTCACAACATTTTGAACAGGGTTCTTTGCAGAGCCCTGTTCCAATGCAAATGCTGCAACAACCAATGGTTTCGCCTATGCAGGCTTATTATCAATCCCAACAACAAGAGTTTGCTCATCTACAGCAGCAAGTTGACTATTCCCAACCACAAGTTTTGCCTCAATCAGGGGATGCTTCATCCCAACAGCAGCAAGATCCAGGAATGTCCTTGCAGGAATATTTCAAGTCTCCAGAAGCTATTCAGGTATTTTTACATTATCTATTCAAAGATTTGTGGAAGGACAGAACAATTATTGCAAACTGGAAGTCCTTTTTATGAGGTTTTGTGCTTTGACTTCAGTTTTAAAGGATCTTGTCGAAACCTCCATTTTCGAGTTTCTTTGAATAGATCATGCAAGAACAACTTTTATGCAAATATCTTTTTGGGGGAGTCTGTCTGACCTTGGTCTGTTCTAATTATTTTTTCCTTTCATGACAGTCTCTATTGGGTGACCGTGAAAAACTTTGTCAAGTTTTGGAGCAGCATCCAAAGTTAATGCAGATGCTTCAGGTATTTTTTTTTTTAGTCCTTTTCAGCACCCAAGCTAACTTCTGTTGTGTTTTTGGTATTATATTTTTTATGTGGAAAAAAAAAATTAGGTTTGGTTTGGTGAGCATTTTGATGAAATGATTACTTAGCAGGATTTGGATTTGCCAACAATAATGAAAATTGAGATGAACCAAGTAGATAGAGTTATTAAATGGGATGTGAAACTAAATACTGTAGAATAATTAATTAAAGTCATTTTTCTTGAAGAAACTTGTTGGCCTTTCTATATCTTTCCTACTTTCCTTTGTATATTCTCTAATATAATTTTGCTGAAGTAACCGTATCTTGTGGATTTGGGGCTCCTCCCCATTCCCCTACAGAATGGAGAGAGCTGTTCCATATCTTAGTATTCTGTGTCTTTCAATATAATGTTGGATGAAAAAACAAAATGTAATGTTGCCGGGTATCTGCATCTGTCTTGTATTGGACTCCTCTCCCCTTACAGACTGGGTAGAGCTGTTCCATATTTTTGACCTCATGTGGGGCTTGGCTGGGGACACTCCAGTTTGAAGACCTCGCCTTGTTGCAAGTTAGAAACATGCAATGTAAGAATAGTGCATATGCTGTTCCAAGTCCTTACCCACTAGTTTTGGCTGGTTCTTGTTGTTTAACAGGAGAAGTTGGGCGCACAGCTATAGCAGAATGACATGGATTGTTGAAGTGTCATTTTTTTGAGGAGGGAACTTATAATTGAATTGCTGCATCTACCAATGCCTACGTTTGGAGGAGTTCGTTTAATCAATCATTAGATTTTTGTCCTGTTGAAATTTTGTTGATAATGAACTGTAAATGTGTAATGCACTGTAAATGGTTTGTGTATATTATATTATGTTTTTTCATCCGTCATTATATAGCCTTGAAATGTAATTTCTGGCTTCCTCCAGCTTGTTAGCTGCACATGTCTGATCTGTAGGTCACTGGTGCATGTAAACTAGATAATCTGGCCTCAACTCAAAGCGGTATAATGTGGAAAAATTCTATAATTGTATAGATTAATATATTCTATTCATCCTAGATAATCTGGCCAGTGTTTAGTTTTGAGAAAGCAAACTAGTCTTGATTGGAAATATATTATGATAGTCAAGGCGCGGTTAAAGCCCAGAATGACTTTCTCCGCTGTTCTTCTTTTGACTGCTAAAACTAAGTTGATAATAAGACTTAATATTCTCATTTCATGTTCTTTTGGTTTTGTTCTATCAGCAGCTCCATAGATAAGTTTGATTTGGGATGTGGATGTCGGTCAGGTCAGGTTACCGACAATGAGGTAGTAGGCAAGTAGTTTGGCAGCCTCTACTGCACAAGCATATCCCACAGGCATTGCAGATCACCATGTATGCTAGCGGTCACCATTACCAGGGAAGTGTGGGATGTACCATTTCAGTTTTTGGTGAACACTAAGAACTTCAGGAGAAGGTTTGTTTTTGTCGTCGATGGTTCAAAGTTATCTAGTGTTAACAGAGAGCGGAATTTTGGTTTCTTATATTAACTTCTTTTCGATGTTTTTTAATTGTTTACAGTGGTTTCCAAAACTTAAGTTTTTGGTGCTTGGCATGGAGTGGTTTAATTATGATCAGTGGTCGCTTCGCCAGCCCCTAATATATATTGCATACGTACAGTTGCTTCTATTGGTTTCCTTTCCGATTGACATTCTCACAATTCTACTTCTACAAGATCATCGTATATCCAAGAGGACAATTAATATTAATATTCTCAAGCTGCCGATCCAAGAAGCCCATGATCCAAGAGATCCTCTCTCTATGTACGTAGAAGTATATATACTATTTAGCTCCACATGCTCTGTGCCTGCGTACGTTTCTCTTCGTTTTGGTTTAAGAGCTGAATGCCAAGATATCAGGACTAGAGTCTGGAAACCACTAGCAAAAGAGCATGCCTTAAATGGTTAAAAACCGACGGCTAGGATACTGTGCCTCTCTATCTGCAGTATCTAGGATTGGAAAGCCAGTGATATTTACTATATAACATTCCTGCTAGGTCGGCGTTTATAGTGTTGGGCTTTTTGGGCCAGGCTGTTTTATGAGGTTTGGGTTGCCACATGTTGTGCTTTTGTTATTTCCACGTTAGGTTGCCAGAGACGCATTCGGCTTTTTTCTTTCCATCAGCTTCGCTCTCTCTTTCTTCTCAAGACGGCCGCATGCTCACTTCTTTTCTGTGATTCACACCAGTCCTCGCCTGCGAAGGGATCAACTTATTCATCTACTCGGTTGCTAAATCGTGTGAGTTTCGCTGTTCAAAAATATGATTATATTTGTGTTATTATTTATTTTGGGAGTTGGGTGTAATTGGAGATCGATTCAATTGGTGGTTACTATTAGGATCTTCTGTGTTTATCTGACAGAATAAAATGCTTTACAAATAATTTGGGAGTTGGGTGTAATTGGAGATCGATTCATCGGTCTCCTGTAGCTAATTAATTTTGATCATGGGCTCTGTGCTTTAACTTTTGAATTGGATAGATTCTGGCTTGAATTGAATGGCTATTGATTTATTTGGTTGATTACATGAGCAAAATAAGGTTCTTGAAAAACATCTCTTAAAGTTTCATGCTGTTTTCCTGTATATAAATTATGATTAGTATCCGTGATGAAGGAAAAACAATGAATTTTCGGGCTATTTTCTCTATCATCAACATACAACATTTCAAATTATAATACAAAAAAAAAAAAAAAATTCAATACAACAGAAATTTAAGTCCGAGACAGTATTATTTTAGCCCTCACTCAAGTGTTGGCATATTCATACAGTTAAGGGCTTCTGATTATATATAGGGATCCTATTTGAGATCATTACCAATAAATAAGTGTTAACTGTAAAATAAAGTTATGTTCCTAAAGCTTCTGAATTTAGGATAGTGATTCATCCATTTCATTATACTATTTACTCTATATAATAAGTCTAGGAGATATGAAAATCGAATTTTTCTTAATATGAGGTTAGTTTGATTATCCCTGTGTTGGTTTTTTTTTTTGGTTTTTTGAGTTTTAATCCTTTAATATTGTTAAGATGATCTGATAACGTAGATTTAAACTGTCAATTTTACTTGGCCACTGTGAAGTTAAATTGAATGTCTTTTGGTCATCTCCTGGTCTCCATTTTGAAACAAAATGTTAGGTGCTTGCATTTTTAGTTTTGTAGTTAAATCACTTAAGATTTAGATCTTTTTTTTTCTTTTCTTGGCCGGTGTTGCTGACAAAATATTACTTTAATATACAGGTTCAAACATTTCTTCTATGGTGTATAAGAGTGCTTAATGGATAAATGCCCATTTGTGGAGTAATTAGGGTAGGCTCTCTTTTTGTATATTTTCTCTGAGCAATTCATTGTTGATATGTATGTAGTGGCTAATAAGACATGGAAATATACAGAAAAAAACCTTGCTGAATTTACTTTTTCTGTGGTCTTAGGTATAAGTTGATTTGGGTTCACTAAAACATCTGATTGGATGAGTATTAATCTGTGGTGTTCTCACTTTTATCTTCTGTGATTTTATGTTTGCAGGGTTAATGCTCAAAAGTGTTTCAAGGACATTTTTCTTGCTGTTCTTCATTTTGGCATTTTTCTTTGTTTCTGTTCTCCATTATACAGGTTTACACTATATATTTACTTTTGTGATTTAAAAAATAATAATTAATTATTCTGAAGTTTTGATGAGAATGATTGGTGATATTAGAATTGTTTATTTCATTCTTACAGCTTTCAGGAAAAGTGAATCGTTTCATTTTGTGACGGTTGTGAGCTCTGCTGATTTGAAGAACAGCCAGTTTTTTTTCGCAATAGTTTTTTGTCAAGGTATTATTTTTTCTTAATGTTTGATATGATATGGCCAATTGACAGTACTTATATTTTAACAAGTGTGTGTGTTATGTGTGTTACAGATATGTCGTGTTGTAAATGAGTGTCTGGAAAGCGAAAGTTTTTTGAAGAACATATTTTTCATGAGGGTGGTGTTGCAGTTTCAATTGAAGACCCAATGGTGCTTGGAAGTGTTTCAGATAACCCTGGGAATATAATAGGTATTTTATGAGTGTTTTTATTTGTGTTCCTGATAAATAGATATAAGTTGGCCAACTGATAATAGTTGTCGGACTCCGATATTGTTGGACAGTGTAAATGAATATCTTATGTCTGTCTTTATATGGTTATTTTAGGATATGCAAGACCGAGATGTAATAAAGCTAAAAGTATGAATAAGATAGTCACATTCTCTTTATTTAAGTGTGAAGTGTGTGCATGGAGTGGTTTAAAGAAAGTAATATTTTAAATTATTTCAGTCCAGATATAAAAGTTTGTCAATAAATGGCTGTAAAAATAACTATTATTGTGCTTATAAATAGTTAGGTGCGAAGGGTGGAGAAAATGAAAAATGAGAACTGTTTTGAAAGGCATATGGGTCATATTTTTTTTTGTGCGGATGTGTGTTGATTAAAAAATTATTTGAGAATTGTGGTGTATAAAACATAAATGTGTTGCTTTGTATTTTGTTTTGAAATTTTGTCTTTCTGAGTGAGCAAAAGTTATTTTTTCCCTTTGCTACATTGATGTAGAGGAGTCGGTATTGCTTTTTTGTTGACTGGGTAAGTTTGCTGAAAAAGTCACATAATAAGATAAATAAGAGTTTGAAATGCTATATGTAATATTTATTTGGTTTTTTGTCTATTTTACTTTCTGAGCAAATGAGAATATTTTAGGGCCAAAATATTTATTTCCAACAATTTAGTTGATTAACTCAATTGTCTATTGATACAATATCAGGACTGAACTTTATAGGAAACCTAGCTCTATATTACTTTTATCATACATTTTATCATTTAGTTATAACTTCATATAGATATAATTATACACACACACACTTCGGATATAATTATTTAAGTTACTAATATCGATTATAATATTATGGATTTGATATTTGTTTAAATATAATTTCACATAATTCTACAAGTATGATATTTTTGTTATTAATGTTTTGGATAATATAAGGAGTTATGAGTATCAAACAACAATTAATAATAACATTTTGTCTTCCAATTTGGAGCTGTTGATCAAAGTGTTTATTCAATTTCATCTGGACAGTCATTGTACCAGAAAAACAGAAGAGGTTATATATTTGATCTATTGTTTTTTTATCAGAATCATATTATTTGTTGGAACTAGTTTTGGTTTATTATTATTATAGATAATATTATTAAATATCATGATGATGGTGATGATGGATATCAATGTGTTTATTGTCGTGCAAATTTTTGGTTGGGAGAAGCAAACAAACGTCAATATAAAATGGCGCCGATTATTTATCCAGAATGTTGTCAAAAAGGACGAGTTAGACTTGATCAATTGAGGCAAACGCCTACATTGCTTGAACATTATTTGAATCCTGATAATGGTCGAGAAAGTGTGCTTTTTAGAGAAAATATCCGAGTCTACAATTCTATGTTCGCTTATACTTCAATGGGTGCAAAAATTGATTATAGTGTAAATGATGGATGTGCGCCTTATGTTTTTAAAATCTGTGGACAAGTTCATCATTTAATGGGATCAATGTTACCACAGGATGGTGAAAATCCAAAGTATGCCCAATTATACATTTATGATACACAAAATGAAGTTTCAAATCGTATGAATGCTATTGATCGTTCACGTACTTCTAAAGTTAAACCAAATATTGTTGGTGCATTTATTGAAATGTTTGACCAATTCAATGAATTGAGTAAAACATATCGTACTATTAGAGACATATTTTTATTTCATTCTTTACCTTCAATGAATATGACTATGCTTGCTCCTCAAGTATTTGATAATAAACAATATGAACGTTCTACAAATGATGAAATAGGAGGTTTGATTGTTGGTGATATTGGAGAATTTGATTCAAATAAAGATATAATTGTTCAATCTACAGATGGACGTTTGCGTCGTATTTCTAAAATACATCCAAAGTATATGTCATTACAATATCCAATATTGTTCCCTTATGGTGAAGATGGATTTAATATTAATTTATCATTAGTACCAATTGTTGGTAAAGAACAAAACAAATTGGATAGATTGTCAATGCGAAGTTTTGTTACGTATTATCTTCATGATAGAGATGGATATAAGAATACATTATTAAAAGGTGAAAAGTTATTTCAACAATATTTAGTTGATGCTTATGCTACTGTAGATGAAAATCGTTTGGATTATATTAGACAAAATCAAGATAAAATTCGGACTGCAAAGTGTGACGTGATTTATACTGGTATTTCATCTGGAATAGAAAATAGTAGTGACATTGGACAACAAGTTATTCTTCCAACTTCTCATACTGGCTGTCCAAGAGATATGATCAATAATTATCATGATGCGATGGTAATTTGTCGTCAATATGGAAATCCTGATTTGTTTATCACATTTACTTGCAATCCTAAATGGATAGAAATAGTAAGATATTTTAATAAACATCCGGGATATAGACAAGAAGATAGACCCGATATAATTTCACGGATTTTTCAAGTTAAATTAAAAAATATGATCGATTATATTAAATCTGGAAAACCTTTTGGTCAAACTAGAGCTCATGTATATACAATTGAATTTAAAAAAAGAGGATTACCCCATGCTCATATTTTATTTTGGTTAACGAAAAACTACAAGTGTTATACTTCAAATGATATTGATTCTATTATTTCGGCTGAATTACCAGATAAAAATGTTAACCAAATTCTTTTTAATATGGTCAGTCAATCTATGATTCATGGACCATGTGGATCTATAAATTCAAAATCTCCTTGCATGCGTGACAATCATTGTTCAAAATTTTTTCCTAAACCATACAATAATTATACTATATTTGAGGAAATTAATGCTCCTATATATAAACGACGTAATGATCCTACAAAATTTATAATAAAAGATGGAATTCAAATAGGAAATGAGTTTGTTGTACTTTATAATAGCGAACTTTTATTAAGATATAATGCTTATATCAATGTTGAGTTATGTTCACAATCTATGATAATTAAATATTTATTTAAATATATAAATAAAGGTCCTGATAGAGCTCGAATTATGATTTACGGAGAAAAACACGATGAAATTCTAAATTACTTAAATTGCCGATATTTAACTCCACATGAATCTGTTTGGAGATTATTTAAATTCTCAATTCATTCTAGATATCCTGCAGTTCAAAATTTAGAAGTTCATTTACCTTCCGAACAAAATGTTACTTTTAGAGAAACAGATACAATAGAATCATTAATAAATTATAGATCAATTCTGCGTACTACACTAACGGCTTGGTTTGCAGCAAATAAACAATATAAACATGCAAGAGAATTAACCTATCCTGAAATTCCTACTAAATTTGTTTGGAAAGATCGAGGGTGGGAACCAAGGCAACGTTATGAAACTATTGGAAAAATGGCTTATGTTAGTCCAACACGAGGAGAAGTGTATTTTCTAAGAATGTTATTAAATGTTCAAAAAGGTTGTTATAGCTATAAGGATATTAGAACTGTAAATAATATCACATATTCATCATACCGGGAAGCATGTTAGGCATTGGGTTTATTAGGGGATGATAAAGAATGGATTGATGCTTTAGTTACTTCTTCAGTTGTTGCAACTGGATCACAAATGCGACAATTATTTGTTACAATTATTTTATTTTGTGAAGTGACAAATCCTCAAAAATTACTCGATATGTGTTGGTCTAATATGTGTGAAGATATTGTCCATAAAGCCCAGCTGGAATTGAGAAATCCTAATTTAATTATACCAGAGTTTGAGTTAAAGAATAAAATGTTATATGAGTTAGAAAAATTATTCAATATATCATCATCTTCACTAGAAAAATTTCAATTACCCTTACCAAACTCAGATGATATTTTAAATTTTGATAATAAGCTATTAAGAGAAGAACTTAATTATGATTGTGAATTATCAAGAAAACAACATCTAAATTTTATTACTCAATTAAACAAGTGCCAAAAAAAAATTTATGATTATGTTATAGATATTGTTGAACAAAAAAAACAAGCGGCTATATTTGTTCATGGTAGTGGTGGAACTGGAAAAACTTTTTTGTGGCACACAATAATTAGTAAATTAAGATCAGAGAGAAAAATAGTATTGGCGGTAGCTTCATCTGGTATTGCTTCATTATTACTTCCAAATGGTAGAACCGCACATTCAAGATTCAAGATTCCCATAGAAATACATAAACTAACAAATTGTTTAATCAATAAAGGAACTAATCTGGCTAACCTTATAAGAAAAACAGACTTGATTATTTGGGATGAAGCACCGATGTGTGATAAACGTTGTTTCGAATCATTAGATCAATGTCTTCGTGATATTTTAAAAGATTCTACCGAAATAAATACTAATATGCCATTTGGTGGAAAACCAATTTTATTAGGTGGAGATTTCAGACAGATATTACCTGTTGTTTCCGAAAAGGGTAAAGAGGAAATTATTCAAGCTTCTATAAATCATTCGTATTTGTGGTGGTCATTTAAAGTGTTCACTTTAACAGAAAATATGAGACTAATGAAAAAAGGTTTAACTGAAAAAGAAAAACAAGAAATTACAACATTTGCAAAATGGATGTTACAAATCGGTGAAGGTCAGATAAAATCAGTTTATGATACAAATGATAGTGATGCATCATGGATTGAAATCCCTGCTGATTTATTAATTAATTGTAATACAAATACCATAGAGGCATTATTTTTAGCTACATATCCAAATTTTAATACAAATTATAACAATCGAAATTATTTGAGAGAACGTGCTATTGTTACTCCGCGAAATATAACTGTAAATGAAATCAATAATTACGCTGTCAATTTATTGCCGGGCGATAAAAAGATTACTTGAGCTTTGACACAATTTCTCATGATACTGGTAGTAATGAAAACATTGATCTTTTGTATCCAGCTGAATTTCTAAATCAACTAGAATTTAGTGGATTACCGACTCATGAATTAGCTTTAAAAATTGATATGCCAATAATGTTATTACGAAATCTAAATCAAATTTGTGGGTTATGTAATGGCATTAGACTAATAATAACTAAATTATTCGATAGATTAATTGAAGCAGAAATTCTGACTGGAAATAATATCGGTGATAAAGTTTTTATACAAAGAATTATTTCAACTGCAACAGAACATAAATGGCCTTTCAAATTTAGACGACGACAATTTCCAGTTCGACCATGTTATGCAATGACTATTAATAAAAGTCAGGGTCAATCTCTTAATCAAGTTGGTATATATCTTCCTGAACCAGTATTTACTCATGGACAACTTTATGTTGCTATATCTAGAGTAACATCGAGATCTTCTTTAAAATTTGTAACACGTAATAATGAAGAAATAGAAAATAACTATACGAAAAATATAGTATTCAAAGATGTATTAAAAAATTTGTGAGCGCCAAAAAGTTTATATAGTTAGATTACTATTTTCTATACATACATAAAAATTCAATATAGAAACAATATACAAGAAATAATAGCAATATCTCAAATTAAACTACTTGATATTATATTTTGTAACTTAATTTAATTTTTGTTGCTACTTCTGGCAAAAAAAAAAAAATATTATTAACCATGTGGAAAAAAATACAGGATATTATCAGAAAAACATCACAATAAAGTTCTTCTCTATTAAGCAAACTTCTATCACTACCAGAAAAGGCCTTATAGCCGACGAGGCCATCTCGTCGGCCGTTACCATTAATTCGTCGGCTATAGTCATAGCCGACGAAGTATCGTCGGCTATAGCCTCGTCGGGAATGCTCCGTCGGCTATACTATAGCCGACGACACGAGGCGTAAGTCGTCGGCTTATAAACCGCGGGGTATAGCCGACGAATAAAGAGTCGTCGGCTATACTTCGAACATTGCCGACGACAAGATCGTCGGCTTCAACAATTACGTAATTGCCCCTAAACCGAAGTATAGCCGACGACACTATCGTCGGCCATAACAATCGCCGGTACCAGGAACGGCTTTTTTTTTGCCTGAAGCCGGGAGGGTATAGCCGACGACATATGGTAAACATCGTCGGCTATAGCCCTTATAGCCGACGAAATAATGCCAATATCGTCGGCTATAACCCTTATAGCCGACGAAATAATGACAATATCGTCGGCTATAAGCCCTAAATATTTAAAAAAATTTAAAAATTTAACTCGGGCCCAATTTCACTTCGTCTTCGGTTTGGCTGCAGAAAATGCACAAACAAACATCCAAATATCCAACAAATATCCACATCAATCCATCCCTAATATCCTACATACTGTACAAATTAACCCACTATCTACTCATCATCACCCCCTAAACGCGTAGCGTCGTCGACCGGATCGTTCGAGTTCCGGTGGCTATGGCTGTCCTGATCGGCTGGCGTACTCCGATGCGGGGGGGGGGGGGGGGGGGGAGTGGGGACGACGAACTGGGGCATCTGTGGCGGAGGCGGGGGCTGGAGTCCAGCCTGCTGGGCCTCTCAAGACTGCTGCATCCATCGGTACATCTCCGCCACAGATGCGTCTCTGGCCTGCTGCGCCGAAGCCTCCACGGCCCTCGCCAACTCCGCCTGCTGGAGCGCCTCCACCGCCCTCGCCAACTCCGCCTGAGTCCTCTGCAGCTGCGTCTGCAAGTCTCCTCTCGTCGAAGCCGCACGCTGCGTGCTGGGATTGGCCGGCGTGTACTTGAGAACCCCATCTCCCGCCGCGCCTAGGCCTCTCTGGTAGAAGTAGTTGTTCCCCGTCCCTACCGCCGCGTGCATGATCTGAGAGGCCAAGCGCGGCTCAAGGGTGTCGATCGTGGAGGCAAACTCCGCGATCGCCTCGTCGGACGCCCCGTCTCCCAGGGTGTCTCGCGCGATCCCGAAGGTGATCGCGTCGGTCTCCGCATCGATTTCCGCCTAATTGATAAGAAAATATAATAAACGAATTAAAAAAAAAATATATAA
This sequence comes from Potentilla sterilis, assembly GCA_963682095.1. Taxonomy (NCBI): domain Eukaryota; kingdom Viridiplantae; phylum Streptophyta; class Magnoliopsida; order Rosales; family Rosaceae; genus Potentilla; species Potentilla sterilis. The sequence continues at coordinate 54,032,312 of OY821754.1, forward strand.
ATTAATTTAATGAAACACTTTTATTGAAGATGGGCGAATACTTACCACTTGGTCGGGACGCCCCGGATACATCTGCGCATGAATCCACGACAACGGCCTCAGCGGTCGGTCCCTCCTCGCCATCTCTGCCCACTGCCTCCAGGAGCGGGCGCCGCCGTGGTGGGGGTGCTCGTTCCTCCTGCGGTTGTCGCTGTTCGTCCGCGAGATTTTCTGTATTATAAGAACGAACATATAAACGCAAATATAAATTAGTAACTAAATTAAAATATTACGAACTAACCAAAATAAAATTATTAACTAATTTAGTTACTAACTAATTTAATTTAATTAGTAACTACTTAACTAACTAATTTAATTTAGTAACTAACTAACTTACTAACTACCTAATTTAATTTAATTTAATTTAATTTAGTAACGAACTAACTAACTACGTAACTAACCAACTAACTTAATTTAATAACTAATAACTAACTAACTAACTAATTAATTTAATTAAGTAACTACGTAATTTAATTATTAAATAACATTAAAAAGTTATATACTAGCAGGCTAAATTTTCTTACCGAGACCCTGTCGCTCCCGAAGTAGGCTACCAGCCATAGCCACTCGTACTCCCTGTACCGGAACTCGTGGGGGGTTGCACCTCGCCCCAAGCGCTGCTCCACATGGTACGTCCTGTAGTGCGTGGACAGCTCGTTCTTCCACTCGGAGTACCTATATTAACAAAACACAACTGTTAGATATATTCGTACACTGCCAATAAATATATTTATACAAAAAAAAGCAAAACACATAACCTGTTCTTCAGCTGCTCGTCTCTCCACCAGTCCAAGGTAGGATGGACTCTAAACCATTGCTGCAATATTATAAATTAATTAGAAAATATTTTTATATAGTTATAAGGACTGAATTCATAAATATTTATTTTCTATAATAAAAATCATATTTAACTCGCCGACAGTGCATTGTACACTCGCGCCTTGATCTCATCGGGCACAGAGCCCCAGTCGGGCCACAACAGTGGGACCCTGTCCCGCACGAGCATGCCCGTCGCGTTGATGTACTTGGTGGTGGTGTCTCTCCGCTCAATCGGGCGTCCATCCTCACCGGGACCGGGCAGGATCTCTCTGATCCCACCGCCAGCTCCCTCTCCAGGGTCGACATGTTCGCTGGCCCTCTGGTCCGTCTCGTCCCCGCGGGTTTATTGACGAGGACGCCTGTTTCATAATTAAAATGAATACATAGTTAAATAATTATTTAAACTAACTAATTAAATAATTAATTAAACAATCTAAATAATTAATTAAACTAATCAATTACCTGCGTCGTTGTACTGCTTGTCCTTCTCACGAACGGCCCACAGGCCGCGGCAGTCCTCTGAGTCGAAAGGACTGTAGAAGTAGGCCTCCTCCCAGGGAATCTCGTGGGGCCGGTCGTGCCTCCAAATCTGCCTCCCCCTGGCGTCGTACTCAGGGATGGCAGGGAGGAACTGGACCATGTACATCCCCGATGGCGGAGACATACGGGGTGTGGACCCTGAGGGGCCTGCTCCCCCTGACGGTGGGCCCCGTAGCTGTGGACGCTGTCGCTGTGGGGGGACAGGGAGCATCTCTAGAGGGTCCAGATCGGCGCGCGGTGGGGTCGGCTGCCGATCCTGGAACAGTGCTGAAGTGCACTGGGGTCTGGTGGCTCTGCGTCCTCCTCCGACACTCGAGTCAGGGCCCGCTCCCGTCGACTCATACGAGGAGCCCCCACGTGGATCGCTCGGGGTCAATCCCATCAACGTCTCCTCTCGTCGACTCATAGGCCGGCCTAGGCCCCGACGACCGCTGGATCCGCTCCCCCCACGGCTGGATCCTGCCTGAGCGTCGGGGTCGCTCTCGGTCCGTCTGCCAAGCCATCGGTCTACAAAGCGACGGTTTCTTGCACAATTAGTATATAAATTCCATAAATTGCACAAAAATTCCACAAAAAAATTAAAAACTTCATTCAATGTATATATACCTAAATATATTTATACCTAATTATATATATATATTCCGAAATATAACACAAAATTCCTTAAATTTCACAAAAAAAATAAAAAACTTTTTTAAATATATATATATACCTAATTATATATATACATAACTATATTTATACCTAAAGGTATATATATATACCTAAAAATTCTTGTTAATTCCTCAAAATTAAACAAAATTCCACACAATTCCATAAATTTCACACAAAAATAAAAAAACTTCATTAAATGTATATATACCTAATTATATATATACCTAAATATATTTATACCTAATTATATTTATATATATTCCGAAATATATATATATATATATATATATATATATATATATATATATATATCCTCCTAAAAATTCCACAAAATTCCACAAAATTAACAAAAATTCCACAACATTAAAAAAATTTCCACAAACTTCCATATACCTAATTATATATATATATATATATATATATATATATATATATATCCTTCACAAAATTCCACATAATTCCAAAAAATTAACAACAATTCCACAACATTCCATAAATTGCACAACAACCCTAAATTCCACAAAATTTCACAAAAACCATAAAATTTCACAAAAATACCTAAATTCCACAAAATCACAAAATTCCACAAAATTAACAAAAACCCTAAATGAGGGAGAGGGGGACTACCTGACATGGTGGTGCGGCTAGGGGACGAGGACGGCGGTGCGGTGCGGCGGCGACGGCGGCTACGGAAGGACGGCGCCGATCGGTTCGACTTCGGGTCGGGGAGGGCTCGGGAAGGCCGGGGATGGGGTGGGGAGGGGTGGGGGAGGGCCGGGGAGGCTCGGACGGCGTCGGGGAGGCTCGGGGAGGGGTGGGCGGCGATTTAGGGGTTTAGGTTTTCTGCAGAAATGGGGGAGAGGCGCCTCTGTTTCAGTTTAAATCGAGGGACTATAGCCGACGATTTCATTTTAATTCGTTGGCTATGACTATAGCCGACGATTTCGTCGGCTATAGTCTCTAACTAAATCCGGGCCGGGCCTAAGTTGGGCTTTGCGGGCCGGTTATAGCCGACGAAGTATGCATATCGTCGCCTATAGTATGAATCTCGTCGGCTATAGTCAAGGACCTCAGCAGCCGTCAGATCTCCCCCATCCAACGGCGGACAATGAAACGGCGCGGATCGCAACACTTTAGCCGACGAAGTTATGTATGTCGTCGGCTATTCTTTGGTCAAACTTTCGGTCAAACCTCTAAACGCTTTAAAACGGCAATTGGCCCGTCTAAATGATGTTTTTTGACCTCACCTTCAACAGAGAATAGTTTCAAATCGATGCGACGCAACTAACCGTATAAAAATTTTCCTCCAAATATTTACCGACCGTCAGGCTACCCATAGGAAAACGGAAGTAAAAAACACCTAACCGCAACATTCGGCACACAGATTTTGTCGGAATCTTTCCATTTTTCAACCGTAGTCGTATTTCAATATTTTGGTCGTATCTTATTTCACGACACTTTTGCATTTGAACGGTCTACGTATGGTAACTATTTGAAACTATACATTCACTTAAACACTTAGTAAATAAGTTAAGGAACATTAGTACATATGTTCCGATTTCGAATCTAAAAGTTTGGAAAATCTATTCCAACCGTCAGATATCACCGTTAAGATTAAATACATGTATGAAAAAAAATCCAACTACATCTGACAACGTTAAAGGCTCGATCGGGACGGTCAAATTTTTGGTCAAACCTCTAAACGCTTTAAAACGGCAATTGGCCCGTCTAAATGACGTGTTTTGGCCTGACCTTCAACAGAGAATAGTTTCAAATCGATGCGACGCAACTAACCGTATAAAAATTTTCCTCCAAATCTTTACCGACCGTCAGGCTACCCATAGGAAAACGGAAGTAAAAAACACCTAACCGCAACATTCGGCACACAGATTTTGTCGGAATCTTCCCATTTTTCAACCGTAGTCGTATTTCAATATTTCGGTCGTCTCTTATTTCACGACACTTTTGCATTTGAACGGTCTACGTATGGTAACTATTTGAAACTATACATTCACTTAAACACTTAGTAAATAAGTTAAGGAACATTAGTGCATATGTTCCGATTTCGAATCTAAAAGTTTGGAAAATCTATTCCAACCGTCAGATATCACCGTTAAGATTAAATACATGTATGAAAAAAAATCCAACTACATCTGACAACGTTAAAGGCTCGATCGGGACGGTCAAACTTTTGGTCAAACCTCTAAACGCTTTAAAACGGCAATTGGCCCGTCTAAATGACGTGTTTTGGCCTGACCTTCAACAGAGAATAGTTTCAAATCGATGCGACGCAACTAACCGTATAAAAATTTTCCTCCAAATATTTACCGACCGTCAGGCTACCCATAGGAAAACGGAAGTAAAAAACACCTAACCGCAACATTCGGCACACAGATTTTGTCGGAATCTTCCCATTTTTCAACCGTAGTCGTATTTCAATATTTCGGTCGTCTCTTATTTCACGACACTTTTGCATTTGAACGGTCTACGTATGGTTTCGGTCAATATACTTTAGCCGACGACTTGCAAGTCGTCGGCTACAGTATAGCCGACGAATTGTAAGTCGTCGGCTACAGTATGGGCATTATAGCCGACGAATTATGGTCCATTTCGTCGGCTATAATGCTGATGTTTCTGAAAATTTGCCATTTAGGGCCTGAAAATTGCCTATTTCACCTGATAAATTCCTGAATATCGCACAAACAATTCAATACAATTTCCCAAAAATTCGGAAAACGGTAATTAAGGACAAAATTTTTTTTCATACATGCATGCACCTTTGTACACAAATACATACATAAATAGTATACTAAGGATGATAATCAGAATCATCCTCATCACTTGAGTCAGACGTAGTATAGTAGTTAATATCTGGCAACCGGTGCTCGTACTCGTCGTCTGAGTCATCGTCTGCCTGATATAGACGATTCGGATTAACATCATACATGGGCACCTGACCCCTAGGAAGTCGAACCACTCTGCCCGGCGTCACATTATTATCGCGGATGGTGGAGGATTCTGGAATGTCGCCGGCGTCCGGCTCTTGGTATGCGGTCGCTTCTTGACACTCTGTGCTCACACCAAGTGTGGTAGCACTGTATATGTCTCGCTGAGACACATGGTTAACTACCTTCCACGTGCCTTTGTTCAAAGGATCGTCAAGATAAAAGACCTTTTTGGCCGCTGTGGCGAAAACAAAGGGGTCGTCTTCATACACACTAGTGGCGGTATTCACCGAAAGTATGCCGTACTGATCGATCCGTATGCGGTGCGGCCTAGTATCAAACCATCGACACTTGAACAAGTGGACTTTCATGCGGTTCCCATAAATGAGTTCAACAACTGACTGTAGGACACCGTAAAAATCCACGCCCCCCTCTGCACCATCCACCATCACCCTACAATTCTGTGTTTTGCGTTCCCCGTCTCTAGCTTCACATATATACTTAACGCCGTTGACATCACACATTGGGCGGACTGTGGAAGATATCGGCTTCATCGACAACAGCCTCAATTCCTCTGAGTAATTTGTATGACCACCACTCGCAGCCACTTGCATCAGCTGAAAAATATAACTCAAATCACTCGGTGTGTTTATGATTAAAGAATAGGGAACTGTAAAAGAAAGCCATCTAATATATATATTTATACACTTACCCATTGTGGAAAATAGTCTGCAAACGTCGTGTTGTGGTAGTCGACATCACCGCGAACTTCCTTGCAGTGAAGATGGTGACGTTTCCAATATTGTACCTCCGGACAGTTTATTAGAACCCACCAGTGGGCAATCCCTACCTCTTGGTCAGGCAACTTGTCCACACCCTTTTTCTTGAAGCTTCCGTATGGTACAACAGAGTTGGCGACGATAGATAGGTTGAACTCGGGGTCATCTCGACTTGGATGTTGTGGGGGGTCCTCCATCGCTCCCAAGTACAACTTGGCGTACGTTACACACTCATGCGCAATGTAAGCTTCAGCAATACACCCCTCAGGCGCAGATTTATTGTGCACATATTTCTTGTAGTCTCCAAGTTGTCTGCAAGGTTAACAAGTGCATGTTAAGAGCATGCAACTTTTATTTAAAAACATGTATAAATCAAATTTATGAATAACATGTACCTTTCGATGGGATACATCCAAGTGTAGTGTACGGGACCGGTAAGCAACAATTGTTGGGGAAGATGGATCATCAGGTGAGGCATGATGTCAAAGAAGTTTGGGGGAAATATCCTCTCGAACTTGCACAAGATAAAAATGATTTCCTCATGCATTCTCATGAGGTCTGATTTTCTAACTTCTCTAGCGCATAACTTCTGGAAGAATCTTGACAACGCCACCAACGGCTCAACCACTTCATCCTCCAAGTACGCTCGAATGAAAATAGGGAAGAGGCGTTGAAGCAGTACATGGCAGTCGTGACTCTTCAATCCGTACATCTTGTTGTCTCGGTAGTTAACACACTTGCTTATGTTACCCGCATAGCCATAAGGATACCTGCATAGCCATTAAAAACAATTAGATTTCATGCATATATAGTCGTCCAACAACAGATGGCGGATTCTTTAGGGAATACATGCCTAATAAAAAGTTACCTGACATTACTCAGCCATCCAAAGATTTCATGTTTCTGGTCCCTGGTGACGGTGTAAGGAGCTTGGGGCATTTTGCTCCTGCCCTCTCTCAACCACAAATGGTCCCGCAGTCCCATATTTCTCAGATCAACGCGTGCCTTGGGGGTGTCTTTTGTTTTCTTCTCCCAATTCAAAACTGTGCCAACCACGGCTTCACCCACGTTCTTCTCTATATGCATGACATCCAGGTAGTATCTGGTAGCCAACCTGGCCCAATAAGGAAGTTCCCATAAGATGCTCTTGTGTGACCAGAACCTATACCGATCCGGCCTCTCTGGAATCGTGCGCAACACATCGGGATGATTGCTAAGCGGACCAAAGTCATACTCATTCAACACTGCCAATATTTCCTCCCCTGTCCATTGCTCGGGTGCCCAGCCCCTTTCTTCAGTCCCATCAAAAGCCTGTGCATCGTCCCTAAATGGATGGTTATGCGGAAGCCAACGACGGTGACGCATCTGGACAATCTTGCTGCAATGAGGACTGGAGCAATCAACAGTCATGCACTCTGAACAAGCCCTGTAACCCCTGGTGACGCTGCCCGACAACATACCCCTCCCAGGAAAGTCACTGATCGTGCCAACAAGCATGGCATGCATCCGGAACATCTCATTTTTGAACCGGTCGTAGACCAGGTGGCCGTTCAGACTCAAGTACCGAAGCTCCTCAATTACGGGTCTCAAATACACATCGAGACACTTTCCCGGATAACCTGGGCCTGGAATCAACAATGTGAGCATGTTATATTCCTTCTTCATGCACATCCACGGTGGAAAGTTGTACGGAATCAAAATAACTGGCCACACACTGTACTGAAGCTCTTTCTTGCCAAAAGGGTTGAAACCGTCGGATGATAGCCCTAGCCAAACATTTCGAACCTCTGATGCAAATTCAGGAAACTCCAACACGTTCTTCTTCCAAGCCTCTCCGTCGGCGGGATGTCTAAGGGTGTCATCGTCAGGCACATTCCTCTCAGCCCACCATCTCATAGCTTCGGCCGTGAAAGCACACATGAACAACCGCTCAAGCCTATCAATCAGCGGGAAGTACCGAAGTATCTTCACAGCTTTCTTGTTCCCTTTAGGAGTGAACTTATACCGCTCTGTATTGCATAATGGGCAGTATTCAAGATCTGCAAGTCCTTCCCCGTAAAACAGAACGCAATCGTATCTGCATGCATGAATCTTGATGTAGGAAAGGCCGAGATCTTTAAGGATATGTCGCACCTTATGATGACTGGTAGGAAGCCGATGTCCGGGGGGCATCGCCCCACCCCATAGCCGAAGCCAATCATCAACCGATTTGACAGTGCCTTTGTTCTCCGTTTTGATCTTCATCACTCCCATGACAGATTCAAGGACAGTCTTACTGCATCCGGGGTACAACGGAGTCTGTTGCAATGCGATCAGGTTGTTGTACTTTTCCATACCACTTGTGTTGACCGGAGATCGGGGTAATGGCTCGAGTGGCTCAATATCAGGGAAACACTCCATCTCCGGAGGTGGGAGTTGCACATCTGGTGCTTCCTCAAAGACACCGCTCTCACGAGGAAACATATCGTTGATCCAGTTCGTTGTCGGATCATTGGAGGAACTCCCTCTCTCGGCAAATTGTCCATGATCATGACGACCCGCAAACTCTGGTTCACCGTGATAAATCCAATTAGTGTATAGGACCCAAAATCCATATCTAGCCAGGTGTTGCTCCACTGTCTCTATGGAAAACCGGTGTCGTGGGGTGGCACACTTGCACTTTTTACACGGACAATAATGAAGTGTAGTGTCTCCACAGTTAGCCATCACAAAATCCAGGAAACTCCTAACTCCATCATGATACGCCTGATCCCATCTTCCAAGGGTAATCCAACTCTTGTCCATCCTGTAAATTCAAGAAATAAATATAGCTATATATAGATATGTATATATGCACGTACTACGTTCGACGCAATCTGCTCTGGGCACCCATGTTCGTCCCGGATCCAGTCGCCCACGACGACATCCCATCGCCGCTCGCCGATGAAACCACGACCCCGTAGCCCCGACGCCGTCGCCGGTCAACCCAGACGAATCCGTCGACGCATCGCCTCACCACCTCCGCTCGACCTCGCCCCGGATCGGATCGCCTCGCCCCGATCGCCTCGCCACGATCGTCCACTGCTCGGACGACCCCCGATCGCACCCCTGCTCTGCAGAGCCGACTCCGGCTTGCCCTCCGCTCCGCACCTCTGCCGCGACGCCTCCGCCGCTCCTGCCTTCAGATCGGACCTGACCTTTGCCGACAAAGCTTCGTCGGCAGAAGCTTGATCTCGACCCGGATTTGGGCCTGATCCGACCTGGCCCAGCCCTTTGGGCCTGACCCAACCCCAAAAAAAGAAGAAAAAAAAGGGATTTTTTTTTTGGGGGTAAAATACAAAGGTAATTTTTGAAATTACCGTACAGTAATTTATATTTACTGTATAACTATTTACTATATAACTATTTACTGTTTTTTGAATTTAATAGTAAATATGAATTTTTTTTTAATTTATATGGTAAATGTGAAATATATATGATTGAAGTGACTAATCATATGAATATTGTTTGTTTTTATGTGACTTATCAATTACGATGCGGCGATTAATATGTGACGACTATTTGGAGTCGGAGATCGAGCAATCGCTTAATATGCAGTTTATTTGGCAAACTAACAAGTAAGATCTAATTAACGTTATTATTTTCATTAGATCGTTAATGATATAATGTTCAAACTTATCTTATTATATTATGACATATGTTTATGAAATTTGAGCATCATTATATGTCTATTTTATTATGTTAAATAATTGTTTTTATTTAACATGTTATTTAATTTGAGCATTGTCATGATAATGCAAATCTCATGAGCAATACAATATAAAAATGGACAAACCAATTATTGTGATAAAGCATATTCACGAAGTAAGAAAAATATGACCATTACAAATTTCGGTCTTGAAATCCAATTTTTATTTATTGAAAATTTTTCAACATGGATATCTTATTTATTGTGTAGAAAGCAACGATAATGGAATTTCATTAGCTTCACATGCAATGAAAATGGAGAAACCAAAATTTTATTGTGATAACGAAATTTCACGAAGCATCGGATTTACCATAATATATATTGGTTTATATTAATCGTCGTGCATGTCATTTAGACCACGAGATTAATACATTCTATTCTTCCTCTCTTTTAAAGATGGTTTAACCGTCACAATTTAGTTTTGACATATTGGACTCTGAAGAATTTGAGTACCAAATTCCCCTATTAAGCCGACTAAGGCTTGAGCATGGTATATTTATGCAAATTGCTTTATGTAAATAGCTAAATAAATAATTTCAATATCTTGAATGACAATGTAAGGTCTAAGAAAAAAATCCCTGAAATTTAATTATGCAAAGTAATGCAATCACCCTAAAACAAAGGGCAATGATGATGTAAGTTATGAGAAAACAAAGAGTAATGACGATGTAAGGTCTTAGACAAAGAAATTTCCTGAAACAAATTATGCAAAGTAATGCAACAACCCTAAACCAAAGGGTAATGACAATGTAAGGTATGAGAAAAAGAAATTTTCTGGAACACATTTTGCAAAGTAATGCAACAACCCTAAATCAAAAAGCAATGACGATGTAAGGTCTTAGAAAAATATATATATATTCTTGAACAAATTGGGCAAAGTAATGCAACGACCCTAAAACAAAGGGTAATTACCATGGACGTAAAATTCATATAATCATCCAAAAGTAAGTGGAAACAATGTAACATTTAAAAGATGACATAGGGGACATGTCATGTGCAGTGAAGCACTCTGTCATTGTTGTAAATCAATGAAGTATTGATACGTACATTATAAGCTAGTAAAGAATTAGCTACGACTTTCAATAAATATGAAGAATCATATAAATACGCGGATTTTGGAAAAGTATCTTCAATATCCAATAAGAACATCGAAAATGAATTTACAACTGAAGACATAACATATGGGAAGAATATGTCAAATGACACATCTCATCATTGCAGCTATTAAAAGAGCAAAAAGGATCTGGCTCAATCCAAGATAGACTTTGATTAGTCTACTTTTAAAATTTACAAGATATCCTTATAAAGGCTATTTCGCCTAAAATTAGACTTTTGGTCTTAATGTTTCTATCTCTAAATTGGACAAGACTAAATGTAATCGTTGGCATGTTAATTTTTTTTTTTTGAAATTTCTCTAAAGGAATTGAGATTATTCAAATTTTATTCACAATATACATGATTCAATTTTCTACATCTAACTTTGCAAAGTATTGCATAAAGTAAAACAACATATCATAATATAGGCATGACACAACGAACTGTGGGCAAAGAAACGCACCATGTCATCCCTAGAATAATAGTACTGAAGGACAATGGTACTAATATATCACAAAAATAGCACAATAGTATTGAAGAACTGTAGTACTATAATGAAAGTGATAAGAATCTAAATATATGTTCCTTTGGGATTCATAATGCACTTGCCTAACTGGGATTACAATACCCTTTTATTACAATACCCATCGATTTACCCTAAAGAACTTGAGTTACGTTTCGATGTATATATTGAGCATATGTCAAATTGACAATTTATGTGATAAAAGAAAATTGAATTTTGTTTCCCACATTATAAAGAAATTTACGCCACGATTTTTCATGTGAAAAAGACACAAGTGAGAATTCGTTTGAGCTCCTTTGCATTACCTCTAAATGACTGCGAATGTAAACGAGTATTAGAGAAGATTATATGTCAACTTAGTAGGTTCTAAGTAACCGCTAATTAAATCCAACGTCATAAGAAAATGATCTTTTGGAATTCTGACATAGATTGGCTTTGATATGGTGATCCATACATTAAAGAAACTACTATGGACACCCATATTTTTGGATAAATAGAAGAAAACACCAGAAGAATATGGTTCACACACGAATCTGAGGACGATCAATGAACATTTTATCCTCAAATATTGTCATATAGGGTTGAAGACGTATGTTCAATTCCTAAATTCCGCCGCTCCCCCAATGTGGTATTATAATATATTTGATGCACAAGCATATGCATTTATACCTTATTATGCTTCTCATATCCGTCATGATTTTATGGATAAAAGTACATCATTCAAAGCCTATTCGTTAAAGCAATTATGATTGAGATCATCATATGCAAATGACACATGAGTTTCTCATTATGTTGTTATATTGAATCAAAAGAGGATTCAGTGGATCGATTCAACCAACTTGCGGACACCATAGATATTTTATGGTGTTGGTTGTTGTGTCGACACACTGGTCACGTGTCATGACACCATCCACAATTAAAATTTATGCTGCTTATGCTAGAAAGTCAAAGCACTTAGGCCGGGTTAATTTCCGTAGGTGTGATGATTTTATGGCTTATTATATGGGATTTGTAATGGACATCATATTCCTATATATAAAAACCCAATTGGTCTCACGGAAAACGACTACAGTAATGGTCTTAATATTGGTAAAGCACACCAATACTTCCGTTTTGGGTTATGCAATTTTTGCATGCAGCGTTACTTATTCATCTATAACCATATCATTGAACCAATTTACACCATAGCTAGTGACTATGTGTGAGGATTTTTAAGGATTTCAAACGAACTTGTAATCCTTGAGCTCTTTTGGATTGACACGGATCTACAATCCTTGAGCTCTATTAAATGTTTTATGTGCCAAAATTGCGCCGCCACAGCGCACAATGATGGGTTACTTGAGATGAATAAATATTTATGCTGGATATGAACTTCCAGCTATAGTCCGCTATGTCGAAACCTTGACAGGCGATCTCCTCACCGCTAGATTTGTGGTGTGTCACTTTGATTAGACAGTCTTCCCGTCGTTAGGGGGAGATAAGAACAAGTATGTTCAAGTGGAACGACAGGAATTGTCGTGGTTTGTCCCCACTGTGTCTCATCTCGATCCCCAAAATCACACAAAGCAAAGTGTGTAGATATCTTATACATTAAAGTGACGAGATCATATAAACCTGCTGCAAATATACCTGCAAGGATTGTGTTTTATCAAAAGGACATGGTACCACCCAAGAGGAATTGGGTATTGCACTGCCACCATGGATGGTGGCATGGTGACGCCATAAGTGGCATAAATGGCGTCACAGGCCGTGGCTCTCCAAGGAAGAGGGGGAGGCCACCTTAAGTTCGATACATACTTGTGTAAAGGAAGAAAACAAGTTTGGCATAACCTGATCTATTGATCAGTGATACTCAAATCCGTCTCATGAGAATATTTATGGATTGTGGTTATCATTGGGGGACGCCTCAAATGTTAGAACCAATCCTTAAAGTATAGAGATCTCTACAAACACATTACACTAGTGTACATGAGGACGTGGAATAATGTGTCTACTATCGAACCATACTTCGTTGAAAAATGTCAACTTAGTAAACTGGCCTAATGGAAAGAAGCGATCCAGTATAAACAAAGAGATATGTATTTGGGCAGGTGACGCCGACACCGCAAATATAAACCCTATCAAATATATCTTTGTTAGAATGCGTAATGAGAACAAGAGTATGTAGGCTCACCTTATGGCGCAAGGTCTCTCAAAAACGCACTGGAATCGACTACGAGGAGATATTCTCTCGTAATGGACTATGATGAGACAATCTCTCGTAATGGATGTCATTGCACTCCACTACCTTGTCAGTTTGGTAGTTTCCGAAAAACTGAACATGCAGCTTACGAAAAGTGATCAAAACATATATCTCTATGGGGATCTAAATTAAGAGATATACATGAGGATCCTAAACGGACTTGATCCACCCAAATCAAGTGACTCTAGATCACCTGAGTACGTTTGCAAAAGAAATTGAAACGTTCACTAAAGTGACTACTTGATTGGGAAGAGATTGGTGAATTATGCCCTTGCGTGCTCATTATGGATATACACAGACTCTCAATGAATTAAGAGATACTCTATGTATTGTAAATCCTAAGTTAAGAATGAAAAAGATCTTGGGAATACACAGTCTTGAAATGGAACTCAAGGACTGTAATGATGATGGCCATCCATCAATCGGCTTAGGCACTCTAAAGAATAAAGTGAGGCCTACATATACTCCCATGATCAGTCGAAGTCTTTACTCTAACAATAGATCCGTTTTTCATCTAAAGGAAGATGACGAAGAAGTATTGGGAAATGAAATTCCTATACAAGTGCAATGACGCATGATTGTACTTAAACATAATATGTAAGACTCGACCTCTCATTCGATGTAAATTTGTAAAGCTATGTTTAGCTCTGCGCCTACGCAACGCAAATCGTTCTTTCATTAAAGATATGAAAGATTTGGGCTTATTCAATCTCTACATAGAATGTGACATGATAAAGAAATTATTCACGTCATAGCTAACAATGCGTAAAGAAAAACGCGTTAAAGGTGAAATAAGAAAATCTGTTGTCACAGATCAATTTCAAATCTCTTAATGGTTCATCCATACTCTAGACAAAGTTATGACTGTTTTGTTATATGAAGGTCATACCACGAGTGAACCTGATGTTCAATATGAACCAATGTGTTCGGTTCATGAACAACCTTATCCTCAAGATCAAAGTAAATCAAGTTGGATCTGAGGAAGATGTGGCAAGATTTAGTTACTAAATCATTGCTCAAAGTCATATTTGGAAAAACATGTGAAAATGCATAACTATGCTAATGTTACTGAAGCTCCCTTGATCAAATGAAAGAATCAGGGAGAATCCCATGATTAATGTAAAAATCAGGGGGAGGTGCAGACATCAGGGGGAGTCTAGCACATACATGTTGTTTTCAAATGTAATAGGTGCGTTGCGCTCTTTTTGTCCTTCGACCAAAGTTTTATTTTCTCCCATTGGGTTTTTGTTACTTGGCAAGGTTTTTAATGAGGCAACACCACATGCACCATTTTATCTCTGACTCGGCACAAGGGGGAGTGTTGAAGGAAAAACGTATTATGTGCCTTCGTCAATGTAACTGACGATAACTAATTATGTAGTCATTATTGTCATTAAAGTATTTCCTATTACCGTTGTAATACTCACCCTATATACACTACCAGATACGGGGGAATAGCCGACGAAAATTTTTTCGTCGGCCATTCCATTTTTTCGTCGGCTATACCCTCTGCCGACGAAAATTTCGTCGGCCATAAGTCGTCGGTAATACGCCGTCGGTAATACCAATGGCCGACGAAAAAAAAAATTTCGTCGGCTATAGTTAAATATGGCCGACGAATCCAAAAATTCGTCGGGCAAACGTGGGAGAAATAGCCGACGAATTTCGTCGGGTATTTTTGAGTATGGCCGACGAAATCCATTAAGTATGGCCGACGATTTAATAAAATTTCGTCGGCTATTGTGTTTTAACTATAGCCGACGATTTAATAAAATTTCGTCGGCTATTTCCTCGAAATATATTAATATTTTAATAGGCATAATTAGTTATAGCCGATGAAATACTAGAATTTTCGTCGGCTATACAACTTATAGCCGACGAAAATTGGTAAAATTCGTCGGCTATTCTTAAATTTTAGGCAAAAAAAAAATTAAATTATGCTTTGGATGGAGGAGGGGAAGGAGGAGGGGAAGGAGGAGGAGGCCGGAGGAGGGGAAGGAGGAGGCCGGAGGAGGAGGAGGAGGGGAAGGAGGAGGAGGAGGAGGAGGAGGCCGGAGGAGGGGAAGGAGGAGGAGGAGGAGGGGAAGGAGGGGAAGGAGGAGGAGGAGGCCGGAGGAGGGGAAGGAGGAGGAGGAGGAGGGGAAGGAGGAGGCCGGAGGAGGGGAAGGAGGAGGAGGAGGAGGAGGCCGGAGGAGGGGAAGGAGGAGGAGGAGGCCGGAGGAGGAGGAGGAGGAGGGGAAGGAGGGGGAGGAGGAGGAGGAGGGGAAGGAGGAAGAGGAGGCCGGAGGAGGGGGGGAAGGAGGAGAGAAAAAAGGCGGGAGGATTTAAAAGATTTAGAAGGAGTATAGCCGACGAAATAAAAGATTTCGTCGGCTATACTTAGAGAATAGCCGACGAAATATGTTAATTTCGTCGGCTATTCTCTAAGTATAGCCGACGAAATCTTTTATTTCGTCGGCTATACTTTGGAAAATCAACAGCCGTCGGATCTGAGCCATCCAACGGCGGACAATAAAAAGGCGCGGATCAAGAGTTTAGCCGACGAAATATTTGAATTCGTCGGCTATACTTAGAGAATAGCCGACGAAATTTGAATGTTTCGTCGGCTATTCTATGAAAACATACTAAAATGCCGTTTTGAGGCCCTAAACGAACTCGAAAGCACGCGGATTTTATCGGAATCTTGTCATTTTTCAACCGTAGACGTATTTCATTATTTCGGTCATATCTTATTTGACGACATATTTGCATTTGAAGAGCCTACGTATAGTAACTATTTGAAACTATACATTCACTTAAACACTTAGTAAACAAGTTAAGGAACATTAGTGCATATGTTCCGATTTTGAATCTAAAAGTTTGGAAAATCTATTCCAACCGTCAGATATCACCGTTAAGATTAAATACATGTATGAAAAAAAATCCAACTACATCTGACAACGTTAAAGGCTCGATCGGGACGGTCAACCGGGTGAGTCAAACCTCTAAACGCTTTAAAACGGAAATTGGCCCGTCTAAATGGCGTTTTTTGGCCTGATCTTCAATAGAGAATAGTTTCAGATTGATGAGACGCGACTAATCGTATAAAAATTTTCCTCAAAATATTTACCGACCGTCAGGCTACCCATAGGAAAACGGGAGTAAAAAACAGTTAACCGCAACATTCGGCACACAGATTTTGTCGGAATCTTCCCATTTTTCAACCGTAGCCGTATTTCAATATTTTGGTCATGTCTTATTTCACGACACATTTGCATTTGAAGGATGAAGCAATGGTTTGTCGATAGTGATAGAAAATGGAAACTGCTCTTTTTTTGTTTTTGTTTTTAATCATAGCCGACGAAATCAAACCTAGTATTCGTCGGCTATGCTATTCTTTTGTCGTTTTCTGTCAAAAATAATCGTATAATTATTTTTTTTAAAACTTATGGCCGACGAAATACTTAATTTTCGTCGGCCATTGTTCGTAAATAATTATTTTTAAAAAACGTATGGCCGACGAAATAATTAATTTTCGTCGGCCATTGTTCGTAAAATAATTATTTTTAAATAATTTATGGCCGACGAAATAATTAATTTTCGTCGGCCATTATTCGTAAAATAATTATTTTTAAAAAAACTTATGGCCGACGAAATAAAAAAGTTTCGTCGGCCATTCTTCCAAAAGTTTATAGCCGACGAAAACTTTAAATCGTCGGCCATTATAGGAGTATAGCCGACGATTTTTCATTTTTACCGACGAAAAAAAAAATCGTCGGCCATTCTATGGGAATGGCCGACGAAATTTTTTTTTTGCCGACGACAAAAATTTTCGTCGGCCATTCTTGGGAATAGCCGACGAAAAAAGTGTTTCGTCGGCCGTTTTTTTTTTTTTTCGTCGGCAAAGCCCTTTTTTCTTGTAGTGATAAAGGGGATTATCAATGAAATGAGTAGACCAATTCCCATTTTCCTACAACACAATCACTTTTTTTAATATTTATATACCTGTATCTATGCCTCATTGATTTTAAATTAACAGGCAAGGCAAACAATCAATATCATCTTCCACAGAGAAGCAGATAACTGGGAAAGATAAACAAGAGTGAACTTCAGTGGTGAAACTCTTTTGTGTCTGTAGATATTAGTTTTTATATGACGGCAAATATAACTGCCTTTTTCTATCATATTAACTATCAAACAGAATGGGTTAGTTAGCACAGAGACAGTTGGAGCCACACCTTTTTTGAACAAGTTCCTAACTAAGTCACTAAATCCATTCAAGCTTAACCATGAAGCAAGCAAAAGAGGAACAACTGGAGTTCTATGTTTTTTGTGTAAACTCTAGATCTTGCTTCACTTTCAGCCACAGCACTGACAAAAATTGTATTTTTTGAGTCAATAGAA
Organism: Potentilla sterilis; assembly: GCA_963682095.1. NCBI lineage: Eukaryota > Viridiplantae > Streptophyta > Magnoliopsida > Rosales > Rosaceae > Potentilla > Potentilla sterilis. Next base: position 54,050,058 of record OY821754.1, read on the forward strand.
GTAGCTGTGCTGTAAAGAATACCGGTTCTATGTACAAGTTGATTGCACAAACTGGGTGTATATATAGTGTTAAATGTTTTAGATAATAATTCGTTACTGCTATCTTCTGTATCTCATTTTTTTTTGTTCTGCTTTCTTTATTTGTATTAGTAAGCATTCCCTTTTAGTGGGAACACGATTAGCATACTTTTTATACCATCTTAGATTTCCTTTGATTCTAACATCTCAAAATCTATTTTTCCATAAACCAGTATCAAATCAAAATTTCTTTTCAGGAGATATTAGATAAGTTGCTTGAATTTTTATTAGACACAGAAGCATCAATTTCTAAACCATGTATCAAAAAAGCAAGATAACAAATGCACAATTTACACGTTAAAGTCAAAGTCTAAATATATGTTTGTATTTACATAGATTCATTCTCTAATAAACAAATAAATATCAGACTCATAACCAAGTAAGCCCACTTAAAAGATTAACATCCGTCTCAAACCCAACTGAATATGTCAAATTATTCCAATTCAAACCATTTGGAAAGACATAATCTCTAAATAAGCAGCAGCAGTCCCATCCACACAGCCGCAGCAGAGCGCGGCCCTATTAACTAGTATGATACAAATCGGATTATTTCTACAGCCATCGCTATAGCGCTTGGATTTTGTTGTTATTTACTGTAGTTATTTTGTTTCTACATATCTAGGATTGGAACTTTGGAATTAGCTATAGCGCTTGGATATCTTCCCAGATTCATTAGTGAACTCGATTATTACTGTTATTATATGTACAGCTGTCTGCTTCTCTAAGGAACATGAAATGAGTCAAATGACCTTTCCGAGGATTTTGCTTCCTGCACCATTACCGTTGTGCTCCGTGTGGCAAACACCGACACCCTCTATCAGCCTACGGAACTGTACATACTTAACGCCACCAAAACCCTAATTGATTGATTACCCTATACACACTCCTCATGTGCACGCCCGCCTGCATTATTAATCTCCAAAATATACTTAAACCCTACACTACCTACCTCCATAGATACATAGAGACTAGTCTTTTACGTTGTCCTCTCTCTCCCTCTCCCTTCCCTCTCCCTTCCCTCTCCCTCTTTCTCCTTCTGTCTCTCTGTGCCTCTCTATCTGCAGTATATTCTTATAGAGAGAGAGAGAGAGAGAGAGTTAGGGTTTGATGAAGCCTTCAGTACTGGTGATATATGGAGAGGTCTGGATGGAAGCCAAACGATGATCATCATCATATATGCCCAAATTGTCCCCGGTGCGGTTGTTCTAACACCAAGTTTTGTTACTATAACAACTACAGTTTGACTCAGCCTAGGTACTTCTGCAAGGGCTGTAGGAGATACTGGACCAAAGGCGGGTCCCTCAGGAACGTCCCCGTCGGAGGCGGCTGCCGGAAGAACAGAAGAGGGTCAAGGTCGTTAAGGCTATCCACCAACACCACCACGGCTAACGGGAGTAATAATGTTCATAGTGGCACAATTGGGCATATTAATTCATATGGAAGTAGTAGTTCATTGGCTCCAGAATCTACTAGCTCCCAAGTGTTCAATCAGGATGCGCCACCACGTATTGATCTCGCAGTCGTTTATGCAAACTTCTTGAATCAGAAGCCAGATTCCAAGAGCTCAGGGTCTGATCAGTTGCCAGAGTTGCCTGGTGAATTCGACCCGGGTTTAGATTTTTCAAGCTGCATAGCAAACATAAACATCAATGCAGGCTCAGGCTCAAGTATTCAGTTGATGGAAGAAAATGGTCTCATTGGATCAATAGGATGTCACAGTTCTGTATCTGAAAATTGTGGAACCATCAACGACCACATGTACTTTGGTGTGTTAGACCCATTAATCGATCATCATCAGAAGCATCAAGATCATAGCAGTGATCTAGTACAATATGCAAGTAGTACTCATGAATCAACTGATTTTGGGTTGCCACCATTGCCTGACCAAGAGGTATTGTGGTCTAGTTCTGACCATCAAATGATGGTTAGTCCTATCATGCAACCTACATCTGTGCTCGGATCAGAAGCTCATGATCCGAACCTGTTAAATTGGAGCCCCTTATTCGATTTACCTTGTAATGCAACTTTCTCCAGGACATGATCATGTGAAGAGAAGACTTGTATTATTCTTCATCGAATTCTTGTTTTCATCATATACGTACCGGAATACATATAATTACTTATGTATAGAGAAGAATTTTGGAAACTGAAAATTATTATCGTGCATGGAATAATCTATAAATTCCCCTCTTACTTTCTTTAATTTTCTGGTTCATACTTAGATATGTACTCTTTGTTTTTTCCCCTTAAAGACTGGGACATTAATTAAATATAGTCTCAAAGTCCTAATCAATCACTTATCGATTCATCCTTCAATTTAGCTGACATCCGCACATTACGCCATAAAAGGATTCATGCGACGGATAGAAATCGTATTAAGCGACGAATTGTCTGTCGCTTAAGCACTTAAACGACGCAGATACTAACGTCCGTCGCTTAAACGTTACCTTAAGCGACGATATTCAATATCCGTCGCTTAAATGCATAACACTTGAGCGACGGACAAATGTCGTCGCTTAACACTGGAGCTACGGACAATCCGTCGTCGCTTAATACTGGAGCGACGAACATATATTGCATTTTTGGCATTTCTTTCACATTTTTTGCGACGGATTTTCCTGTTTCTCCGTCGCTTAAGAAATACCTTAAGCGACGTATTTATTATTTCTTCATCGCTTAAGTACTATGTTAAGCAACGGAGTTTGTTATTTATCCGTCGCTGAAGTTGTTACTTAAGCGAAAATTTTTGTTATTCTCCGTCTTTTAACATAGTACTTAACCGACGGATTAACTTGTTTGTCCGTCGCTTAAGTGAACCCCTACTGTTCATCACAGAACCTGGTTCTGTAATGGCCTGACCTGAAAAACACCAAATTTCACAAATTTATTCAAACCAACACATTATATTCACAAATTTCAAACCAACACATTTATTCATACATAAATTGTTTTTAGTTTACAAAAGCCCATATAAGTTAACAAAAGCTAATGAAGGAGCTAATACCGGAATGGGGAGATGATATAGTGGAGAACTCATGGAGGAGGAGGAGCTGAAGTACTTGCAGACCCAAGATGTTGTGCAACCAAGATCCTTGCAATTGTTTCCTCCATTTGGCGCATATGCTTTGCGGCCGCTGCTTGTTGCTCCATGTACTCCGCCCTTATACGCTCTGCGGTCGCTTCTTGTTCCGCCATGTACTCCGCCCTCAGTTGTTCCTTGATTTCACTAACTTGAGCGTGCATGAGTGCGTCTACATCTATATGCCGTGTGCCCCCTCTCTTCTTGGGTTCCTGCTGCATGCATCTACCCACGCCTCGGATGTTCGTCCCTCTCTTTTCACCAACATGAGAGACTATGACATCGATTTGGTAGGCAATGGAGAGAGGATCTTCAGGTGCAATAACTGAGTCTTTCTCCCTCCTTTGTTGTAGTCGTTGGTTCACAATTTCTTTCATCGCTTCCTACAATAACAGACAACCAATCTTAATAAGCAATTTAAGAGACAGTAGAAACCATCATACAACCATGTCAAAAAACAAAAGTCTCACGGCGTATGGACCGCCCAAAGGGTCTTTGGCATATGCGTCCTCGAATGCACGGACGAAAGGGGCTGGATCTCTTGCATTCCCATGCTTCTCCCCCCTGTAACTGAAGGCGGTTGTCCTAGAATGGTGGTCCATCCTTTACGGCCCCTTTCCGAGTTCCTTCATTTTCGCACATAAGGCCTTTAACAACAATCAACACTTTTAAGATTAGAAACAAATTTATTTTCCATCTAGAGAGAGAGAGAGAGAGAGAGAGAGAGAGAGACATAGTGATTACCACATGGTCAGGGACCTTAAAGTGCTCCAGTAACCACTCCCATTGAGCCGGACGGTGGAGAAACTCTTTTGGAATGTCGTCCCCAAATTTCACCCAATCTCGTCTAACGTCCGATTTCCAATCCTTGAAGCGATCAGCTGCAATTGTCTGGATGAAATTCCACCAGCCATCATGATCTGGTGGGATCTGATATAGTGCCTACATATACAAAATGGTTAAACATTAGTAACAAAATAGAAAAAAAAACATTACTAAGAAAAGTAACAAAACATATCAAACATTAATCTTACCGATATGTAGTTATACACAATCCCTTTGTGTTCTATAGCAAGGTCTCTGTAGGTGGGGGCTATCATCGACACATTATTCTTCACACAGCTGCCAATGTCCCTTGAAATTAGGCTACGGACCACCGGATCTGCAGGGCTCTTGTGGAATTCAGAATACTCCGCAACGATCTTCCCTCCCGTTGTCCAGACTATTTGTCGGGTCTTCGCACCAACCACGACACCGCTCTTCCTTTTGGGTGCTGTATCTGCATAGACAAGCAATAATAACTAACCATTAAATCCCTACAAGTTTAACCAATCACATTTGAATCACAGTACTCATGTAACAGAAAGACAGACAATACTAAAGTTGATACATTCAAAAGTCAAAAATTACTTGTTGTTTCCAAGTTCTTGCAGCGAATGCTGCGCGCAATCGTGGATGCCATAGATGCAACAGAACTAGAGGTGCTACTGGGCCCAGTAAACGGTGGCGCAACTAGTGGGTGTGGGGGAGCCGTTAGTCCTGGTGAAGGAGCAGAAGGAGAAGTGCCAGAAGCAGGAGCAGAAGGAGAAGGGCCAGTAGCATGAGCAGAAGGAGCAGAAGGTGACCCTGCGGAGTCAGAAGCAGTACCGACCGCATTCGTCATAGCTGGTGGCGGTACTGGTGGTTGTGATCGTTTGATCAGCTCCTGCCATAATAGACGATCCTCGATCTTGACGACCTTCTTCATCTTTCCTCCTCGATGTTTTGGAGGCATTGTTGAGAGAGACGATTTCGGGGGTGGGGGTGATGGTGGTACTGCATCAAACAAGTAAACCGCCGTAGTTAGATCAAAAGAGTGACAATAATCCACATTAAAGAACCAAAAAAAAATATAAAAAGTATTGAACTAGTTTTGTAAGTACAAACCGCAGCAACCTATATAATCTTAAAGTCCCTACTTACAATTATCACCCTAAGAATCCCTACTTACAATTATTAATGCTTAAAGTCCTTGTATCAATCAAATTATGAATAAACATACGGAATCACAGATATAATCTTATATGCATTATGCATCCTAACGACATCTCAAACCCAAGGTCCCAAACTCTATAAATTTGAGGTCCTAAAAATTTTTGGGCTCCAATGGTAAAATTTTGAGGTCCTAAACTCTATATATTTAAGACCCAGTCTCATCTCAGGTCTTATTTTGAGACTGGGTTTGAGACCCGTCTTATAAATTGGACTGGGGCCTGTCTGGCGGAGGAGAGAGGAACCAGAAGAGAGGAGACGCGGGAGAGCACGCAAGACAACAAAGGCTGGGGGGGGGGGGGGGGGGGGGACCACGCGCAACGAGCCAGCAGATGGGGAGAGTCAGCAGACAACGCTGACGAGTGGGTCCCACACACGTGGGTCGGCAGACAACCCCAACGGTCAAGATATCCAACGACCATAATTCAATCTTCTTCCAATCCAACGGCCTCAATTCATCCCTGCATTATTTTTGTTTTTTTATTTTCTTAAATGAATTTTTGATCTGACTGTTGAAGATATAGGTTTCAAATTAATCGAAGGTTCTAATTTAAATTAACTTTAATTTTATATATAACGGTAAGAAAAGTGATGAAAAAAATTAGAAATTGACACGTGTCTACCAAAATCTTGTCCGATTTGTGATAAACTATAATATCTATGTATAATTTAATTTGAAATCCTATCCACCGACACATGTTAATCGAAATCATGTCTGATTGTGGATAATGCATACGGGTCCAAAATTCAATTTTTTTTCTTCTTCAAATTAATATTATATTTATTTAGCATGTAAAAGAATAGTTTACAAATATAAATTATTATTAATTACAACACAAAATAAAGAAAAATCAAATATTGTTGTAGGAAAATGAGAAATTGTCTACTCATTTCATTGATAATCCCCTTTATATAGGGTGAGTATTACAACGGTAATAGTAAATACATTTATGACAATAATGACTACATAATTATCTCGCGTCAGTTACATTGACGAAGACACATAATGTGTTTTTCCTTCAACACTCCCCCTTGTGCCGAGTCAGAGATAAAATGGTGCATGTGGTGTTGCCTCATTAAAAATCTTTCAAAATAACAAAAAACCCAATGGGAGAAAATAAAACTTTAGTCGAAGGACAAAAAGAGCACAACGCACCTATTACATTTGGAAACAACATGTATGTGCTAGACTCCCCCTGATGTCTGCACCTCCCCCTGATTTTTACATTAATCATGAGATTCTCCCTGATTCTTTCATTTGATTAAGGGAGCTTCAGTAACATTAGCATAGTTATGCATTTTCACATGTTTTTCCAAATATGACTTTGAGCAATGATTTAGTAACTAAATCTTGCCACAATCGTCCTCAAATCCAACGTGATTTACTTTGATTTTGAGGATAAGGTTGTTCATGAACCGAACACTTCATATTGAACATCATGTTCACTCGTGGTATGACCTTCATATAATAAAACAGTCATAACTTCATCTAGAGTATGGATGAACCGTTAAGAGATTTGAAATTGATCTGTAATAACATATTTTCTTATTTCACCTTTAATGCGTTTTTCTTTACGCATAGTTAGCTATGATGTGGATAGTTTCCTTATCATGTCACCTTCTATGTAGAGGTTGAATAAGCCCAAATCTTTCATATCTTTAAGTATTTGAAAGAACCATTTGCGTTGCGTGGGCGCAGAGCTAAACATAGCTTTACAAATTTTCATCGAATGAGAGGTCGAGTCTTACGTATTGTGTTTAAGTACAATCATGCGTCATTGCACTTGTATAGGAAATTTCATTTCCCAACTCTTTTTTGTCATCTTCCTTTAGATGAAAAACGGATCTATTGTTAGAGTAAAGACTTCGACTGATTATGAGAGTATATGTAGGCCTTACTATATTCTTTAGAGTGCCTAAACCGATTGATGGATGATCACCATCATTACAGTCTTTGAGTTCCATTTCAAGACTATGTATTCCCAAAATCTTTTTCATTCTTAAGTTAGGATTTACAATACATAGAGTATCTCTTAGTTCATTGAGATACAATACATAGAGTATCTCTTAATTCATCAATCCCTTCCCAATCAGGTTAGGCCTCATCATTAAGCCCGTGGATCAAGTGGGTCGATGGAGGCCCGCAAGCCCTATGGGCTTCAAACCCGGCCCGGCCTGTCTAAAAGCCCGCTTAAGCCTGGCCCGGTGGGCAGAGGGCCGGGCTTAGTTTAGGGGTTAGAAACTCGGTCCGGCCCATAGGCCCGGCCCGTTAAGAGCCCGTCAAGCCCGCTCCATCAAAAGCCCGTAAAGCCTGACCCGTAATGCCCTTTAAAATTCTTACCCCGGGTCTCTACGGTTTATCACACGAAAACGCTATTACGTACCTTTAGATGACTTTGTTTCGTCGCCTCTTCCAAACATTAAACTCTCAAATAGATGAGACGTAATCAACTATGTAAAAATTTGGGAACGTTTACCTCCCGATACTATGGCTCCCCATAGAGAGAGATAAGTTTAAATAAGATTGACCGCATCGATCGGGACTCTAACTTTGTCGGATTTAAGTGATTTTTTTACCATCACCGTATTTCATCATAACGATCAAATTCTATTTCATAGAATTTTTTAAAATTTGACTTCTTTTATATAGTTGTTTCGAAAAGTTGTACACTTGAGTATAATTTTCTAATCAAGTTATATCGCATTAATAAGTATGTTGTCATTACAAGGTTCTAAAAATCACCGCCTAGGCGCCACCTAGGGTGTAGGCGGAGCTCGACAGCCCCGATTTCAGGCTTCAGGCGTCCATCAGGCGGCTCCAGGCGGTCCCAGGCGGATGAGGCGGTCTAGGCGGGGGAGGCGGGTCAAGGCGCTGGGCCGGGTCGGGTCGGGTCTGAAACCTAAAAAAATAGCCCGAAGTGCTAGGCTACACCTAGAAGTAAGAGAACTTGGTGAAGAACATGAAGAATCGGATGAAGAAGATGGTGTTGAGATGGATTTTGAGTTTGAGTTTGACACCGAAGGAGTATTAGAGGGATATGGAGAAGAAGAAGATGTGGATTCTTAGGTTTGCAAGTTATTTTGGTTATATTTTGGATTATTTGCTATGTTGAATTGCTATGTTGAGACTTGAGACTATTGTTATGTTGAGACTATTTGCAATGTTTGTAAATTTAGTAATTTACAGGTTGGGTTGTTCGTTTTAAAGAAATGTCATGCTAATTTTTTTTCCAAATTATTCATATTAAACTCCAAATTATTAGTATTAAACTATTTTTAAATATAATATTTTTTAATTAAAAGTGAAAAATGTAAAACGCCTAGTCCCCGCCTAGTCCGTCCATGCGCTAGGCTATGGGTCACCGCCCGCCTAGCGCTTAGCGCCTTTTAGAACCTTGTGTCATTATAAATGTTAAATTCACAAAATAAAAATTTTGACCGTCTGATGTGATCATTATAATTAAATATGAGTATAGTAGAAAAATCAACTTGTTTCGTGAACGTTCGATACTCGATCGAAACGGTCAACCATATTTTCATAAAACTTATCACACGAAAACGCTATTACGTACCTTTAGATGACCTTATTTCATTGACTCTTCCAAACATTAAACTCTCAAATAAATGAGACGTAATCAGCCATGTAAAAATTTGGGAATGTTTATCTCCCGATACGAGATAGCATTTTTCAAAACTTGACTTCTTTTATATAGTTGTTTCGAAAAGTTGTACACTCGAGTATAATCTACTAATTAAGTTATACCGCATTAGTAAGCATATTGTCATTATAATGGCTAAATTCAGAAAATGAAAATTTTGACCGTCTGATGTGATCGTTATAGTTAAATATGAGTAGATGAGAAAAATCAACTCGTTTCGTGAACGTTCGATGCTCGATCGAAACGGTCAACCATATTTTCATAAAACTTATCACACGAAAACGTTATTATGTACCTTTAGATGACCTTGTTTCGTCGACTCTTCCAAACATTAAACTCTCAAATAAATGAGACGTAATCAGCCATGTAAAAATTTGGGAACGTTTATCTCCCGATACTTTGGCTCTTCATATAGAGAGATAAGTTTAAATAAGGTTGACCGCATCGATCGGGGTTCTAACTTTGTCGGATTTAAATGATTTTTTGACCATCACCGTATTTCATCATAATGATCAAATTCTACATCATAGAATTTTTCTAAATTTGACTTCTTTTATATAGTTGTTTCTAAAAGTTGTACACTTGAGTATAATCTTCTAATCAAGTTATACCGCATTTGTATGCATATTGTCATTATAATGGCTAAATTCATAAAATGAAAATTCCATAAGCCACATATTTATAGGGTATATTTATAATAAAAAATCAATTTGAATTTAGAGTTTAGGGTTTAGAGTTCCCAATGATGATGCCGGGTTCCAAACCCTTTTTGAAAAATAATCTCTGATATTTATTTATTTTAATTAAATTCCGGCCCGGCCTCAAACCGCCGAGGGCAGTCAAGCCCGCCTTATATGGATGGGCTTAGATTCTAGAATTTCGAAAGAAGCCTGACCCGGCCCGGCCCGTTGACGAGGCCTAAATCAGGTAGTCACTTTAGTGAACGTTTCAATTTCTTTTGCAAACGTACTTATGTGATCTAGAGCCACTTGATTTGGGTGGATGAAATCCGTTTAGGATCCTCATGTATATCTCTTAATTTAGATCCCCATAGAGATATATGTTTTGACCACTTTCGTAAGCTGCATGTTCAGTTTTTCGGAAACTACCAAACTGACAAGGTAGTGGACTGTAATGACATCCATTACGAGAAATTGTCTCCTCATGGTTCATTACGAGAGAATATCTTCCCGTAGTCGATTCCAGTACGTTTTTTAGAGACCTTGCATCATAAGGTGAGTCTACATAATCTTATTCTCATTACGCATTCTAACAAAGATATATTTGATAGGGTTTATATTTGCGGTGTCGGCGTCACCTGTCCAAAGGACCTATCTCTTTATTTATACTGGATCGCTTCTTTCCACTTGGCCAATTTACTATGTTGACATTTTTCAACGAAGTATGGTTCGTTAGTAGACTCATTATTCCACGTTCTCATGTACACTAGTGTAATGTGTTTATAGACATCTCTATACTTTCAAGGATTGGTTCTAACATTTGAGGCATACCCCAATGATAACCACAATCTAGAAATATTCTCATGAGACGGATTTGAGTATCACTGATCAATAGATCATATTGTGCCAAAACTCACTTTCTTACTTTGGGTGAGTATTTATCAAACCTAAGGTGGTCTTCCCCTCTTCCTTGGAGAGCCACGGCCTGTGACACCATTTATGCCACTTATGGTGTCCCCATGCCACCATCCATGGTGGCAGTGCATTACCCAATTCCTCTTGGGTGTCACCATGTCCTTTTGATAAAACACAATCCTTGCAGGTATATTTGCAGCAGGGTTATGTGATATCGTCACTTTAATGTATCATACATCTACGCACATTAGTTTGCACTACTACAAAAAACTCAATACACAACACAAATCAGACAACATTTTGAAAGTTACATGTTGTGTGAATGACTGAACTGTTTCACACAACCTAAAGTGAATAATTTGTGTTGTATGATGGTACACATTTTCCATATTCTGAAAAACATTTTTCCAGATTTTGTCACACAACTCTGACATACATTTTCTGTTGTATGATTAATGAAAATCTTGGCGGTAGAACTCCCTCCGACATTGAAACTCAAATTTGGGCAAGGTCTAGATGGACAGACAACAAAGTTATTATTTTGTGTTGTGTGATAATGTCACATCCTGCATTAGGTGTCACCAAGTGCAAAGTGACAAATACTTGTACAACAGAATTTCGTAGTTTTGTTGTATGACTTGTTTTGCTTGCCATTCCCCACATTCATTTTGGCTCCAATGGCTTAGGGGTAGCATTTCTCAAAGCGGGAAATTTGCCTCCATCGTTTTTTGGTTTTGAAAACATATATGTGTTACAATTCTCACAACAACTGTTTTTTATTCTGTTGTACAATTGTTTTTAAGCTTCTACAAGAACACACCTATGGAATACCTTGTGTCAAGAAAAAGAAATTGGTACAACAGTTTAAAAGTTTTTAGTTGTATGAAGGTTAAACGTAAGGTCATGTTAAACTTGCCAAATTTTTGGTTGGCGGCAGATTTCCCTCTTTTACCAAAACATTTGAGTCAAATGATACATTTTATTTCGGATGGCCTCAGCTCTCAGTCTCTCCATCTCTCCCCATCACCCTAAACTCTCTGAAACTGGCCCGCTCCTCCTCTCTCTCTCAGTCTCTCCGTCTCTTCCCATCACCCTAAACTCTCTCAAAGCCCCGAGCTCTCTTAAAATCACCTCCAGAAAAAAATGAACTTGCCCAAACCCAACACCTCAAATTCTCCCAAATCAACCTCCACCAAGCCTTCACCTCCCTCCAAACCCACTGCTCCGGCCTCATCCACAACCTCTTCAACCCCAACCCTTCTTCTTCTCTCCAAACCCATCTCCACTCAGCTCTCTCCAACCTCCAAACCCGTCTCCCTTAGATTTAGCTTGAGTCGTCTTCGCACTCGTCCCCTGACCGCCTTCCTCCCTGACCTCGGCGGCACTCCCGTCTTCGCAACCCTAACCCTAGGCCTCATAATCTCCTTTAAGCCGAGTGCCTCGTCTTCTCTCAGATCGCCTTCGTCTTCAGCTCCTCGGTAATCTGCAGAGCAACGGTCGGCCGATGAACCACCGCGCCTTCAGAACGGCGCCGTATCATACTCCTCCGCCGGTGAGCATTTCCCACATTTTTGACTTTTTGGGTTTCAGTTTTTCACTCTGTTTCTGCTATTTTTGCAACCTGAGGAACCAAAAAGGCTTCGGCTTTAGGGTTTTCGTTTATGAGGTATTTAAACAGTGTTTTTGATATGGGTTTGTGGTTTCGATGAAGATAGTGCTAGGACAGCCTGGACCAGGAAGAAGGGAAGAGGTGGCATTGGGTTGGAGCAGACCAGGGTTGAACACAGAGGGAAGCACCAAGCTTTATATCTCTAACTTGGATTATGATGTTACTCAGTAGAGTTAGCTTGTTTTGTCAATGCTTGAACCCTGAGGAAATGCAGACTATAAGTAGGAGAGCTTATGATTGTCATCGTGTTGATATAGTAATCAGATGCTAAAGATCTAAAGTAGTAATTGTTAATCTCATTTCAAATTTGGTCATCCTGCTGAAGAAGGATTTGACAACATTTTCTTACTTAAGTTGATGCTGCTTTTAAATGGCTTGAGCTTATAGGCTAAAATTAGGCTGCCTGGGTCTATCTCTTTATCATCCTGGATCGTTTATTCGGTCCACATACTTGAGATAGGGATAATACAAAGTCTTAGTATCTACCTCTGTAGTTATGGTATGAATTTTTTGTTTTCTTTTTGTAAGGTTTAGGATGTTGGTCTGTTGATTTGTGCAGAATGGATGAAATGATGCGTGGACAAAGGGGTTGGAGAGAGTTAGCTGTTCTGGGAGATAAGATTAACAAGTTTACTGGCATGATAGAAGGGTTAATCTGGTCCCCGAGGAGTAGTGAGGGTAATGATCAAGCTGATGATTGGGCTTTTGAGGAGGTAAGTGCAAGAACCATTAACTTGATTGGAGATAAATTTTTTATCTGGTGAGGGTCATGACTTACGTGTGTGCTATACTTTAGTAATATGAATATCAGGATTCCTCTGGTAGTTCAGCTTTTATATAACTCTTAATCTTCCCGAAAGTGGAAGATTGGTGGAAGGAAAGAATCGGCCCATATCAGTGCAAACAACGCTTTTCCTTGATAATACATAAATGCTGCTTTTACATTAATTTAAGAACTCCAAATCTTTTCCCTCCTCACCAACCAAACAAGGGAGAAAAATGTCCTCTTTTCTGTCTCTTCTATTTTCCGTCTTTCTGCGTCAATCTTTCACATGCACTGCTATTTTCTATGCCTCATACCTGTAGGTTTCTTATGGTGGTGTCAATGCATTCCATAATATAAACTGTTACGTTTTTCAGGGGCCTCACTCTGATTTCAGCGGTCCAACTTCTGGGAGCACCGCTTGTGTTGCAATTATTAGAAACAACCAACTTGTTATTGCTAATGCTGGTGATTCTCGCTGTGTTATATCTAGGAATTTTTCATATATGGTTGTATGTGAATAGCATATTTGACTAGTCTCCAAGGGTGTTTAAGATTTTAAAGATGTCTACAACTGAGATTATTCTTCGTTCTTGATTCTCAGCAAACTCCACATATGGTTTTTTTTATTTGGCTCATTTTTTTTCAGGCATATAACCTGTCCAGAGATCACAAACCTGATCTTGAGCTTGAGAAGGAAAGGATATTAAAAGCTGGTGGTTTTATCCATGCCGGACGAGTCAATGGCAGTTTGAATCTTGCAAGAGCTGTAGGTGTCATTCCCCTGCTGCTCATTAACTCATAGTATACTAGCTTTACTTACACATTTATTACATTGGCACCAAAATGCATTACATATCTTTTGAGAGTCAACATGTGGATGTGATATGTGGAACTCCTTTGGAAGAGAGGCTTGAGTGGTCCCCTACCTCACATTGGTTCTGCATGTGTTTCAGGTGACATGGAATTCAAGCAGAATAAATTCTTGCCGGTTGAAAAGCAAATTGTAACTGCCAGTCCAGATATAAATACCAAGCAAAGAATGAGAAGACCAAGAAGCAAATCAATTTGGGTAATTTGGGATTTTTCGTAATCGGTTTTGGATTTTTGATGAGTTTGCAGTGTTTGTTTTGATTATCTGGATGGTTCTAGTTTTGTAAGATTGAGCTGTTTTTTGGGGTTAGTTAGTGTGATGTGGTTTGTGAATTGGGTATTTGATTGTTAAAATTAAATGTGGTTGAGTTTAGGAACTTATGGTCTTTCGTGATTTGTTTGATTGGTGTGGTTGTGAGCTTTGTTGTTGTATCGAGTAATTGGTTTTGAGGTTATGAGATGGGAGAGTAGTAGATATAGGTAATTTTGGGTATGAACTTCTGTTGCTGGATTATAATTTTTGCATATGCTGAGTTGGGTTCTATGTTCTTTTGTTTATTGATCATACTTGTTGAGACAAAGGTTGCAGTTTTGGCTATGATGAAGTGTTTTGTACCATTAGCAATTGCTAAACAAGAATAAGCAGTGTATTCATTGAAAATTCACTCTTCTTCCTTTTTTTTTCTCTGCCGAAATCTTATTGAATGCTATGGTTTGATTTCTTGTAGGGAGGGATGGTTTGACTCACAATATGCTGAATGATATTCATAACCATTGGAAACATGAAGAAGCAGTGAGGATCAAATGTCAAGGAGTTCCGACTGTTGACATGAGAAATGTTTGCAGCCAGCTTGAGGTATCCTATGTTCTAATCATGGTTCTGAATCTGACATTTGCTGTAACTCCCATCTTCATGTTTCTCTTTTCTCCATTAGTTTGCTTTACTTGACTCTGCTCAATGCTTTACCTCTTGTTCATCCTACAATTCCTACTTCATAAATTCTTTGTGCAAAATCTGATCTCTTTGCCATGTTGTGCTTGCAGCAGTGAAGACTTGCATCTGCAACTATGTTTCAGTATTTTCTCAACAATCCTTGAGCAACAAATTTGTACATTGTGTTTGGGGTGGTGAATTGTTTTGCATATAGAGAGAAAGATGGGAGGTAATGCTCTGTTACTTAAATTGTGGTTGAGGTGATTCTTTCATAGTTGGTTGAGGTAGTAGAGTTGTTGCAAAGGCTCTTTCATTCGAGGAAAAGCAAATGGGCAACAAGTCCTTTGTCTATGTAGACTTTTAGGTGAAGTTAGAAATTTGTTTTTGGAATCTGTATGCCATGTTTGAAACAATTGTGTACACAGGCTACTTAAATGATATGGAAGTTTTATGCAATGTTTTAATGGTAATGGCTAGCTGATACTATTTTTATGGTAAAGCTTCAGGTTTTGATATACAACAGTTTATGTTTTTGTGAATATCATGTGTTGTACAATATGACTAAAAGCCACATCAAACCTGTGTCACAAAATCCTCAAATCTGTTGTTTGATTTGTAGAATCATACAACTCAATAAATATGAAACGAAACCAGTTGTCTGAATCAGACAACTAAATAAGTGGGAGATGAAATCTGTTGTGCGAATGAGACAACAGAATAAAATTGCAATATTCTGTTGTATGTTTAAAACTTACACAACATAAAAGTATGTATATTCTGTTGTATGAACTAGACATGTCAGTGCAGCGAATGCCAAGCCAGCCATGGCATGGCATATAAGTTGTACAACAGAAATTATAAGTTGGTTGTTGGACGTTTCATCACACAAGCTCGAGATATACGACGGTTTTTTCGAACTTACACAACGGTGCAGCACCGTTGTGTATTGAGTTTTTTGTAGTAGTGTTGTGTGATTTTTTGGGATCAAGATGAGACACAGTGGGGACAAACCACGACAATTCCTGTAGTTCCACTTGAACATGCTTGTTCTTATCTCCCCCTAACGACGGGAAGACTGTCTCATCAAAGTGACACCGCAAATCTAGAGGTGAGGATATCGCCTGTCAAGGTTTCGACATAACGGACTATAGCTGGAAGTTCATATCCAGCATAAATATTTATTCATCTCAAGTAACCCATCATTTTGCGCTGTGGCGGCGCAATTTTGGCACATAAAAACATTTAATCGAGCTCAAGGATTGTAGATCTGTGTCAATTCAAAAGAGCTCAAGGATTACAAGATCGTTTGAAATCCTTTAAAATGCTAACACATAGTCACTAGCTATGGTGTAAATTGGTTCAATGATGATGGCTATAGATGAATAACTAACGCTGCATGCAAAATTGCATAACCCAAAACGGAAGTATTTGTGTTTTACCAATATCAAGACTATTACTGTAGTCGTTTTCCATGAGACCAATTGAGTTTTTATATAGGAATATGATGCCCATTACAGATCCCATATAATAAGCTTTAAAATCATTGCGCCTACGGAAATTAACCCGGCATAGGTGCTTTGACTTTCTAGCATAAACTACATAAGTATTAATTTTGGATGGTGTCATGACACGTGACCAGTGTGTCGACACAACAACCAACACCATAAAATATCTAAGGTGTCCGCAAATTGGTTGAATCAGTCCACTGAATCCTCTTTGGAGTCAATATAAGAACATAATGAGAACACATGTTTCCTTTGCATATGATGGTGTCAGTCATAATTTTACGAGTAGGCTTTGAATGATGTACTTTTATTCATAAAATCACGATGGATGTCAGAAGCATAATAGGGTATAAGTGCATATAATTGTGCATCCAATATATTATAATGACACCTTAGGGGAGCGGTGGAATTTAGGTATTGAACACACGTCTTCAACCCTATATGGATTATGTCGAAACAATATTTGAGGATAAAATGTTTTTTGGTCGTCCTCGGTTTCGTATGTGAACCATATTCTTCTGGTGTCTGCTTCTTATTCATCACAAATATGAGTATTCATAGTAATTTCTTTAATCTACGGATCACCAGATTACGAGTAGTTGTGTCAAAGTCAATCTATGTCAGAATTCCAAAATATCATTTTCTTATGACGTTGGGTTCAATTAGCGGTTACATATAACTCACTAAGTTGACCTATAAACTTCTCTAATACTCGTTTACATCCGCAGTCGTTAAAGGTAATGCAAAGGAGCTTAAATAAATTCTCACTTGTGTCTTTTTACATGAACATCGTGGCATGTGTTTCTTTAAAATGTGGAAAAAATTCAATTTTCTCTTGTTGCATAAATTGTCAATTTGACATATGCTCAATATATACATCGAAACGCAACCCAGGTTCTTTAGAATAACTCGATGGGGATTGCAAAAAAAATTATAGTAATCCCAAAAAGGCAGGTGCATTATGAATCCCAAAGGAACATATATACTGATCCTTGTTATTTTTATTATATCTATTGATATAGTACTACTGTTCTTCAGTACTATTATGCTATTTTGTGATATATTAGTACCATTGTCCTTCAGTACTATTATTTTAGGGATTACATAGTGCGTTTCTTTGCACACAGTTCTTTATGTCATGCCTATAGTATGATATGTTGCTTTACTTGATGCAATACTTTGCAAAGTTAGATGCAGAAAATTGAATCATGTATATCATGAATAAAATTTGAATAATCTCAATTCATTGAGAGAAAATTCAAAAAATTAACATGCCAACGATTACATTTAGTCTTGTCCAATTTAGAGATAGAAACTTTAAGACCAAAAGTCTAATTTAGGCGTGATAGCCTTCATAAGAATATCTTGGAAATTTAAAAATAGACTAATCAAAGTCTATCATGGATTGAGCAAGATCCTTTTTGCTATTTTGATAGCTGCAATGATAAGATGTGTCATTGACATCTTCTTCCCATATGGTATTGTTTGTGCAAACATATATATTGCAAACATACTCATAAACTGTTGCACATCATCGGTAAACAGGTACTCACCCCGGTCACGCCCAATCTTCAACGCGGACTTGGGGGACTGGGCACCGTTGGGTTGGTAACCCTGCGGGTCTGCGGGACAAGGGCAAGACAGTTTAAGTCCCCATTCAAGATTACACTTGACCGGGAACTTGGGGGACTTGTTGACAGTAGCCACAGAGGGGCTACAGCAGGCCCACAGACCCGCAGCTAGTGTACCAGGGGCCGGCCCGAGGCTCGAGACCGGATCACCAGCACTCGGCCTCGGGGTCCAGCAGTCTATCCTGCTACCAGGGGCCCGGGGACCGGGGGCGCCTGCCTGCCAAAGAGGTCACCAAAACTGCCCTTTAGTATGCAAACAGAAGGAAACCAGTCCCACATCGAAGAGTAAGGCCAGACCTCACCCATGACCACCTATATAAGGGCCTCAACTACCCTCATTAATAGGTAACTGATCCTTCCTACCGCTTATATACGTGCTTAAGTTATATCTATTCTGATGTGAGCCTAAGCTCGCACACAATAATAAACCCTACAAAATATCGTTAGTAGTATGAGCAAGTAGGGATCGTTCTAGCCGGGGATTAAGGGTACCTGAAATATGAGAATGTTAGCACAATTTATTCACAACTATACATATTCACACGTCACACACATGGAGGATAAAAGGATCGGCAGCCATAGGGCTGCCCTAAAACTAAGACATGAAATTAAATCTTATTTCTACTATATACAAGTGATCATCATCTCTCACAAAACATTTAGCACCAAAGACTCTTTAACAAGTAGATTCGCATGCAAGAAGGTAAGAGACAAGTATTCAGCATGTTCAAGACCAAAATTAGTTTCGACACAATTAGAGCCTCCAGCAGTTTTCCAATTGTTAGACTTCTTAAATTCTTAGAAACTACTCCAGCGTATGACTTCTAAGGTGATGCTAATCCGGTTTTACACGTTTTAACATTTAAGCATATGAGTCTAAATCGAAGACAAGCAAACAAGTAAGGTTGTCATTCTTCTTATTTAACTTGCAAGTTCTAAGGTTGTTAGACCTAGGTGAGCAACACAAAACAAACTACTCCAGCGTATGACTTATCCGTGTTACTCTATCACATGAAACCTAGCACTTAGAATTACATGCTAATCATAACTAGTGTGTCGGTTTAAATGCCCTAACCTTAGTTCTAACCAATTTATAGTCTAAACATGCAAAACACCACTGCCCTAATTATCAAACACATGAATTTACAAGTTACATATTACAAATTAGCATGCAAAATTCATTGTTCTTGTCGAAACCTAAACATAAATCTAAGCATCGATTCAAACAAATCTTTAACATATAATTCATAAAACCAAAATCGATTCATACATAGACATATAAACCAACACCAAACATACATGAGTGTTTCATAGACAAAACTAAACATAACTAAACAAAAATTACTAAACCGAAGAAGGGAGTGGATCACACTTTGAGACACCTTGAGAGCTTCACGTCGTGTGGATCCGGCGAAGTATGGAGGCTGGGGTGAGGCTGCACGGCAGTGAGTCACGTCGGCAGTAGGTTATGGAGGAGAAGTTCCAAGATTCAGCAAAGCAGAAACTTGGTTGAGGTGAGGTGAAGGTGGTTTTCGGTTTAGGTTTTTGTCTAGGATCTTTGGGGAATTTTGGTAGAGTTTAGGCCTTGTGTTTAAGCTTGAGATGAGATAATTTTCAGAATGAAAAAGTGAGGGTATATATATAGGAGGCTGCCGGCAAAACCCTAGATGCAAAAGGGATTCACAAAACCTATTAGAATAAGGTTTTGAAACCTTCCTTTAATGGTTCAATTAGGTTTTCTTTTTCTGATTTTTCTTCAAGGCTTGGGCTTCACATCTTCATGGACTTCTTGCATAGCATTTGGACTTCAATTGATAGGTCTTGATCCACCAAAAATGCTTCAATTGCCGGCAGCAACATCAAGCACACAATCTGCCTCTAATCGGCAGCTTCTCCTAGTGTGACTAGGAGAACTTCTTTCTTCAATTTTTCTTCAATGCCATGGCCTAGTGTCTTCCTCTTCCCTTCATAAAGCTTGGACCATCATCACATATGCATTTGTGCACCATTTGGTCCGTTAAAAACAGAAAACACAAAAAGGGGGCAGTAGGTTCCTGGAATCGGCAGATTTGACCTTATTGCAGTAATTCCGGCATATCTCCATCCGTGGAGCTCCGATTGATGCGATTCCAAGTCTCAGATAAACTAGACACATATGGCCAACTCCCCATAAAACAGTTCGATCAAATTCCTTGTGAGTCGACGGGAATGATTTTTCGAAGTTGGGACAAAGTCCCAGGAAAATCCTGTAAGCCCCTGGATTGAAATGCTCGGACTGCTGTTTTGCAGCCAACTTTTGGGTGACTTCCCGAACTCCGATTGATCTGAAATTTTAACACAAAATTCCTCAGCATATGAATATTAAGCACGCCAAATTTCATAGAATTCGGACAAGGATAGATCACAGTTTCATTCATCTCAAAATCACGAAAAAGACATATTTTGCATTATTTTCCAGATTTCTCAAACTTAGTCATTTTTCGGATTCTTAACTATTTTTCGCCAAACTCTACCAAATTAACACTAAATTACATTATGACTCTATCTTAGACAAATAAAGGTTAAACAAAGCATAAACGAGGGCATAAGCATGTAATATCGTCGCACATTGTTCTCCTATCATATTCCAACTATACTAACTTAGGAGAAGACCGGCCCGCCCGGTATTCCCCTTAGTAAGCAGGTTTGCAGGAGATCATACGAAGATTCATCTGTCTCTATCAGGCCCCAGGGTTTGTGCAGAAACAATACCATATGGGAAGAAGATGTCAATGACACATCTTATCATTGCAGCTATCAAAATAACAAAAAGGATCTTGCTCAATCTAAGATAGACTTTGATTAGTCTATTTTTAAATTTCCAAGATATTCTTATGAAGGCTATCACGCCTAAATTAGACTTTTGGTCTTAAAGTTTCTATCTCTAAATTGGACAAGACTAAATACGATCTTTCCTTGTTCGAATTTAATGAAATTTGGCGTGCTTATTATTCATATAATGGGGAATGTTGTTTTAAAATTTCAGATCAATCGGAGTTCGGAAAGTCACCCAAAAGATGGCTGCAACTTGGCAGTCCGAGCAAATATCACCAGGGACTTCCAGGATTTTCCTGGGACCGTGTCCCAAATTCAAAAATTCATTCCCGACGTTTCACAAGGAATTTGATGAAGCCCTTTTATATGGAGGTAGCTATATGTGTCTAGTTTATCTGAGACTTGGAATCGCATCAATCAGAGCTCTGAAGAGGGAGATATGCTGGAGTTACTACAGCAAGGTCTTTTCTGCCGATTCCAGGATGCTACTGCCTCCTTTTCACAATTTATGTTTTCGATGGATCATATGGTGTACAAATGCATATGTGAAGATGGTTCAATCTTAAGGAAGGAAAGAGGAAGACACCAAGCTAAAGCAATGAAGAAAAAGACAAAGAAAGAAGTTCTCCTAGTCAAGCTAGGAAAAGCTGCCAGAAAAGACAGATTTGTGCCAATTGTTTGATAGGCCGGGTGGGGCATTTGTCCATGGATCAAAGTCATCAAATGAAGATGTCAAGATCACATATGAAGTCCATGAAGATGTGCAGCCCAAGCCTTGAAGAAAAATCAGAAAAAAAAAAACCTAATTGAACTATGAAAGGAAGGTTTCAAAACCTTATTCTACTAGGTTTTGTGATTGCCTTGTGCAACAAGGGCTGCCGGCACCTATTCTCCTATATATAGGGACTGTTTTCCCACAGAAAAAAATGATCTCATCTCAAGCACAAGTATTAGCCAAAAGCTCTTCCAAAGCCTCACCATAAATCCTATACAGAAAATAGTTTAGCCAAACCACCACCACCATATAGATCCGTCCCACACCCTTGCTGAATTTCTTTGGAGGTTTCTGCAAGGCGTGCTCCATCTTCTCATGGCTTCTTTATTGTTCTGTAATTTTACAATACTTTGTCTATGAAGATTGTATGTTTTTATGGTTGTTGAATTTGGTTTTACTCTTTGTTTATGAACTTCGAATGCATGCGAATTTTGTATGACAAATTGTAATCTTTAACTTGTAGTATTTTTGTATGTTGGATAATTAGGACAGTAGGTATCTTGCATGTTTAGGTTTGAAATTGGTTAGTATCTAAGGATTGGGCATGAAAATCGGTACTTAGTGTTGTCTTGAACATTGATCTAGGTGCTAGGTTTAATCAGCTAGAGTAATTACGAACGTTGCCATGCTCAAAAGGTCGCTCTGATTTGTGTTGCTCACTTAGGGTTTAATACTTTAGATACTTGCATGTTTAAAATAAGATGATTGACAACCTTACTTGTTTTGTATGTCTCCGATTTAGACTATTGCGATTAATTGTTAAGTCTCAAAAGGATTAACATATATTCTAGGGTCCATACTCAAAAGGTCGATCTTAAGAACTTGAGAAGTCTTACAACTAAGTTGTAGTCGGAACTAAAATTGAATCTAAACATATTGATACTTGTTCCTTACTTTCTTGCATGCGAGTTTATATGTTAAAGAGTCTTTTGTGTGAACTATTTTGTGTGAGAGATGATGATCACTTGTATATAGTAAATTAGGACTTTAATTTCATGTCTAGGAATTTAAAGGCAGCTTTGCTGCCGAGCCTTTTATCCCCCATAATTTCGTGTGAATATGTATATATGTATATAAGTGTGACAATTGTGTGCATATGTATTTGTGAATATTTGTATTAACATTCTCATATTTCAGGTACCCTTAATCCCCGGCTTAGAACGATCCCTACTTGCTCATACTACTAACGATATTTTGTAGGGTTATTATTGTGTGTGAGCTTAGGCTCCCATCAACTTTATGTGCCATATTGCGCCACCACAAGCGCTTAATGATGGGTTATGAATAAAATCTTTGAATAAGACATAAGCTTCCACCTATAGTCCGCTATATGGAACCTTAACAGGCGATCACGTTCGTGTCACTTTTTGATGAGCCAGTCTTCCAGTCGTTAGGGTAGATAAGAACAAGTATGCTCAAGCAGAACGACTTGTCATTGTCGTGGTTTGTCCCCACTGAGCCTTCTCATGTTCCCCAAAGTCCCACAAATCAAAGTGACGAGATCGGATATACATGCTACAAAGAGCAAACTAGTGGTCTTTCAAGGAAAAGATCGAAATAGTGCTCAAGTATCAAACATGCCTGTAAGGATTGATGTCCAGATAAATGGACATGTCGTCACCCATAGATGGTGGCATGGTGACTCCACAAATGTGGTAGATGGTATCACTAAGCCGTGACTCTCACAGAAGTATAGAGAGGGCACTTGGTTCGATATACACTCACCGAATGCGAGTTTGGCACAACTTGATCAATTGATCAATGACAACTCATTCGTCTCATGGATTACTAAATTATAGTCATCATTGGGGGACGCCTCAATGTAAAGCCAATCCATATAGAGATCTCTACAAATGTAAATTACACTAGTGTACATGAGTACGTGGTTTATGAATTTGATATCGAACACACACTTCGTTGAAGAAAACACCAACGTTGTGAATCGGCCTACACGGAAATATATGTGATCCAGTTTAAACAAAGAGATAGGTCTTTGGTCAAGTGATGCCGACATCGCAAGTGTAAACCCTATCGATAATTTTTTAAGGGGGCGTAGTGAGAAAACAGTCTAGACTCACCCTATGGCGAAAAGTCTCTCACAAATTTCCTGGAATCAACTACTATGACGTATGCTCTCGTAATGGAGTCATATTGCACTCCACTACCTTGTCAGTTAGGTAGTTCCGAAAAACTAAACATGCAGCGTAAATCATCTCTATTGGGACTAAGTAAAGAGATGTATATAAACATCCTGAACGGATTAGTTTTCACCCAAGTCAAGTGAGTAAAAACCACGAAGTGCTTATGCTATCAGATTAAGATGTTCTCCTTGTGCGTTCGGACAATCTGGTAGGATATGGTACGCACGGTTGAGTGACTACTTGATTGGGGATGGGATATGAAGAATCATGCCTATTTGCCTGTGGACTCCAGATGAATTGTGATTGAGATATCACTAATTCGACGTTAAAAATGAAAGGATCTTGGGAATACTTTGTCTCGGAAGTGAGAACCGTTAGTGATGAAACTTATTCATCTATCGGCTTATGGCAATCTAAATGATGTTAAACCAAAGCCTATATGTATCCCATGATCAGTCGATGTCTTGAGAAGAGTCGTTTCGTCTATATGACGGTAAGGCAGAAAAGGAGGTCCTTCAGCCCGGCGAAGTATGAGGCAATCAGAGAGGAAGTGCAAAAACTGAGAGGCATGGATTTCATCAGAGAGGTTCAGTATCCCCGCTGGCTCGCCAACGTGGTTATGGTCCCAAAGAAGGGAACCGACCAGTGGCGCATGTACGTTGACTTCACAAACCTAAACCGAGCGGGCCCGAAGGACAGCTTTCCGCTCCCCCGAATAGACCAGCTTATAGACTCGACCTCCGGTTTTAAACTACTAAGCTTCATGGATGCCTATGCCGGATACAACCAAATAAGGATGAGCCCGGACGATGAAGAGCACACCTCGTTCACAACTGACCAGGTGACCTACTGCTACAAGAGGATGTCGTACGGCCTAAAAAACGTCGGGGCCACGTACCAACGGTTGGTAAAACGCATGTTAGAACAAGAGATGGGTAAAACGGTAGAAGTCTACGTGGATGACATGCTGGTCAAAAGCTTGACCGCAGGAGCCCACGTCCGAGACTTGGTAGTAGTCATCGGTAAGATGCTCAAGTTTGGGATGCGCCTGAACCCAAAGAAGTGCATTTTTGGGATTTCGGAGGGCCTGTTCCTAGGCCACATCATTAGCCAGCGGGGAATAGAAGCTAACCCGCTGAAGGTTCAGGCGATCCTAGACATGGAGACACCTGAGGAAAGAAACCAAGTCCAAACGCTGACCGACCGATTAGCCGTATTGGCCAGGTTTATTTCCCGCCTGACCGACAAGTGCACCCCGTTCTTTAAACTGCTCAAGGCGCAGCAATTCAAGAAAATTCACTGGGCAGTGGAGCACGAGGCGGCATTCCAGTCCATTAAGGCATACCTGTCTGCAGTACCCCTCTTATCCAAACTGGTACCAGGCGAGATGTTGTACCTCTACATAGCCGCATCGGAAGCAGCCATCACTGCGGCTCTCGCCACGAAGGAAGACACGCTCGAGCTCCCGCTGTACTACGCGGGAAAGGGATTTACCGGAGCCGAAAGCCGATACCCTGACATCGAAAAACTGGCTCTGGCCCTGATCGTTAGCGCCAGGAAGCTCCGGCACTATGTCCAAGCTCACTCCATCACCCTGTATACCAATCACCCTCTGCGGCAGATCCTGCAAAAGCCGGAGACTAGCGGCAGGCTAGTACGATGGGCAGTCGAGTTGGGAGAGTTCGATATAATCTATGCCCCGCGAACGGCCATCAAGGGCTGTAGGAGCGCATTCCGATCGGCCCGAGAGCACCAGACCAACTGAGACCATAAAAGTAGAACCGGGCCTTCCCAGCGGTTGGAAGCTTTATGTGGACGGTTCTGTTACAAATAAGCAGAGCGGAGCCGGCATCATGTTAACCGTACCCGATGGTCAGTCGTATGAATATGCCTACGATTCCTTTTCAATACTTCCAACAACGCCGCCGAGTATGAGGCCCTCATAGTCGGCCTGCAACTCGCCAAAGAAATGGGAATCCCATCCATGGAAGTATACAACGATTCAAGCCTGGTGGTAAACCAAATGAACGGGGTCTTCGAAGTCAAGGAGCCTCAGTTGGCCTCCTACCAGGCGTTAGCCAAAACCCTGATAGAGCCGTTCGAGGGCGCAACCATTCGGCATGTACCCCGGGAGGCAAATAGACATGCCGATGCCCTGGCAAGGTTGGCAACCGGGAACTACCCACTGGAGTACCGCAGAGCTAAAATCGAAACTCTTGAGAAGCCGAGCATAAGCAAGACCATCTCCGAGATATTTACGGTAGAAGAGGCTCCTCCGAGTTGGATGGATCCGATCATAAAGTACTTGGTTGACAAAATCAGCCCGCAGGACAAAGTGGAGGCCAGGATGTTACACCTCAGGTGCGCCAGGTACAGCCTTCTCGGCGGCAAGTTGTACTGAAGGGGACACAACTTCCCCCATCTGAAATGCTTAACAAAAGAGGCGGGAGAGGCCATCATGCGAGAAATCCATGAAGGAGTGTGCGGTAACCATTCTGGTGCCCGATCCCTGTCTCATAAGTCGCTACAGGCCGGGTACTTTTGGCCAGACATGGCAGCAGCGTCGAGGAAAATTTCAGGCGGCTGCCACAAATGCCACATGTATGCTACTACACCACATGCCCCGGCAATTGCATTATCAATTTTGCTGGCGCCGTGGCCGTTTGCACAGTGGGGACTTCATATTATCGGCCCTTTTCCAACGGTTGTAGGACAGTATAAGTACGGCATTGTAGCCGTTGACTATCAGATTAAGTGGGTCGAGGCGGAGGCCCTAATCAAGATCACTGAGGAACGGGTAAAAAAGTTCCTTTGGAAGAACATCTACTGCCGGTTCGGGGTACCGCAGACCATAGTTACAGACAACGGGATGCAGTTCAATAATACCGATCTCATCCAGTACACGGCCTCTATGGGAACCCGGATGTTGTTCGCCTCAGTAGCACACCCGCAAACCAACGGCCAGGTTGAAACGGTCAACAAAATCATCAAAAATCTCCTCAAGAAGAAGTTAGACGACAAAAAGGGGTTGTGGGCTGAGGAACTCCCGGCGGTCTTGTGGGCAATCCGCACGACAGCAGCCGAAGCAACAGGGGAGACCCCGTTCTGTATTGATGCGACCAAAATGCGTGCACAATTTGTACCTGGAAAATAATCTCATACATATAATACCCTTCTTGTGTCGATTGTAGTATTGACAAGTAGGGATCGTTCTATCCGGGGAAATCGAGGGCATTTAATTTCATAAAGCATCACATAATTATATGGGGGGATTGGAAATTGTATCTAATATCTACTGAAAATTATGAAAATAAAACCTAAATTAATATATACATATGATCAACATCTTTCACACATAACACTACACATAAAACTCACATAACACATAACAGTTTCAC
Source organism: Potentilla sterilis (assembly GCA_963682095.1). Taxonomy (NCBI): domain Eukaryota; kingdom Viridiplantae; phylum Streptophyta; class Magnoliopsida; order Rosales; family Rosaceae; genus Potentilla; species Potentilla sterilis. The sequence continues at coordinate 54,077,003 of OY821754.1, forward strand.
ACAAGGTAATAATATAGCAAACGACAAGTATTCAAGATTAGTTTTAGTTCCAATTTAATTAGAGCCTTCGCGGTTAATCTAATTAGCAAAACTCCTTAATTATTTAGAACTAGCTTCGCGCATAATCCCAAACATAGTATTAAATAGTTTAAAGATACTTCGCGTAGAAATTAAACCAAGAAACACATAAGCACAATGAGTCGAATTGGAGACATATTAGCAAGTATGGCGTCACCTCATCTCACATCGATATGTAAATTTTCAGAATTACTCTAGCCCTTAGAACTAACACAAGGTGAATCAACTTTATGTTTATAATCCACCTCATATTATATTCGGCAAGTGAAACCAATACACAAGGTTCAGCCATGATCAAGGCTGCCCTCATGCATCGATTTATATGCATATGAATTCAGAAAATAAACTAAAATAAAATCAAGAACACATGCGACTTCAACTATATCATAAACCCTGATTAATTTCGTCACATGTTATGTTCAGAAATTAAACAAATAGAAAAACAAAACACATAACAGAATTTCGGAAATCCAAAGTAAAATTTATAAAACCAAAACAACATACATCAATCCATTCAATCTTTATAGACAAAGTATTGAATTTATACAGAAAATATAAAGCCATAAGAGATGTTCGAATTACACTTTTGAAGAACCTTGCAAGACTTCAACAAAGATGAATTCGGCAAAGGGAAGATGGTACGAATTTGATGTAGGGGAATGGTACGGCTGTTCTACTTTCTGTATGGGATTTTTGTGGAGTTATTTTGGCAGAGCTTTGGCATGTGAAAGTGAGAGAGAAGAGATAGATCATTTTTCTGAAAATGTGCCGAACTATATATAAGGGAGCAAGAGGAACTAGGGTTTTATCTCTTAGGGTTTCGGCACAAAGGTATTGGTGCCGAATTCTTCCTCTTTTCCTTGCAAGGTAAGTCTTGATTTTTCCTTCTTTTGTTTGCCGAATTATTCCTTGTATAATTTCTGAATATTCCTCCCTTATTTAATTCGGCAAAACCTAAATGAATGTGGAGAGAATTAAGTCCACATTCATCCTTGAATTTCTCTTTTAATTTCAGCATCAAACTCCTTCCTTTTTCTTCTCTTTGCTGTGAATTCCTTTCCTTATAGCTTTTAGAACTCTTTGATTCTTCCCATACAAGTTTCGGCATCAATTCATGCATTCCTTTCTTGGTTCAGCATTGAAATCTTTCCTTATCATTTTTGCATTTGAATTCTTTTCCTTTCCGATTTCTTCATTTAATTTGCTTCCAAAATTCTTCATTTATCTCCTCTTTAATTCCTGAAAATAATAGAAAAATATATTAATAAAAGAAGATAAAATGTAGCACAATTTATGATTTGATAGATTCCTGATTCTGTCAGGATTTCCTGGTTCAACAAGGAGTTCTACTTTGATTGAAACTCTTAAAACCTTCGACGTTTTGAGAAACGTCGAGAGATTGTAGACTCCTAAACCGATTATGATTCCTAATGCAATAAGGAATCCTACTTTGAATCAAACTCTTCATAAATCATGCAATATTTGACAATTAAGCTCTTTTCTCCAAAAACTCCGCCCAAGACTCTTGACTCGACTAAACGACTCTATATTACAACAATAAGAGTTAAACAATTGCATAAATGGGGATAAAACACATTAAGAATGTCGCATATTTTGCTCTTATCATGTATGGCATTCGGGAGCGAAGAGGTACTCCCCGTAGTGACCGACATGCCCAGCGGCAGGGTTGAGAATTATGAAGCTGAAACAAACGCCGAAGGGATACGTCTCAATCTGGATCTCATTGAAGAGCGGCGCGACCAAGCGCACATGCGAAACCAAACGTACAAGCAACGGGTCGCCTGTTACTATGACAGAAAGGTCCGGGAAAGGAAGTTGCAAGTGGGGGATTGGGTGATGAAGAAAGTTCAAAAAAATTCGCTGGCCTTGGAGCCAACGTGGGAAGGGCCCTACCAAATCACCGCTGCCGTAGGCTAGGTGACTTTCCACATCATAGATACCGATGACATCTATTCCACCCGCCCATGACATATTCAACATCTCCGGTACTACCCTAAGTGAAGTCACTGCCTTAAAGTGGACAGTGTTGTATTCAATACCAGCGTTATTAATCCAATAAATCACTAGTTTTTCCAACACAGCTAGTTATAAAATATATACATATATTGAGTATCGGCCGTTCCTGCCTTCCGAGGCTATGAGAAACCATTAATCCGCGCCACCAACGTCTCTAATCCCTGGCCCACCGGCCTTGAGAGACCGCTCTTGTTCCAACTTCTCGGCCAAGGCTACTTCAGCCTCCATCCTCTCGGCATCGAGCCAGCCTTTCTCTCTCCACTCCAGATAGGCATCATTTATACCATTCGCATGGGCGGTCTCCAGCATATCCGCAAGTTCCACCGAGTCCTGGAATTCATTAATAGCTTTATCAGCGGCCTCTGCAAGTTAGGATTCTACATACTTCTCCCTCCTCCTTCAGGACCGCTGATACTTGGGCCCGTAGCTCCAAGTTCTTTGCCTCCAGGTCCGTTACCCTCCCTGAAGCCTCGGCAAACTTGGCTTCCAGCACAGTTGCCCGCTGCCCAGCTTCAGTCAGGGTCGACTCCAGTTCCCTAACTCTCTCCTCTCGAGCGGCCGCCAGCCTACTCGCCTCCTCCCTTTCCTGCGCAAGCTTAACCTCCAGCATTGACAGCTGCATCGTGAGGTCCTCCACCTGCTTCTCCAAGGCCGGAGTCTCCTCTCTAGGTTCAGCAGCATAAAGGTTGTGAACCAACTGGTACAAGTGCACGAAAGAAGTATGTCAGCTCGTAAAACAAAAAAGAAAGAGAGAGAAAGAGAGTGTAGAAGAACCTCAGTTTCACACTGCGGTACGCAGTCAGACTTACCCGTAGACCCAATTCCACAGCCTTCTTCCGGCTCTCACCCGGCCGTGCATCCCTGGGAGCTCCGCGGTCAAGTCCCAAGGCCTCGATGGTAGCAACCACGAATCTACCAAACCCACCATCACCAGAGCCGCGATCAGCTCCCGGCTCACCGGTTTCCTAGCTTCTTCTACCAGCGGTTCGCTCCGCCAGGGCCAATGCTGACCTTTCTCCGGTAGAGCTGGACGCCCCGGTCTCAAACATCCATGCCCTTTTTGCTGGAGCCTCCCTAACATCGCTTCCGTGGTACCATATCACATCCGCTGCCTCTCTCTCCCACGGGGCTCCTGCCCCCACAGGCCGCAGTAGAGGTCCCGGACCTGGTGTCCCCACCGGTCCTACATCCCGAATAATAAGCGGGGCACTCTCCTCACCGCCCGGTCGCCGACCGTAGTGGGAATCCGGAAACATGAGCGGCACAGGATCTCTATGCACCATCCTCTCTAGGTTGTCAGGATATACAACAGTTTTCAAGGCCGTTTCCCCCATCTCCATCAACCTCTGGGCCACAAGTTCATCATCCACCTCATTGCTCTCCTCGCTCCGAACAGCAAGCCGGGAGGCATTAGCTGAAAATCAATAACCTGAACGGTCAGAATAAAAATACGACTGCACAAAACAACAGTGCAAGGCACCTTATCGGGTTTTCTCCCCATCTCGCATATCTCCAACACGTTCCACCAGATAAAATTGTAAGAGCTCCGGCCCAGATTATCCCAACAACCAAAAAGCCTGGCTATCCGCTGTCTCTCCAAATCGACCAAGCGGTACGATTGATCCCCGATAGCTTGATAAGTCCCGGGCACCAGGAAGCTCCTCGAGCCACGTTGCCACCTACCCCCGGCCATCACAACTTGTCTCCTCCACACATTTGAAACCGACGGCGGGAGGTGAGTGATGAGAGGATCGAAGTCCCGCGCGGTAAAATTCACACAGCCGGTGGCCTGGGCCTTCTTGCAGTAAAGAATCTTATACAGCGCCCGTAACTCATTCACCGTGGGCCAGTCCATGTTGCTAAGACTGAACAAGCACCCAAGACCGAGCAACTGCCTCCATTGGTTGCTAGGAAGCTGGGCGGGGGAGATGTTTATCAGGCTCAGCACGTATTGTGATGAGTCGCCGAAGCGAGCATCAAGCAATAATAACCCTACAATCGTTAGTAGTATAGACATAAGTAGGGATCGTTCTAAGCCGGGGATTAAGGGTACCTGAAATATGAGATTGTTAGACAAATTATACACATATAAACACATATACACATCACAATCATGGGGAGTATGGCGTCGGCAGCTAGGCTGCCCCTAACACTAAGAACACGAAATTAAACCCTAATTTACTATATACAAGTGATCATCTTCTCTCACACCAAATAGTTCACACAAAAGACTCTTTAACAAATAGATTCGCATGCAAGAAGGTAAGGCACAAGTATTTATCACATTTAAGACTCAAATTAGTTTCGATCATAACTAGAGCTTCCGCTATGTACCTAGTTACTAGACTCCTCAAGTTCTTTAGAACAAACTTCCGTTATAGCCCTAAAAAATTTATGCTAATCCGTCAAGAGTTAACATTGAAGCACAAAAGTCTTAAATCGAAAACATGTAAACAAGTAAGGTCGTCAATCATCTTATTTAGCATGCAAGTTCTAAGATTAATAGTCCTAAGTGAATAACACAAATCATAGAGTCCGTCAGGTTAATCTAGTTTGTAATTACTCTAGCCGATTAAACCTAATACCTAGATCATGTTCAGAGACAACACCAAGTATCGATTTTCATGCCCTCACCTTAGATTACTAACCAATTTAAATCCAAAACATGCATCTAATACCACTGTCCTAATTATCCAACATACAAAATCCACAAGTTAAAATCACAAAACTACATCAATAAACATGGAGTCGGTTCATACAATAGTTTAGCAAAAACCAAGAATTGGAACAAGTTCATACAACACAACCAAACATGAATAAATACAAGAGCCATAGGGGGAATGGATCACACTTTTAGAACCTTGAGAAGCTCTTCAAGACGTGATAGATGCTTGCTTGCTGCTCGGCAGGAACACAAGGTGAAGGGATCGGATTTTTGGATGATGGTGATGATGGGTTTTGGCTAGGTATTTGGTGTTTGGTGCTTGTGAGACTTGGTAGAGTTTTTGACTAGTACTTTTACTTGAGATGACATGATTTTCAGAATGAAAAAGTGACCCTATATATAGAAAATAGGTTGCCGGCAGCCCTATTTGCAAAAGGTAATCAGAAAACCTAGTAGAATAAGGTTTTGAAACCTTCCTTTCATAGTTAATTAGGTTTTCTTTTTCTGAATTTTTCTTTAAGGCTTGGGCTTCACATCTTCATGGACTTCTTGTATAGGCTTTGCACTCCATTTGATAGGCCTTGATCCACCGAAAATGCCCCAAAGCCCGTCAAGCATGCAGATCGGCAGCCTTGCTTGCCAATCAGCAACATCTCCGGGCTCGACTAGGAGAGCCTCTTTTCTTCAACTTTTTCTTCATTGCTTTAGCTTGGTGTCTTCCTCTATCCTTCCTTAAGCTTGGAAAATTATCACATATGAATTTGTACACCAAAAAGTCCATCAAAAATAGAAATCAAGGATAGGAGGCAGAAACTTTCTGGAATCGGCTGGAATGACCTCGCTTCAATATATCCGGCATATCTCCCACCTCGGAGCTCCGATTGATGTGATTCCAAGTCTCAGAGAAACTAGACACATAGAGCTATCTCCTTATAAACAGTTTCATCAAATTCCTTGTGAAACGTCCGGAATGAATTTTTGAAGTCAGGGAATAGTCCCAGGAAAATCCTGTTTAGTCCCTGGATCGTTTTTGCTCGTACTGCTGATTTGCAGCCATCATTTGGGTGACTTCCCGAACTCCGATTGACCTGTCATTTGGACACAACATTCATTAGTATCCTATAAAAATATACACCAAATTTCGTCGCAATCGAACAAGGCTAGATCGGTTTTCCACTTATCTCAGAATCATGAAAAAGACACATTTTGCATTATTTTCCAGATTTCTTGAACTTAGTCATTTTTCGGATCATTAAGCTCATATTTCCAAAACTCCACCAAAACAACACTAAACTAAATTACGACTCTATCTTAGATAAATAAGAGATAAACGAAGCATAAACGAGGGCATAAACACATTAATATCGTAGCACTTTGTGCTCCTATCATATTGGACAAACTTAGGTAGCGGTAGAGATAGCCCATGCCAAAACTGATCCCCAAAAACGGCAACCCAACCTTCCTCCGGGTTGCAAGCCAGTTCTCCGGGATAAAGACCCCGGAGCTTAATGGACGAATCAATGCCCCACTTCGCCCGGAAATCTCTTATCTCGCCAACAGTCATGCTCCCGGTCGGCTTGCTGCAGTAAATCCCCCTGTCGCCATCCAACAGCCGGTACCTCACAGGCCCTCCCGCCGGCACACGGCCGACACCGGCAAGACTGGCTGATCTCCCAGATTCCATAGACCTAAAATAAAATTAATCCTACGCACAGTTAGCTGTTGACGGGAACAGACAAAACACCCAGCAAACTAACAGCACATACATAAATGAGGAGCCAAGTTTCAACAAAGTACGACAGGAAGAGAGGAGGGAGGGGCGAAGCATTTTATAGGCGGCAAAACTACACTTTGTTGATAATTAGGGCCCTCAAAAGGGAGAGGCAACCCCAGCCGCAAATCCTTTCCATCTCAGACCGCTCCCTACTGACACGTGTCCCAGTATCGGTAAAATCCCCACGCCATCATAACTGATGGGACTGATGGGCTTTCTCCTTCAATGCATGTCAGCCACTTGCCTCGCCTACAAACGGCAGTTGAAGGAGATGGGAGTGAGAACCGAGGCATCCAGCCCCCCACCACTTCCCCAAGCACCAACCTCAATTCAAGGAAAGCCATCCCATCGGGTCACTGCCGTTGTCATCGGCATCCCATCGGGTAATATACATTTCATCGGTTATGTGGCATTCCACCGGTTCACAGGCATTCCAACGGGTAATATACATTCCACCGGTTCCACCAGGCATTACATCGGCTCCGTGGCATTCCATCGGTTTAGTCACTTTCGTTCACGCCTACGGGCACGGACAAGCCAGCAACAACTCAAGGCTTCAAAACATCGGGCTTTATAAACCCGGGAGAGTTGTTTCTCTAACACAGGACAAATCTTCCCGCAGGATAGAAACCCTGCACATACATCACGCCTGTACGAACAAGGGCTGTGACACGATCAGTGGTACACCCAATAACAACCGGATCACTAACCGGGAGAATTGTTCCTCTAACACAGGCCAAATCTTCCCGCAGGCTAGAAACCCTGCATCACACAAAGCTGTGAAAAATATGGGGGACAAATGGCCGGGCCACCCTACCGGGAGAATTGTTTCTCTAACACAGGACAAATCTCCCCGCAGGCTAGAATCCCTGGACATAACCTCACGCCTATAACGCTCAGGCTTAGAAGAACTAGCGGATGTTGACCGGTGCTTTAACACGGCCGCAACATCCACCGGTAGATCTGTTGGCTCACACCCAACAGGTCTCCCCGCAGGCTCGCAACCCTGCACATTACCCCACGCTTATTCCAACACAAGCTGGGACGAATCAGCGGATGTTGACCGATGCTTTAACACGGCCGCAACATCCCACCAGTAGATCTGTTGGCTCGCACCCAACAGGTCTCCCCGCATGCTCGCAACCCTGCACATTACCCCACGCTTATTCCAACACAAGCTGGGACGAATCAGCGGGTGCTGACTGGTGCTATAACATGGCCGCAACCCCCCACCGGGAATTAACCTCTAACACATGATATATTCTCCGGTTTGTACCACCGTGGGTAGCGATTTTCACTGGGGGACTCGTTCCGACATGGCAGTTCACCGGCCGGGTCCTCCTGGAGCATTTCATACCTGACTCGTTCCGACATGACAGTTCACCGGTCGACTCATCCGGGTTCACCCCGCCCCATATGCATCGCATGGCGGATTTCAACGCCACATTATCATCCCATGCACTCATCCAGGTTCACCCCGCCCCATATGCATGGCATGGCGGATTTCAACGCCACATTATCATCCCATGCACTCGTCCGGGTTCACCCCGTTCCATATGGAGGGCACAATGGAACTCAAGCACCACACCACCATCATCACAACTCATACTCATAACTGTTGCACATCATCATGTACAGGCACTCGCATCACCACGTACCATCATAACAGGCTTTTTGCTCGAACGCCCGGCCAAGCCCAATCTTCAACGCGGACTTGGGGGACTAGGGCACCGTTGGGTCGGTAACCCTGCGGGTCTGCGGGCCTGCAGAGCAAGACATATTTAAGTCCCCATTCAAGATTGCACTTGACCGGGAACTTGGGGGACTTGTTGACGGTAGCCACAGAGGGGCTACCCAGGCCCACAGACCCACAGCCGCACCACCTGGGCCCGGTCTATGGCCCTGGGCAGGATCGTTAACACCGGGACCCGAGGCCTAGCAGCCTACCTTATGGTCAGGAGCCCGGGAGCCGGGAGCGACAGCCTGCTGAACAGACCACCAAAGCTGCCCCAATGTATGAACAGAAGGGGATCAGTCCCACATCGAAGAGTGAGACCAGACCTCACGCTCGACAACCTATATAAGGGCCTCAACTACCCTCAATAATAGGTAACCAACTCTCCAACTACTTATCGTTCCCGCTTACGTTATCCATTTATCCCAACGGTACTAACTTAGGCATCGGAGAGGAGAAGACTGGCCCGCCCGGTATTCTCTTTAGTTAGCAGGACTTGCAGGAAGGAATCACACCAAGATCCACCAGTCTATGTCAGGCCTACGGGTTACAACAAAAACACACACCTTGTTCATGGGATAAACGTTTCTCTTCCAAACCACTAATAGTGAATGAATTCTCCGGGTATGTGACGTCCTTGTTTGAAAACGCGAACTCTTGTTTTTCTTTTTTGCACGAATCATCCAAATTGGTAACATGAAGAGAATCACCAATATCCTCTTTTGTTGGCTCAAGAACGTACTTCAACACCAAGATACTCATCGTAGATGGGTGGAGAATTCCAATCAACTTCAACTTTATCTTCATGCTCAATTTCTAATTCAAAAGGAAACAAATAGCATACCTCCTCACTTGAATCCTCATTGATTTCTATAGGTGCTTTTGATTCCGAGATATGGAATGAATGTCGATTGCCACCACTAAAATTACTTCCATCGTCTTGAGCGGGGAGCCGCCTCAAGATCTCTTCCATCATTCTATGCAAATTCTCATTGGACCGCTTCAACTCATCTATCTCATCACATTGATGAACATCATCAATTGGAGCTGGTCGTCTTCCACGCCCTCGTGCCATGATAGCTACAAGGAAAACTCACCCACCAGCCATAGGCAACGGATAACCTGCTCTGGTACCACTTGATGCAGCTGAAACTAGAGTGTTTATGAGATGAGGTTTGATCTGAGAATCACTCAACCAGAAGATAGGGTTTGGGAATCACTCACCACAAAACAGAGTATACTCTGTGAATAAAATTTTCCATAATGTCTAATCTTTTCTACATGTTGCATGAGTGCTCCTATTTAAAGAGCTAGCATAAAACCCCTAATAAATGCTAATACATTTTAAACCACACTTTCTCTTCTAATATATGCTTCTAGAATACCCACTTCCCAATCCAATATTACACCATGCATAGTCTCCCAAGACATTCAACAACTCTAGTAAATAGACATAATTTAAAATATAAATAAACTAGCTAATTTCAAATAAGACTCATAAAAACTCCAAATGATTTATTGGAACTAGACCCCATGCACTGTAAGTCTTTTGGGTTAATCACTGTTCTAGTCACGTATTCTTTTTTCTTTTTTTTTAAGCGTGCAGTTTGCAGAAATGGCGAATATGCGAAACCTCCATTCTCTATTCCTTACTACCTTGGCAATTTCAGGAGAAAGATGAGTTGCATATATGTTTTCTCAAAGAGTGTTAACTACTTTCCTACCCAGTTTGTGTTCGTTGGACTTGTTTGAATCCGTCCGTTAACAAATTAGAACTCCTGAAAGAAGCTTTCTTCCATTAACTAAGACAAATTCTAATGTTGAAGAAAAAAAAAATTGCTGATATCAGAATAGTCATTCATATAGAGCAGAAAATCAGGAAAAACCTGCAGAAACTTCTCTAAGAATTCTTTCGACTTTCTTGGTCTTTTATACTCGTGATCGAGAGATTGTACAATTTAGACTGTTGAATTAATTGCTACGTATATAGTTCAACTACTAATTAAGAACTTTCCATCGAGGAAATTAGCATCGGAATTCGGAAAAACCTGGCCATTGATAATCAATTCCTGGTCAAGATCGACTAAATAGGGTTGACATAGTCCAAGACTCCAAGTGATGCTCTATTCCCATGTTGAAAAGATATATAATAAAATGGTTCTCTTTTGGATATGAGGAGGAAAATTTTCGAAAACTAATTCAAATCTGTGAAAAACCACGTGAATTGAAATCATCATGCTCAGGTTCTTTAAAAACTGATCCAGCAAAACAGCTAGCTAGCAAGCTCGATTCAAATTTATGTAGTCTTGTTCTGTATTTTTGGGTTAGTGATTGGTTGATTGGAACTTGGAGCGAGCCCTAGCTTCAATAATCTAATAAATTGAGAGTACGTGTAGCTATTATTAGTGAAGGGCTTGGCTTAGCAAACCTTAGGGGATTGCGTACCTGAAATTGGGTGCAACTCTTGATCCCAGAAACGCTCATGATCCAAGAATAACTAACGTACTTCCATACCCTTTGATTATATATCTACTCCACTCGACAGACGTCTAGTATGAAGTGCCGCCCTACAATCAAACTACAAAGTAGATATATAAGTATATTAAATAGTGCTACGTGCTAGCTAAATTTAATATCGATCAGATTGTCAATCAAAAATTCAAAATTGTAAATTTAATTACCTGTATTCGAAATGCAATTTATTAAAAAAAAAAACCACACTAATAAGTAATAATAGAGGTTGAATTAACGTAGTCTGACCGAGTGATGACTGCACCAATTTTCATAAGCAAAACCCTAAACCTAAGCTTAAATTAATGGGATAAACCACGTTACAAGGACACTGAACTGTTCAGGAAGAGCCCACAAGAAGTATATACGTTAAACAGATCTCAGTTTTGAATTTGAAGGAGCCTTATACTATGAACGAATATGATCAACAGTATGTTAATTAAACAACATAGATATGCATGTTGGTGAGGAATATTATCTTAAACCACATGATTTGGCACTTATATGTGCATTTATCTACTATAATTTTATCCCTTGTTATTGTCCAGCATTTATATGTTATCTGAATTGCGCATTGTGTGGTTGGTGATATGCATTTTCTTAAAAAAAAAATAAAAAAATGCAGTATTGAAAGAAAATGCATAAGGTAAGAAGAAGCAGTCATCCCATCCAAAAGCATGCATCATGAGCTAGCATATATAATGCATGTTATATGTAAAGGACTTGGTACAACAGTAGACTTTTTATATATTTGCGTACTTAGTTTATAGGTTTGATAATCGATCTGCTAGCTACGTTGTCGATCATATCATGTTGGGTAATTAACCGACTTGGAAATTACTTTAAAATTCCATGGATACGATTCCTGATCATAGTTGCAAATGCTGACTGGTATTTGGTGTTGATAAGTCGAGTGACTATGACTTGAGTGGATATCAATATTGATATGAATGACAGGCCATGCATATATTATATAAGCAATTATATATTGTATAAATTCTAATACATTTATTCGTATTGATATCAAAGTAGAAATATTGTCGGATTTCATCAACTTCTCGGAATGGTGTTGACGGTAATACGCCAGTTGTTGCATTACCATTTGCAAGCTGTGTCTTGCGACCTTCCTTTTGTCAACTATACCTCCCCATTCCGGCGCCGACGACTTGTATTTTATTTACTCTTTGAAGACGTACGTTTTCGCATGTAGCTCTTTCAAGAGTACGTACCACTGATGTTCTTGCTACCAATTTTCCACGTACCGAAGCGGTTAACTTATTATAAATCTATATAGATATATATACATGGTAGTTTGAGGTACGTTTATTCGTGGATTTGCTGATGTAATAACTTTCTATTCGTCGTTTGGGAAATTTCAATTAGTAATTAACAGTCTTAAGGAAGATTGATCTACATGTACGTGACATATATATATCTCTACATGTGCTATATATATATATATATATATATATATATATACATGCAACTCTCACCAAAGTACATAGCAACCACTTTTCAATATAATACAACAACATTTCTATTCATTCTACTAAAATATGTGACTAGTATACGTTGTTATGCATGTCTTTGGATATTCATCGGGTAAGGAATCTATGAAACTTATACTCTTGAGTAGGTTACAACAGTCCAATAACGACCAAAGAGACAAATTTTAATTTCCATCACTACTGATTTCTTGATTCAGGGGGATATATAGACGCAAGTATCTCAAGCCACTTTTTTGCCAATAATGAAAAGGATCATTGAATTTTCTGTTTTTGTATAGCTATAAATAGCGGCAGAGAATTTGTCCAAGGTGCGTGGATTTATATTTTTCTTTTTAATTAAGGAATTGTGCGGCTAGCTGCAGGGAACTGTGGACTTTCAGTACGTAAAAGCTTGGATGTACATGCATTTGTGTATAAACTGACTAAAGTAACCAGAAATAGCAAAATCTAAGGTGAATGAAACTCAAACGTTTACAATTAAAGTAATCACATATCATCAAATAAAATATTAACAGAAGTTATAATAATATTTATGGGCGGTTGGTTAGTTGTATATAAATCAAGATATCTAGTACTTTTCTTTGCTAAGAAGGAAGATGATTGTAAAATATAGAACTCAATAATCCCAGCTCTTCTCAATAACAGTAAAATTGAAGAGTAGAGGAATGTAAAAGCCAAATTATATTCGGTCCACAAAGATGGGCATATGAATTGTATAATGCACTTCCAAGAAGAAGGTAGACTATTTTAATATATCTGGAGTCTGGCGCCCGGCCGCTGGCTGCTGGCTCTTAACGAAAGTCCACATTGCAAGCTAGTTATAGAACGAGGCGAGAAGCACAGCTCCTAACTATCCTACCTAGTTCTTTCCTTTCTAGGAGAGCTGCTGGTGCAATTTGGACCATTTCTCAACCAACTTGCAAGAACAAGGTAGATCAAAGCTACCCAGAACTTCCGAACAACTTGAATAGCTTTTCATTTATGATCCATCACTACCCGGCCTGCCAGAAATTTCCAGATTTGGGAAGGCCCCTGCAGATTTTGTTTTTTCCCAAAAGGAGAAAACATATCCGTTGGAACTCCATGCTTTAAAATCTCAGACCTTCATTTTTGTACAATAATAATATAAAAGACAAAATATTGGTCACTCCTTATACTTTTAGAGTTTCGACAGTTTAGTCCTCGTACTTTCAATTTCAACTGGTCACTCCTCATAGTCTCAATTTTCGACCAATTGGTCCAATCTGTCCAAAATAGTTGTTACCTATTTTCTAATTTCCTCAAATGCCCTTAGGTGTTGTTTTATTATTTTTCTTCTTGATTTCTTTTCATTTTTCTTCAAAACTAAAATCAAAGAATACACAACCCACCATGAAAGGCTATGTAGCTAAATTAAGTTTGAGCCTTATTGGCAAAAAAAAAAAATTTAATTAATTAAGCATAGTGTAGTAGTGTTGTTTGTAAGCTTAACTATATGAAATGATAGTTATTTATATAGTTTTATTCATGGGAGCTGTTAATGCTAAAGATGATGATGATAATTTTTTTTAATCTCATTTTGGTTTAAATTGATATGATGGAGATTTGATAGAATTTTATTTTATAGTGATTATGGTGATGTTATTTGATTTTGTTAGCCAATATGTATCAAATCAATTTGCATTTTTTTTTCCTAATTGCAATCAGTTTGCAATTATAAAATTATTGGATTGAATATCAACAATCATAAACCAAGATATTCTGGAGCTTCTTTTAGTTTTGGTTTTGAAGAAGAGAAAGTAAAAAGATAAGAAAAATAACCTAAGGGCATTTGAGGAAGTTGAAAAATGGTAAACAATTATTTTGGATGAATTGAACCAATTAGTAGAAAATTGAGACTATAAGGAGTGAGTTGAAATTGAAAGCATAAGGACTAAACTGTCGACACAGTACAAGTATAAGGAGTGACCAGTAATTTATCCTAACATATATGACCGTAATGTGGTAGATAGACTGCTGGATTTGAACAAATTAACCTTTAGACAGTACATAAATTAGCATATATCAGGATAATATATACTTGATACGCACTACCAGAAAAAAGGCTTTTCCCGACGAAATTAAAAAAACACGGCCGACGAATTAAAATTTTCGTCGGTAATTCTAACGAATAGCCGACGATTTTATTTTTCGTCGGTGGAAAAACAAAATCGTCGGCCATAGTTTAACCATAGCCGACGATACTGTTTTTTAGTTGGTATAAACAAAAAAAGTCGGCTATAGTCATATTTCAGTCGACGATTTGGATTTTCGTCGACCTTTCTCTGAAACATTAGCCGACGAAAACTTTTGAAATTTTGGCCTACGAAATTGACATTTTCTCGTCGGCCATAACTATATTGAAAAATACATATTTTATTTTATACAGAAAACGACAAAAGAATAGCCGATGAGTATGTCTCTCGTCGGCTATGATTTAAAACAAAAAATGACCAAATTCCATTTTCTATCACTAGCGATAAACAATTACTTCATCCTTCAAACAGAAAAAAGTCGTGAAATAAGATATGACCAAAATGATAAAATACATTTACGGTTGAAAAATGACAAGATTCCGATAAAATCTGTGTGTCGAAAGATGCGGTCAAAGGTTTTATTCCTTCGTTTCCTTAATGGTAGCGTTACATTCGGTAAATATTTTGAGGAAAATTTTTATACGATTAGTTGCATCTCATCGATTTGAAACTATTATCTGTTGAAGGTCAGGCAAAAAAACGTCATTTAGACAGTGTAATTACCATTTCTAAGCGTTTAGAGGTTTTACTTACCCCGGTTGACCATTCCGATCGAGCCTTTAACGTTGTCAACTGAAGTTGGATTTTTTTCCATACATGTATTTAATCTTAACGGTGATATCTGACGGTTGGAATAGATTTTCTAAACTTTTAGATTCAAAATCAGAATATATGCACTAATGTTTCTTAACTTGTTTACTAAGTGTTTAAGTGAATGTATAGTTTCAAATAGTTACTATACGTAGACTCTTCAAATGCAAAAATGTTGTGAAATAAGATATGACCGAAATAATGAAATACGTCTACGGTTGAAAAATGACAAGATTCTGATAAAATCTGTGTGCCGAATGTTGCGGTTAACTGTTTTTTACTTTCGTTTTCCTATTGGTAGCCTGACGTTCGTTAAATCAATTTTGTAAAATTTTTATATGATTAGTTGCGTCTCATTGATTTGAAACTATTATCTGTTGAAGGTGAGGCCAGAAACCGTCGTTTAATTAGACTAATTTCCATTTTTAAGCATTTAGAGGTTTGACTTAGTGGTTTGACCTATAGTTTAGCCGACGAAAATTATATTTCATCGGCTAAACTCTTGCGATCCGCTCCTTTTTATTGTCCGCCGTTGGATGGCTCAGATCCGACTGTTGTTGATCTTCCAAAGTATAGCCGACGACATTCAAAGAATAGCCGACGAAATATTTTAAATCGTCGGCTAAATTCTCTCGATCCGCGCCTTTTTATTGTCCGCCGTTGGATGGCTCAGATCTGATGGCTGTTGATCTTCCAAAGTATAGCCGACGACATTCAAAAAATAGCCGACGAAATCTTTTAAATCGTCGGGTATTCTTTCTGCGATCCGCGCCTTTTTATTGTTCGCCGTTGGATGGCTCAGATCCGACGGCTGTTGATTTTCCAAAGTATAGCCGACAACATTCAAAGAATAGCTGACGAAATCTTTTAAATCGTCGGCTATTCTCTCTGCTATAAAAGCTGAAAGTCGCAGTCAGCCCGACTTTTTCTCTCCTCCTCCTCCTTCCCCTCCTCCTGCGCCGTCTGCTCCTTCCCCTCCTCCTCCTCCTTCCTCTCCTCCTTCTCCTCCTCCTCCGGCCTCCTCCTCCAATCTTAACGGTAATTTTTTTTTTTTGCAATTTATTTTAATTGTATAATTTAGGTATATAATTTAGATATTTAAGTGTGTGTTAAATTGTTATATATATTGGTTATATATATAAATTGTTAGATTAATTATATATATAAATTTGTAGATTAATTATATAAATTGTTATATATTTGTTAATATATACACATATTTGTATATATATATATATATATATATATATGTTAATGTATATTTTAATTGTTATATATAAATTGTTAAATTAATTATATATATAAATTGGTAGCCTAATTATACAAATGGTTATATTTATGTTAATATATAAATGGTTATTTGTATGTATATATATGTTAATGATGAAATATAGTTATATTTGTATATAAATGGTTATATTTATGTTAATGGTTGGTATTATTTAAAATTAGTTAAATTATAAATATTAATTTGTTAGTATGTTTTAAAATATGTTAGTATTATTGGTTATTATATTAATTAGAATTTGTTATTTAATGTAATATAATTTAATATTAATTAATGTATTAATTTATTTGTTTCCAGATGGCCGATGCATTTAGACAGCTATTCGGAGGCCGTCGTTCCAGATCTAGGGGTTATGGAAGTTCTGGCGGATCCGGAGACTCCGAGAGGACCCCTAACCAGCCTGAGAGGACCACCAGCCAGCCTCAGAGGATCGATTCATCCCAGCCACGGAGGAGTGTGAGCAACCGGCACCAGACCCTTTTATCGGCAGGGCGACCGTCGAGCAGTTCATGTCCCCCTCTCCGGCCAGATCCTCCGAGATGTAGTACGCAGCTATTTGAGGAGGACATAGCTCCAGACGTTCATCAGGTCCGTATGCCTGAGGTTCATCGGGAGCCGATGACGAGTCCTGCGTCGTCTGCTGCTGACTCTACTGAGGGGCCTACTCTCCCTAATCAGCTATATCTGCCATACAACATTCCTGTCATACCCGAGGTCGACGAGCGTGGTGTGCCCATATGGCCTGCTAGGCCTCAGTACGTGAGTGTTGCGGAGACATACCATTATGAGCCGTTTGAGAGACCTGAGCTCCTGATTTCGGCGAGATTAAAAGGAAAGTCGACAGAAGGGTCATCGAGTTCAAGTAACATTTGATTTTATTAATTAAATGTTTTATTAAAATTAACGCACTAATATTTAATTTTATTAACCAATCGTCGTTTATGTGATAGAGACCGCCGCTAGCAGTTCAAGCAAGAATACGAGAGGTGTCATATGTTTTGATACGCTCAGGAAAAGTGTTGAGACCAACGGGAGGATCCAGATCAACGAACCCCCTAATCAGGATGTTAAGGAGAAAAAACGCTGCGATTACGCAGGTTGCGTGGGAGCACTAATTAGGGATAGAGTCCCTATGTTGTGGACACGGTGGGCTGATGTGCCGGAAAAGATCAAGAGGGAGGTCAACAACGCGGCGTCGGTGAGTAATTTAAAAAACTTAATTTCTTTATCGTAATATTTAATAATTTTCGGTATTGTTATAATTTTAAAACTAATAAAATATTATCTTTCAGGCATACTTCGAGATTGCCGAACACAAGCAGGCTTGGGCGTACGCGATGCAGAACTCGAGGTACGTTGGGAATTCCTCATCTTATAATTTGAAATATTTTATGATATTAATAATATTTCTAATGCACTTTTGTTTTTTCCGTAGGTTCAAAGAGTGGAAGAACGAGCTCCATACCCACTTTACTGAAAACGACAAATATGGTCGTATGGGTACTCCAAGAGAGTTCATGTTCAGGGAGTACGAGTGGCGTTGGTTGAAGATAGTAGACTTCAACAACCCAGATATGCAGGTAAATACTAAACTTAACTATAAATGTTTATTTTGTTAATATTTTAATTATTAGTTTAATTATTTAATAATTATTACACTAATATTTTTTGATGCATTTTTCTAATATTTTATTATTTGTCTGAAGGAACGGTCTCGGATAAACTCTGCGAACCGCCGCCGTAACACAACCCCCCATCATGGTGGTTCTAGGCCATTTTCACAATATCAGGAGGAGGCGCTTAGAGATCATCTTTTAAGCAACCCGTACGTAGAGACGTTCAAGAAGACTTATCCATTAGCGACAGAAGAGCTTGTAAGTCGTTGATTACGATTTTAAAATTTTAATTATTAATTTTACTTAATTATATATTTGTTAGAATATTAATTTTTTTTTTCCCGTTCAATTAGGAGAGGGTGAACTGGGCCGAAGAAGAAGTGTTGCAGGCAGTAGTTCGGGAGACACAATCGAACATTTCAGAGGAAGATCTGCAAGAAGCCCTGAGCCAGGTCGACCTATCGAATGTCCAAACTGCAGCGAGGATATTCGACGCAGCCTTCCCAAAACGGTCAAACGACTACTACTGCCGGGGTTTGGGAAGTTTTGGAATAAGGGTCCTGAAGACCACTAAGGGAGCTCAAAAGAGGGGAGGCGGGGACACCCAACAGATGAAGGGGGAAATGCAGAGATTGGTAGAAGAAAATGCAAGATTGGCGGCCCAGTTCCAGAGATCACAGGAGCAACAACGCAGAACACAGCAGTATTAGATAGAAATGGAGCGTTGGCATGCTAAATGCGAGAGAATTCGGCGACAGAACTACGCCGGCCAACAAAACTGGTGGTATGCTATGTTCGCGGCACAACAACAAGGCCTTGAACCCCCGCCCCCGTTTGAGCCGTTAGATGAACCTCGAATGCCGAGAGATCCCGAGTTCATTTAGCAGGATGACGAGCATGATGGACAGCAGGATGGTGGCCAGGATTAGGGTTTAGGGTTTAGGGATGGAACAAATTAAATAATTAATGAAAAACGTGTTTCTTGTTGGACTGTTATTGTGAATTGCAGGTTGGTTGGAATGGTAATTTAGATATTAATTTAATTTTTTTCCCTAAAATGTAAGAACAGCCGACGATATTGACATTATTTCGTCGGCTATCACTGCTATAGCCGACGATTTTTACCAAATTTCGTCGGCTATAACTGTTATAACCGACGAAATCTTCATGTCGTCGGCTATATTTCAGAACAAATAACCGACGAAAGAGAAGAGATCGTCGGCTATATTTTACGATATCGTCGACCATATGTGAAAATATCCGACGAATTTCGTCGGGCATTATGCCAAGGTTTGGTCGACGAAATGTATTTTCGTCGGTGATAATGGCCGACGATTTCGTTATTTCGTCGGGCATATGTGAAAATGGCCGACGATTTCGTTATTGTCGTCGGGTTTCGTTATTACCGACGCCGTTTTATCGACGAATAATAGCCGACGAAAGTTTCGTCGGTAGAAGGAATACCCGACGAAAATGTTGAATAGTAGATGAAATTTTTTTCGTCGGCTATTCTGTCCGATCTGGTAGTGACGTGTGATTTGCATATGATTAATTGCTTGAAAACAAAAATATCATTAGCATTCGGTAATAAATTAAGAAGGGTAAGTGTCATTTCATCTATTATTCATGACCCACTACTGGAAACAAGGACTGAAGCGACGAAGATTGAAACGGGAAAAACAAAGTTTGTCGCCTCCACACATCGAAGGGACCAATATAGGTTTTGTCGCTTCAAAAAAATGAGAGCGACCACTATTGATCAATAGTCGTCGCTCACAAATTATCGAAGCGACGAATAAATGTATGTTGTCGCCTCCGGACAATGTTTTGTAAACTTCAGCGACGAAAATTCAATCTTCGTCGCCGACTTACAATTCAAGCGACGAAGTTAATAACCTTCGTCAATATTCGTCACTGACATATGAAACGAAACGACGAGTTTTGAGCAATAGTCGTCGCTTCATGTTTTAAATTCTGTTATAAAGCCCTCGACTTCAACAGATTGCAGAAGTTGAAGATTTAGAAAAAAAAAACTGTTTCGGAGCTGCGAAAAAGGGGGCAGATCGGCTGATTTCGTCAATTTCGGGGTCTAATTGCTTGGGTCTTCTCTTCCAATTGCTTTGTAGGTTAGTATAATATCTCCTCTTCATTGTAATCACCATATTTGGGTTTGATTGGTTGAATTTAGTGTTTGATATCTTGAGTTGGATTTGGTTTATAATGTGTTTTTGTGTTAGGTGTTTGAATATATGATAGAGTTGGTGTTGATTTTGGTGAAATTGAGATTATTTAGGTTAGTTTGTGAAATTGTGAAATTTTAATAAAATTGTGAAATTTCAGTGAAATTGAATTTTAGTGTAATTTAGTGAAATTGTGAAATTTAGTTAAATCCAAATTTAGTGAAACTAAAATGGCTTGAAATAGTGCAATTTAGTGAAATTTTGTGAATTTTATGGTAGATTAGGTTGAAATTATTAGTTAATGATGTAATTGGTTTGTGTTGTGTGTGGATTGTGGTAGTTAGGGTTTCTGAAACATGCGAGTGACTTAGTGAGGGAGTGTGGTGCCGTGTGTAAATTTATTGTTTCATATTATATATAATTGTGGTGTTTATCAGCTTAGAACTCCCGTTTGAGAATCAACAACTCATCTAGTTGATCGAGATGAGTTGTTGATTCTCGAGTTGTCCCATTTTTGGACACTTTAGGCGAACACGAGTTTGTTGATCCTTTTGCTATTCATGTGGTTTCCGTTGCAGTTTTGGGATAGAGTTTCGACAGTGTCTCTCTACAATGTTCCTCGAGTGCAAATTAGATTGTTTAGATTTTTGTGCACTTGAAGAACTGTAGGGAGATGCTGTCGAAATTTTCTAAAACTGTAGCAGAAACCACATGAATAGCAAAAGGATCAACAAAGTCGTGTTCTCCTGAAGGGGATAGGACCCAACTTGGAGGGATAAGGAGAAGAAGTGTTGGGACAGGTTTTGATTGTATCATAAATGTTGTGTGCTAACCTTATGCATATTGTTTGTTTATGTTATGACAGGAAACATGGATGATGTCCCCGACAAATCTTTTATGAATCTTCATTTTACACACCCTGATTACAACACAGGCTTAGTTAACTTCATCAATTTTGTTTCCGCTCGCACTGCTGGAATCGAATTTCTCCCTTGTCCGTGCGCAGTTTGCAGAAATGGTCCTTATTACAAGAAACTCATAGAGATTTATCATCACTGCTTGCACCATGGTTTGGATCCGACTTACACAGTTTGGCACCTACACGAAGAAGTTTCTGGTCAACCGGCAATGATCAGTAAACGGAGACAGTGGCTTCAAGACAAAGTCCAAACTTCTAGTGTTGCCGGTCCTTCAGTGATCCCGCCTGTGGAGATTATACAAGATGTATTTCCATACTATCCTGGATACCAAGGAGATGCACCGCATAATGTCGTTGAAGAAAATGTTGAAGTTCACTTCAATGACATGGTAGATGATGATTATGCTAAGTATGAAAGGCTAGCTTCTAAGGGAGTCCCAAACCCCATTGTATGAAGGGAGTGAAGAAACTGTATTAAGTGTCATATTACATGCAATGGAAATTAAAGTTGAAAATAGATAGTCGGATACGAGTATTGATAAATTATGTAAATTGGTGCATAAGTTTTATAAAGGGCATAAATTCCCTGTGAGTTATTCGAGAATTAAAAAGATCCTCAAGGATCTTTCCCTTGGATATGAAAAAATCCATGTTTGTGAGTTCAACTGTTACCTGTTCAGGAGGGGCTGAAAATAAAATATGTAGGACTTGTCCCATATGTGGTGCTGAATTGATTGACAATAATTCAAGATATCATAGATGTATCCCATATGGGATTTATCATTATTTGGAAACATCGATCTCATGTGGCTTGATTAATGGTGATGGCTATAAGTTTGTTACATGATAAAGATTACAATGAAAAATGGACAAGCTATCTCCATGTATAACAATCTCCATCTTAATCAAAAATGAAAACAGTTTCAGACATATGCTAATTGAACCATGATATGGCTAGGGTTATCTGCATGAACAATTCATTTCTGGCAATCAAATAGCTAGGTTTTCTATGAACCCCAAAATATATCTTCATTATACTATCTCACTGTCTACATATATATATATAGTATGTGTTATACCAACAAGCTAGTACCAAACTATGCAGGTTTAATTTCTTCTCTTATTTCAACCAGTTGCTGGTTCTCCATATGCTGTGAAATAGTTGGTTGGTTGTCCATTTTATTTCAACCACTTGCTCATTCTCCATATTCTGTTTTGTATAAGCTATAAGCAATACCTAGCTAGCTGCTGAATGATAGCCTACATGCAGGGAGTTTCCTAGAGCTTTCTCCTCAAAATGAATCTGATATATCTATTGCCAAATGATTTTGTTCTCTGAGAACTGTTGCTTCTGACTTGCTGCCAAGTTCATACGCATGTTTCAACTTTATTTTTGGTGAATTTAAAAATATTGTTGGCAGCAGGCAGCTTTTGTTTCAGCTAGACTTATATATATATATATTTTCTAGCAATTCTATTTTTTTTTTTCATATATTCTCTTGTACAGTAGTGCTTATCATTGTTACCTTTTATAATTGTATATGCTATATGATACTTACATGTTTATTCATCACTTGACTTTATCTTTCTGGCAGAGGTGGTTGATATGGCAACGGGGGAGAAGGTGAAGGGGCGGAACCCTGACAAGCTCGGCATCATCACGGGCACAAAGACCTAGTACTTGAGGACCCTAAACAACAACCAGCCTCTGAAGGTTGAGTACGCCGAACAGCACAAGGGTCCGCGCCTCTTGAAGTGGAGGACTTTGAAGTCTCGAGACATCAGGAGCGTCGTCCGGAGTAAGGTGTCGATGCTTGCGCCATCCTTTGCTGAGCTGGATGAGGAGCACCAGGATGCATTGACGCATTATATGGAGGTAATATGTTATTTTAAAATAATTTCATAAAACAAAATTACCATACCACATTATATTGAAATATGTTATTTTATTACTAATCATTTTTTTGAATTGTTTTTTACTAGACACTCTATGACCTCCCTCCCACCGAGACATGCTTGTGGAAGTACATCGACGAGACCGCTGCCAAGATTTACAAGGATTGGAAGTACGACTGCCATACCCACTACGTTGAGGTATCAAAGGTGACGCCGACATATTTCATCCACCGACCTGAGCAGTGGGAGTACCTCAAAGTTCACTTTGAGGACGGCGATTTCAAGGTAATGGAAATTAATTTCAGGTTTTAACTTCATATAATTTCATAATTCTCATATTAAATATTTTAATATATATTCGTACGGTCTTTGCAGAGGATGTGTGTCCGGAACGCCGCTAACCGGAACAAGGAAAAGAAGATGGGGTATGCAATCAATCACCACTCCGACACCACTCCTTACAGCTACCGTGTCGTTGCGAATGAGGTCAAAGGGCATCTCGCCCCTATACTGCAGACAGTCTGCGATGTTTATGAATCATCGCAGGATGCGCAGGAGAAAGTGGTGAGCTCCTTTCCAATTCACCAATGTGATTTCGGTTTTTTTTTTTAATTAAAATGTATAATAACCCTAATCTATTGGACTTGTTTTTATTTGCAGGCAGCGGTGAAGAGGAAGATGGCTGAGCTGTGTGCTAGCCGAGCGAGTGAAGCCGACAGTGACGTGACGGGCCCCGTTACCGTCGAGGAGCAGATGGCTATAGTCGAGAAGGAGCTCGGTGGGAAGCCGAGGACGAGGGTCCGAGGTAATTTTTTTTGCACCTAAATCTTTTACAAGTTTTAGTTTTTAGATTTTAATTTGACTAATGTTTTTCTTTTACCAATTTTGTATGGCTAGGGGGTGCATTAAGACACCCCCAAAAACCTAGAGGCAGTGCACGCGTGTCCCGGGGTGATGAGGATTTGAGGAACCAGCTAGCAGCCGTCAGCGAACAGTGCAGAGTCGCGCAAATCGAGAAAGAAGAGATGAGGCAGCGTGTGGCAGCGTTGGAGGCTACCGTCCAAGCTTTCATGGCGGGCCAAGGCAATTTCGGTGACAATGCCGCCGCAACAGCTCCAGTCGCCGATAAATCCTCATGTGCTTCATTAGGTACCCCTGGTGATAATGTTGCCCTTGATTAGGACCTTATTTTTTCTTTGTACATATTATTGTAGGAAGTTGGATATTGTAGTACATTCTCCGATTATCATACATTGTAATTATTGTACCTTTGAATGAAATTTACGTATTTATAAAATTAATTGTGTTTGTGTTATGTTGGATGTGTGAAATTATGACTGAAAATGCAGGTTTTGCGACGATTTGATCGATATTGAAATTGGGTCAAAACTGACTAGAAACCTGTTTTTCTAATCTGTAACTCTGAACGAAGCTACGAATATTGCCCAATATTCGTCGCATAACAATCCTGGCGACGATCAAACTTCGTCACTTAGATTACGTCAGACGACGAATTTTGACCCAAAAGTCGTCGCTTAGTTTTAAAAGCGACGACTCAAAGTTGGTCGCTTTGATTTTCCAAGCGACCACTCAAAGTTGGTCGCTTTGATTTTCTAAGCGACCACTGAAAAGTGGTCGCTTCGGTTGTGAAACGACGAACTTAGAAGTAGTCGCTTGGAAAGTCGAAGCGACGACTTTTGGTTCAAAATTCGTCTCTTCGGCGCTGAAACGACGAAAATGAAGCGACGACCTCCAAGCGACAACTTTTTGTCTCTTCGGTGTCGAAACGACGAAAAAAATTTTGAACCGACGAATTTTTTTCGTCGTTTCGAATTTGTTCTGGAGTAGTGACCATTAATTTGTATAATCTAATAATCAAACAATTATGTACAGGAAAAAAGTGAAGAAGATGTTAAAATGCGAAAATAATTAGGTCTTAATTTCTTGTTTGAAAATCTCAAGAAGGATAAGAAGAAATCAAATTGTTTGGTATACAGGGGGAGCTCCTCCATGTCCTTGCATGCATTTTCAAGATCTCTAGAGCCTTTTCTTTGGTCTTGCTCCCGCTATCAACTTGAAGCACTAAGCAAAGCTTTGCCACCACACCTAGCTGCAACATTTCTTGCAAAACACTCGTCGTCGCGGAGAACTTGCAAATCGAGAATAGAACCCTCACCGCCCTCTCGCTTGCTACCTTTGAAATCCTCATTATCTTCTTTGATACCACTGCAAGCCCCGCCCCGTGCTTGAGGAGCTCGGCTCGGCCCTCAGCCGAACTACATGCCATGTCGAGCATCATCATTGCCATCTCGTGAGTCCTTCTGTCTGGAGAAGCATCCAGAAGAAGCTCGATCAAAACATCAACGACTCCGGCTTCAACTGCCTTAATTCTGTTTCTCCCCCAAGGACAGACCTTGATCAAAAGTTGCAATGTGGATTTTGAGGCCTGTGGGGAAATCTGATCTCTCAAGACTTGAACTACTTCGGAGAAGAACTCAGGTCTCAAGTTGATCATCTTCATTGTATCGGCGACTTCGAACATAGATCTCAGCATCATTACCGCGTAAGCTCTCGACTCGTAAGTGCCTCTTTGGATGATATTTACCAACGATTCAATGATTTCACTCTCTCTGCCTAGAAGACTCTGGAGTGCGGATTCCGAGACTTGGAGATTGTAGAGGACACTCAGTGCTTCTGCCTGCTGTTCAGTATCTCCTTTAAGTAGTATCGAAGCCAAAAACTCAACTGCGCCTACGGATTCCATGGATCTTTTGTTGGCCTCGCTCTCTGATGCGATGGATCTAAGCCGGCGGAGGCATTTCGAGACGGACTGCGGCGACTTGACGGCTTCGTTCATGAGCTTGGAGATTTGAGCTTTGCTGACTGGAGGCTTCGGAGTTGGGATTCTCTCGATGCCGTGAGAAGCGTTGAGTGTGCACCAAGCTTGAAGCAGCCGCCGGAGAGTGTGGTTGGGGGTCAAGTCGGGGTCGGAAACCACTTGCTTCGTTACGGGGCAGGTGTTGTTCTTGCTGGAGAACAGCCACTTCTCGATGCTCTCCCTGTCGTAGGTTATCCCAGTCGAGATAGTCACCGGATCTTTCATGATCTGCAGAGAGATTGGGCAGATGAAGAACGATGGAACGTCGATTTCTTCCATTTGATGAGAGAAGCTAGGACTTGTTGCTGTTATTGCTAAAGCTGTTTTGGTTAAGTTTGTTGGAGAAGGATGAAGTTGTGAATGGAGTTGAAGATGTTATATATAGGTGAGCTGAAGACTGGGATTCTTGAAATATAAGAAAGTCAAAACACGGGATATACGAGAAGCGTTGAGAGAGATCGAGTAGAAGAGAGAAGGATGAGGACTTTTTCTAAGCCTCTAATTGAAAGGCTCAAGATTGACGAACTTTACCAGGTCATTAATTATTTTCTATAATATGCATGATTTAAATAAAAGGGCGCACCCTCATATTAAGCCCTAATCGACCCTTTTGACTTTCTCGATGTAGAAAATTTAACCCAGCTGGGTTTCTCTCTCTAACTCGTGGGTTTTACAAATTCTAATGCCGACAAAGTGTAATGGGTGTGGGGGCATTTACGGGTATATAACGCACAATCTTGGCTGCTGCTCACTCCTAGGGTTTTACTTGGGCATTAAAGTTGACCAACATAAAAAGAAAGACGAAGTTTAATTTTAACACATGGAAGAAAATTTGGACCGCCTGAGACATGTGCATTTTCCAAGTCAATTATACGTATATATAAGTATGTATAGAAAATGACTCTGAAGGAAATACGTATGTAAGTATGTATTGAAAAATTCTTCGAGTTATTGATTCATTGTTTATTATTATAAGGTTATTAGGGGGGGAGGGTTTCTTTATGCTTTCTTTCATTATGCTCAATCTTTTTTTGTTCTTTTTCTTTTCATACAATTATACACAATCATTAATTTGCCTTCATTACTCGAACTGGTAAAAGCTACAAATTGATCAGGTAAATAATAATGGCTAGGTTAATTATCCAACTAGAAAATAATGGGAAACATACAGCAGGTTCCTGCAATACAACAGGTGTACTCCTATAAGAAAATATAAATACAAAGATATATGATTAACACAGAAGCATATATATGCCAAGTCTAAATTTAATGTTATAATTAACATTATCGTGCAACGAACTATTAGATCATCAGCTACACGATCTCACCAAAAAACTAGAATACGATACTTATTTAGAATTATCAACAAACAAATTAGAATGAAAATCCTAATTGATGACTAAAGTTGAATACATCATCAGCTACGTAGAACTTCATGTATATACAAAAGTACCGCACATGTTATTATACGTGTTAGAACTGAATCATATCACATGATAACATGGGATCCTATGGGATGGTATTTTAATTAATAAGAACGAGGTTTCGAAGGCAACTTGAACACCTAATAGTTGATTTTGTCCTCGTACAGTCCGATTGAACATTGCATACAATGCCAAAATGTACAAGAACGCCAATTAAAAAACAAAACAAAAATTTGACTTTGCGATAGAGCTCATCGTTTTGGCCTTCTATAATTTACTATATATGGACTTAATTGATTCAACTGGTGATCGGAATGTACGTAGAGAATGATCATATATTGATCAATCAGTTACGAGCGAGGCCCCTATACTATTCATCTAACGAATGTAGAATCGAAAGAAAATAAGGTAAAATAAGTGAAGGAGTGAAGCTTAGATAAACCCCAATTATAATATTGGCACAGTAATCAGGTCATCATCGAATTGTCTTTTTTTTCTTTTTTTCTTTTTTCCGACACTCACATTCTGAATGCTCTTTCTCCTTTCTAAGGTCAAATTCTTTTACATTTGGACATAATGACTTATGAATTGGTGGATCGAGTGTGATGAGTTTAGTGGAAACATGTTAGGCTGTAAGTTGGGTGGACGCTACAAGTATTCTCCTGGTAATAAGATGTTTTTCTTGATTTGAACTCCACCTTGTGAAAAAACATCTCTTCAAAAAGGGTCATACATAAGAATTACTCCCGGTCCCAAATAGTTCACCCGACCACCATTGCAAAACCAAAATGTATTCTATTGTCAAATACAAAACGTACATAGGGAACAAAAAAAGTTATGCTCAAAATTTGCATTGTAAGTGATTATTATCGGCCTCTGGCTATGTATCTTGATATATACTCTTTACAACAATTATACGCACACGTACCTGTCTACCTTCAACAGATTCAGATCTCATAAGATTACGGTACTCAAAGTACGTAGTGATGAACTGAGTTACGCAAGAGACATTGTTATGCATGCATGCATGCTTCAAAGTCCCATCAGTACCCATGCCCTAATTCAGTGGTTGTGTATTGCATGGGCAATGGTGACTTGACTTGCCTCTTGGAGATGTCAGCCATAATTTTGCTCGCGTGCCCTAAATCCCACCCGGTATTAAGCTTCTGTGCTTAGTACTAGCATGCAGCTGTAGCTAACTTAGGTGCCGCCCACAGCAATAAGAGTGGCCAAGGCTGGGACTTTTTGTTCTAGTAATACGTAGTTGCAAACGTGTGCACGAAGCGTCAAATCCGCCACCGCCAGCCACACAATAAGGAGGAGGAGCCCAGGCTCGTTCTTATCCACTCGATCATCATTCAACATAGCTTTAAACTTTTACTTCGATTATATTCTTGAGGCTGAGAGTGAGAGATGGAGGTGGACGTGTTTCAGCTTTCATCCCCAAATCCTACTACTCCTGTGGACCTAAAGACATGCCTCTTCGCTCTCTCAACTTGCACACTTGCTGTTCTTCAAGCTCGAATGTCCAACTAAGGTTTAACTTTGAAAATTATCAAAAATTATGTAAATCATTTTTTGACCGACATTTTAATTGTAGTCAAAGTTATATTTATGTATTAATATGTTTTAATATAAGTCAACCGTATAACTAATTGTCAGATGTCGTGATCAGTAAGTCGTATCGTAGTTGGGATTAATCATGCATGCGATAATACATTCAGTGGTTTTGATTTCACTCGATCAGACTATGAGTACTATACGTAGATCACAGAGGACTTTGAGACTTCATCATAATCATCACCGACTGTGGAAATTCTGCTTTATTTTTATTTTTTAAATCTTAACCAAAGCAAAGTTTGTAATGTGTTGAGTTGTAATAATTCTATACGATCAAGCAACTCAAAATTTGTCCGTTTGTTCTATACATCATTATCAGATTGTTATGATGATTTTTTCTTTTTGTTGAAATGTTTATGATCGTTTTGATGGGTCTCTATGTAAAACAGTGAGCTGTTAATTACCATTTAAAACATTTTATCAACTTAAATTATGGAAGAAAAGACAAAAACTTGAAGAAAAAAGAAATGAAGAGAAGTCTCATGCATTCTCCTTCTGGATTACCTACATGTAATCAAACTTATTTTTTGCAGTCAAAATTTGTTGTCTTACCTACAGGTCGACCCCAATTACTTGAGCTCATATATATCCTTTAGTTTGCTCATAAATCCTTGGTACTAGCTCCTGAATTCTCAAAGGGTGTATAAGAATGCGTAACGTACTGCACAACAAAGAACACCTAGCTTCTAGTAAGTTTCCGGCCGGAAGTAGAATGAACTAGATAATATCTCGGAGGATGCTCCTTGTAAGAGATATATCAAGCCGACATGTCGCAGTGTATGATCAGATGCTGCAAACAGAATTTGGATCAAAGACTAGCCCAACTAATTTGGGCGGAAGCATCAATGGAAGATGTGAAACTTTAAAATTGAAATGCAAGTAGATATAGTAAAATTGTCTCACATTATGGATATGAGTTGACAAGATTGTTGAAGCGTTCACAATCAGAGGGGCAATTATTTCTTGAATAATCATACACCATCTTTGGTACATTCACTACTGGAAAACAACGTTGAAGCGACCACTTTTTGTCGTCAAAAGTTGTCGCTTCGACACCGAAGAGACAAAAAGGTCGTCGCTTCGTTTTCGTCGTTTCGATTCGAGGCGACCACTTTTGCTACAAAAGTCGTCGCTTGGATATTTCAAGCGACGACTTCAAACTGTGTCGCCACATACTGAGCGACGAACTTTGGATCGTCTCCTCACTTTCGAGGCGACGAATGTAGAGTCGTCGCTTCCAATTCTAGGAGACGAATTTTGGGTAGTCGCTTACAATTTGAGGGGATGAATTTTGGTTCAAAAGTCGTCGCTAGAGTGTATGAGATGATAAATTTCATGCGACGAATATCAATGTTCGTCGCTTCATGTCTCCATTTTCGTTTTAAAAAAATTTCCCGCCGATTTCGTTTGATTTTCCAGATTTTCCAAATTTTCCAGATTTTCCAGATTTCGTTTTTGCGGGGTTGGGGAGGAGGAGAGGGAGGGAGGGAGGGAGGCGGTGGAGGAGGCGACGGCGACGGCGAGGAGGAGAGGGAGGGAGGCGGTGGAGGAGAGGGAGGGAGGGAGGAGAGGGGGAAGAGGAGGAGAGGGAGTGAAGATGATGGCGACGGCGAGGAGGAGCGGGAGGGAGGGAGGCAGTGGAGGAGGAGAGGGAGGGAGGGAGGGAGGAGGAGAGGGGGAAGAGGAGGAGAGGGAGTGAAGATGGAGGCGACGGCAGAGGAGGAGAGGGAGGGAGGGAGGCAGTGGAGGAGGAGAGGGAGTGAAGATGGAGGCGACGGCAGAGGAGGGAGGGAGGGAGGCAGTGGAGGAGGAGAGGGAGGGAGGGAGGCGGTGGAGGAGGCGACGACAGTGAAGAGGAAGGAGGAGAGGGGGGAGATATATATATAAAAGGGGATCAATTATGGCCGTTAGATCTGGAAAATCTGACGGTTCATAGGGTCGATCCGCGCAATGTGTTTTAATTGGTTCTCAGCATGTGGCGCGGATTCAACACTGAAGCGACGAAGTAAGACGAAATCCGTCGCTTCAATAATATATAAAAATGAAGCAACGAAGTAATACAAAATTCGTCGCTTCAATAATATTTAAAAGATTATAAATTTTTTATTGATTATACTGAAGCGACGAAGAAATACAAAATCCGTCGCTTCAATAATATTTAAAAGATTATAAAAATTTTATGAGATTATACTAAAGTGTACAACTTTTCGAAGCAACTATATAAAAGAAGTAAAATTTTGAAAAACACTGTGAAATAACATTTGATCGTTATGATGAAATACAGTTATGGTAAAAAATCACTTAAATCCGACAAAGTTAGAGCCCCGATCGACGCGGTCAACCTTATTTAAACTTATTTCTCTCTATGGGGAACCATAGTATCGGGAGGTAAAAGTTACCAAATTTTTACATGGCTGATTACGTCTCATCTATTTGAGAATTTAATGTTTGGAAGAGTCGACGAAACAAGGTCATCTAAAGGTACGTAATAGGGTTTTCGTGTGATAAGTTTTATGAAAATATGGTTGACCGTTTCGATCGAGCGTCGAACGTTTACGAAACGAGCTGATTTTTATACTCTACTCATATTTAACTATAACGATCACATCAGACGGTCAAATTTTTCATTTTGTGAATTTAGCCATTATAACGACAACATGCTTACTAATACGGTATAACTTGATTATAAGATTATACTCAAGTGTACAACTTTTCGAAGCAACTATATAAAAGAAGTTAAATTTTGAAAAATACTGTGAAATAACATTTGATCGTTATGATGAAATACGGTTATGGTAAAAAAATCACTTAAATCCGACAAAATTAGAGCCCCGATCGATGCGGCCAACCTTATTTAAAACATATTAAACTGCTGTTTTGAGGGCCTAAATGAACTCGAAAGCCCGAAAAAGCCCACACATCATAGCGGGGCTATGAGTTTGACTCCTGGCGTCGTTTTCTTTCCGAAAATGTATTATAATCGTCAATCGGACACCAAATGCCAAATCTACAACTCTCCAAACTATGAAAATATGGTTGACCAGATTTCAAAACATGAAGCAACGACTATTGCTCAAAACTTGTCGCTTCGTATAACAAGTCAGCGACGAATATTGATGAAAGTTATAAATTCCGTCGCTTGAATTTTACGTCGGCGACGAATTTTGAATTTTCGGCGCTACAGTTTACAAAACATTATTGGGAGGCGACAATAAACCAATATTCGTCGCTTCAATAAGATGTGAGCGACGACTATTGATCAAAAGTCGTCGCTCTCATTTTCTGAAGCGACCAATACAATATTGGTCGCCTCAATGTGTTGAGGCGACGAACTTTGATTTTCCCTTTCCAATCTTCGTCGCCTCAGTCTTTGTTTCCAGTAGTGATTCCCTACACTTCTTTGCAATAGGCCATGAGATTTTGTCAGTAGTACCAATCTTATCTAAACTTGCTTATAGAATATAAACTTTACATCTAACTTGGATGTTACAATTCTCGTGAAATGTACCTAAAGAAAAGAATACCTTATTTCCCCAGTACATCTTTCACACAACAACAATGTCATTTCAGATTGAAAAAGCAGAATACACGGAATAGACAGAGGCTATATCTTCATTCCTTCGTCAATGTAAATGCAATTACTTCATTCAACTAAAAACTGAATGGAGTTCAGGTCCACAGACACAAAAGATGGGTGCTTTTAATTTGCAGTAACCCTATAGTGGGGTTTCGTTAGCAACAAAAAAAAACATGTTGTAGTGGGTTTTAGATCGATCGATTTAGACAGTTCTAGTTCCATTTTGGCTCACTTTTCGTGAATCTAGAAGCAATGACAAGATTGATGCATGGTATATGTTACATGATTATCATATTGTGCCTAAAGCTTCAATTTGTGCCTTTCACAAAGGAAAATGATTTGGGGCCTCATTGAGGCCTAATATTTTTGACCTCAGTACTAAGTGGCATGCTATGTTACTTAAACACATCACCAATGCAACTAGAAAAGTTATGACGTCCCATTTTTAACTAAAATAACAATCTTGTTATTTTTAATCTAACGACCTAGATTATTTTGTCTTTCTTCTATTAAAAAAAAACATATTTTCGTGATATTGTTTTTTTATTTTGTCACGATAATACTTTGATTTAAGCTCCAAAATATATTTTAAAAATTCAATATTTTTGAAGAAGAAATTATTATAAATTCAAAAAATGTGAGTTCATATGAACATTATATATGTTCAAGGTATATGTTCAAGGAAGGTTAAATCTGTAACTTTCAATGTGTGTCTTGACCTAATTAGACTAGATTAGTAGAATCTTTAGTTGATAGAAAATTCCTGATTGTTCAGGATACTTGATGTAATGCCTATATAAAGGCCTCCTTATCAATGAATAAAATATCGCTTTGCATCTATCTTTTTCTCCTAGAACATATTATCAGCACGTAATTCTAACCAAGTGCTTGATAGAAAAAACTATAACCCTAAAATATTTTTCTGCTGGCAACAGTTTGTCGGGAAAACTCCCAAAAAATTCTTTCTACTGACAACAGCTCGTCGGAAAAGAAGGCAAAACCCTAGAAATCCTCTTCTGCCGACAACCTCTTTGTCGGCAAAGAAACCAATTTCATTATGCCGACGACTGCTTTGTCGGCAAAGCAAGGAAAAAAAAAGACTCAGGGCACCCAGAATTTTGATATGGGCACCCAGCTCTTCTTCTCTTCTCCTCCAATCTCGGCCGCCTTGAGCCGATCCTCAGCGCCGCCTCACTGCACGCTTCCCAGCCCAAGCCCTAGCGCCGGCGACCGTCGCAGCACCGTGTGCTCTACCCAGATCCCAAACCGGTCGCTTTATCGACCCAGTCCGACATTGCTTCTCCTAGCAATCGACGCCGACTCAACTCCGTCGACACCGCCAGGTAGACTAGCGCGCCTCCGTCCTTGCCCAGTGGCGCCCCAACCCCGCGCGCGTCACAATAGCACCAGCTCTGCATCAGAGCCTGTGCTTCCTCCGACGTCGTCTCTTCAATCTAGCGTCGTCAGTCCTATCCAAACCGGAGTAGCAGTCTTGTCACGCCCCGATCCCGGCGTCGGTGGGGTTTAGGCACTCGGCGCCGATCCCGAGGTGTGATCGAGTGTTATAAAGCGGAATGTAACTAAAAGATAAAAACACTTCTTTCTAGGCTCTTCACTCTAGGCTCGCTCGACACTTCGACTCGACAAACACTAAACACTTCTCTGTAAAACAACAAGTAAGTGGGTGGATGAGTAAAACCACTCCCTCAGTGAGTGCCCTATGTAATATGCCAACAAACCCATGTCATTTTACGCACGCTACAAAATACGTATAAACATAACACAAGCGAACCAAAGCGTATAACATAATAACAATGCATGCATGTAATGTTCATCCTCACACTTTCCACCGCCCATAAATATATATTTTTTTCTTCCTTCGTTAGTCTTCTTGTTATACTCACGGTCCCCAGTCCCGAAACCCGAAATAGATCATTTTATCGACTTCTGGCGTCGAAGGGGCATACTTTTCCCAACTCTCGTGCACATGTGGGCTGATCATAGCTACTGGATGTCCCTATGAGTTAACTCAACTACACGAAAGGTTTTTCAATAATAGTTCCCAAACACTCATGTTCCCTTCAACTTCCAATCTCACCATTTTCCCATCATGAAATGCATGATCAAGTAATATAATTCAAAGCAAAAACACATGATTTCCAACATTGTAGATACGTAACAACCAATCAAAAATCTAAATATCACCAAACATATATCACCAACATTCATAATATATATAAACTCCGCATATTTCACAAATCGATATGCTTCACTTGAAAATAGAGAGATATTTCATAAATAAATCAAAAACATGCTTTTCGACTATTTTAAAACCTTATAAGAATATTTAAAACACATTACATAAACTACTCACCTCGACGAACCGAATCGACACCCAAATCGTAAATCGAACTCCCTAGAACGAGCCTTCTTGAAATCACCGTTAGATCTAATTCCAACTACCATGGATAGAAAAATCACGTAGATACGAATTCATCACTAACACCATCCACCAAGGTGCTTGCGCCAAGTTTCAAGCAAAAGACAAAGTCACTCTCTGCAAGTGACAAGTTTCTTGTGACTCTTAGAGCTGATATACATGGTCACTAAGAAAACTTATTGACCAATAGGAAGGCGACACGTCGCCATATCAGTAGAATTTCGATTAAACTTTGAAAAATCGCTAAAAATAGCTCAGAAGTCTGAAAAATTCGTCGTAAAATGCGACGAACTCGTGACGACCTCTTCTATCTATTTTTCACAAGAAAAATAGAATTTGACCAACTTAAAAAATCGGGATATTACAAATATGCCCGACCCGGTTTGCCGACCTTACCCGGTTTCAACCCGGATTTTTTTATCCGACCCAGGAAAAACGGTAATTGCATTTGTTCCAGATAAAAAGTTTTTACCCTACGGGTTAAAACATGCAGTTACTGCAGTGATTCTTTTGTTAGTTTTACTGCTATATATATGGTGAATATGACTAACCATATATTTTTCTTTTCCATGAAATTTATTGCACGACACATCGCGATGGAATTGCGAGAATTATTTCGTTTCACGTACATGGAAGAGCATTTCAAATTTTTATAAGGATCATAACCGAGTCCTCAAGAGCAATTTAAAACTCCGTTCATTCAATGAAAATGCAAGTAAGATTTTATAAAAGTTCCTGCTTTCTGTAATCTAAATTGTTAGGACTTTTATTTTTTTCGGGACTTTCAAACTCCCTGCTACATCATCCCGATTCTTCTGCTTCTCAGGACGATACAAAGGGGCCCGACCCATTCACCCCGGCATATCACTAAAGGGTAACTGTGAGGTTACCGTCCAAAGTTGTGCTTGTGGCTGTGATGTCACTGTGAACCACAACTCTTTGTGACTATTTAGTCACGATTCCGACCGAATATTGTCGATGCTTGTGACGGTCCTAAGGGAGTCACATTATATAAAAAAGGACAAACTGATGATGTGCGACTGAAATTGTCGCTGTAACATCCAGATGTGACATAAATTGTCACTGTAAAATTGAGTTACCATAATCTTGGTCTCGATCTGAATTTGGTAACTTCCCTCTTGTTCTTTTGAGAAAAAGAAAAATTGACTACAAAATGCGCCCTAAAATGATATTGAAAATAAAGGTGACGAAATTCATGTCACAAGTTCAGAAAAAGAGGGGGAGGCTACGCCTCGAAACCCCCATGTCATAAAGAAGAACAAAAACGGCCATTGCAAAAAAAAAAAAAAAAAAAAATCATATCATTGATATGGTTCTATATCAGTTCACTAATTGCAAAATAATGCAATCATATGGTCAATGTATACAAGAGATATATGGAAGAAACTCATTATGAAAATTGAAAAAAATTCTTATGTATCACTTCTAACAAATGCGCACAACTTAAGTGTCAATTTTGTGAATGTATTTCACGTATATTATGATTTAGATTCTTTGAATCAGCGACTCATATAGACTCTAATATACATCGTCCGGAATTTTAGACATGTTTTGATGATCCATATATGAAAGAAAGTTACATGGACATCGTTTCTTTTTAGCAAAAAAGCTATTGAGATCAAAGATTACCAAAAGAATATTTGGTAGCGTCATGAGCAATACTCAAGGCTTAAAGATGACATTAACGTCACCCAAGTTTTCCTCCAAATAAATGGAAGCACTATTTATGCATTTAAAAGTGCATATGATTCCCATTATGATCCTTCATTAGCTATGCTCATTATTTGGAAGCCTAATATTTAGTAAAGTTTTGGAGTAACGCTCTCCTATGCTAAAGACAATGATATATAAGATGATGGCTTTGATGCCATATCATAGTTCAATTTGAGACACAATGATACCATGGTGATATAAATCTAATGGTTAAACTCAACCC
Source organism: Potentilla sterilis (assembly GCA_963682095.1). Lineage (NCBI taxonomy): Eukaryota > Viridiplantae > Streptophyta > Magnoliopsida > Rosales > Rosaceae > Potentilla > Potentilla sterilis. Next base: position 54,113,970 of record OY821754.1, read on the forward strand.
ATAACACTTAGATGTTATGAATCACCTTCACAATGATTGAAAAGTTGCAAAAACCTAAAATTTTTCGATTTTTCAGCTCGCGGACTCGTCATTGTGAGGAACGGTTCACCTACCTTTAGGCCGGTTCTTGAGGTGAGACTTATGGCTACCAATTTGTAACATCTAAGGCTACCTACTCATAAAATTTGAGGGCCATTGGACACCTGAAAGGTGGTGAACCACTCGACATAAATGTTCACTGTCCTCCGGGGACCTTTCCGACCGGTTTGGTATGTTCCCGGCTGGTTCCGGCAATGAAGTCAGTGGCTTTTGAATCCTAACACATGTGTCTACCTACTGTTAAAATTTTGTAGCATTTGGTGTCCCAGAACTTATTGAAACGTTTCAGGAAGCGTACATGCATGTTACAGTTTGTAATGGAATGCATCTTGTTAACAGATAAGTGTTAACGATCAATACCCTTTAGCGTCCACATACTTTATGTGCCATATTGCGCCACCACAAGCGCTTAATGATGGGTTATGAATAAATTCTTTGAATAAGACATAAGCTTCCACCTATAGTCCGCTATATGGAACCTTAACAGGTGATCACGTTCGTGTCACTTTTTGATGAGCCAGTCTTCTGGCAATCCACCGTTGTATGAATAAAATTATCATACAACGAAATCATATTGTATCCACAGGTTATCATACTCGAACAAGCGAGGGTCCCGGGGTTGTTTGTCCTTCAGCGCCCGGTGCTTTCAACCTATCATCACCAATGTGCCTTCTTGGGTGGATAACAGCTGGAGGAAGAAGGTGGTGATGGCGGGCGGGAAGTGGCAGAAGAGGAGTAAGATGTACCGGGTTCCTGGTGCCTTCCAGTCCCCTGTGTACTTGTCATAATATGCTCGACTCGACATCTCATTTGCTATAAACTTGTAAAGCCAAGGTAATGGCTAGATGCGCCCACGCAATGTCATAGTATATGGCTGTACTTTCTTTCAAGTGTGAAAGGTTTAGGCTCATTCGATCTCATCATGAAAGACACATCAAAAGGCAATTCCAGAATCGGTCTCATTCTATAGATCGACTTCAACGAAACTTACAAGACAACCTACTGCTTGGAAAATGGTAAATTTCATACTGTTGGAAAGATCTATGTATCTACTTTCCAAGAAAACTAACCATTTGATCTTAGTTATCATATTGAGTGAGTTATGGCTGTTTTGGCAAAGTAGGATGAATATTTCTGGTGATTTGCAGATCAGTCACATTCGTCAGAGATTTATGATCAGCTCAGAATGAACTAGCTTGTATACTTTATATCACTGGAAAGATACAAGCGTTTAGTTTCCAGAACTATTTACGGTTTGTTCATACATATTGTATCGAAGGAGTTATGACTGTTTAAGTACACAAAGGTCATATTGCGTGTGAATATGATTTTCAACGCGAACTCTAGTTTTGAATTGTTAAGCAACCTTGTTCCTTAAGACTAAGTAAATCTAAGTATAGCTGGTCTAATACAAGGATAATGTGGCCGTATTCAATGCCTCGATCATTGGTCACGCCTACTTTTGAAGCTTATGAGGAGCGTTTGTATACGCCATTAATATAAACTCTGAGATTGAGTTACTAATTAGGGGGAGTTGTCATGTAGACATCAGGGGGAGTCTACCTCACATGTAATCTTCGATTGTAGTTGGTGCGTTGTGCTCTTTTTCCTTCGACTAAGCCTTTTATTTTAACCAAGTGATTTTTGATTTGCTTGGCAAAGTTTTAGCGAGGCAACATGTTATGCACCGTGTCACATTAGGTACGCGACACAAGGGGAAGTGTTCAAGGAAGGTTAATTCTGTAACTTCCGATGTGTGTCTTGACCTAATTAGACTAGCACTACCAGATCGGACAGAATAGCCGACGAAAAAAATTTCGTCTACTATGCCAAATTTTCGTCGGCTATAATTCGTCGGAAAAACGGCGTCGGTAAAACGAATGGCCGACGAAAATAACGAAATCGTCGGCTATTTTCGAGTATGGCCGACGATATTACCGACGAAAATTCATTTTGTCGACCAAACCTGGGCAAAATATCTGACGAAATTCGTCGGATATTTTCGAGTATGGCCGACAATATCGTAAACTATAGCCGACGAAATTCGTCGGCTATTAGTTCTGAAATATAGCTGACGATTTCATTTATTTCGTCGGTTATTTTGTCGGAATATATTAATATTTTAATAGGCATTAATTAGTTATAGCCGACGAAATAATGTCATTTTCGTCGGCTATAACAGTTATAGCCGACGAAATTTGGTAAAAATTGTCGGCTAAAGCACTTATAGCCGAAGAAATAATGCCAATATCGTCGGCTATTCTTACATTTTGGGGAAAAAAAATTAAATTAATTTCTAAATTACCATTCCAAGCAACCTGCAATTCACAATGACAATCCATGCATTTACACCAACAAGAAACACATCTAAATGACTTATTATTTAATTTGTTCCAATATACATAAAATATAACCCTAATCATCACCTAAAGCACTAAAGTCCACCACGTCATCCCCAGCATCCTGCTCTCCATCATGCTCGTCATCCTGCTGAACGAACTCGGGAGGTTGAGGCATTTGAGGTTCAACTAACGGCTGAAACGGGAGCGGGGGTTCAAGGCCTTGTTGTTGTACCGCGAACATATCATACCACCAGTTTTGTTGGCCTGCGTAGTTATGTCGCCGAATTCTCTCGCATTCAGCATGCCAACTGGACATATCTAAATGATACTGCTGTGTTCTGCGGTGTTGCTCTTGTGATCTGCGTTGTTGCTCCTGTGATCTCTGGAACTCGGCCGCCAATCTTGCATTTTCTTCTGCCAATCTCTGCATTTCCCCCCTCATCTGTTGGCTGTCCCCGCCTCTCTTCTTTTGACCTCCCTTAGTGGTCTTTAGGAGCCCTATTCCAGAACTTCCCAAACTCCGACAGTAGTATTGGTTTGACCGGTCTGGGAAGGCTGCGTCGAACATCCTCGTTGCCGTTTGGACATTCGATCGGTCGACCTGGCGTATGGCTTCTTGCAGATCTGCCTCTGAAATGTTCGGTTGGGAACTACTTGCTGCAACACTTCTTCTTCGGCCCGGTTCACCCTCTCCTAATTGAACGGGAAAAAAAAAATTAATATTCTAACAAATATATAATTAAGTAAAATTAATAATTAAAATTTTAAAATCGTAATCAACGACTTACGAGCTGTTCTGTCGCTTGTGGATAAGCCTTCTTGAACGTCTCCACGTACGGGTTGCTATCAGGATGATCTCTAAGCGCCTCCTTCTGATATTGTGCAAATGGCCTAGAACCACCATGATGGGGGGTTGTGTTACGGCGGCGGTTCGCAGAGTTTATCCGAGACCGTTCCTTCAAATAAATAATAAAATATTAGAAAAATACATAAAAAAATATTAGTGTAATAATTATAAAATAATTAAACTAATAATTAAAATTTTAAAAAAATAAACATTTATAGTTAAGTTTAGTATTTACCTGCATAAGTGGGTTGTTGAAGTCTACTGTCTTCAACCAACGCCACTCGTACTCCCTGAACATGAACTCTCTTGGAGTACCCATACGACCACGGTTGTCGTATTCGGTAAAGTGGGTACGGAGCTCGTTCTTCCACTCTTTGAACCTATGGAAAAAACAAAAGTGCATTAGAAATATTATTAATATCATAAAATATTTCAAATTATAAGATGAGGAATTCCCAACGTACCTCGAGTTCTGCATCGCGTCCGCCCAATCCTGCTTGTGTTCGGCAATCTCGAAGTATGCCTGAAAGATAATATTTTATTAGTTTTACAATTATAACAATACCGAAAATTATTAAATATTACGATAAAGAAATTAAATTTTTTAAATTACTCACCGACGTCGCGTTATTGACCTCCCTCTTGATCTCTCCCGGCACATCAGCCCACCGTGTCCACAACATAGGGACTCTATCCCTAATCAGTGCCCCCACGCAACCCGCGTAATCGCGGCGTTTTTTCTCCTAAACCTCCAGATTAGGGGGTTCGTTGATCTGGATCCTCCCTCTGCTCTCAACAGTTCTCCTGAGCGTGTCAAAACATATGACACCTCTCGTATTCCTTGTTGAACTTCTAGCGGCTGTCCCTATCACATAAATGACGATTGGTTAATAAAATTAAATATTAGTGCGTTAATTTTAATAAAATATTTAATTAATAAAATCAAATGTTACCTGAACTCGATGACCCGTCTGTCGACTTTCCTTTTCTCCTCGCCGAAATCAGAAGCTCAGGTCTCTCAAATGGCTGCTGATGGTATGCCTCCGCAACACTCATGTACTGAGGCATATCAGGCCATATGGGCACACCACGAAAGTCGACCTCGGGTATCGCAGGAATGTTGTATGGGAGGTAGAGCTGATTTGGGAGAGTAGGCCCCTCAGTCGAGTCAGCAGCAGACGTCGCCGGACTCGTCAACGGCTCCCGATGAACCTCATGCATACGGACCTGAGGAACGTCTGGAGCTATCTCGTCCTGAAATAGTTGCCTACTGCACCTCGAAGCATCTGGCCCGAGAGGGGGACGTGAACTGCTCGACGGCCGCCCCGCGTAGAGAAGTGTCTGGTGCCGAGAACTCACACTCCTCCGCGGCTGGGATGAATCCACAGTCCTCCGCGGTTTGGATGAATCCACACTCCTCCGCGGCTGGCTGGTGGTCCTCTCAGGCTGGCTAAGGGTCCTGTCGAAGTCTCCGGAACAGGCAGAACTTCCAGAACCCCTAGATCTGGAAGAACGACGGCCTCCGAATAACTGTCTGAGTGCATCGGCCATCTGGAGCTTGAGGCATTAATACATTAATTAATATTAAATTATATTACATTAAATAACAAATTCTAATTAATATAATAACCAATAATACTAACATATTTTAAAACATACTAACAAATTAATATTTAAATTTTAACTAATTTTAAATAATACTAACCATTAACCTAAATATAAATATTTATATACAAATATAACTATATTTCATTATTAGCATATATATACATACAAATAACCATTTATATATTAACAAAAATATAACCATTTATATAATTAGGCTACCAATTTATATATATAATTAATTTAACAATTTATATATAACAATTAAAATATACATTAACATATAACCAATATTAACAATTTATATAATTAATCTACAAATTTATATATATAATTAATCTAACAATTTTTACATATAACCAATATATATAACAATTAAAATATACATTAACATATAACCAATATTAACAAATATATAACAATTTATATAATTAAAATTAAATATATAACAATTTATATACCTAAATTATAAAATTAAACTAAATTGAAAAAAAAAAAAAACCAAGAAACCTTCGGATCTGTTTTGGCGGAGGAGGAGGAGGGGAAGGAGGAGGAGGAGGCCGGTCGGAGGATGAGGCCGGATTTCGGGATGTCTAGGAGGAGGAGGAGGCCGGATTTCGGCGTGTCTAGGAGGAGGACGACGGCGTTATCGGAATGGAGGAGACGCATGGCCGATTTAATGAGCGGAGGAGGAGTTTTTGCGGATTTAGGGTTGAAAAAGTCGGGATGCTACGGCTGTCTGCTTTTATAGCAGAAAGAATAGCCGACGAATTAAAAGATTTCGTCGGCTATTCTTTGAATGTCGTCGGCTATTCTATGAATATCGTCGGCTATACTTTGGAAGATCAGCAGCCGTCTGATCTGAGCCATCCAACGGAGGACAATAAAAAGGCGCAGATCGCAAGAGTTTAGCCGACGAAATATTCGTCGGCTAAATTTAGAGAATAGCCGACGATTTAAAATATTTCGTCAGCTATACTTTGGAAAATCAACAGCCGTTGGATCTGAGCCATCCAACGGCGGACAATAAAAAGGCGTGGATCGCAAGAGTTTAGCCGACGAAATATAATTTTCGTTGGCTAAACTGTTGGTCAAACCACTAAGTGAAACCTCTAAACGCTTAAAAATGGAAATTAGTCTAGTTAAACGACGGTTTCTGGCCTCACCTTCAACAGATAATAGTTTCAAATCAATGAGACGCAACTAATCGTATAAAAATTTTACAAAATTGATTTAACGAACGTCAGGCTACCCATAGGAAAACGGAAGTAAAAAACAGTTAACCGCAACATTCGGCACACAGAGTTTATCGGAATCTTGTTATTTTTCAACCGTAGACGTATTTCATTATTTTGGTCATCTCTTATTTCACAACATTTTTGCATTTGAAGAGTCTACGTATAATAACTATTTGAAACTATACATTCACTTAAACACTTAGTAAACAAGTTAAGGAACATTAGTGCATATGTTCTGATTTTGAATCTAAAAGTTTATAAAATCTATTCCAACCGTCAGATATCACCGTTAAGATTAAATACATGTATGAAAAAAAATCCAACTACATCTGACAACGTTAAAGGCTCGATCGGGACGGTCAACCCTTTAAACGCTTAGAAATAGTAATTGCCATGTCTAAATGGCGTTTTTTGGCCTGACCTTCAACAGATAATAGTTTCAAATCGATGAGACGCAACTAATCGTATAAAAATTTTACAAAATTGATTTAACGAACGTCAGGCTACCCATAGGAAAACGAAGGAATAAAACCTTTGACCGCATCTTTCGCCACTCAGATTTTATCAGAATCTTGTCATTTTTCAACCGTAGACGTATTTCATTATTTTGGGCATATCTTATTTCACAACATTTTTGTATTTGAAGGATGAAGCAATGGTTTATCGTTAGTGATAGAAAATAGAATATGGTCAGTTTTTGTTTTTTTTTTTTTTTAAATCATAGCCGACGAGAGACTCGTAATCGTCGGCTATTCTTTTGTCTTTTTTCTGTCTAAAATAAAATATGTATTTTCCAATATAGTTATAGCCGACGAAATAATGAATTTTTCGTCGGCTATTATTAGTATAGCCGACGAAATAACGTGTTTTTCGTCGGCCATTATATGAAAAAGGTTAAAAAATTCAGTAGGTTTACACCTCTCGTATTCCTATTTCCTGTTCATACATAACCAAAATTGAACATCAAGAAAACAGAAAACCAGCAGTCAACATATTTCAAATTTTTTTTAAGGGGTTTGGAACCCAGCCTAGCTGGGAGGCTCATCCCCACGCCCGTTCATTAGAAATTAGTGGATTACAAATGAAAGGATTACATCATCTAAATTACTTAATCCGGCGGATTGTAATCGGAATCATCGGATGAGTCTTCTTCGGTTTCTGAATTGCTCGATAGGGGTAATCTATGTCTTTCCTCACCACTAGAGTCCTCGTTAGTTTCTTCATTTGGATCAACATCAACAAGCAGTGACCCTTCACGTCGAATTCGCACCGGCGTGTCTAGGCGAATAAAAGAGGAGTCAGGGATACCGTTTGAGTTGGGCTCTTGATACGCGGTGCCACCTTCCTCGTTCTCTTCAGCCACTCCAAGTGTAGACGCCCGGTAAATGTTGCGATGGTGGATAGTGTTGACTACTTTCCACGGGTCACCCTTGGCGAGATCATCAAGATAAAACACTTGTTTCACCCAACGTCCCACAATACCTTAAGCTCTTCAATCAATGGTCTCATATACACATCGAGACATTTCCCTGGGTAACCAGGCCCCGGAATCAACAACGTCAACATATTATATTCCTTCTTCATGCACATCCACGGAGGAAGTTTGTAAGGTACCAAAACCACCGGCCATTAACTGTATGAAAGACTCATGGTGCCGAAAGGGTTGAACCCATCGGTTGAGAGCCCGAGCCTGACGTTTCTGACATTTGACGCAAAATGAGGAAACTCATTGTTTATATGCTTCCAAGCCGCTCCGTCAGAGATGTGTGTCATGATATCTGTGTCTCCCACGTCCCACTCACCATGCCATCTCATAGCTTTTGCGGTGGTTTCTGACATGTACAACCGCTCAAGCCTATCTCTCAACGGAAAATACCGAAGCACTTTCACAGGTTTCCTATTGCCTGCTCCCGACAACTTATATCAGTCAGAATGACATATCGTACATGCGTCAAGGCTAGCAAGGTCATTCCCTTCTGCATCTTTACCCCAAAAGAGAACGCAGTCAAATGCGCATGCATGGATCTTAATGTAGGAAAGTCCTAGATCTTTGAGGATACTTCGGACCTTACGGTGATTGGTAGGATTACAATGACCCTCCTCCAACAACGAAGAAGTGTACTGTAGATATTCATCCACTTGCCTGATAGTCGATTTTGTGTCGACTTTAATCTTCATTACCTCCATCACACTTCTCAGAACTGTCTTCTCAGAACTTGAAGACACAGGGGTCTGTTGCAATGCAATCAGTTTGTTGTACTTGTCAAAGGCAGCAGTGTTGACAACTTGTGGGAAGGGCTGCACCGGGTCATGCATATATTGTTCCCCACGTACACCGCTTTCAAAAGGAAACACGTCGTTGACGAATGCCATTGTTGGATCGTTGGATGTACTACTACTGCCCGCCTCAAAAAACTGCCCATGATCATGCGATCCATCTAATGATGGCTCACCGTGATATATCCAACGCGTGTACTTCGGCCAAAACCATTTACTCTTTAGGTGCTCCCATACTGTCCTAATCGGAAATCGACACATATCACTGTGACACCTACATTTATTGCACGGGCAATAATGGTTTCATTCCCGATTGCATTTTTCTCGACGAACTGTAAAAAATTCACAACTCCTGTAGTGTATCGTCGGTCATGCCTTGGAAGCGAAATCCAACTCTTATCCGGATCCATATATATATAGCCTGAAAATAAAAAATATATATAACTTTAATTAATAAGAAATTAATTATCACATACATATATATATATATATATATATATATATATATAAATCCTTAATAATTAATTACATTACAATATATATTATTATCAACATCAACTCATATATATATATATACCATTAACAACCATTATTTAAGTTAATTATACTATCAACAACCATTAATTAACATATATATATATATATATATATATATATATAATTATACTCCACACACACATGCACACACACACACACACACATATATATATATTTTAACACTAATTAAAATAACATCAAATTAAAACACATAATTAAACTCTAACTTAAAATCAACTCAACTACAACTCAAAATCAACATATATATATATATATACATTCTAACACTAAAACAACAACAAAACAAAAAATCACTTACTAACTCAAAATCACTAAAACTCAAAATCAACATATATACACATATACGTACCTATATATAGCTCTACAATGTAAGAGAGGACGGATTTCAACAATACCCACAGATTTTTCACTCTTTCTCCCGTTTTTTTTTTTAAATGAGCAGCTGCTGTCTAGATCTAAAAATATATAGACTTATAGCCGACGAAAATGTCAATTTCGTCGGCCAAAATTTCAAAAGTTTTCGTCGGTTAATGTTTCAGAGAAAGGCCGACGAAAATCCAAAATCGTCGACTGAAATATGAATATAGCCGACGATTTTTGTTTATACCAACGAAAAAACAGTATCGTCGGCTATGGTTACACTATGGCCGACGATTTTATTTTCCACCGACGAAAAATAAAATCGTCGGCCATTCTATAGAATTACCGACGAAAATTTTTAGTCGTCGGCCGTTTTTTTTTTTCGTCGGGAAAACCCTTTTTTCTGGTAGTGTAGATTAGTAGAATCTTTAGTTGATAGGAAATCCCTGATTGGTCGGGATACTTAATGTAATGTCTATATAAATGACTTCTTATCAATGAATAAAATATCGTTTTGCATCTATCTTTTTCTCCTATAACACATTATGATATATATATATATATATATATATATATATATATATAGTCCAGATAAAAGATTTCATCCTTTATTCGATAAAAGAAATTTTAATCCAAAAAAGAAATATATGTAATTCGTCCAAAAGAATTTCAATAGAGATTTTTTTTTTTCAAATTTTAATGAATAATATGGTATATATGGTATTTCTAACCCATAAATAAATTTAATTTAGTCATGTAAGGTAACTAAATAATCTTGTTGAAAAAAATTTGGTATGATTGCTAACTACATTACTACTAATGAATGTGATATGTACACATTTCCATTTAGAGGATAAGATTATTGAATAGGTAAGAAATTATCTTTAAAAAATTGATCCTGATTGAGTTTTTAAATAAAATTAAGAATGATATGATTGTCTTTTTATTTAAAGATGACATGACATGATATGACATGACATGATTTTTTCAATCGGTGATGTGTCTAGGTGACATGTCACCTAGGATTGAGGCCATAAATCTTCGGCCTCATTGAGGCCCTATATCAGTGCCCTTTGACAAATTGCATTTTTAATAACCTCAAAAATTACATAACATCCACATGATGTTTTGAAATCTTGGTTTTTTTTTTTAGAAGAATGGTTTTTTTTTTGAAATCTTCGTGTTTGACTATTTTTGTCGGACTTGACATTCCAGAACGAATGTAATTATGTAATTCATATATTGTTGATTTCCATGCAGTAGAGGTCAAGGTCAGTGTTCATGACCAAAAAGAAAAATGAAGAGGTAAGGTGTTCCTTGCATGGATTGATGAAATGATTTGTTTAGCCTTCAGCATTTCGATCGCGCGTCTAGAAATCTTGAACAGAGAAGAGTTTAGAGGTAACATGGCAAGTTTTAAATCCGAAGCATGGGATTGCCTACCTCTTAAGGAGGATTGCAACGTGATTTCAAATCTAAGCACCGGATTATTTGCGTGTACTACAATAGGATGGCGGATATTTCCATTATCAATTCATAACTAGGCCATTCAAGTTAGAGACTCAAAATTCAATAGAGTTTGAAAAGAAGTCTTCACCAATCAAGATAAGGAGAATATGTATGCTTAGCATGCAATAAGCTTATAATTGTCCTCAACCATCAAAATAATTATGTAAAATTGTTACCCTATCACCCATACACTTCCGAATTCAGAACAAGAAGAAAGGATAGGAAGACATGTATCTTAGATTGAGAACAAGAGATTAGCAATTCAGACATATAGCTAGAGGAGAACTTGCAAGATGGAGGAGAGGCTACGGATAGAGAGTGCGCCTCTGATCTGTTTGGGATTGAGAGGGTGGTATAGAGAGCAACAAAAAAGTGAAGGAACAAGGAGCGCGATCTATATTAGCTTGGAGCTACAGGACCTCCATAGTAAAAACCCTAGAAACTGGCTCAAATTCTGCCCACCCGCCTAGTGGTCGGCCTAGTCCAACTAATCGCCCGCCCAATTCTAGAATGAAGAGACTTCGTTAAGCCATTACTTGCGGTGGAGACCATCGACTCAGAGCCGAGGCAGCCTGGGCGGCCAAGTTTAAAGATAATACTGGCCGAGTTTATGACTAGAGAATCAATTTTTTTTGTTGTTGAAAATGATGGATATATTCCAACGGTAAAAGGCATACGACCGAATTATGTCTGGTCAAGCAGGAGCCGGGCTCCACTACAAACTAAAAGTTTCAAAACAAAAGCAACAAAACGAAACCAAAATCCGAATAAAGAAAAAGTCCAAACAAACGGACAACAAACTACGAAAGTAAATAACCATCATGATAGTAGAGAGGACTCCACCAAAATCCTCAGGCCTAGAGACCACACGGTGTACCTTTCAAGTGAAGGTAAAGCGACCCTCCCTACCCTCATGATGAGATCTTGTTGCAGCTGTTCCTCGGGATCACTCCTCATTGGTTCCATCTCCAACCTCAGAGGCCGACCCTGGCTCTATCGAACCCCCACATGCATGTTCACCTTCTTCAGGAGTATCAGATGTCCCAGCAGCCCCAGAATTCGACGCCATCGAGTCAAAATTCAAATTTATTGCCGGTTTCTTGTTCTTACTCCCTCTGGGACGTCCACGCTTCTTCGGAGATTTGCGAGTGAGATTAATGGAGCCATCATTGCCCACCATGAATCCTAGATCTTCAGGTCCAAGTTCCAGAGGAAAAATCTCCAGGCAGTGCTTGGAACGTTTACCAGAAATTGAATCCTCCTCATCCCTAGTACGTCAGACTCCTACCACCTTCGATGGAGATGGAAACTCCGGTACTTCCCGAATCTGTAACTGGCGTTTTTCCTTCGAAAACAACCCCGAAAGAGATGAAAGTGAAGGAAAGGAGGATTTAGGCATACCTGGGACTGAGTTTGCTCTAAATACCATCACTGGAGGCACATCAGCTTGAGAGGCGATGATGTTAGAGCTCGGCTGCTCTTCCACCTCCCCTCCCTCACTCGGGCAGGCCTGCCCTCCATGATCAATCTGCAAGCAGGTGCCACATCTCCCCAGCAACCGCTCATACTTATATTCCGCCTTGATAACATCAGAAGGGGAAACCCTAAGCCGGCGTTCAGCTTTCACTGGAGAATTAAGTGGAAGGACAAGTCGAACCCTAGCGATTCCTCAGTTCAGAAAAGCAGTGTCAACCTGAATGACAGGACCTATCGTCTCCCCGACAAGGCGAACAATAGCCACAGTTGAGAGCGCCGGTGGTAAACCTGTGATTACAACCCAAATCCAAATAAAGTCGAGAGAGACATGCTTGATGTCTGAGAAACCATCGTAATCGTTAAGGATTATCAGGGCCCTCTGAAAGCTCCATGGACCTCCCTTCTTAACTCTAGACAGATCACGCTCGTTGTTGAATATGAAGAGAAACTTATCCGCCTGTGCCGCTATCTCCACAGGAACCGAAGTTTTCCACAAAGAACGCACTGTACTGTAGAAAGAATAAAAAAAGCCACTGCCTTGTTTGTGTTGAGACGTCCAACCAAATAAAACTGAGGCGCAACAAAACCTTTCCGAGAGAGAGCTTGGACACCAGACGTGCAGTCATGGATGTTGGAATAAAGGGTTAAAGACCCTTTATAAAACCAAATTTTAATAGGTTAATTAAAGTGTGCTACACTTTTAATTAATGATAAATGAACTTAGATTTGTATTCTCCATTATGAGGACTACAAGATTATATATTCATATGCCTAATTTGGTTTTGGAATGAATGAAAAATTGTCATCCAAAGTTGGCTATTTGAAATGGGAAAAACAAAGTTTGTCCCACATTGGAAAAAGGGAAAAGTTAAGAGTGTTTATATAGAATCATCCTCCTATGAGGTATAGTTGTGTAAACACAAACTATACTCTCTCAGGCGCAGGGGGGGAGGTGCAAATATCGGTTTGGAGCACCAAAAAAACTTGGGTATGCCCGCGCGACCTGCGGACACGAATGCAACATCGATTTGGGCTCCAAGACGCAGGCTCCTTTTTACACCTAGCCCGTATTCTTTTTGAACTCTTCAACTACTACTGGAACGTTTTTACCAGTATTATGATCATTCAATATGTGATTAACATCAGCTGTTATGACCAGTATTATGATCATTCAGTATGTGTTTAATCTCAGGTATTATGGCCATAATTATGACCATTCAGTGGGTGTTTAAACTCAGCTGTTATGGCCGTTGGGTTCCCTGTATTGATTTCTGGTTTTAATAGCCAAGGTCAACCTCACACTGATCCCTCATTCTAAACACACAAAAAAGCATTCAGCTCTTCTCCTCTCAAAAGCTTTCTCTCTTCTGCTCTTGTGTTCCTATTCTGGTGCTAGAAAGAGGTACTGCCTCCAATTCACAGACTTTCTTGAAGCAGTGCAGCTCCAAGAATTTGTTAGTCATTGTATCCTGGGAGACGAGCGCCAACAGACATTTTCCACCCGTAGAGGCGGCGTAGTTGTCTTAAGGAGAGTGTGTAACACACACGACTTGACTGTTCGTAATCCATTGTCAAACTCGTTCGATATTGGTTCAATATTTCTTCATACCTTATTCTTTATTTCTGAAATTTTAATTTCTAAATTCAAGTTTTTTTTTATCTCAATTTATATATGCAATATCGTACTAATAGATTTTACAATGGAAGCTACTGAAGCCGTCACTGCTGCCATTAGAGTCCTGCCGCTAAGCTATTCTCAAAACTCTAACCCTAGGTTTTCTAGAGAGAGAGAATAAAGAGAGAGGCTGCGATATTCTTTATATTTTTGTTGGATATCAAATTAGAAAAGAAATACGATGGGAAAATATACAATATATTAATACATAATTTATATTCCAATGGTGATTTAGAGTTAGCATTCTTTAATGTTTCAATTAACTTTTTCTTGTATTAGAAGGGTCAAAATATAGAATTGACTCTTCCTTAATTTCATCTAACCAAGTGTAAGTACTTTCATGATTGTAAGCAGGGTCAAATGACCCTTCTAGGCACAAAGCTACGGCCTTGCTACTGGGAACAAGGGAAAGACAATCTCAGTTGGCCATAATATATATTCTTCATAGGGAATCTGAGAAGTACTAAACAATTTAAATATAATGTGTACCGATCGAATTATTGCTTCTAGTTAATATTAGGCTAAAGTCATAGAGCGTTTGTTACAACTTGCAATACGTATATATTCTTGCCAGAAGTGCCTCATTCTCATTCTTTCATTCATTTAATTTGTTTGTCTAACAAATTTCGTTTGGTAAATATGATAAACAGTTTAAATAATTAGGTATGATCAATACAATAATGCTAATTCATAAAGAAACAAGGAAAATCATTATGAATTAGCAGTATAATTTGTTTTGTTTTTACACTTCAACATAATATTGCTAATTCATAATGATTTTCCTTCTTTCTTGGTCAAGCATAATTTACTTGGTCAGTTATTGACTGGATGAAAAAAATTGCACGCAGTATCCATCAATATATATCATGACCTGTGACAGAACTGCAAGGAAAACAAGGAGAGTTCTTCCACTCACCGGAATGTGAATTAATAATTTCTCTTGCTTTTTCTTTCAAATATGGAGCACAGTCGACTTGGATCAGCATTATAAGCTTCTTCACTGCTCCGAACTCCAACATTTCCTGAAGCACCATCTTACTTCCAGAGTACTTGCTTATCAAGTAAAGAATCAGAACAGCTCGATCGTCGGCCGCCTGCGAACCCTTCAAGATTCTCTCGGAAACTACTAGTATGCTTGCTTTATGACAAAGAAACTGAGCTCTCCCTTCAGCACAAGAACACAGATGAAACAGTATCCCCAAAACGAGCTCAGTAGTTTTCTTTTCCCGAACTGCACCACCCAATTCGAGCTCAACAAGCTCATAAACTGCGCCGGATTCCACCAATTTGATTCGATTGCTTCCACAGCGACAAGTGTCTAGCATCACTTGTAAAGCCGCATTGGTGCCTTGTTGCGTGACGGCACCATTTCTCAAAACCCCCAAAATGTTCCTGAAAAATTCTGGGTTGAGAGTTTCAAGCACGCTAGAACTCACCTTCTGAATTATGGACTTGAGCACCAACATGACGTGAGTGTTCACCGCCATTTGGTTCTCCATTTTGAGTTTTAAAACCCAGGTCAACGAGTCCATGATCTGATTGTTCTCTAACACAAGATGATTCAATTCATCTGGTGGAATCCGAACAAAGTGAAGCACGCTGAGAGCTTCTTCCAGACCATCTACCCTACCATTTTTATAACATGTTACGATGAATAACAGCAGGGTTTTTGCAACACCGGCTTCCGCCATGTACTTTAGGTTACCTTCGTTTTCGGTAGCAAGCAGCTCCAGTTTTCTAATGATTTTCAGCTGGAACTGCGGGTCTGGAAAGTCCTTGAGCAGCTTCACGACCTGAGCCTTACTGAGAGGCGGCTTCGGAGTCGGAATTCGATGTACGCCTTTAGAGGCATTGTCTGTGCACCACGCCTGGATCAACCGGCGTAGCGTGTGGTTTGGAGTCAACTCGGAGTCTTTGGGAAGAGGCTGTTTGGTAACAGGGCAGGTGGTGTGCTTGGCGTGGAATAGCCAGTGCTCGATGCTGTCTCGGTCGTATGTGATTCCTGTAATGGCTGTTACAGGGTCTGTCATAATCTGAAGGGAAATAGGGCATACGAAATACTGAGGAACATCAATGTCTTCAGCCATGAATGTGCAGAAGAAATTGAGAGAGTGAAGAACAGAAGGAGGAAGAAGTATTCTTTGGGAAGTTGCGGTGGTAAGAGGATATATACCGGTACTAATAATATAACGACCAAAAGGGAGTGGACTGGTCTATATATAATTGTGATGGTTATACTATAGACTAATCTATTCAAAGGCAGGTTCGGCGGTCAAAGGAGAAAAGTTGTGGGCAATGATCAAAGTAATGAAATGAACACGGAATGAGTAGTATAGAGCAGAATTTGGATTTGGGACCCCTGTCCCTTGAAGCCCTTTTTAAGTCCGAGTCAAATGTATACATGAGCATCTCAGGAGTGCTGGTAAGAGAACCTAACCTTCATCTGATCGACATCATTTATCTTCTTTTAAATTCATTTGTATCTCTTGGGTAAATTTGCAAAGCTTATCTCTCATTTGTATGGAGATTCAAATTATTTTCTCATGTAAGACAAAAAGATTTTTGTATAAATGACAATTTTTATGATATTTGACAAGTTTGTCATGTTGTGCAAAGTGCGCACCATATGACACGTTCAATGTAAGGAGCAAAAATGCTACTACAATGTCCTTTCTCTAACAGCTCAACCGGGAAAAGAAGGACCCGGATCCTCTCCTGTCTTTTTTTTTTGTCTGAGCTGACCTGAGCTCCATCCGACGATGGAGAGGCCTTGCAGGAGGGAGGTGGGCCTTGTAGGGGGGGAGGTGGGTTGTTGGATCAGCTCAGCTCCTTTAGGAGCTCAGCAGAGGATCCGAGTTCGGAAAAGAAAGAGTCAATAAGAGGCACAATAAATATAAGTAGCTTTGAGTAAGTTTTTATATATTAAGTTCACTCTTAGTTTTCTACTATGGTGTTTTTTTGTAAAAGAATAAATAGCGAGAGACAAGGGTGGTTGAATCTTGATAGTGATGCTCTATAATTATATTAGGTGGCATAGGTGTTTCGCAGTGTCTCTGATACTATGAGTTAGAAACTGATATCTCATCAATTTCATCGTATTACAATTATTAAAAAAAAAAAAATAAACTAGTGACTTGATGAACAAACACGTAATGAAATAACGTAAGGGTAAATTTCTCCTATGGTACCTGACATATGGCCAATTGGACACTTTGGTACCCAACGTTTCAAAGAAGACAGTTTGGTACCTGAAGTTATGTTTTATGTGATACTATGATACTTATATTGACTTCTTTGTTAAATGTAAGGGGTTAAATTGACATTTACATATTATTTATTAAAAAAAATTAAAAACATGAGTATTATGCATTTAAGGCTATTGGTGATTACCTTGATATTCATTTTTTTTTAAATATTTTGGGAGAAAATAAATAAGATTTAATTTTTTGTCAAAAGAAAAAAATATGAATTAAACTTTGGGCTCATGATAAAAAGGTCAGTTTTACTCTACATAATGATAAAATGGTTGATAACTGTTTGATAATTATAATTAAGTCACCTAACTAAAACTCTTAAAACTTTGCCCACAAAATTGTAAATAATTACAATTTGTGCCATTGACAGTTCAGCTTAATTTCATTCACTCTCTCTTCACTCCAACCCTTCCGTCGTCTGCACCCTCCAATGCTCCCTCCGCCACACCCGATCTGAGCTCTCTGACCAGCTCCGATCCATCACCGCCCTCACTCTCCAGCTCTTCAACCTCCACTCCACCTCCGAGCTCCTCCACCACACCCTCCGCCTCTCCAAGAAGCTCCGCGACATCGCCGCCGCGCCGGAGAAGCTTGATCTCGCAAAGGCTGCTCAGCTGCATTGTGAGATCTTGTCTCTCTACAACGAGTACGACCTCGCCGGCGTCGAGGTCGTCGAGGAGGAGCTCGGATTTGTGAGGGAAACCAGAGACTCTTTGCGCAACGAGGCGATGAAGGCATTGGAAATAGGGATGGAGGGGTTGAATCAAGGTGAGGTGGCGATTGGGCTGCAGGTGTTTTACAATCTCAGAGAGCTGAAGGAAGCAGTGGAGCAGTTGATTGGGAAGTATAAGGGTAACTAATATGGTCTGCTTACCTAATTTCATGTAACTAGTAATGTACCTATAAAATGTAACTACTTCTGTAACTACTAGTGTAACTACAAGCAAAAAAGAATAATAAAGTAACTAGTAATGTACCTATAAAGAGTAACTGTGCATGTTAAAATGCTTCTGTAACTGTTTCTGTAACTACAACAAAACATGAATAATAATGTAACTAGTAATGTACCTATAAAAGTAACTGTGTAACTAGTAATGTAACTATTAATATAACTATAAATGTAACTAGTAGTGTAACTAGTGTGGTAACTGTGCATGTAACTATCTTGGGTATCAAGTAACTATAAATGTAACTAACAGTGTAACTAGTCTGATATCTGTGCATGTAACTATCCTGGGTATCAAGTAACTATAAATGTAACTAGCATTGTAACTAGATTGGTAAATGTGCATGTAACTATCCTTGGTATCAAGTAACTATAAATGTAACTAGCATTGTAACTAGTGTCGTAACTGTGCATGTAACTATCCTTGGTATTAAGTAACTATAAATGTAACTAGCATTGTAACTAGTGTCGTAACTGTGCATGTAACTATCCTGGGTATCAAGTAACTATAAATATAACTAGTGTGGTAACTGTGCATGTAACTATCCTTGATATAAAGTAACTATAGATGTAACCAGTATTGTAACTAGTGTGGTAACTGTGCATGTAACTATCTTTGGTATCAAGTAACTATAAATGTAACTAGCATTGTAACTAGAGTGGTAACTGTGCATTTAACTATCCTTGGTATCAAGTAACTATAAATATAACTAGCATTGTAACTAGAGTCGAAATTGTGCATGTAACTATCCTGGGTATCAAGTAACTATAAATGTAACTAGTGTGGTAACTGTGTATGTAACTATCCTTGGTATCAAGTAACTATAGATGTAACTAGCATTGTAACTAGTGTGGTAACTGTGCATGTAACTATCTTCGGTATCAAGTAACTATACATGTAACTAGCATTGTAACTAGTGTGGTAAATCTTCAGTTATATTGTTAGGGTAACTGTTAGAAGCAATTTGTAACTAGAAAAGTAACTGAAGATGTAACTGGAAATAAATAATGAAACTAACAGGGTAATTGTTTAACTATGAATGTAACAGGCAATGTAACTTTTACAGTAACTGGCTTTGTTTTGTAGCTATATATGTAACCGACTAGATTTTTTCTTTGGCAAACAGATTAGATTGCGGCGCATTTGTAATGTACTACATAAGCAGGCTTACCGATGAGAGAGATTCTGAAGATAAGCTAGATATTATGAAGTTTTGATCCGAAGTGATTAAGAAGTTACTCAATCATCAGCAAAGTTTGATATCAATACAGGATAGGAGAAGAAAAGTGTCATTTAAGTAGAGATTGTTCATTGATCAGTCAGATGTTGTTGACATGTAACAATCTAAGTAACTGGTCATGTAACTGATCAAATTGATTTCAAGTACCGTTCATGTAATTGATCATGTAACTGATTTTTGTAACCTCAACTAACTAGTCTTGTAACAAGTAATTGCAATTGCAATGAACGTGATAGACGGCTATGGTGGTGTTTTAAACGACGAATATTATGTACATGATTCTCCTGGTCACCCTACACCAAGGTGTATGCCAAGCTTGTCATGGGTAAGGCCCTGGAACACCTAATTATAATGTAACTAGTAATGAACCTTAAAAATGTAATTGATTATGTAACTACTGGTGTAACTATAACCAAATATGAATTATAATATAACTAGTAAATATACCTAGAAAATATAACTGCTTTTGTAACTACTGGTGTAACTACAACCAAACAGGAATTATAATGTAACTAGTAAATGTACCTAGAAAATGTAACTACAACCGAACAGGAATTATAACTATCAAAGGTAAATATACCTATCAAAAGTATTTGTGCATGTAATTGCTTATGTAACTACTGGTGTAACTACAATCAAACAGAAATAAAAACTGACAATACATGAGAACAAGACCATTGAGAAATCCATTCACCACACGAACAATACAAAATTGCTACATACTATATATTTCATATATTTTGTTTAAACTTGCAGCGTGCCGCTGCACCGCAACGGCAGCGTTCCGCTGCAGATGTAACTATTAAACTAACTGAATATGTAACTCGAAATAAATAATGTAATTGACAGGATAATTGTTAAAAGAAATTTGTAACTATTAAAGTAACTGAAGATGTAATTGACAGGGTAACTGTCAGAACAAATTTGTAACTATAAAAAAAACTCATGAATAGAATCATTTTAAAACAATCGCCATATCACAACCATAAAACAAGTCACAGAATCTTTCACATTCTTATAGTCGAAATATAATCCAAATCAGAAAACAAAATAGCTATAATGTAACTATCAGTGTAACTAGAAATATAATTGTTAGAGTAACTATCAGAAGAAATTTGTAATAATTGCTATATCGGATTTTTACAACTTGTTCTGTTGTGCCTGCCAGGTTTTCCACACCGGCTGCACTTTATTTGTTTTCTCAGTACTTCATCCTTATTTCTGAACTTTTATTTTTTTTGTCTTCCGGGTGGGCTCCTTGTCAATGGTGGTTGTACTAAAATACTAGATTTCGAAAGCTCCAACGGCTTGTCAATAAAAGAAACAGGATTGATTGTGTAAGAATAGGTTTGACGGTATTTCTCCACCTTGAAGCAAAAAGAAGAGAATAATTAGTTCCAACTTAATTGAAAACTATGTAAAGTAATTGTGCATGTGACTATATATGTAACTAAAAAAAACATGAATAATACTGACAAGATGAACATGTAAGAAAAAAGCACCTGGTATAAGGGGTGACATATGAATATTGAGAGGCACCAGCATTTTGCATAACAACAAGACCATGTGAACAAGGAAAACCATGAGAACTCCATTCACCACACGAATAATATGAGGTTGCCAAGTTCACTAGAACTCTATGTGCCATAAGTCTAAAAAACATTTTCATATCAACTTCATTTTCCAATTGACAAACCGTAATATCAGGATGGACAACAAATTGAAGCTTGAAGATCATTTTTATTCAAATCTGGATAGCGATCTTGCAAAAATCTAAAAACAAGCAATTATCCGAGAATGAAACCGCAATTTCTTTACCACAACACGCAAGCTTTGCAATGTAGATACACTCCATTGCACCTGTAAAAACAACATGAAAGTATAACTATAAAGTGTAACTATCAGTGTAACTGATCAGAAAAATATTTGTAACTATCCATCAAGCAATATATGTAGTCTGGTCTTGTTCAAGTTAATCCAAAGAGATACTAGAAAGCTCTCTCAATACAAAGTACAGTAGCCAATATTGGTTAAAGAAAGCAATATATGTAGTCTGGTCTTGTTCAAGTTAATCCAAAGAGATACTAGAAAGTCTCTCGATAAAAGAAATTACAGCAGATTTGGTTACTGATGGCACAAATCATTTTCATACATGGTAAGGGATTCAATATGTATCCAAAACTAAACACTTCACATTCAAACTAATTGAAACATAAGTAAGTCATTAACAAAGAGATAATAATTGTAGAGTGCTCCATGAATCCAATACAGAACAAAGCTACATGTACAATCCTCTACTCCATTCACAATAAGCTCCTTCCTCACAACATAATCATTATACAGAGTCAAAAATCCACAGATTCAATTTCACAAACAGTTGGTGTGCATAGAGAGAGAGAGAGAGAGAGAGAGAGAGAGAGAGAGAGAGAGAGAGAGAGAGAGAGAGAGAGAGAGAGAGAGGTGAGAGGAGAAAACTAACCTAGTCGATGAAGGCGTCGAAGAAGCGGCGATCGTCGGCGAGGACAGCACAGACGAGGACGGCGGAGCACTCGTAGTCGTGGAGCTAGACGAAGAAGCGGCAGGCGTAGGAGAGGAGAGAGTCGCGATCGGCGAAGGTGACGAAGACTAGTTCAGATGGAGCGCAGGGAGTCGCGATCATCGAATTCAAATTGGGAGAGAAGAGTGTGGGATATTTAACTGAAATCAGTTAAAAGAGAGAAGAGTGTGGCTCTTATAATCAAAGGTAAAAAGTCATAGAAAGATATGAAATTTGACTATTTGATCATTTTATATATAACAATTAGACCATTTTATAATTTTATACAAAAAGAGCTGATATTTTTTTCATGTGGCAAAAATGGGTGACCTTATTATCATTAGTGAGTAGAATTCAAAAGAGTATTTTTCTATCATTTGCTCTTAAACTTTTGAGTTCTGTTAAAGGTAAAATAATTGAAATTTTGTTCAGTAAATCTAGTATTTATGATTTGAACACCCACAATAATATATTTGGTTGATTAGATATAACTCCACGGAATAGTCTTATGAGTGTTTACATTACCACGATTGAATTTCTTAACTTATGTTTCCAACATAACTAAATAACATTAAAAAAATACATGTTTTTAACCCAAAATATTAAAAAAATGTAAGTTTTTATTTTATTTTTATAGATTATACTTAAATGTCAATTTTACCTCTTACATTTAACAATGAAGTCAAAATAAGTACCAAATTGTCATATAAAACTTAACTTCAGGTACCAAACTGTCCTCTTTGAAACGTTGGGTACCAAAGTGTCCAATTGACTATACGTCATACCATAGGAAGAATTTACCCATAACGTAAACATATGTTATGCGAATATTGTCTAGCGAATTTCTTGATTTGATTTGTATTCTCTTAAGAGAGGAGTTGTAAATGTGAAATATATATTGACAATTTATATTGATCGATCCGATTCAAAACGAACTCACTCAAATATCAAAGTGATGTGAGCCGAAGCTAGCACACAATAATAACCCTACAAAATATCGTTAGTAGTATGAGCAAGTAGGGATCGTTCTAGCCGGGGATTAAGGGTACCTGAAATATGAGAATGTTAAACAAAACACACATATATATATACACAAACAATGTCACTTTATTCACATATATACAAACAAGAAACGAAATCATGGGGGATGAATTGTGATCGGCAGCAAAGCTGCCTTCTAACATCTAGGCACGAAAGTAAAATCCTAATTTACTATATACAAGTTTGATCATCATCTCTCACAAAACATTTAGTACCAAAGACTCTTTAACATATAAACTCACATGCAAGAAAGTAAGGAACAAGTACCAACATGCTTAAGTTCAAAATTAGTTCCAACTACAACTTAGTTGTAAGACCTCTCAAGTTTTAAGACCGAACTTTTGGTTATGGGCCCTAAAGTTATGTTAATCCTTTTGAGACTTAACAATTGTGCGCAATGGTCTAAATTGGAGACAAGCAAAATAAGTAAGGTTGTCAATCATCTTATTTTAACATGCAAGTATCTAAAGTATTAAACCCTAAGTGAGCAACACAAATCAGAGCGACCTTTTGAGTATGACAACGTTTGTAATTACTCTAGCCGATTAAACCTAGCACCTAGATCAATGTTCAAGACAACACTAAGTACCAATTTTCATGCCCAATCCTTAGATACTAACCAATTTCGAACCTAAAACATGCATCTATACCACTGCCCTAATTATCTAACACATGAATTTACAAGTTACATATTACAAATTAGCATGCAAAATTCATTGTTCTTGTCGAAACCTAAACATAAATCTAAGCATCGATTCAAACAAGTCTCTAACATACAATTTACAAAACCAAAATCGATTCATACATAGACATATAAACCAACACCAAACATACATGAGTGTTTCATAGACAAAACTAAACATAACTAAACAAAAATTACTAAATCGAAAGAGGGGAGTGGATCACACTTTGAGACACCTTGAGAGCTTCAAGTCGTGTGGATCCGGCGATGTGTGGAGGCTGGGGTGAGACTGCACGGCTGTAAGGTGGCTCGGCAGGATCTTTTCCAAGTTTCGGCAGAAACTTGGTTGGTGGTGGAGGGTGGTTTTCGGTTTAGGTTTTTGTCTAGGATTTTTGGGGAATTTTGGTAGAGTTTAGGCCTTGTGTTAAAGCTTGAGATGAGATGATTTTTCTGTAGGAAAACATGGCTATATATAGAGGCAAATTCGGCAGAAACCCTAGGTAGACAACCTAGTCCAAATCAGCAAAGGTAATCCTTGTGCAACAAGGTTTTGGTTACTTCCTTTCTTGGTTCTTCTAGGAAACTTCTTTTTCTGATTTTCTTCCTTGGATTGGGCTGCATATCTTCATGAACTTCTTGTGTAGGCTTGACAACTCCATTTGGTGAGCTTGGTCCATGGAAAAAGGCCCCAAACCCGCAAGAACACAAGACCGGCAGCAACTCGGCTGGAATAACCTTGCTCCAGTAAATCCGACATATTTCCCTTCTCGGAGCTCCAATTGATGCGATTCTAAGTCTCAGATAAACTAGACACATATAGCCATCTCCCCATAAAATATCTCGATCAAATTCCTTGTGAATCGTCAGAAATGATTTTTCGAAGTTGGATCAAAGTCCCAGGAAAATCCTGGAAGCCCCTGGATTGGTTTGCTCGAACTGCTGTTTTGCAGCCATCTTTTGAGTGACTTCCCGAACTCCGATTGATCTGAAATTTTAACACAACATTCCTCAGTATATGAATAATAAGCACACCAAATTTCAACAAATTCGGACAAGGATAGATCGCATTTTTACTCATCTCAAAATCACGAAAAAGACATATTTTGCATTATTTTCCAGATTTCTCAAACTTAGTCATTTTTCGGATAATTAAGCACATTTTTCGCCAAACTCTACCAAATTAATACTAAACTATATTATGACTCTATCTTAGACAAATAAGAGTTAAACAAAGCATAAATGAGGGCATAAGCATATAATATCATCGCACATTGTGCTCCTATCACAAAGTAGTTTAGGTGTGTATGTTTCGAGTACATAGTCGCTGATCTACAAGACAACAATTCATCTAAAAACGTGTAATCTCTTGGGATACATTCCCACAGATCTCCAATTTTCCAACAAAAATGTGAAAGGGAGCCTTTTTCTACTCTTGAGGACCAACATAAAAAGAATACGTACTGTTCGTGGAGGATTTAGTATCCAGCGAACGGTCAACATGTGGGGTGGCAGACGTCAATTTCAGTCATGTTGTGATGTGTGCGAGCGTGCCAGTATCTTTGAGTTAGGTACAACTTCGATGCGGAAGACCTCTGGCGAGCGTACTTCTGGCTAGTGTATCTGTCTGCTCCCAATTCCTGACTTCTTGACCCAGCGACTGTCACGCGAGCGTTGACTAGGCCGGCGTAAGAGGCTCGAACAAGACCTAATAAAAGTATATTAGGATTTTCTTTCAACCTATTGCAGATTGAGTAATCTTACTTTGATCCTGAGACGCAAAGCAGAGTAATAATTCAAGACCGCGGGAAACAATCATTTTCCAACCTATGGTAGATTGGTCTGTGTTTTGTTACCTGAGTAAAGACTCGATTGGCTACGGCGTAGCGACTGACACTGGGTGCTTCAGCGAACACGAACATGAGACTAGCAAGCGACTCTGTACCTATGGCGGCAAGGCGCGGCTCTGTACGTATGGTGGCAAGTTGCTGCTACGATGTGCGGATATGCTGGAAGCGATAGGTCTCAGCGACGCTCGACACGAATGCAAGGCAAACTTCAACAACCGTGCAAGTATACAGCGACTGGTGGTGGGCGTAAGGTTGTAGCGAGGTTGGATGGTGATTGTTTGCGGTTTGTAGAGGCAGTGCGCGTAAGATGCTCCAGAGAGACTTTGCAAGGTTTGCGATGTGCAAAAGCTTGTGTGTTTGTTTGATGGTTGTGAACCTTTTTTACGTTGGACAAGAGCTCTTTATATAGAGGATGTCAAACCCTAATACTTGCGTATCAAGTAGCATAATAGAGTTAGAGATCAATCAGGATTCAATTACCTTAAACCACCTCCTTCTCGGATACCCAAAGGAAACCAAAATCCTTTCTTAGAAGGAAAGGATTAGATATAAATCAGATTATTCTTTAATGAATAACCTCATGGGCCTCGATCTATAATCTGGGACAAATGTCAATTTAGGCCCAAACACGTACATACGTTGTTTTTAGATCATGAATATTGGATTTGAGGGTGTGCTGTTCTGGATAATGTTATGTCAAGAAGTGATCGCATCATTTGCATGCAGAACATACGAAACTTCCCAGAGACAAAATTATTGAACTTCCATTTTTTAGTCAAAAGACGAATCAATTTGAGGACCTGCAATGACTGGTATGAACGAACAAAAAAAAAGTATATATATATAAACTAGCTAGTACTACTTCCAGTTTAGTTTCTTTTATTTCCAGATTGAGGAGATCGAGCGCGTTTTCTGGTGTAGGATTACAAGTAAAACATGGATGCGCCTACTCATACTGAGATGTTTGGTCTATTATCAATAACAACTGAGAAAGGTGTTGTTTGAGCCGAAACTGACATTTGTCCGAGACTATGGATCGAGGCCCATGAGGTTTTCTAGTAAAATATAATCTGATATATATTTAATCTTTTCCTTTTTTGGAAAGGATTTGGGGTTCCTTTAGGAATCCGAAGAGGAGTTAGTTTATGGTAATTGAATCCTGATCGATCTCCAAATCTATTATGCTACTTGATACGCAAGTATTGGGGTTTGGCATCCTCTATATAAAGAGCTCTTGTACAACGTAAAAGGGATCCCCCATCAATCAAACAAACACACAAGTTTTTGCTCATCGCAATCCTTGCAAAGCCTCTCCGGAGCATCTTACGCGCACAGCCTCCACAAACTGCAAACAACCACCATCCAACCTCTCTGCAATCTTACGCCAACCACCGGTCGCTGTATCCTTGCACGATTGTCGAAGTGTGTCTTGCATTCGTGTCGAGCGTCGCTGAGACCTATCGCTTCCAGCATATCCGCACATCGTAGCCGCAACTTGCCACCATACGTACAGAGCCGCGCCTCGCCGCCATACGTACAGAGTCGCTTGCTCGTCTTGTGTTCGTGTTCGCTGAAGCACCCAGTGTCAGTCGCTACGCCGTAGCCAATCGAGTCGTTACTCAGGTAACAAAACACAGACCAATCTACCATAGGTTGGAAAAGGATTGTTTCCCGCTGATGGGAGCCGAAGCTCGCACGCAATAATAACCCTACAAAAGATCGTTAGTAGTATAAGCAAGTAGGGATCGTTCTAGGCCGGGGATTAAGGGTACCTGAGATATGAAATTGTTAGACAAACATATATACATATATACAAAATGTCACATATGGGGGGGGGAATGATAGGATCGGCAGCAATGCTGCCCTATACTAGGTTCGGCAACAATAAGAAGAAAAACAGAAAATAAAATCCTAGATCTAATATTTACAGGTGATCATCATCTTTCACAAACATTTGGCACAAAAGACTCTTTAACGAATAAATTCACATGCAAGAAGGTAAGGATCAAGTATTAACATGCTCAAGTTCAAAATTAGTTCCAACTACAACTTAGTTGTAAGACCTCTCAAGTTTTAAGACCGAACTTTTGGTTATGGGCCCTAAAGTTATGTTAATCCTTTTGAGACTTAACAATTGTGCGCAATGATCTAAATTGGAGACATGCAAAACAAGCAAGGTTGTCAATCATCTTATTTTAACATGTAAGAAATCCAAAGTATTATACCCTAGGTGAGCAAAACAAATCAAAGCAACCTTTTGAGTATCTAGCCATATTTGTTATTACTCGGGTTTGATGAAACCTAACATCTAGATTTACATGCTTCCAGCCAATACTAATGTTTCGGTTTTTAAGTCCCACTCCTTAGATTTCTAACCAATTTTGAACCTAAAACATGCATTTATACCACTGTCCTAATTATCTAACATACGAATTTACAAGTTACATATTACAAATTAGCATGCAAAATTCATTGTTCTTGTCGAAACCTAAACATAAATCTAAGCATCGATTTAAACAAGTCTTTAACATACAATTTATAAAACCAAAATCGGTTCACACATAGACATATAAACCAACACCAAACATACATGAATGTTTCATAGACAAAATCAAACATAACTAAACAAAAATTACTAAACCGAAGAAGGGAGTGGATCACACTTTGAGACACCTTGAGAGCTTCTTTTGGTGTGGATCCGGTGCTGTGTGGATGAAGGGATGAGGCTGCTCGGCTTAAGATGGCTCGGCAGGGAATTTTACAAGTTTCGGCAGAAACTTGTATGGTGGTGGAGGATGGATTCGGGTTTAGGTTTTTGTCTAGGAAGTTTGGGGAATTTTGGTAGAGTTTCGGCCTTGTGTTTAGCTTGAGATGAGATGATTTTTCTGTAGAAAAAGTGGGGTATTTATAGAGAATAGGGGAGGCATTGCCGGCAGCCCTTAAGCAAAGAGGAGTTAGAAAACCTAGTTCAATAAAGTTTTGCAACCTTCCTTTCTTAGTCCAATTAGGTTTTCTTTTCTGAATTTTTCTTCAAGGCTTGGGCTTCACATCTTCATGGACTTCTTATATGGTCTTGGACTTCAATTGGTAAGCTTTGATCCACCAAAAATGCTCCACAATGCCGGCAGCTCACAATGACACACAATCTGCCAGAATTGGCAGCTTCTCCTAGCTTGACTAGGAGAACTTGTTCCTTCATGTTTTTCTTCAATGTCATGGCCAAGTGTCTACCTCCTTCCTTCCATAAGCTTGGTATATCTTCACAAATGCTCTTGTACATCATTTGGTCCATCAAAAAGCAACAATTGCGAAAAGGAAGCAATCAGTCCCTGGAATCGGCAGCTTTGACCTTGTCGCAGTAAATCCAGCATATCTCCACTTTCGGAGCTCCGATTGGTGCGATTCCAAGTCTCACGTAAACTAGACACATAGGGCCATCTCCCCATAAAATATCTCGGCCAAATTCCATGCAAGTCGTCGGGAATGAATTTTCGAAGTTGGGACACAGTCCCAGGAATTTCCTGGAAGCCCCTGGATTGGAATGTTCGGGCTGCCCTTTTGCAGCCCACTTTTGGGTGACTTCCCGAACTCCGATTGATCTGAAATTTTAACACAGTATTCCTCAACATATGAATATTAAGCACGCCAAATTTCGCCAAATTCGGACAAGGATAGATCATACTTTTGCTCATCTCAAAATCACGAAAAAGACACATTTTTCACTATTTTCCAGATTTCTCATACTTAGTCATTTTTCGGATTCTTAAGCACATTTCACCAAAACTCTATCAAAAATGACACTAACTATATTATGACTCTATCTTAGACAAATAAGGGTTAAACAAAGCATAAATGAGGGCATAAGCATGTAATATCGTCGCACATTGTGCTCCTATCAACTACCCCACACTTATCCTTTGCTAGTCCCTTAGCAAACTAAATTAAACTACGCTCTAAACAAACTATTGCCCCTAACAATTTGTCTCAGGCTCGTATGTACACATAGCTTTCAAGTTAATGCATGAGAATGCTAAGCACGAAAATTCCAAGCTTCATGAACATGCGACATCAATATGAACATATAAGAGCAAAATGGTAAGCATGTAAACATGTGAAAGCTAATTCAAATCACCTCACTAGGCATACTCTCTTCTTTTCTCTCGAAGCATGGTTATTCACACATAAGTATATGCAAGTGAAAGATAATGAATTACAAAGAGTGACTTGCATATATCAAAGAAACGAAAGCGCTTTGTGAATTTTGACGGAAAAACCTCATATGACAACTATATGCACCAATGAACCAAAACCATAAGCCTACTCTTGAGATAATCTCCACAATCAAATTTAACCATCTTAAGAATCATGAAAAAGATCATCAAAAGGGTTGTAATGGGGCTAGGCTAAGAGGTATTCAATATTTGGATAAGGAGGCTCAAAACATCACCGTGCGCTTTAGCAAAGCTCGAATCTCCTTATGTCTTCTCGCCGAAAGGGTCAAATTTCTTCTTGTTGGACCCATACTTCATTCTTTTCTTCTCACACAACATTACAACAATAATCTAGACAATAGCCATGCACAAAATTTTTCTTTTCCATTGCCTATGCCGTACCCTTTTTACCATAACTCTCGGCATATTTTGTTTTTCTTTTATTTTTGGTCCGAGCACATGTATATATTTTTGTTTTTTTCTTTTCTTTTTCTAAGGTACGGCATGCATATATAATTACATGGCTAAGTCTACCCCACACTTGTTCTTCTTCATCACACACGCGAAAACGCCTTCAAAATTCAAGCTTTGCCAATACTTTGATCAAGGGTAAGGCGAAACTATACTAAGCTCACGGAAAGTGTTTAAGGATGATGAAAGAAAAGGCTCAACATAGGCTCAAGGGGGTTTACTAAGGTGTCCCACGACGGGCTCCAATATAGGGCTCATGCTTTATTTGGCAATGGTGGTAAACCTAAATGATCTTTATTCAATCATATTCAAAATCAAAGTATTTTATGATTAAACGTTTTGAAAATCAACAAGAGTAAGTTCTAGCATACTAGAGTTCATTAAAAAGCTATGGCACATAGTCATCGAATAATCCAAGAATTATGAGGTTTCATGCTTCCTACGAATCTATCGAATTTTATCTTTTATCGCTCAAGAAGAAAGCAAATTGGCACAAAAAGCTCACATAGGTTATAATCGAAATAAACTAGCTAAAACATGCATGCTTAATAATCAACAAGTCCTACATGCTCCTACCAATGCACAAAATCCATGAAACTCACAATTTTAATAATATGCACAACCATCATTTATGTATACAAAGAGGAGAAAAACATCATTGACATATTAGGGGCATCCTAAGACTCGAAACAACAATTTAAACACTCTATTTTTATGGTACAATTTTCTGAATTTTTCTCTTCTAAACTAAGCGCACAAAAAGGCAAAAAAACAAAAACGGAACATGGTATCCCACCCCACACTTAGAAAATTACATTGCCCTCAATGTAAGCACAAAACAATATCAATGAATTCCCTAAGCATGCAATCGACTAACATATCCCAACATATCATCACAAATCAAAGGAAAAGAGAAGGGTTAAGAAATTTCAAACTCTCGGTGATGGCTCCTTCACTTTTCTTTGATCGACATGGGTTGCCTCCCAAGTAGCGCTTTGTGTTTATAGTCCATTGCTTAGACTTTTCACCGTGTGTGTTGTGTTCATCGTGCTCCAAAACAGCTCAAATCGGCAAGAAGAAGTTCAACGAGAAGATCGTTGCATGTCGGAGCCGAATCTGTCCTGTTCTGCGTATCCGATACGTGCTGCGTATCCGGCTTGTTTTCTGCAGTTTCCGGCGTATCCGAGTGGTTCCCCTTGGTTTCTAGTGGCAGTTGATCAACCCTGCCGGCAATGGCAGGTCCGGCAGGTTGTTCTCTTGCAGCAGGGAGGGAGGACGGTTGCTCGGCATCAAGTTGAGGCGTGTCCGGCTTGTTGGCATCTAGGTTCGTTTCCGGCCTTGTGTGGGTGCTGCCGGCAATGGCAGGTCCGGCAGCATCTTGACTTGGTGGTGGCTCGGCCACATCTTGTGGTGGTGATGGAATAGCCTCGGTTGGTGTAGGTGGACCGGCATTTGGCTTGTCTTGCACATTGAGTTCCTCGATTGTGGGGTGTGGAAAGGGCTCGTAGTAAGGCTTCAACCGGTGTCCATTAACTTTGAATGTATCTCCCGACACCACACTTTGAATCTCGATGGCACCATGAGAAAAAACTTTAGTAATAATGAATGGTCCAAACCAACGAGATCGAAGCTTACCCGGAAAAAGTTTAAGCCTTGCATTGAATAAGAGAACTTTTTGTCCAACTTGAAACTTTTTCCCTCGAATCATCTTGTCATGGTAGGCTCGAGTCTTCTCCTTGTATATCCATGCGGCATCATAGGCTTCATTACGTATTTCTTCAAGTTCGTTGAGTTGAAGCTTTCTATGAAGACCGGCATCATCTATGTTCATGTTGAAAGCCTTGATTGCCCACCATGCCTTGTGCTCTAGCTCAACCGGTAAGTGACATGCTTTGCCATAAACTAACCGAAAAGGGGACATACCAATCGGTGTCTTGTATGCAGTCCTATAAGCCCACAAAGCATCATCGAGACGATCACTCCAATCCTTCCTTGAAGGTCCAACCGATTTCTCCAAAATTTGCTTGATCTCTCGATTACTCACCTCGGCCATGCCACTCGTTTGGGGGTGATAAGGTGTAGAAACCTTATGTGTGACTCCATACTTCCTCAATAAGGCTTCAATGGTGCGGTTACAAAAATGGGATCCTCCATCACTAATCAAGACTCTTGGAACTCCAAAACGTGAGAAGATGTTGGTCTTGAGAAACTCGGCTACTACCTTGGCATCGTTGGTGCGTGTAGCCTTGGCTTCGATCCACTTTGACACATAATCAACCGCAAGCAATATGTAGAGAAAGCCCTTACTTGAAGGAAACGGTCCCATGAAATCAATACCCCATAAATCGAAAATTTCTACCTCAAGGATAGGCGTGAGCGGCATTTGGTCTCTAGCTCCAATGTTCCCCATTCTTTGGCATCTATCACATGCTTTACAAAACATGAATGCATCTCTAAAAATCGTAGGCCAAAAGAATCCACACGTAAGTACCTTCAAAGCCGTCTTCTTTGGTCCAAAGTGTCCACCACAAGCTTCACTATGACAAAAAGCAAGGATGGATCGATGCTCATTCTCCGGCACACATCTTCTAATAACTTGATCACCACATTGCTTCCATAAGTACGGATCATCCCACAAGAAGTGTCGAGCTTGCTTCCTTACTCTCTTTTGTTGGTGGCTCGGCATCTCTTTGGGAAATCGGTTCGTGGCAAGAAAATTTGCAATGTCGGCATACCAAGGCTCATGTACTTCAAGTCGAAAAAGTTGCTCATCCGGAAAGGTATCACATAGGGGCAGCCGATCCACATCTTGAACAAGGCGACTCAAATGATCGGCCACAACATTCTCTACTCCTTTCTTGTCTTTAATCTCAATGTCGAACTCTTGAAGCAAAAGAATCCATCGAATAAGCCTCGGCTTAGCATCCTTCTTTGTCATAAGATATCTCAAAGCGGCATGATCACTATAAACAATAACCTTGGAATTCAAAAGATATGATCGAAATTTTTCCAAAGCAAAGATTACCGCTAAGAGTTCCTTCTCCGTTGTTGTGTAGTTGAGTTGTGCATCGTTGAGAGTCCTTGAAGCATAGTAAATGGCGCATGGCTTCTTCTCAATTCGTTGTCCAAGTACCGCTCCAAGTGCATAATCACTAGCATCACACATCAACTCAAATGGCTCATCCCAATTAGGGGAAACCAAAATTGGTGCCGTACACAAGCAAGCCTTCAATCGGCAAAATGCCTCCTCACATGCTTCCGACCACTCAAATGTCACCTCCTTTTGTAACAAGTTGCTCAATGGCTTGGCAATTGAAGAGAAGTCCTTGATAAATCGGCGATAAAACCCCGCATGGCCAAGAAAACTTCTCACATCTTTCACACACCTAGGGCTCGGCAATGCTTGAATTAGCTCCACCTTGGCTTTGTCAACCTCTAAGCCTCTTGCCGAAATTATGTGCCCTAGCACAATGCCTTGCGTGACCATGAAGTGACACTTCTCCCAATTGAGCACAAGATTTGTCTCTACACACCTCTCAAGTATCTTCTCCAAGTTTCCCAAACATGCATCGAAGGTGCCTCCATACACACTAAAATCATCCATAAACACTTCGATAATGTCTTCAATAAAATCCGAGAAGATAGCATACATACATCTTTGAAAAGTGCCGGGTGCGTTGCAAAGTCCGAATGGCATCCGCCGATAAGCAAACGTGCCAAATGGACAAGTAAAAGTGGTCTTCTCTTGATCGTCCGGGTGTATCATGATTTGATTGTAGCCACTATATCCATCAAGAAAACAATAGTAAGAATGACCGGCCAACCTCTCTAGCATTTGATCCATAAACGGCAAAGGCATGTGATCCTTCCTCGTTGTAGCATTGAGCTTCCTATAATCGATGCACATCCTATGACCGGTTACAAGTCTTTGTGGCACAAGCTCATTCTTCTCATTCTTGACAACCGTTACACCACTCTTCTTCGGCACTACTTGTACGGGAGATATCCACTTACTATCCGAAATTGGGTAGATCACCCCACAATCGAGCAACTTGATAATTTCTTCTTTCACAACCTTCATCATTGGAGGATGAAGTCGACGTTGAGCTTCCTTTGTCGGCTTAGCTCCTTCTTCTAACAAGATACGATGAACACAAGTAGTAGGGCTTATTCCCTTAATATCCGCTAAGGTCCAACCTATGGCGGTCTTGTACTTCTTAAGCACACAAATCAAATCTTTCTCTTGCTTCTCACTAAGCATTGAAGACACAATAACCGGTAGTGTGTCTCCTTCTCCAAGATACGCATATTTCAAATGACTAGGGAGCTCTTTAAGTTCTAACTTTGGGGCCTCTTCCACACTTGGTCGAAATTTTGTTGTGGCACTTGGAATTGACAAGAACGAATCAAATATCTTGGCATAGGGCCGAGCCTCTAGCTCGGCAGCAACCTCCTTTTGGCTCGGCATCATCATAAATGGTTCGGCAGAAATCTCTTGCTCGGCAATGATGCTTGGCTCGGCAACTCTTGGTACGGCCGGCCCTGCTTTCTTATTCACTTGCATGATTCGTTCTCCCCTCTTGTCAAATCCGACCCCTTGCTCAATCGCTAATTGCTATGCGTCGAGCGAGGTCGACATAACTTGCTCGACCTCCTCCAAAACATCAATGGCACAACCTTCCTTCAAATCAACATTAGGGAATTTCATGGCATCAAACACATTGAACTTTATCACCTCACCATCAAATTCCATAGTTAGGTTCCCCTCGGCCACATCTATTTTTGTGCGCGCGGTCCTCATGAATGGTCGCCCTAAAAGCAATTGAGTGTTGTTGACCGGCGAATCCTCCATCTCAACCACATAAAAATCGGCGGGGAATATCAATTGGTTGACTTGCACCAACACATCCTCAACATAGCCTTCCGGATATTTGCTTGAACGATCCGCAAGTTGAATGATGACATTATCCTTCTTGAGAGGCCCTATATTCAATGTTTGATACACATTGAGTGGCATGACATTGATCGATGCTCCCAAATCCAACATAACATCCTCAAATCGTGTATTGCCTATGACACAAGGCACATTGAAGCTCCCCGGATCCTTCATCTTTGGTGGCAACTTCCTTTGAATAACGGCCGACACCGTCTCGCTCATGGTTACCACACGAGTCTCTCTAGTATGCCTTCTCGCCGTGCAAAGCTCCTTTAAAAACTTAGCATACTTTGGCACTTGTTTAATGCATTCCAACAAAGGGATGTTGACTTGCACTTTCCGGAAGATCTCCAATACCTCCTCATCGGATTTATCCTTCTTCGTTCTAGCAAAGCGTGAAGGGAATGGAATGCTTGATGATTGCACCCCTCCCTTGCTTGCTTGGCTCGGCAATACCTCATTCTTGGACGTGGCGGGATCGTGCTCAAGCTCGTTACGCAGCCCCCTATCTCTCTTATTGTGGCCGGCATCATTACCTTGCTCGGCAATGTGACCCTCGGATGCAGCCCTGCCGGCAGCATGGTGCTCGGTAATTTCTCCTCTCTCGGCATCATGGCTCTTCTCGGCATCTCCATTATGGCTGCCGGCAATGACAGGTCCGGCAGCCCTCTCATCCTCATTAATACCTTTGAAAGTCACTCGTTTCTTCTTTGGACTTGTTGGAGGAACCAACTCTCTTCCACTACGAGTTTGAATCACTTTGGCTTGCTCGTTCCTCGGATTAGGAATCGTATTGCTCGGCAACTTTCCTTGCTCATTAAACCTTCCCATAAAATCCACAACTTGCCCCATTTGAGTCTTGAGCTCACCAATGTCCTTTTGATGATTTTGTTGCCCCGCGAGTAGTGCTTGAGTAGCACTTGACAACGATTGAAGCAAAGCATCATAATTCGGATTGCTCGGCGAAGCTTGGCCTTGGCCTTGGCTCGGCCCTGCTTGTGGCTGGTTCGGCAGTGCAGCAAAGTGTCCTTGGTTCGGCATGTATGGCTGCCGAGGCACAAATGGTGGCCTCGGTGCAAATGGCGCTCCTCCCTCTCTCGGTTGCATAGGTGCCCTAAGCACGTTATCATTATTCGCCCATCGAAAGTTCGGATGATCATTGAACCTTGGATTGAAATTGCCAAATCGTTGGCCTCCTTGAAAACCAATTGCGTTGCACTCCTCTACTCCCTCACTAATTCCAAATTGAGGGCATTGGTCGGTCTCATGGCCCTCGGTGCAAATTCCACAAACACTAGCACGCTTCTTCATCAAATTACTCACCAAGTCGGTAAGCTTGTCCACTTTCTCCTCTAACTTTGAGCTCGAAGACGTCTCATGCACTTTTTCACTCCTTTGCACATTGCCTCGTGCCATGCCAAATTGTTGGTTGTTCAAAGCACGAACTTCCAACAAACTTCTCGCCGCTCCGGCGTTCAACTCCAAAAAGCTACCTCCCGCAGCCGAGTCAAGAAACTCTCTCTCCATGACACGCAATCCCTCATAAAAATATTGTAGCAAGAGTCCATCGCTAATGCCATGCGATGGACATAAAGAAACTAGGGACTTGAACCTCTTGTAGTAGTCGAAGAAAGTCTCATCTCCGGCTTGCTTCACACTTGTAATTTGCTTTCTCAGATCAGTGATACGTGAAGCAGGAAAGTACTTGAGTAAAAACTCATCCATCATAGTACTCCACGAAACAATACGCCCACTAGGCACCTCAAACAACCACTCCTTCGCTTGATCTTCTAGAGAAAACGGAAATGCCTTCATTTTGAAGTGTTGCAAATCGGTCCCTCTTGGACACATAGACTCCGTGGTGAAGTTAAACCACTGTAGATGCTTGTTAGGGTCCTCACTCGGCATTCCATAAAATGATTTCAGCTTATGGAGGAATCCACTCCTCAATTCAATCTCTCCAGTCTTTTCAGCTTCCAAGGGAGGATAAGTAATATTCGAAGGAGCAACTCCTGCTCCCGCAACATGACCATTCTGTGACCTGATTGATGCCATGATCTCTTCTTCTTCTGATGATTCGGCAAAGGCTTCAAATTCTGGATTCTGAAGATCACAAGATGACGAAACTACTGATGGTGAACTCGGCAAGGATGATGACACTGATGAACTGGTTGGTGACGATGGCGGTAATGGCACAAAACGAGCAATAGCGAGTTCTTGCTCTAAACGTTGCAAACGGCCTTGAAGATCTCTTGTCCAAATACTAGACTCGGACATGCACTATTTTTGAAATTTGCAACATTTAAACAAGTTAGAACCTTATAAAGAAATAGAAAGCAAGAATATACATCATTACAAGCCACGGCATTGGCAATTACATAATCATATTTCAAACAATAACACAAAATCACAATCGGCAAGATCATACAAACACACGGCAAAGAACAAAAATTTCGGCAAAGAATTAATATGGTTCGGCCACAAGAGTAGAAAAATCGGAAAGTTCATGAGCATGTAATCGCTAAGTCTAATTTCTTTTAAATTTGTTCTAACTCTCGAAGTACGTGGAGCAGAGGAGATAACGGTGCAATGGACTGATACAGCCCCCGGTAGTATCATGCTTAATCCGATATACCTCAAGAGTTTGAACCACACAACATGTTTTATCTTTGAAGAAAATAGGCCACATATGTCAAGTTATGTTCTAGCGTCTAAAGTGAGGTGATGCTTCGGCACAAGCTGTCGACTAGGTCGTGCGGATTTTACGTTTCAAAGGTCATTACAATCACGGAGGGCGAACCCCCTACAGGAACCAGGCAGGACTCGTTGTTGGACACCATGGAGGGCGAACCCCCTATCGACTCACTCACCGAGAATGAACATCAGTCTATGGGCCTTGAGATCCAGTTAAACAAACCTGAGAACCATATCTATGAAAATAACTTCCCCATACTTTGTAAAACAAACACGGATCCCCAGCGGTCTCAAGTGTTGATTAAAACCGCCCTCAACCTCATAAAAATAATACCAAGTTAGCGTCTTTATGCGTGGGGGGCCAACGATGGACTAATTCCAACATTGCAGGGCCCGTTTCCCAATCTACACAAAAACATACCTAACATGGCATCACTCGTATGAAGGGTTTTGGTTATGATCAACAAAAGAGGCTTCACCTACATGTTACACTTTAGAAACTACAATAAACTCAAACATACACAACACTATCAACTTCCTAGAAATTAAACTAAGTGATTACCAACATACATCAATATACATCATGCAACTTTCGAAATTTAAACTTTACATGCCGAAGCATATTTCTACTTTACAAAATCCCAAAATAAACTTAAAATTTAAAACTTTACAACTTCACAACGAAAATTTCCAGCAACATTATATACACAAACAAATTCATAAAACAAGCTTTTATAATCCCCGGCAACGGCGCCAAAAATTGATGGGAGCCGAAGCTCGCACGCAATAATAACCCTACAAAAGATCGTTAGTAGTATAAGCAAGTAGGGATCGTTCTAGGCCGGGGATTAAGGGTACCTGAGATATGAAATTGTTAGACAAACATATATACATATATACAAAATGTCACATATGGGGGGGGGAATGATAGGATCGGCAGCAATGCTGCCCTATACTAGGTTCGGCAACAATAAGAAGAAAAACAGAAAATAAAATCCTAGATCTAATATTTACAGGTGATCATCATCTTTCACAAACATTTGGCACAAAAGACTCTTTAACGAATAAATTCACATGCAAGAAGGTAAGGATCAAGTATTAACATGCTCAAGTTCAAAATTAGTTCCAACTACAACTTAGTTGTAAGACCTCTCAAGTTTTAAGACCGAACTTTTGGTTATGGGCCCTAAAGTTATGTTAATCCTTTTGAGACTTAACAATTGTGCGCAATGATCTAAATTGGAGACATGCAAAACAAGCAAGGTTGTCAATCATCTTATTTTAACATGTAAGAAATCCAAAGTATTATACCCTAGGTGAGCAAAACAAATCAAAGCAACCTTTTGAGTATCTAGCCATATTTGTTATTACTCGGGTTTGATGAAACCTAACATCTAGATTTACATGCTTCCAGCCAATACTAATGTTTCGGTTTTTAAGTCCCACTCCTTAGATTTCTAACCAATTTTGAACCTAAAACATGCATTTATACCACTGTCCTAATTATCTAACATACGAATTTACAAGTTACATATTACAAATTAGCATGCAAAATTCATTGTTCTTGTCGAAACCTAAACATAAATCTAAGCATCGATTTAAACAAGTCTTTAACATACAATTTATAAAACCAAAATCGGTTCACACATAGACATATAAACCAACACCAAACATACATGAATGTTTCATAGACAAAATCAAACATAACTAAACAAAAATTACTAAACCGAAGAAGGGAGTGGATCACACTTTGAGACACCTTGAGAGCTTCTTTTGGTGTGGATCCGGTGCTGTGTGGATGAAGGGATGAGGCTGCTCGGCTTAAGATGGCTCGGCAGGGAATTTTACAAGTTTCGGCAGAAACTTGTATGGTGGTGGAGGATGGATTCGGGTTTAGGTTTTTGTCTAGGAAGTTTGGGGAATTTTGGTAGAGTTTCGGCCTTGTGTTTAGCTTGAGATGAGATGATTTTTCTGTAGAAAAAGTGGGGTATTTATAGAGAATAGGGGAGGCATTGCCGGCAGCCCTTAAGCAAAGAGGAGTTAGAAAACCTAGTTCAATAAAGTTTTGCAACCTTCCTTTCTTAGTCCAATTAGGTTTTCTTTTCTGAATTTTTCTTCAAGGCTTGGGCTTCACATCTTCATGGACTTCTTATATGGTCTTGGACTTCAATTGGTAAGCTTTGATCCACCAAAAATGCTCCACAATGCCGGCAGCTCACAATGACACACAATCTGCCAGAATTGGCAGCTTCTCCTAGCTTGACTAGGAGAACTTGTTCCTTCATGTTTTTCTTCAATGTCATGGCCAAGTGTCTACCTCCTTCCTTCCATAAGCTTGGTATATCTTCACAAATGCTCTTGTACATCATTTGGTCCATCAAAAAGCAACAATTGCGAAAAGGAAGCAATCAGTCCCTGGAATCGGCAGCTTTGACCTTGTCGCAGTAAATCCAGCATATCTCCACTTTCGGAGCTCCGATTGGTGCGATTCCAAGTCTCACGTAAACTAGACACATAGGGCCATCTCCCCATAAAATATCTCGGCCAAATTCCATGCAAGTCGTCGGGAATGAATTTTCGAAGTTGGGACACAGTCCCAGGAATTTCCTGGAAGCCCCTGGATTGGAATGTTCGGGCTGCCCTTTTGCAGCCCACTTTTGGGTGACTTCCCGAACTCCGATTGATCTGAAATTTTAACACAGTATTCCTCAACATATGAATATTAAGCACGCCAAATTTCGCCAAATTCGGACAAGGATAGATCATACTTTTGCTCATCTCAAAATCACGAAAAAGACACATTTTTCACTATTTTCCAGATTTCTCATACTTAGTCATTTTTCGGATTCTTAAGCACATTTCACCAAAACTCTATCAAAAATGACACTAACTATATTATGACTCTATCTTAGACAAATAAGGGTTAAACAAAGCATAAATGAGGGCATAAGCATGTAATATCGTCGCACATTGTGCTCCTATCACCCGCGGTTTTGAATTATTGCTCTGCTTTGCGTCTCAGAATCAAAGTAAGATTACTCGATCTGCAATAGGTTGAGAGAAAAATCCTAATATACTCTTATTAGGTCTTGTTCGAGCCTCTTACGCCGGCCTTGTCAACGCCCGCGTAATAGTCGTTTGATCAGGAAGTCAGGAATTGGGAGCAGACAGACATGCTAGCCAGAGAAGTACGCTCGCCAGAGGTATTCCGCATCAAAGTTGTACCTAACTCAAAGGTACTGGCACGCTCGCACATATCACAACATGACTGAGATTGACGTCCGCCACTCCACGTGTTGACCATTCGCCGGATGCTGATTCCGCCAAGAATATTTTGGCACACCCGGTGGGACCATTGTCAAGATTGCGGGATCTAATCCTTATCAACGAATCATGCCTTCGTGCAACAAGCCAGAACACAGGCTGTTCGCTAAACACAACTATGCTGACTGCAGAGGTTTATCAGATAGTGAGGTGGGCCGCAAGTACGGAGGCACGGCGGCCAGCATTGAGGATCTTTATGAGGTCACCAAGGTTGGCCAAAGGGTTCCTGAAATAACAGCGGCTGCTGACAGCCAGGAGGAACCTGCCAGCCTTCTAACTAAGAATATGGCTGATGCCTCAGAATCTTTAGAGGTTTTTGAGAAGGACAGCGCAGCGATCCTTACCATTCCATCTCCCGAAGATG
The DNA here is from genome assembly GCA_963682095.1 of Potentilla sterilis. Taxonomy (NCBI): domain Eukaryota; kingdom Viridiplantae; phylum Streptophyta; class Magnoliopsida; order Rosales; family Rosaceae; genus Potentilla; species Potentilla sterilis. The sequence goes on from OY821754.1 coordinate 54,155,503, forward strand.
TAATGGAATCTTTGAACCTAGTATTGGCAAAGTCAGAAAGGACAGATGATGTCCTTGAAGGGATCGAAGCTAATTTGGCCGAGCTAAGGACGGAGCAGACTGGGAGTTCAGCTAGCATGAAGTGGTTGGCACAACAGCAGGATATAATCGCCAACCGGATAACTGCTCATGCTAAGGACTTCAATGAGAAAGTAAAAGCTCAACAGGATCAGACAACTAAAACCTCAACTGCTGTTGAGCAGTTATCACTACTGTTCGAATAGAGGTTGGACTTTGAGTTTCAAGAGTCGGAGGAGCCGAACCAACATAAGGTGATCGGAAAAAGGCAAGGAGGGGTTCTTCCAGTACGACGAGGCCTCCTAATCAGTCTCGCACAAATGGAGGTGTGGACCCTTCTGAAGCTACAAAACGGAGAAGAGGTGGAGGAAAGTTTACTGCCCTTCCATCTGATGATGAAGAAGCCGACGAGCTAGAAAAGGAGGAAGGCTTGGCTCTAACTGTCAACGATGTGAATCGGCTGTTTGAAGAAAGAATGAGGGTTATGCATGGTTTGTCAGATACAAACCGAACTTATGCTAATCCGTTTCCCTCAGAGGTGAATGCGCTTCCTTGGCCACTGAACTTTAAGTACATCCGGTTCACCCAATTCTCTGGAGATTGCTCAGAAGATGCTGAGACTCATATCACTCGCTTTAACAACGAGTGTGGTCCCTATGCGAACAATCCCATACTCAAGCTGCGAGTGTTCGGTACATCATTAACAGGGTCGACATTGGTATAGTACAAGGATTTAGCTCCAGGTTCGGTTCCAGACTGGAGGGCCATGGAAATCTTGTTTAACACCATGTTTGGGGTTGTTGAAGCCAAGGTTACTGTGAAAATCTTAGCCGGAACAGAACAACAACCTGGCGAGTCAGCCATGGATTTTCTGAAACGCTTCAAGCTGCTGATAACCAAGTGCAAGGATAAGCTCCCAGATGACATTATAGTCGATTTAGCTATTGCTGGGTTAGAGGAGGAAGTCCAAGCTGGCTTTCAGCAAGTATATGTTGCCAATATGGCTGATCTAACCAATAGGTTGGCCAATCTTGAGGCCTTATGACCGAGAAACCTATGCTAGCAAGATGGGGTCTCAGCAAGATCTAGGGCCTAGTGGGGTTAAGTCTGTACCGATTTATGGTCCTTCTAAAACAACCGATCTTGAGGTTATTGCTAAGCCATACATTCCACCAGCATCAGGTTCAGAGATCAAGACTGATAGGTGGTATCAACAGCAAAATGGTAAAGCTGTGGAGGTACCTCCTAATCCAACTAGGAACATCCAGAAGAGGTATGGCAGGGCAAAAAGAACCCTGGATGCTTTGGCCACGGGGGAGTTGATCCCATCAGAGCTTTCGGTCCCGATTAGACATATACAGGACACCTATAGGCAGTATAGAGCTAAAACATATGTTGATACTCGCCGAGCACGAAGTAGTCAAGCTTCGCCGCCTCACAGGAGAAGTGCTCATGAGAGGCTTTCGGAGCCGGATCAAGCAGCGGGTGCACCAAGGCAGTCACCAAGGAGGAAACTGGATTACTCCCCAGAAAGACATCGTATTAGGACCGCGGCGTCTAACAATGCAAATCCTCAATCTAGAGAGAAGATCTTAGAGGTTGGAGGAAATAAAAACGCCAATATTCTGAAGTGGAAACCGAAGGAGGCGAGTGTTACTACAGTAGGAAAGGTTCCTGAGGGGCAAGCAGTTGCCAAGGAATCCGGGCTCGCGAAAGCAGAACCGACCAAGCCTATTATGATATTGGCTCGATCGAAATCATCGGGTGTTCCTCCCGGAATGTCTTTGCCTCAGTATGTAGCGCAAAAACTAGGTGTTGATCCACCTTCCAGAAAAGCGGAGGGTGAGTCCAGATCCCTACCTTCAAACATGGAGGCAGACGAAGATCTACCAGAAGCGGATGATGAGATGGAGGATGAAGATGACGATATCGTGGATTGCAACATGGTCTCATTAGATCCAGAGGTGTTGGATTGTCACATGACTTTCATTTTATCTTCTGATTATGCCGTACCAACACCCATTCCTACTTCTCAATTTATCCAAGAGGAGGGGAAGGACAGGCTAGTATACCTCATACAAGAACCTCAAGATGAGGCAATGGCGAGCACAGAAGGTAAAGGATCTCAATCCACCAATGAACCTCCAAGGAAGTTGGCTGAGCATTCACGGCTCAAGGTGGTGTTCCCAAAACCTACATTCGCTATGTCTCAACACCTCAAGCCACTGTATGTGTCACCAGAGGTGGCGGGCCTCAAAGTTAACAAGATTCTCATCGACACATGAGCCGGGGTGAGCGTTATCACACTTAGTACCATGGAGAAACTTCAGATTCCTGAAGAGAAGATTATAGGTACCACTATGAAGGTTAGAGGCTTCGCCATCAAACAAGGATAACCCTATAATCGTTAGTAGTATAGAATAAGTAGGGATCGTTCTAAACCGGGAATTAAGGGTACCTGAAATATGAGATTGTTAGATAAAAACACATATACAAATATACAAAATCATCACGAATGGGGGATCATGGTGTCGGCAACTTAATTCGATTAGAATAAGTAGGGATTACTAATCGATTAGGGCATTGTCGATTTAATGCCCTAACCTTAGATTACTAATCGAATTAAATTCTCAAACAAGCATCGCATACCTACTGTCCTAATTATCAAACATAAAAATCCACAAGTTACATATTACAAATTAACATGCAAAATCATTATTCTTGTCGACACCTAAATTTAAATCTAAGCATCAATTCAAACAAATCTTTAACATACAATTTATAAAACCAAAATTGATTCATACATAGACATATAAACCAACACCAAACATACATGAGTGTTTCATAGACAAAATTAAACATAACTAAACAAAAGTTACTAAACCGAAAGAGGGGAGTGGATCACACTTTAGAAACCTTGGAGAGCTTCGTCTTGGTGTGGATCCGGCGGAGTATGGAGGTTAGATGGACTGTTGTACGGCAAGGCTGTAGCTCGGCAGTAGGTTATGAAGGCAGAAGTTCCAAGGTTCGACAAGGGGCAGAAACTTGGTTGAAGTGAGGTGGAGGTGATTTTTGGTTTAGGTTTTCGTATAGGATCTTTGGGGAATTTTGGTAGAGTTTAGGCCTTGTGTTTATACTTGAGATGAGATGATTTTTCTGTGGCAAAAAAGTCCCTATATATAGGAGAAGAGGCCGGCAAACCCTAGGGAAACCTAGATACAATAGGCAACACAAAACCTTGTAGAATAAGGTTTTGTAACCTTCCTTTCATGGTTCATTTAGGTTTTCTTTTTCTGATTTTTCTTCACGGTTTGGGCTTCACATCTTCATGTACTTCATATGTGATCTTGACATCTTCATTTGGTGAACTTGATCCATGGACAAATGCCCCAGCCGGCCTATCACAAAACTGGCACAAATCTGCCCTTTTCCGGCAGCTTTTCCTAGCTTGACTAGGAGAACTTCTTTCTTCGTATTTTTCTTCATTGCTTTAGCTTGGTATCTTCCTCTTTCCTTCCTTAAGCCTGGACCATTTTCACATATGCATTTGTACACCATATGATCCATCGAAAACAGAAATTGCGAAAAAGAGGCAGTAGCATCCTGGAATCGGCAGAAAAGACCTTGCTGTAGTAACTCCGGCATATCTCCGTCCTTGGAGCTCCGATTGTTGCGATTCTAAGTTCCAGATAAACTAGGCACATATAGCTAATTCCATATAAAACAGTTCGACCAAATTCCTTATGAGTAGTCAGGAATGATTTTTCGAAGTTGGGACACAGTCCCAGGAAAATCCTGGAAGTCCCTGGTGATCTTTGCTCGAACTGCCAAGTTGCAGCCATCTTTTGGGTGACTTTCCGAACTCCGATTGATCTGAAATTTTAACACAACATTCCTCAGTATATAAATAATATGCACACCAAATTTCATTAAATTCGGACAATGATAGATCGCAGTTTTACTCATATCAGAATCACGAAAAAGACAACTTGCGTTATTTTCCAGATTACTTAAACTTAGTCATTTTTCGGATTCTAAAGCACATTTGATAAAAACTCTACCAAATTGATACTAAACTAAATTATGACTCTATCTTAGATAAATAAAGGTTAACCAAAGCATAAACGAGGGCAAATACATATTAATATCATCGCACATTGTGCTCCTATCAATCACACCAACCAATGGTATCTTGATGCTCAAAGTAAAACTCGGGCCCTCTGACGCTTTTCAAACAGCCAGTGCCCCATATAGCATGATCTTGGGGAGAGATTGGAATCACAAAACACTTTCTGTCCCATCATCATTGCATCAAGAGATGATCATGTGGGATCCAGTAGCTGACATTCCGGTATTGGTCAAGGCGGATGACCGCCCTTATACAATAGCTGCTTGTTCGCTTGAGGCAGATTACTATTATAGTTCCATAAAGCCTCTCAAGGTAGAGGGTGTGGATGACACAGGCCACCCAATTAGGGTGACCTCGAATGATCTGGCTCGATGGGGCTTGACACAAGCCAAATCAGACGGTTCCAGGCCCACCTCCATCGACTTCTTATCAAATAATATCAATGAGTGACAACCTCACAGTTGAGGAAGCGGAAGCCCTTGCTTCTATGATGCAGCGTTGTGCTACTTTCAGAGAGGAGCAATTGGCATGGGAGGCGGTCGCTCTAGTTGAGTGTATCGATGAAGACGAAACAACGATTCTAGACGAGGTGGAAGCTATACAACCAGCCCCAGCAGCATTAGATGATACTCCACCTAAAGTACATGATCCAGTGGAAAGAGTTAATCTCAGTACCAATGAAGAACCTATGGAGGTTGGGATTAGAATGTATTTAGAACCAGAATTAAGGCAGCGACTAATTGAGTTGCTGCAAGAATTTAAAGACTGCTTTGCCGAAAAGTAACAAGATATGCCAGGACTATCAAGAGATTTGGTTTGCCATCAGATACCTATCAAGGAGGGATTCAGACCAGTCAAGCAGGCGCAAAGGCGGATGAATGCCGAGACTGTCTTGGCGGTTAAAAAGGAGGTTCAGAGCATGCTTGACGCGGGCATTGTCAGGCCAGCACAATATTCACAATGGCTGGCGAACGTGGTTCCTATCAAGAAAAAGAATGGCAAGATCAGAGTTTGCGTGGATTATAGAGATCTCAATGCGGCTTCATCAAAGGATATTTACCCAATGCCTATTGCAGATATACTGGTTGATGCGGTGGCAGGATACGAGATGTTGTCTTTCATGGATGGGACGGCCGGATATCACCAAATTCCAATTTATGAGCCTGATATCCCCAAGACTGCTTTTCGTTGTCCTGGTTTTACAGGAGCTTTTGAGTATCTTAGTATGCCCTTCGGTCTCACCAATGCAGGGGCAACCTATCAGCGCGCTATGAATCTCATTTTCCATGATATATTAGGAGGTATTTTGGAAGTGTACATTGATGATGTGGTGGTGAAATCAAAACTGAAGAAGGACCACATTACCCACCTTCGAGACGTATTCACCAGAATGAGAAGGCACCAACTTAGAATGAATCCAGCTAAATGTATATTTGGGGTTCGTGCTGGAGACTTCCTGGGGTTTATGGTGCATGAACGGGGTATTGAGGTGTCTGGAGATAAGGCACAAGCTGTCTTAGAGGCACCAGTACCTAGGAATAAGAAGGAGCTTCAGAGCTTGCTAGGCAAGATCAATTTCCTTAGAAGATTCATATCCAACTCAGCTGGAAAGATTGTTCCATTTTCATCTCTTTTGAAACTCAAAGACGGGGAGCACTTCATATGGGGACCTGAGCATCAAGCTGCATTCAATAAGATTAAGGAATGTCTGGCGAGCCCGCCAGTATTACGACCTCCTTTACCAGGGATCCCACTTAAATTATACATTTCTGCTTCCAACAATTCTATTACAGGGTTGTTAGCTCAAGATGAAACAACCGGGGAAGGAAAGAGAATCGAGTATGCGGTTTATTATCTTAGTAGGATCTTGTTAGACGCAAAAACTCGGTACACGCCAATAGAGAGGTTATGCTTAGCACTGTATTTTTCCGGTATCAAACTTCATCATTATATGCTTTCTTTCACCACCATTGTGGTGGCTCAGACTGACTTGGTAAAATATATGCTTACCAGACCTATTATGAGAGGTAGGGTTGGCAAGTGGATCTTGGCCCTATCTGAATTTTCATTACAATATGCACCTTTGAAGGCAATGACTGGACAGGTGGTTGCTGATTTCTTGCTCCATCATCCTCTTGAGGAGAAAATTCCTGAACAAAGTTGGTATGTAGCCATGATCAGGACTCAACCTTGGGTGCTATACTTTGATGGGAGTAGTACTGATTCTTTGGCGGGTGCAAGTATTTGTATCCAAGGTCCAACTGGGATCATACACTCATATTCTTTTCAATTAGAATGGAGTTGTACCAACAACCAAGCAGAATATGAGGCGTTGATTATTGGTCTAGAGTTATTGTTGGATATGGATGCTAAGGAAATTGAAGTCTATGGTGATTCTCTATTAGTCATCCACCAGCTTTCTAGAGCTTACAAATATGTTTCTTTCCACCTAGTACATTATTGGGAACGAGCATCAGAATTACTTGAGCAGTTTGCTGATGTGGTGCTTGATTACGTCCCTCGCGAGAAGAACTTTGCAGCTAATGAGTTAGCACAATTGGCGACAGGCATTCGTCTGGCTTATGGTGCTACGGAAAGAATCTTGAAGGTGGAACGCAGAACTTTACCATCTTTTGCCGTTCGTCTAAAAGAACGCGGTGAATGGTTGATTACTACAGTGGAACCAATTGATACAGATTGGCGATAACCAATCATCCAATACTTACAAAATCCATCTGCTTCGTCCGAAAGACGGATTAGGTACTTAGCCACTAATTATTTATTTAAGGGAGGCGAGTTACTTCGCAGGGGTGAAGACAACATTGACCTTCGGTGTGTCTATGGGACAGAAGCCAAGAGGCTTATGCGAGAGGTACACCTTGGTGTTTGTGGTTCGCATCAAAGCGGACCAAAGATGAGGTGGCTCATTCGTAGATACGGATATTATTGGTCATTTATTCTTAAAGATTGTATCAGTTTTGCACGAGGTTGCATCGATTGTCAAGTTCATGGGCCAGTCCAAAGAATTCCTAACATCCCTATGCAACCTATTATCAAGCCTTGGCCCGGTTGGGCACTGGATTTTGTTGGAGAGATACACCATAACTCTTTGGATGGAAGAACGAATCTTGTCTGCGACCTTTATATCTGCTGGGTCTACTCCTCCCAAATGCTGCATAAAGCTCCAAGCTTCTCTTACTTCTGGAAGATCTTTCTTGGGAGTTGGAAGTTTGAGGAGTGGATCTTCCTCTGGTAGTGGTAGAGATAAACTCATCTTCAGAGGAGAGGAGGTTGAAGTCCTGATGGGAGATACTTCAGTTTGTAGACTTTGAGCGTGCACCGTAGCAACCGGTGTCTGCTCGCCAGAGGCCTCACCATTCCTGGTTACACGAGGAACTTCTTCTGCCTGTACAGACATTAGGATTTGGGTTTGGTGAGAACTAATATTGAACTTAAATGGTATATAGAAACTAAGAAATGCTAAGAGTTACCTCTTCCGTCTCTGGCAAGGTATCTGTTGGTTGTTCTACTGGCGGTTGCTCTTGGGGCTCTAAGAGTTGACCCATAGAGGAATCAGGGGGCTGGGTTGAACATTCACCAGCCTCGACATTGATCCTAACAGAGGAGAGGGGAACTTCACGCGCCTCTTCTAGAATGGTTGTCTCTGGATCTTGGGGGACTTCTTCCGCTCCATGGGTTGTCTGGGGTACCGGTTCATGTAGGGTTGGTGTATAAGCAGGCGCGAAGCTTGATCCAGTATCCGCCACCACATCAACGGTTGGCGTAGCAACAACCTCTTCCGCCATTGGCTCTGCATGGAGAGTTGAAGTGGTCAGGGGGGCAATCTCAGTGGGGGTGGTAGTCATCACCACTGGATTGGATGGATAGAAGTACATGTACCAGCAGGAATGCATCTTAGGGGCAATATATCAAGAATCACATTCTTACGTGCCCTTTCAAGTTCTCTTTCAAGATGTTCTTCAAATTGTTGAGGGTTAACATAATAAAAGGATTCTTCATCTCCAAGTTCAGACTCCCCGGAAGAGGTTGAACTTTGGGATGTCTTGGAAGACTCACCTGATGATATGTTAATCACCGGAGCAGCAGGACGAGGTTGATTGGGTTTGCATACCCTTTGTTCCAAACTCTGTGGAAGAAAATTTATTAACTACATCAGATTTGTTAGGTTTGCTTATGGTCTAATTCAGTGGTGAAGTATTACAGTAAATAAAGTTGGATGACTTACTGGCACATGATCCTCGGGATCTGATTCTTCTTCAGCAACCACGTGAGGTTTTGCCTTCTTGGTAGGCTAGCTTGTTGGCTGAGGGCTGGGGGTTCTTCCTTTTCCCTTTGTTTTTGTCTAGTTTTCCAGGGGTTTGTAAGCAAGAAAGATCAGTTAGTGGTTTTTCACCTCCAAATCTTTACATATAATCAGTCAGCAGAAGTTGTGAAGTTACCTGCTCAAACTCTGGTTCGGGATAGAGAGGCCCTCCATCAAGTACCTTGAGGTCTGCAGCAGTCAGGAAGTTCTGTCGTTGGCCGAAAAAGGGTTCTGAAGTAATGAAGTGAACCTTTCTCAAAGAATTCTCCTCTGAGTTGAATCCACCAGGTCAGGTAGTCTCCACTAGCTTGGTCATAAAGTTCTAAAGCCTCGCACTGATCTAGATTGGGGTATTCGGCAGGACGGAGGGCAGAAGCAAGGTTGGCATCCTCGCCAGCAGGAGTGTTTTTGCTTGGCTGCCAGGCTGAGAACATGTTCAGGCTTTGCACTGGCGGATAGGGTAGAGCTTGGCTCAGGCCGAGTTGGCGAGCGAACAAATGAGGAACATATATTTCAACATCTTGTTCTCCCTTGTCATAAGATAAAAGAGGAAGGTCTGCCATTGAGATACATTGAAGGAATAGCCTTCGGCCTGCTGCACATTGATGGTTGGAGGGTAGGAAGCCGTCCTTCAGTGCTCTTGGGTATACGCTTTGAATGAGTCCTTGTGCTTCTGAGTGGAAGCCTTGAGCATCGGTATTAAAGATTATGTCTAGGCAGACGGCGTAGCCTTGATCATAATTAGGTTTGCATCCTGCGAATGCTAATCCTAACACCCTGTTTTCCCCAAGACTTATACGCTCAGGAGATGCTAACCTAGAGAAATACATTTGTGCCCAGATTTCTAGTATCCAAAGAGGGCCAGAAACTTTACAGTTCAAAGGTGAGCTCACACAAATAATAAACCCTACAATCGTTAGTAGTATAGACATAAGTAGGGATCGTTATAGTCGGGGATTAAGGGTACCTGAAATATGAGAATGTTAGCACAATTTATTCACATATATATATATACATATTCACACGAGTTCAACATGGGGGATTTGATATGAGGTTTGGCAGCAAGGGCTGCCTCTATATCTAAGACACGAAAATAAACCTAAACTACTATATACAAGTGATCATCATCTCTCACACAAAACAGTTCACACGAAAGACTCTTTAACACATAGATTCGCATGCAAGAAGGTAAGGAACAAGTATTTAGCATGTTCAAGACTCAAATTAGTTTCGACCACAATTAGAGCGATTAACCTTTTAACCAATTGTAAGACATTTAATGTTTTAAGTTCATGCTATTCGCCTTCGATCCTAAAGTTTTTGCTAATCTGGTTTTAAGCGTTTTAACATTTAAGCACAAGAGTCTAAAATCGAAAACATGTAAAAAAGCAAGGTTGTCAATCATCTTATTTAACATGCAAGTTTTATCTAAGGTATTACCCTAAGTGAGCACAACAAATCAAAACAACCGTCAGACATATAGTTTTATTTGTTATAACTCGGGTTAGATGAAACCTAACATCTAGATTTACATGCTTCCAGCCAATACTAATGCTTCGGTTTTTAAGTCACACCCTTAGATTACTAACCAATTTAAACTTAAAACATGCAAAATACCACTGCCCTAATTATTCATACATACGAATTTACAAGTTAAAATCACAAAACTTTGACATAAACATCAACAAATTGGTTCATACAAAAGTTTAGCAAAAACCAAGAATCGAAACAAGTTCTTACAAGAAAACCAAACAAAATTAAATACATAAGCCATAGGGGGAGTGGATCACACTTTAGAAACCTTGAAGACTCCTCAAAGCATGACAAGATGAGGCTCGGCTGCTGCTGCTTGGTGCTCGGCAGGAACAAGAAATCGGCAGAAAACCAAGGTGAAAGGTACGGCAGTTTGGTGGTGGTGGTGATGGGTTTTGGCTTTGTATTTGGGTGTTGGTGCTTGAGAGACTTGGTAGAGCTTTATGCTAGTATTTTATGCTTGAGATGAGATGATTTTCAGAATGACAAAGTGAGGCTATATATAGAGGAAAGGGTGCCGGCTGCCCTAGATGCATAAGGTAATCAGAAAACCAAGTGGATTAAGGATTTGAAACCTTCATTTCATAGTTCAATTAGGTTTTCTTTTTCTGAATTTTTCTTCAAGGCTTGGGCTTCACATCTTTGTGGACTTCTTGAATAATCTTTCGACTTCATTGGATAAGTTTTGATCCACCGAAAATTGCCCCAAACCCGCCGGCATGCATTGCCGGCAGCTTAGCAGTCCGATCGGCACCATCTCCTGGCTTGACTAGGATATGCACTTTTCTTCATCTTTTTCTCCATTGCTTTAGCTTGGTGTCTTCCTCTTTCCTTCCTTAAGCTTGAACCATCTTCACATATGCATTTGTACACCATATGATCCATCGAAAACAGAAATTGCGAAAAGGAGGCAGTAGCATCCTGGAATCGGCAGAAACGACCTTGTTGTAGTAACTCCAGCATATCTCCCTCCTCAGAGCTCCAATTGATACGATTCCAAGTCTCAGATAAACCAGACACACATAGCTACCTCCACATAAAACAGTTCGATCAAATTCCTTGTGAGTCTTTGGAAATGATTTTTCGAAGTTGGGACACAGTCCCAGGAAAATCCTGAAAGTCCCTTGTGATCTTTGCTCAGACTGCCAAGTTGCAGCCATCTTTTGGGTGACTTCCCGAATTTCGATTGATCTAAAATTTTAAGACAACATTCCTCAGTATATAAATAATAAGCATACCAAATTTCATTAAATTCGGACAAGGATAGATCGCATTTTTACTCATCTCAGAATCACAAAAAAAAGACAACTTGCGTTATTTTCCAGATTTCTTAAACTTAGTCATTTTTCGGATTCTCAAGCACATTTGATAAAAACTGTACCAAATTGAGACTAAACTAAATTATGACTCAATGTTAGATAAATAAAGGTTAAACAAAGAATAAACGAGGGCAAATATATATTAATATCGTCACACATTGTGCTCCTATCAAAAGAGACAGGGTATGCACACACGTATATAAGTGGGCTAACACTAGTTGGCCTAGGCCAATTTCTTTCCTGGCGTATAAGACTTCGGCCATCCTTTTATAGGTTTGGGTCATCTTGTTAGCGGTTGAACTAAATACGAACTTGTTCAACCAGAAGTCTAGGAAAGCTATCCGACCAATGTCATCCCTATGGTCTTGGAATGTGGTTATCCAGTTTGAAAAACTCTTAGTATGGGGTTCTGGAAAGGTGATTGAGGGGACATCTGCCTCAGGATAATCAACAGCATCAAAGGGTTTATTCCCTAAGGGAAAACCTAGACCGGCATACATATCTAGCAAAGTAATACTAACTTGACCAAAACTTAGATCAAAGGCATTGGCCGATGGGCTCCAGAAGCTTACTAGGGGCATTATGGCGCATCTGTTCCCTCCCTTTGGGTTGAGCGCGAAGCTTATCCTGAGTGCTTCGTCAATCCCTGCCGCCCGCCATCTACTTTCATCACGTCTTTCTCTTTCATGGTACCATTCTATCATGGATGAGGTTGGCAGCGGCCCGGAGGAGTAGGCCACCGGAACTTCGTGGTGGTTTGACGTTTGCCAATCTCTACATGAGACGCTTTCTTCTCGGAAGATTACCGGGTCGGGTTGGACTTTGCTAACGAAAGGATGAATCGAATTCCGACCTAGCTCTTGTTGCCGTGGGCCCAGTCCGGCACGGCCGAAGTCGTCGGGTGGTATAATCGAAGTTTGGTAGGCGCTTCCGACCTCGATTAGGTTGGAGGTGATCATCTCCTTTGACCTTGCGACCTGGTGATACTTGATTTCGTTGGCCATAACTTTTCCGGTTGGAGAGTTGGGGTTGAGATGAAAGCGTTGGATTCTCAATCTGGGTTTTGTAGAATCTGAAAGAGGTTCTTTGAATTGGAATCAGTAGAGTCTGCGGCGGTCGAGGTTTTACGGAACAGTTTTCTGAGCTCGATTTGGTAAAGTTGTTTTGTTAGAGGGAACGACACAATGCTTCAAAATTTTTAAAGAGGTTTGGGTTGGGCTTTCCAACCTTTATTAATTTCACCAGACTTTCAATTTCAAAGGCTGAGGGGCAATGTTTGGGCCGAAACTGACATTTGTCCGAGACTATGGATCGAGGCCCATGAGGTTTTCCAGTAAAGGATAATCTGATATATATTTAATCTTTTCCTTTTTTGGAAAGGATTTGGGGTTCCTTTAGGAATCCGAAGAGGAGTTAGTTTATGGTAATTGAATCCTGATCAATCTCCAAATCTATTATGCTACTTGATACGCAAGTATTGGGGTTTGGCATCCTCTATATAAAGAGCTCTTGTACAATGTAAAAGGGATCCCCGATCAATCAAACAAACACACAAGCTTTTGCTCATAGCATTCCTTGCAAAGCCTCTCCGGAGCATCTTACGCACACAGCCTCCATAAACTGCAAACAAACAACCACCATCCAACCTCTCTGCAACCTTACGCCCGCCACCGGTCGTTGTATCCTTGCACGGTTGTCGAAGTGTGCCTTGCATTCGTGTCGAGCGTCACTGAGACCTATCGCTTCCAGCATATCCGTACATCGTAGCCGCAACTTGCCACCATACGTACAGAGCCGCGCCTCGCCGCCATACGTACAGAGTCGCTTGCTCGTCTCGTGTTCGTGTTCGCTGAAGCACCCAGTGTCAGTCGCTACGCTGTAGCCAATCGAGTCGTTACTCAAGTAACAAAACACAGACCAATCTACCATAAGTTGGAAAAGGGTCGTTTCCCGCGGGCTTGAATTATTGCTCTGCTTTGCGTCTCAGGATCAAAGTAAGATTACTCGATCTGCAATAGGTTGAGAGAAAAATCCTAATATACTCTTATTAGTGATAGGAGCATAAAATGCGACGTTCTTAATATATATTTTTACCCCCATTTATCCAATGCTTAACCCTTATTGTTGTAAGATAGAGTCATGTAATTGAGTCTTCAGTTTTAGTTGAGTTTAATGTGAGAATGTGCTTAAATAGAAGAATTTGGACATAAATTATCAAAAGCCTATTCGAAAAGTCTCTGAGATGTTTTATGGAATCTGTAAAACATAAACTTTGCTTTTGATATATTTTTCTTCTCTCATATGTAGTTGACAAATAAAGGATTGAGCATGATAAGATTCACTGAAATCGGAGCAAAATAAGATGCAAAGAATCACAAGTTCAAATCGGATGCAAATCCAGAAACTTCAGCAGATTTCAGTGCAAGTCACTCAAATTCCCAAATTTATTTCCGCCGATTGACAAGGAATTTGAAGGCGAAATTTATATGGATGAAATCTATGTGTGTCTAGTTTCATATACGACTAGAATCGCAGAAAACGATTTCCTGAGCAAAAAGTTATGCCGGTTTGAATGCACGGAGGTCAGTACTGCCGAGAAAGAAAACCTTCTGTCCGATTTTAGTGTTTTCTGTTTTTCTACATCAAAAGCTTGTCCAAGACTATCATTGAGGAGCTACTGTACATAATGATGCATTAAGAAGTCATCCTAGCAAGGGCCAAGTCGAAGAACAACGGAAAAGAAGTTCTCCCAAGTTAATTAGGAGAAGAATGGGATCAGCTAAAGAAGGTTTGTGCTTTCCCGGTCTATCTAGGGAAGTTTTCGGCTGCCTCTTCGATATTTTGTTCAACAAAGATTGAGTCCAGTCCGTCAACAAGTCCATGATGCATTGATCCATGGAGAAATCGGCTGAATTAAAGAAGAAAAGAAAGAAGAAATCGGAATGGAAAAGAAGAATCCTAAACCGAGTTCTACTTGGATTTGGCTTACGAATGTGGACTGAATTCCATTCTTTGTGCAAGATAATTGGCTGAATTAATTCATGGAAAACCTAAGGATATATTGTTCAATTATTCAGCCATTATCTTGATGATTTTCGGCAGAAAATAGAGGAAGCAAAATCGTAACAAATCCTGATTAAATTCGGCAGAATTCCTGTGCACGTCATCTAACTTCCACGGACTCTCCTGGACAGCTCACTTTGAACTAGATAGTGAGCCTTAGATGGATGAAAAGCTACGGGAGTCTAGTTTCCAACCCAACTGGAATACCCTCACTATCTATTTTCTAGAGAAAGATATTCCATAATTTTCACTCGAAGGTCAAATCTGCCAACAGGATAAGTTTGAGAAAAACTAGGTTTTGTGAACCCTAGTTGCAGCCAACTTTTTGCCTCTATATATTGGACGATTTTTACACAGAAAATCATCTCTTCTCTCTCACTTTTCACTAGCCAAAACTCTGTCCAATTAACACCACAAATCCATACAGAAAATACATAGCCGAACCATCAATTTTCCATACAATCGCACCATTCCATCACCATCGAGTCCATCTCTTGCCGAAGTCTCTTCAAGGTTCTTCTAAAGTGTTATTCACTCTTCTCTCATGGCTTTATATTTTATGTATTTTTGTAATACTTTGTCTATGAAGATTATAAGGATTTGTGTTTGCCGAATTGCTTGTAATAATTCTATTTTGGATTTCCGAATTTGCTACTTGGATTTTTGAATGCCGAATTATGTTCTTGATGTGTTTCAATCTTATGCAGAGTTTATGATATAGTATTAATTGCATGTGTTCTTGATTGTGTATTGGTTTATTTTCTGAATTCGTATGCACAAAAGTGATGCACTTAAGGGCTGCCTAGGCCATGGCTTTTCTTTAGTGATAACTTCATATGCCGAATGTAACATAAGGATAATTATACACGAAGTTGATTGTTTCTATGTTAATTCTAAGGGCTATAGTAATTTTGAAAATTTACATGTTGAAGTAAGGTGAGGTGACGCCATACTTGTTGCATGTTTCCAATTCGACTCATTGTGCTTATGTGTTTCTTGGTTTAATTTCTACACGAAGTGTCTTTAAACTGATTAGCACCATGTTTAGGATTATGCACGAAGCTGGTTCTAAATAATTGAGGAATTTTGATGATTAGAATAACCACGAAGGCTCTAATTAAATTGGAACTAATACTGATGGTGAGTACTTGCTGATTTTGCTATATTGTTACCTTGTACAAAATTGTTACATTTTAAGTGAGTTTTGTGTGATGTGTATTGTGTGAAAGATGTTAATCATATGTATATATTTAATTTAAGATTTATTTTCGTAATTTTCAGTAGTATAGAATTCAAATTTCAAACCTCCAATATGATTTTGTAATGCTTTATGTGATTGAACGCCCTTGATTTCCTCGGATTGAACGATCCCTACTTGCTCTATACTAACGATGACACAAGAGGGTAATATTTGTATGAAGTTGTTTTGCAGGTGCAATGTGCTTGGATAAATAGCTCCATCAATTAGGTCTTGTTCGAGCCTCTTACGCCGGCCTTGTCAACGCCCGCGTAATAGTCGTTTGATCAGGAAGTCAGGAATTGAGAGCAGACAGACACGTTGGCCAGAGAAGTACACTCGCCAGAAGTTTGCTCGCCAGAGGTCGTTCGCATCAAAGTTGTACCTAACTCAAAGGTACTGGCACGCTCACACATATCACAACAGGACTGAGATTGACGTCCGCCACTCCACGTGTTGACCGTTCGCCGGATGCTAATTCCGCTACGAACAGGTGTTACACAGGGAATACCTATTAATATCTTTCCGGCATATCTACGGAGCTTAGGTTGATTTGACTAGCTAGCATTTGCTATCAACTGCTGTTTCAATGCGTTAGTTGTGGAATCGGATTGCTATTGAAGGCCAATAAATAATCTCATTGGAAAATCTTGTCTTCAATTGAGACTTTTAAAGTGCAAGTCTCCAAATCAAGTTATTATGATCTTTGGTCTATTATCAATATAGTTGCTATCTGTTAATTAGTGTTCATGAGCGCGAAAGGCTAATTTTAGAGTAATGTATGGCCTTCCATGATTCTTTAATAGTGTCTAGCTAGAGAGAGATAGATTGATAAAACAAGGTTTCGAACTCGATCAAGTTGAGAGGCTTAATTTACGTCCGTATTATTATTTGGAGAAGACATATATACCTTGAGTTCCACAACCCAAAGATTAGAAGTTACAGAAAAAAAAATTCACGATATTATATACATTAATAACGAGTACGCATTATTTTTATATATATAGTAAATTTGGCATTGATAAAAGAGTGTAAGCTAGTATAAAATCTACAATTTGCTGTGGTATATGAATACGATATTGTTTTTTTTTTTTTTCACAAAAGAAACAAACTTGTATTAACCAAACTTATTACAACATGGAGGGCAAAAAAACCTTAATTACCTCCAAACACAACCAAAAGCTAGAAATACAAAGGCCCAAAAAGGACCCACACCAAAAAGAGGGACTGAAGAGCCCAAACCAGGCAGGCCCAAAACACACAAGACCCCACGACTGCCGTCGAACAACGAGGAACAGAAACCTACTATGCCGGCGTCACCGAGAAGTAGCTTCCATTGACGTGATCTAATAAGACCAGTGGATGATCCGAACCACAAACACCCAAACAAAGTTGATCCAGAGACAAGAAATAAAAGCACAGAGCTCAAACCATCACCACAAAGGAGATCCTCTTCTACCAACACAGTAACCAGAGAAGGAGGGAGAAGTAAACGATCCCCAAATGGATCAAAGGAACAGACAGCCAAAAGCTGTGCAGATCCTAGATGCACGACCATAGTCAATGGGTTTACGTGCGATAACGAGAGAACCCCGTTTGAAACAAAGCTCCGAGGAGCATAAATTGAGGCAAAAGGAAATGCAGAGGACACCCTGACGAGAGTGGCCGACCGGCGAAGCACTTAGTTTGAGAATAAAAAGAGGGAGTCCAGATCATACGAGTTTGGGGTAGATGCAAGCAGATCAGAAGGCAAACCAAAGAGGAAGGGAAAAAACAGAGACACCGAAATCGAAAACAAGAGGAATGAAAACAACCGAAAGGGAATACAGAGGCACAAGGCCTCGGATCGGAGACAAACTCCGGAGAAAAGCTCCCATGACGGGCGAGGAAAGACGCCACCGACTCTCAAGGTGTTAGAGAGAAAACCCTCGGGGCGAGGAAAAAGGCTACCTGACATAAGTTTTGGAGGGATTCAATACTATATTGTTCTTTGGTTCTTCATTTTCTTGGTCATTGGTAATAGTATCTGAGTTAGAGTAGAAGGAATGAAGGATTAAGGCTCTCAACAATAGTTCCACCATTTAGTCGACTTCTCTGTAGAATTCTTGGCCCAATATTTCGGCTGGTCGTTTGAATCTTGTCATATTGAATATTTAGTGATTCTAAGTCGTGGTATTTTGTTTGTATTTGTGATTTGTGAGCTCTACTTCCCATTTATACCGTACGTGATATCCACCTAGCTAGCTAATTCCGATCATTCCATATTCATTTTGCAAATGAACCAATTAATCTGTTTCCCTTCACGTTTTACACACTTGATTTAGATAAAGAAATATTGGGATTTATAAAGAAGGTGATTTATCATTGCACCTATAAATCGATCACCTTATAGCAACAAGAGTAATAAACATAGAATCTTCAATATTTTTTGTGGAGGTATAATGTTTTTTTCATGAAGTATAAATTAACGTACGTTAATGGGAGAGTATAATATGGGATCGAAATTGAGAATTGAAATTTGCACTCTTAGTTTCACAATCTACACCCCTTCTTTTAATAAAAAAAAAAAACAAACTTTTATAAAGAGACAATATATGTGTTTTTTTTGAAAAAAAAAAAAAAACCTTAAATTACTAAAAGAGGAAATTATGAGTGTGAATTGTAAAATAGAGAGAGCAAATTTCAATTGCCAAATTTAATACAATAAGTTAACCTATCTTTTTGAATCAGTAGTCAAAAATATATTGCTCAGTAAACAGTATAAGGAATCAAATCTCCAATAGGGGCTGTTTCTGCCTAAACCCGGGGGTCTAGTAGATACTTGATGAATCCAACTCGATCTCCTGCAATCCTGCTTACTAAGGGGAATACCGGGCGGGCCGGCCTTCACCTCTCCGATGCCTAAGTTAGTATAGTTGGAATGTATGTAACTAAGGCACGTATGTAAGCAGGGAGAGAGACAAGTTACCTCATAAAGAAGGTAGTTGGGGCCCATATATAGGTGGTTGGGGGTAAGGGCTGGCCTTACTCTTCGATGTGGGACTGGTTCCCTTCTGTTTATACTTTCTGGTGCCTTCTTAGGCAGGCTGGCGCCCCCGGCCCCTGGGTCCCTGGAGGCAGGACAGAGTGCCAGGCCCCGAGGCCGGGTGCTGGTGATCCGGTCCCGACCCTTGGGCCGGGCCCTGGTGCCTTTGCTGCGGGTCTGTGGGCCTGCTGTAGCCTCTCTAGCTACTGTCAACAAGTCCCCCAAGTTCCCGGTCAAGTGCAATCTTGAATGGGGACTTAAATCTGTCTTGCTCTTGTCCTGCAGACCCGCGGGGCTACCAAGCTACCGGTGCCCAGTCCCCCAAGTCCGCGTTAAAGATTGGGCGTGACCGAGGTGAGTACCTGTTACCGATGGGAAGCAATAGTTTATAAACACACTTGCAATATAAGCAGTAATATGGCTAAGTGTTGTGGTGTTATGAGCATGGAGCCAAGATGATAATGATGATGCCATGATGTTATGATGCCATGATGCCATGCAACAGATGTGTGCATGGAATGATAATGAGGCGTTGAAATCCGCCATACAAGAGATTTGTGCATGGGATGACAATGAGGCGTTGAAATCCGCCATGCAAGGAATGTGCACGGAATTTTGGCCGGGCACTCTGCCCTCTCGGTACGAAGCGGAGCTTCCCTGGGCCTCAACTGGGCGATCTGCCGAATCAAAGCGGACCGGAGTTCACTGAGCCTCTACCGGGCGATCTGCCAAAACGGGATTCACCGAGCCCCTACCGGGCGATCTGCCAAAACGGGACTAGTTTCATTGCTAGGCTGCAGGGAGATTACCCTGGTGTTGCGGCCTTTTTGAAGCACCGGCGAACACTTGCTAGTTCTTCTCAGCTTGTATTGAATAAGCGTTGAGGTAAGGGGTGGCATTGAGGTGACAAAGCTCGCCATGTCGCCCCATGTTTGATCGCCTTTCAATGCGATGCAGGGTTTTTATCCTGCTGGACAAGCGTGCATGGGTTAGATGCAGACTCACCCGGGTGTATAAAGCCCGCCGGTCGAATATTCTCGACCGGTGTCAGCCATGGTATTGGGCGGAACTTGACCGGTGCCCGGACATCATGCCATCTCCGGACGAGTCCCCCAGTGAAGTGCCATGGGGCCAGGTGCATTATGTTCCTGGTAGGGGGTGGCGTTGAGGTGACAAAGCTCGCCCTGCGTCCCCCTGTTGCCGCAGCTAGTGCGATGCAGGGTTTTTATCCTGCTGGACAAGCGTGCATGGGTTAGATGCAAACTCACCCGGGTGTATAAAGCCCAAGCCGGTCGAATGTTCTCATGACCGGGGTCAACCATGGTACTGGGCGGAACTCGACGGGTGCCCGGACATCATGCCATCTCCGGACGAGTCCCCCAGTGAAGTGCCATGGAGCCGGGTGGAGCCTATTCCCGGAATATGTTCTGGAGCCGGTTGAATGCGTCATGACCGGTGGGCGGAACTCGACCGAGCGTCCTGCCATATCGAGACGAGTCCCCCAAAAGAGATGCGACTGGACAGACCTCGCCCGTTGTCCGGACGCAATGCCATATCCGGACGAGGTCTCCAGTAATATGCGATGAAGAAGCCATGCAGCCGGTTGAATGATCATAACCGCGAACTGCCGTGGTGCCGGGCGGGACTCGACCGGGCGTCCAGCCATAGCGAGACGAGGCTTCATACCCGGATGGGTGCTCTCCAAGCGGTTGGATGATCATAACCGTGAGAGAGGTCTTCGAGAAATGCAGCGAAGAAGCCATGCAGCCGGTTGGATGATCATAACTGCGAACTGCCATGGTGCCGGGCGGGACTCGACCGGGCGTCCAGCCATAGCGAGACGAGGCTTCATACCCGGATGGGTGCTCTCCAAGCGGTTGGATGATCATAACCGTGAGAGAGGTCTTCGAGAAATGCAGCGAAGATTGCCGTGCAAGCGTGGAATCTGGGGAAGTGGGAGGGCCTGACTCCTTGATTCCCGCTCCTACCTTCCTGTCGCCAGCGTGTGGGACAAGTGGCTGACATGCATTTAAGGAGGAAGTCCATCAGTCCCGTCAGTTATGATGGCATGGGGAGGTTACCAATGTTGGGACACGTGCCAGCGCGGGGCGGTCTTGAGATGTAGGGCCTGGATTCGCAGGCTTTTGAGTTGCTCTGATTACTTGTTTTTGGAGGAATTTCGATTACCTAGGGCACTGGGCCCCTCTATAAAAAGGCCTCTTCTGCTCTTCTTTCTGTTGTTGCTTCTTGCTTTGGAGAAACTAAGAGAAAGAGAGAAATCCGGCGAGCACTCTGAGCCCTTCTTGCCCTACGAGATCTGCTTTCTTGAACGCTCCCTACCATTGCGCGCTGCTTTCCCAGGGCCGATTGTCCTCGGTTGAGCATACTAATCGGTAAGTTTGTTTGATTTCTTTGCCCCGACGTTATTCTTGTTTTTGGCTTTGCTGTTTTGCGGCGGGGGGGAATCTCTGCCGCTGACGGAACTGCTTTGCGGCGAACTTGGGGAGAGGCTGTAGAAGACGTTGTTGTAGCCTGTTGCTGACGAGCACTAAGGTTTTGTGTTCTTCCCCTAGGTTAAGATGTCATCCTCAGGTTCTGACTGGGCTTCCGAATTGGCTGCCAGAGGTCCCCTCATTGACGATGCGCAGAGGCTGGATAACTGGCTCAGTTCGGAATCTCCGGCGACCGAAGCCGCTGACTGCTCCGGGAGCAGGGTTTCGACTCTGTCCCCTTCTTCGTCTTCCGGGGATGAATCCTCGGAGACTGAAATACCGCACGGGGTGCGTCTTGCGGATGCTTCGGTTGCGAGTTACACCATCGGCAGCGGGAAGCACGCTGTGGTGTGCGATGAACCGGAGGAGAGCATGACCCCTGAAGAGATTGAGGCGTTGCGGGAAGCGTGGGGTATCCCGGATAGAGTGCTGCTATGGCCCTTGAATCCTGGAGAGTCAGCCTGCAACCCGGAAAAAGGTTGGGTTGCTGCACATCAGGATCAGTTCCGGCATGGACTGTTGTTCCCGCTGCCGCATTACGTGCAGTACATGCTCAGTGCGCTGCAAGTGTCACCCGCGCAGCTTCCTGGGCTCCAGTGGAGACGACTACTGAGCCTCGGCTGCTTGTACGAGTTCTCCGGGATGAACATCCCCACGGTGAACGAGTTCCGGGCCTTGTACAGGCTGTCGTACTCCCGGAAGCAGGGGTCCCGTGGTTGCCTGTCCTTCAACACCCGGAAGCCTCCACCGATTGTTACCAATATGCCTTCATGGGTAGACAACAGCTGGAGGAAGAAAGTGGTGATGGTGGGCGGGAAGTGGCAGGCGAGGAATAGGATGTACTGTGTTCCTGGCGCCTTCCAACCCATTGGTGACCAGTCGTACGAGCTGTCCGATCTGGAGCGTGAGAGGATCTCGACTCATCATGCCGTAGGCCTTCTGGCGCCCGGAAAGGGCAAGAGTACCGGGGGGGCCTTAAAGATTCCCGGTGGAGTGAATAGGATCCCCAACCGCCCGGTGTCTGTGCCGCGCGTGGCTCGCGCTGCCCCCGTAAGCGCGCGATCTTCTTCTCCGGAGGGCCGGGGAGAGAAACGGAAGGTCGGGGATGTTCCTTCCTCCGCGCTGGTGACGCTGACCGGTGGGTCGGCACGGGAGAACCTGGCCAAACGGTTCAGGATCACCAGCGGTGCGCAGACCAACGCTGCTGGGGAGAATGCTGCTGCTGCTGCTCGGCAGAGTAGCTCAGCGCCTGCGGATGCATCAAGGGGAAGCCCGGATGGTGCAATCGCTCGGCAAGTGGCGGCGGACCTGGCTGGCCTTGGCCTGGACAGACCCGGGGTTGCTGGAGCCTTGGCGGGCGGGAATCGTCCAAAATGCAAGGAATCCGTCCTCCGGGTAAGTACCGTACCGTCCCACTGTACTGCTTGTAACTTGCTTTCTTTTGCTGCTTGACCAACTCTTTGGTGTTGCGCAGTTGCTGTACAGTCTGTATGAACCGGACGCGAGCGAGGGGCTGTCGGAGCTGCAGAGACAGATAACTGCTTTATCCGAGACCCGGCAGCGCCTGGAGGTGGAGAAGTCTCGCTCGGACCGGGAGAAGGCCAGATCGGAGGAGAGGGCCAAGAAGCTGGAGGAGCAGAACCGGATCCTGGATAAGGAGAGGGCCGAACTGAAAGAGCAGAATCGGCTCCTGGAGGAGGAGAGGGCCGTACTGGAGTCCTAAGTGGACGAGCTCCAAGTGGGAGCCGCTGCTCTGCGCGCCGCCTCTGCTGCTCCGGCCGGGGAGGATGATCCGGAACTCTTCGAGCGGGTCGCTCTCAAATACCGTGAGAGCGATCAGTTCCTGGAGTTTCTGGTGAAGGCCAGGGAAGAGGGCATCTCGGATGCGTACACGGAATGGGCGGGGAAGGGATGGCTAGACACTTCCCTGATGTCGACTGCTGCTGAAGGAGATATCCATGAGCAGTCAGACATCCATCAGGAGGCGGTGGAGGAGCAGCCGGGTGAAGTGATTCGCTCGGACTTGGATTCTTTTACCAACGGTGCCGAGTCTGCCCGGGCCGAAGTCCACACCGGAACTGACGTCGACGACGAGGGTTCCGCAGGAGAGGCTGGCGGATTGCCTGCCGAAGGCGGAGTCATAGCTCCTTAGGATTTTCTTGCCTTTTTTCTTGTAATCCTTCCGAATCGGTTACTGCTTGAATATGAATATACTGGAGCCAGTGAAAATTTTCTCAAGTAGTTTGCATATATACTTGTTTTTACAGCGGTTGAACCGTGAACTATGCCAAACTAACCGCTCAGACTAGTGGGTTTCACCAGGACTGGTCATGCTCCCGGTCGGGGTCTGTCCCTCTTTTTCCCACGTACCGCTGGAGCTGGCCGTTATCAATCAACACCTGCACCGCTTGCCTGAGAGCGTGGCACTTGCTTGTTCGATGAGTAGCCTCATCATGGTACGAGCAGTACTTGCCCGTCTGCGCCGTTGTAAGTTTCCCCTTCGGGAACCTTCTCGGGGGCGGTGGGGGAATGACACTCCCGTTCTCAAGTAGGATATCCTCGTAGGATGTGGTGAGAGCGGTGAAGACTTCTTGGTTGACCGGTGGTGCTGGCATGATTGCTAGGGGGCGCTCTTGGCGGAACGGCGCTGGCTTGTGCTCATTCTGAGGCTTATCAGAATAGGACCTTTGCTGCCGCTGCGGCCAGTTTCTGTTGTTGGCGTTCCGGCTGGGCCGAGCAGTGATGTTATCGGTCCGCTGATTGGGCTTGGCTTCCTGGGCGGGTGGGGGGTTCTCTTCTCGGGGATGGTCCTCCTGATCCTCATCCCGCTTCCTCTTCTGCAGGTGGTGCCCATAGGTCTCATGATCGGCCTGAGCATACCTGATGGCCATAGCCATCAACTCGTCGTACCCCTGCGGGAGTTCTACCCGGACGGCGTAGGAAAACTTGCCCGCTCGGAGCCCTTGTTTAAACGCCATCTCGGCGATGCCCTTGTCCAGGTTTCAAACTCCGGCCGTAGCCGTCTGCCAGCGGTTGACAAAGGTTCTCAGCTCCTCTCCGGGGGCTTGCCTGCAATTGAAGAGGATGGTTGACGTCCGGGCTCCCTCGACTCGGAGGATGAAGCGGCCCACGAACCGGTCGGCCAACTGCTCGAACGCCTCAATCGAGTTCGCCGGACAAAGTCTCCTGGAAGATGTTGCAGCACACGGCATCGGAGTATCCCTTGGCGCAGGTTTGGGACCGGAAGCTGTCGAGATGCTGGTATGGGCAGCCGGATCCTGAGTAGGTGAGCTTGAGGGATTTATGGTTGCCAGATCTTCCCGACTCCATGACCCATGCGCTCATTAAACCGGGCGCCCTCCATCGGCCGCGCGGCTCTTCTCTCGTTAGCCTCCATCTGGGCTTTCAAGCTCGACATGGTGTCGGCCAGCGCCTGCAGTGCTCGCGCGGTTGGCGTCTCAGCTCCATCTACTGACAAAGCGTCGGGCTGGCGGGAGGTCGTCGCGCTCTTTGGCGGGCCTGCGCCTAATGGCGACTTCTGCTGTACGGGGTCACCGGACCGACCGCCCGAAGATTGCCCTCTATCGGTGCGTTGAGGTAGGACCGGCGGGATTGCCGCCCGTGCTCCGGCCATGGCGTCATTGCGCTGCTGTCCCCTCTCCAGGGCGGCCACTAGGGCAGTATTCACCGCCTCCATCTCTTCGTACCGAGCGTTGGACTTAGCTCTGTCCCTGTCGCTCTCCTCTTTCAGACGACTGACCTCTGCGGCCATCGCCCGTAATTCTCCCGCCATACCGCTATGGTCGGGGCTGTACGTGAGGTCTTGGTCCGGGCTCTCAGATCGATCGCTTGAATCATCTGAGAATGTCAAGGCGAAGCCCCGTCGCTCCAGACTGTCTTCCTCTTCTGCCGGGCCTTTGCCTCGCGAGCTGTCGCGATGGGGATCCGGCACGCCGGATGGTCCCCCATGGCTCTCTCCATCCAGACCGTTGCCCCGGTCGCCGCGCGGCTCCCGCGTGACGGCTGGGGTGGAGGTGAGCGTCTGTGCTACTGCGGGGTGCCCCCCCTCGGTGGTTCTGTTCTCTTGACTCATCTCCGATCTCTCTTCTTCTTTTTTTTTTTTTTTCTCCCGATGGAATAATAAGAACACTGACCGATCTCTACCTATTGGTAGAGCAACACAGCCTTTTGAACTGATTCCCACAGACGGCGCCAATTGTTTCTGCCTAAACCCGGGGGTCTAGTAGATACTTGATGAATCCAACTCGATCTCCTGCAATCCTGCTTACTAAGGGGAATACCGGGCGGGCCGGCCTTCACCTCTCCGATGCCTAAGTTAGTATAGTTGGAATATATGTAACTAAGGCATGTATGTAAGCAGGGAGAGAGACAAGTTACCTCATAAAGAAGGTAGTTGGGGCCCATATATAGGTGGTTGGGGGTAAGGGCTGGCCTTACTCTTCGATGTGGGACTGGTTCCCTTCTGTTTATACTTTCTGGTGCCTTCTTAGGCAGGCTGGCGCCCCCGGCCCCTGGGTCCCTGGAGGCAGGACAGAGTGCCAGGCCCCGAGGCCGGGTGCTGGTGATCCGGTCCCGACCCTTGGGACGGGCCCTGGTGCCTTTGCTGCGGGTCTGTGGGCCTGCTGTAGCCTCTCTGGCTACTGTCAACAGGGGCGACAATAAGAATTACTCTCTATGACAATTAAGAACCTAGCTGCACCTAGAAATTCAACCATCAAAAGTACATCCACCTTCTGAAGATCGTTTATAGCACCTTTATTTTCACAGACTCAAATCACTCATGAAGAAGCTGGAATAAAGGGTAACAACCCATCAAAATTAAATCTGTCTATGGGCCATAAAGACCCAATCCAACCAAGGCCATCCCGAAAGAAGAGCCCACACATCAACCAACTACACATTTGGAACTAACACATATGGAATTAGTAAAAGCCCAAGTGCTCATCATCCCAACCATACCAAACCCTAGGGGTAAGGACGTCAACCACCACGCCTTCACCATCGCGGTCGCCGAGCATTCGACGCAACTCTCGACCCGCAAACTAGGTCGCCAACCCACCACCCCTCCAGGGCAACTATGCACCATCTCCACCATCGGCGATAAAAGGAAGGGTGGGAACAAACTGTAATTGCCATTACCACCAGTCACCACCACTCCATCCTCAATTCCAAACCAAATAGAAAAACATAGAGCAAAAACCAGACCGGTAAGAGAATTGCTCGCTCAAGAACCAATCATGACGCAGGCAAGAGGATTGATCACTATATTTGATCCAGTCTCGTCGGCAACCTCCACTCCAGCAAACTGTTGTTTCAGGCTCGACAACCCTTCCATGACGCCGTCGCCGGCAAGAAAACCAGAAGGAATAAGCCGCCATCTCCACCAAAACCAATCTGATTTGGTCGTGACCAAAGCAAAATGATCCGACCAAGACCAAACCCCTCCCAACGTCCAACAACCTTTGAGAGGAATTCTGGCACATTCCCTTCCATAGTGTAAGAAGATCGCACCACTATCATCACCAAAAACAGAGGTCGAAAAGAGGAAAATCAAGCCGACAACGGCAAGATCTAAAGGTTTTGGATGATTTACCATCGAAGGAATACGACGACGGCGGTTTTTTTTTTCTTCTAAACCCTAGGGGGCAGAGAGAGAAATAAGTTTGACTTTCTTTTGTTTCCATTATCAATTCCTCTCTAATAAGTTAACCTATCTCATCCTTGTTGTAGATGCATAAATGAAGAGAAAAGTAGCTTTGGGGTTGAAAAGGAGAAAAGAATAATTAATTTTAACTTCTTCTTTTTTAATTGTATTAGGCTTTCTGGTTCAACTGCAAAAATTATGAAAAATACTAATCCAACAAGGACGCCAGCCACTTATAGAGATATGTAGCAAATCATGTCAGTATACAACAATCTAGAGAGTATTCAGTGCACGGCGTGTACATATACGACTAAGTGTGGATGATTATAATTTTTAACTTTATTATACATGCATGGTGGTCAAAACATATAGATAGATAAGATTGCGTCGTGTACATACACGCCGTGTATATACAAGTTTTTTTTACAACAATCGTGGTCAAACTATTCTCAAAAATATATTACACAAAACATATATTCAACAATCAAATTTTTAATAATTATAGAGAAATAAATTTATTTGTATCGTTATCCAAAAAACAAAATTATTAATATCAATTTTTTTAAGGCCAATGACACATGAGACCTCTATGAACGGCACTATAGCCAGCGAAAATTTTGTTGTGAAACATACAAGCTCGTCCCCGCTGTTCGTGGCAGATTTGGTATCCGGCGAACGGTCAACACGTGGAGTGGCAGACGTCAATTTCAGTCCTGTTGTGATATGTGCGAGCGTGCCAGTACCTTTGAGTTAGGTACAACTTTGATGCGGACGACCTCTGGCGAGCGTACTTCTGACGAGCGTACTTCTCTGGCTAGCGTGTCTGTCTGCTCCCAATTCCTGACTTCCTGATCAAACGACTGTTACGCAGGCGTTGACAAGGCCTGCGTAAGAGGTTCGAACAAGACCTAATAAGAGTATATTAGGATTTTTCTCTCAACCTATTGCAGATCGAGTAATCTTACTTTGATCCTGAGACGCAAAGCAGAGCAATAATTCAAGACCGCGGGAAACGATCCTTTTCCAACCTATGGCAGGTTGAATGGTTTGTCTTCCAACCTATTGCAGATTGAGTGAAGATTTGTTACCAGAGTAACGACTCGATTGGCTACGGCGTAGCGATTGACACTGGGTGCTTCAGCGAACACGAACACGAGACGAGCGAGCGACTCTGTACATATGGCGGCGAGGTGCAAATGCAAGGCACACTTCGACAACCGTGTAAGGATACAGCGACCGGTGGCGGGCGTAAGGTTGCAGCGAGGTTGGATGGTGGTTGTTTGCAGTTTGTGGAGGCTGTACGCGTAAGATGCTCCAGAGAGGCTTTGCAAGGATTGCGATGAGCAAAAGCTTGTGTGTTTGTTTGATTGATCGGGGCAAAAATTGACGTGAGCCGAAGCTCGCATGCAATAATAAACCCTACAAAAGATCGTTAGTAGTATAAGCAAGTAGGGATCGTTCTAGGCCGGGGATTAAGGGTACCTGAGATATGAAATTGTTAGACTCAAACATATTCACATATATACAAAATCGTCACAAATATGGGGTAAAAATGGTTCGGCAGCCCTAGGGCTGCCCTCTAATACTAGACACGAAAATAAAAACAGAAAAATAATCCTAAGCTATTATATACAAGTGATCATCATCTCTCACACAAAACAGTTCACACAAAAGACTCTTTAACATATAGATTTGCATGCAAGAAGGTAAGAATCAAGTATTTAGCATGTTTAAGACCTAAATTAGTTTCGACACAACTAGAGCCTCCAACGGTTTTCCAATTGTTAGACTTCTTAATTTCTTAGAAACTACTCCAACGTATGACTTCTAAGGTGATGCTAATCCGGTTTTACGCGTTTTAACATTTAAGCATGTGAGTCTAAATCGAAGACATGTAAACAAGCAAGGTTGTCAATCATCTTATTTAACATGCAAGTAATCTAAGGTTTTTACCCTATGTGAGCAACACAAAACAAACTACTCCAACGTATGACTTATTCGTATTACTCGGTTAAATGAAACCTAACATCTAGATTTACATGCTTCCAGCCAATACTAATGCTTCGGTTTATAAGGCACACTCTTAGATTACTAACCAAATTAAATCCTAAACATGCTTCTAATACCACTGCCCTAATTATCCAACATACAAAATCCATAAGTTAAATTTCAGAAAAACCATGCATAACATACAATATTCGGTTCATACAAAGTTTCAAGAAAAAACCAAGAATCGAAACTAATTCGTACAAAACAACCAAACATAAATAAATACAAAAGCCATAGGGGAATGGATCACACTTTAAAAACCTTGAAGATTCCTCAAAGGTGACAAGGTGGCTCGGCTGCTGCTCCTTGGTGTTCGGCAAGAACAGAAATCGGCAGAAACAAAGGTGGAAGGGTTCGGCTATATGGTGGTGGTGGTGATGGTTCGGCTAGGTATTTATGTGTTGGTGTTTGAAAGGATTTGGTAGAGCTTTAGGCTAGTGTATTATGCTTGAGATGAGATGATTTTCAGAATGAAAAAGTGAGAGTATATATAGAGGATAGGGAGAGAGGCTGCCGGCAGTCCCTTAAGCCAAAAGGGATTCAGAAAACCTAGTTCAATAAGGTTTTGCAACCTTCCTTTCTTAGTCCAATTAGGTTTTCTTTTCTGAATTTCTTCAAGGCTTGGGCTTCACATCTTCATGGACTTCTTATGTGGTCTTGGACTTCATTTGACATGTCTTTGTCCATCGAAAAATACCCCAATTGCCGGCAGCTTGAAGTTGCATCCGATCTGCCTCAAATCGGCAGCTTCTCCTAGTGTGACTAGGAGACTTGATTTCTTCATGTTTTTCTTCAATGCCATGGCCTAGTGTCTTCCTCTTCCCTTCATAAAGCTTGGACCATCTTCACATATGCATTTGTACACCATTTGGTCCATCAAAAACAGAAAACACAAAAAGGGGGCAGTAGGTTCCTGGAATCGGCAGATTTGACCTTGTTGCAGTAATTCCGGCATATCTCTCTCCGTGGAGCTCCGATTGATGCGATTCCAAGTCTCAGATAAACTAGACACATATGGCCATCTCCCCATAAAACAGTTCGATCAAACTCCTTGCAAGTCGTGAGGAATGATTTTTCGAAGTTGGGACAAAGTCCCAGGAAAATCCTGGAAGTCCCTGGATTGGAATGCTCGGACTGCCCTTTTGCAGCCAACTTTTGGGTGACTTCCCGAACTCCGATTGATCTGAAATTTTAATACAACATTCCTCAACATATGAATATTAAGCACGCCAAATTTCATAGAATTTGGAAAAGGATAGATCATAGTTTCAATCATCTCAAAATCACGAAAAAGACATATTTTACACTATTTTCCAGATTTCTCGAACTTAGTCATTTTTCGGATTCTTAACCATTTTTCACCAAAACTCTACTAAAATTGACACTAACTAAATTATGACTCAATCTTAGACAAATAAGGGTTAAACAAAGCATAAACGAGGGCATAAGCATGTAATATCGTCGCACATTGTGCTCCTATCAACTACCCCACACTTATCCTTTGCTAGTCCCTTAGCAAACTAAATTAAACTACGACTCTAAACAAACTATTGCCCCTAACAATTTGTCTCAGGCTCGTATGTACACATAGCTTTCAAGTTAATGCATGAGAATGCTAAGCACAAAAATTCCAAGCTTCATGAACATGTGGCATCAATATGAACATATAAGAGCTAAAGGTAAGCATGAAAACATGTAAAAGCTAATTCAAATCACCTCACTGGGCATACTCTCTTCTTTTCTCTCGAAGCATGGTTATTCACTCAATAGTATATGCAAGTGGAAGATAATGAATTACGAAGAGTAACTTGCATATGTCAAAGAAACGAAAGCACTTTGTGAAATTTTTATGGAGAAACCTCATATGACAACTATATGCACCAATGAACCAAAACCATAAGCTTACTCTTGAGATAATCTCCACAAATCAAGTTTAACCATCTTAAGAATCATGAAAAAGATCAATAAAAGGGTTGTAATGGGGCTAGGCTGAGAGGTATTGGCTATTTGGATAAGGAGGCTCAAAACGTCACTAAGGCCTTTAGCAAAGCTCGATCTCCTTATGTCTTCTCGCCGAAAGGGTCAAATTTCATCTTGTTGGACCCATACTTCATTCTTTTCTTCCCATACATCATTACAACAATACTCTAGATAATAGCCATGCACAAAATTTTTCTTTGTTCTATGCCTATGCCGTACCCTTCTTTTTCTTCTTTTTCTCACGGCTCTTTTATTTTCTTTTTAATTCGAGCCAATTATTTTTTCTTTTTCTAGGTACGGCATGCATACATTTTACATACAAATTCATAGCTAAGTCTACCCCACACTTATTCTTCTTCATCACACACGCGAAAACGCTTTCAAAAATCAAGCTTTGCCGGAACACACAGTAAAGGCATCACTATACTAAGTTCATGGAAAGTGTTTAAGGGTGATGAAAGAAAAAGGCTCAACATAGGCTCAAAGGGGTTTACTAAGGTGTCCCACGACGGGCTCCAATAGGGCTCATGCTTTATTTGGCTTTGGTGGTAAACCTAAATGATCTTTATTCAATCATATTCAAAATCAAGGTATTTTATGACATAAACGTTTCGAAAATCAACAAGAGTAAGTTCTAGCATACTAGAGTTCATTAAAAAGCTATGGTACATAGTCATCGAATAATCAAAGAATTATGAGGTTTCATGCTTCCTACAAATCTATCAAATTTTACCTTTTTATCGCTCAAGAAGAAAGCAAATTGGCTCAAAAGCTCACATAGGTTATTATCGAAATAAACTAGCTAGAACATGCATGCTTAATAATCAACAAGTCCTACATGCTCCTACCAATGCACATAATCCATGAAACTTACAATTTTAATAGTATGCACAACTATCATCTATGTATGCAAAGAGGAGAAAAACATCATTGACATATTAGGGGCATCCTAAGACTCGAAACAAACAAATTTAAACACTCTATTTTTGTGGAACAATTTTCTGAATTTTTCTTTTCTAAACTAAGCACACAAAAATTCAAAAACGAAAACGGAATACGTTATCCCACCCCACACTTAGAAAATTACATTGCCCTCAATGTAAGCACAAAACAATATCAAAGAATTTCCTAAGCATGCAATCGACTAACATATTCCAACATATCATCACAAATCAAAGAAAGAGAGAAGGGTTAAGAATTTTCAAACTCTCGGTGATGGCTCCTTCAATTTTCTTTGATCGACATGGGTTGCCTCCCAAGTAGCGCTTTGTGTTTAAAGTCCATAGCCTAGACTTTTCACCGTGTTTGTGCATGTGTTCATCGTGTTCCAAAGCAACTTAAATCGGCAAGAAGAAGATCAAAAAGAAGATCATTGCACTTTGTATCCGATCCGGCTGCATTCTGTGTATCCGGTTTAGGTGGCGTATCGGGCTCTTCTGCCGGCGTATCCGGCGTATCCAGCTTGTGTCCGGCCTCTTGTGGCCTTATGTCAACCCTGCCGGCAATGGCAGGTCCGGCAGGAGGTGATGGTGCGACTGAAAATAGCGACAGAAGCACGGCAGGTTGGTGCGTGTCCGGCAGGAGGTGTGGTGGTGCGTCTTGTGTATCCGTGTCAGCCCTCTTGGTGATGCTGCCGGCAATTGCAGGTCCGGCAGCCACTTGGTGTTGTGGTGGCATGGCTGCATCATGTGATTGTGAAGGCGGCTCGGCTTGTGGTGCGTCATTAAGAATGATTGTGTCCTCCAATGCATCAAAAGGTGCATGATAATGCTTAAGGCGATGGCCGTTAACTTTGAAAGTCTTGTGGGTTTGCAAATCTTGAACTTCTACGGCTCCATGAGGGAACACACAAGTGATGACAAAAGGGCCAATCCAACGAGAGCGCAACTTACCCGGAAAGAGTTGAAGCCGTGTATTAAACAAGAGAACTTTTTGCCCAACTTCAAACTTCTTTCCCCGAATCAACTTGTCATGGTACGCTTTTGACTTCTCTTTATAGATCCAAGCGGCATCATAAGCTTCATTGCGAATTTCTTCAAGTTCATTGAGTTGAAGCTTCCTATGAATGCCGGCCTCATCGATGTCCATGTTAAACTTTGTAACGGCCCACCATGCTTTGTGTTCTAATTCCACCGGTAAGTGACATGCTTTGCCATAAATCAACCGAAAAGGAGACATACCTATCGGTGTCTTGTACGCAGTTCTATAAGCCCATAAAGCATCATCGAGACGATCACTCCAATCCTTCCTTGAAGGTCCAACCGATTTCTCCAAAATATTCTTGATCTCTCGATTACTCACCTCGGCCATTCCACTTGTTTGGGGATGATATGGTGTAGAAACTTTATGTGTGACTCCATACTTCCTCAATAAGGCTTCAATAGTGCGGTTACAAAAATGGGATCCTCCATCACTAATCAAGACCCTTGGAACTCCAAATCGTGAGAAAATGTTGGTCTTGAGAAACTTGGCTACTACCTTGGCATCGTTGGTGCGTGTAGCCTTGGCTTCGATCCACTTTGACACATAATCAACCGCAAGCAATATGTAGAGAAAACCCTTACTTGAAGAAAATGGTCCCATGAAATCAATCCCCCAAACATAAAAAATTTCCACCACTAGGATAGGCGTGAGCGGCATTTTATCACGCCCACTAATCTTCCCCACACGTTGGCACCGATCACAAGCCTTACAAAACATAAATGCATCTTTGAAAATTGTAGGCCAAAAGAAACCACAAGTGAGTACCTTCAATGCCGTCTTCTTAGGTCCAAAATGCCCACCACAAGCTTCACTATGACAAAAAGCAAGGATGGAGCGATGCTCATTCTCCGGCACACATCTTCTAATAACTTGATCACCACATTGCTTCCATAAGTACGGATCATCCCACAAGAAGTGTCGAGCTTTCTTCCTTATTCTTCTTTGATGGTGGCTCGGCAATTCTCTAGGAAATCGGTTTGTGGCAAGAAAATTTGCAATGTCGGCATACCAAGGCTCATGTACTTCAAGTCGAAAAAGTTGCTCATCCGGAAAGGTTTCTAAAAGGGGCAGCCGATCCTCTTCATGAACAAGGCGACTCAAATGATCGGCCACAACATTCTCTACTCCTTTCTTGTCTTTTATCTCAATGTCGAACTCTTGAAGCAAAAGAATCCATCGAATAAGCCTCGGCTTAGCATCCTTCTTTGTCATAAGATATCTCAAAGCGGCATGATCACTATAAACAATGACTTTGGAATTCAAAAGATATGATCGAAATTTTTCCAAAGCAAAGATTACCGCTAAGAGTTCCTTCTCCGTTGTTGTGTAATTGAGTTGTGCATCGTTGAGAGTCCTTGAAGCATAGTAAATGGCGCATGGCTTCTTCTCAATTCGTTGTCCAAGTACCGCTCCAAGTGCATAGTCACTAGCATCACACATCAACTCAAACGGCTCGTCCCAATTAGGGGACACAAGTATAGGTGCCGTGCATAGTAACATCTTCAAACGGCAAAATGCTTCCTCACACGCCTTTGTCCACTCAAACGTCACCTCCTTTTGTAACAAGTTGCTTAATGGCTTGGCAATTGAAGAGAAGTCTTTGATAAATCGACGATAAAACCCCGCATGGCCAAGAAAACTTCTCACATCCTTCACACACCTAGGGCTCGGCAATGCTTGAATTAGCTCCACCTTGGCTTTGTCAACCTCTAAGCCTCTTGCCGAAATTATGTGCCCTAGAACAATGCCTTGCGTGACCATGAAGTGACACTTCTCCCAATTGAGCACAAGATTTGTCTCTACACACCTCTTAAGTATCTTCTCCAAGTTCCCCAAACATGCATCGAAGGTGCCTCCATACACACTAAAATCATCCATAAATACTTCGATAATGTCTTCAATAAAATCCGAGAAGATAGCATACATACATCTTTGAAAAGTGCCGGGTGCGTTGCAAAGTCCGAATGGCATTCTCCGATAAGCAAACGTGCCAAATGGACAAGTAAAAGTGGTCTTCTCTTGATCGTCCGGGTGTATCATGATTTGATTGTAGCCACTATATCCATCAAGAAAGCAATAGTAAGAATGACCGGCCAACCTTTCTAACATTTGATCCATAAACGGCAAAGGCATGTGATCCTTCCTCGTTGTAGCGTTGAGCTTCCTATAGTCGATGCACATCCAATGACCGGTTACAAGTCTTTGTGGCACAAGCTCATTCTTCTCATTCTTGACAACCGTTACACCACTCTTCTTCGACACAACTTGCACGGGAGATATCCACTTACTATCCGAAATTGGGTAGATCACCCCACAATCGAGCAACTTGATAATTTCTTCCTTTACAACCTTCATCATGGGAGGGTGAAGTCGACGTTGAGCTTCCTTTGTCGGCTTAGCTCCTTCTTCTAACAAGATACGATGAACACAAGTAGTAGGGCTTATTCCCTTGATATCCGCCAAGGTCCAACCTATGGCGGTCTTGTACTTCTTAAGCACACGTATCAAATCCACTTCTTGCTTCTCACTAAGCATTGAAGACACAATAACCGGTAGTGTATCTTCTTCTCCAAGATAAACATACTTTAAGTGACTATGGAGTTCTTTAAGTTCTAACTTTGGGGCCTCTTCCACACTTGGTCGAAATTTTGTTGTGGCACTTGGAATTGACAAGAACGAATTATAGGGTGGGGCATAGGGTCGAGCCTCTAGCTCGGCTGCAACTTTCCTCATACTCGGCTCTATCATAAATGGCTCGGCAATGATACCTTGCTCGGCACTTCTTGGCTTAGCCGGCCCTTCTTTCTCATCCTTATGCACGATTCGTTCTCCCCTCTTGTCAAATCCGACCCCGTGCTCAATCGCTAATTGCTAT
The DNA here is from genome assembly GCA_963682095.1 of Potentilla sterilis. NCBI lineage: Eukaryota > Viridiplantae > Streptophyta > Magnoliopsida > Rosales > Rosaceae > Potentilla > Potentilla sterilis. Next base: position 54,191,234 of record OY821754.1, read on the forward strand.
GCGTCGAGCGAGGTCGACATAACTTGCTCGACCTCCTCCAAAACATCAATGGCACAACCCTCCTTGAAATCAACATTAGGGAACTTCATGGCATCAAACACATTGAACTTTATCATCTCACCATCAAATTCCATAGTTAGGTTGCCCTCGGCCACATCAATCTTTGTGCGCGCGGTACTCATAAATGGTCGCCCTAAAAGCAATTGAGTGTTGTTGACCGGCGAATCCTCCATCTCAACCACATAAAAATCGGCGGGGAATATCAATTGGTTGACTTGCACCAACACATCCTCTACATAGCCTTCTGGATATTTGCTTGAACGATCCGCAAGTTGAATGATGACATTATCCTTCTTGAGAGGCCCTATACTCAACGTTTGATACACATTGAGTGGCATGACATTGATCAATGCTCCCAAATCCAACATAACATCCTCAAATCGTGTATTGCCTATGACACAAGGCACATTGAAGCTCCCCGGATCCTTCATCTTTGGTGGCAACTTCCTTTGAATAACGGCCGACACCGTCTCGCTCATAGTTACCACACGAGTCTCTCTAGTATGCCTCCTTGCCGTGCAAAGCTCTTTCAAAAACTTAGCATACTTCGGCACTTGCTTAATGCACTCCAACAAAGGGATGTTGACTTGCACTTTCCGGAAAATCTCCAATACCTCCTCTTCGGACTTGTCCTTCTTCGTTCTAGCAAAGCGTGAAGGGAATGGGGCACTAGATGATAGCACTCCTCCCTTAACATTATTGTCGGCCACATCATGCTCGGCAGATTTTCTCTCGGTTGCATTATCCTTGCCGGCTGCCCTATCTCTCTCGGCATCATCATGGGCGGCAGCCTCATGGCCGGCATCATTCCTCTCGGCATCGTGCAAATGGCTGCCGGCAATGACAGGTCCGGCAGCCCTCTCATCCTTATTAATACCTTTGAAAGTCACTCGCTTCTTCTTTGGACTTGTTGGAGGAAACAACTCTCTTCCGCTTCGAGTTTGAATCACTTTGGCTTGCTCGTTCCTCGGATTGGGAATCGTATTGCTTGGCAACTTCCCTTGCTCATTGAATCTTCCCATAAAGTCTACAACTTGGCCCATTTGAGTCTTGAGCTCACCAATGTCCTTTTGATGATTTTGTTGCCCCGCGAGTAATGCTTGAGTAGCACTTGACAAAGATTGAATCAAAGCATCGTAATTAGGGTTGCTTGGCGAAGCTTGGCCTTGGCTTGGCAATGCTTGGCTTTGGTACGGCACGGCTTGTGCTTGGCTCGGCATGGTTCCAAAATTCCCTTGGTTCGGCTGATAAGGTTGCCGAGGCACAAATGGTGGCCTCGGTACAAATGGCGCTCCTCCCTCTCGCGGTTGCATAGGTGCCCTAAGCACGTTATCATTGTTCGCCCATCGAAAGTTCGGATGATCATTGAACCTTGGATTGAAATTGCCAAATCGTTGGCCTCCTTGAAAACCAATTGCATTGCACTCCTCAACTCCCTCATTAACTCCAAATTGAGGGCATTGTTCGGTCTCATGGCCCTCGGTGCAAATTCCACAAACACTAGCACGCTTCTTCATCAAATTACTCACCAAGTCGGTAAGCTTGTCCACTTTATCTTCTAACTTTGAGCTCGAAGACGTCTCATGCACTTTTTCATTCCTTTGCACATTGCCTCGTGCCATGCCAAATTGTTGGTTGTTCAAGGCACGAACTTCCAACAAACTTCTTGCCGCTCCAGCGTTTAACTCCAAAAAGCTACCTCCCGCGGCCGAGTCAAGAAACTCTCTCTCCATGACGCGCAATCCCTCATAGAAATATTGTAGCAAGAGTCCATCGCTAATGCCATGCGATGGACACAAAGAAACTAGGGACTTGAACCTCTTGTAGTAGTCGAAGAAAGTCTCATCTCCGGCTTGCTTCACACTTGTAATTTGCTTCCTCAGATCAGTGATACGTGAAGCAGGAAAGTACTTGAGCAAAAACTCATCCATCATAGTACTCCACGAAACAATGCGACCACTAGGCACCTCAAACAACCACTCCTTCGCTTGATCTTCTAAAGAAAACGGAAATGCCTTCATTTTGAAGTATTGCAAATCGGTCCCTCTTGGGCACATAGACTCCGTGGTGAAGTTAAACCACTGTAGATGCTTGTTAGGGTCCTCACTTGGCATCCCATAAAACGACTTCAGCTTATGGAGGAATCCACTCCTCAATTCAATCTCTCCAGTCTTTTCAGCTTCCAAGGGAGGATAAGTAATATTAGAAGGAGCAACTCCAGCTCCAGCAACATGACCATTCTGTGATCTGATTGATGCCATGATCTCTTCTTCTTCTTCTAATTCGGCAAAAGCTTCAAATTCTGGATTCTGAAGATCACAAGATGATGACACAACTGAAGGTGAGCTCGGCACAGATGATGATGAAACTGACGGCACAATAGGGGAGGATGGTACGGATGATGCTACGGATGAACTGGTTGGTGACGATGGTGGTAATGGCACAAAACGAGCAATAGCGAGTTCTTGGTCTAAACGTTGCAAACGGCCTTGAAGATCTCTTGTCCAAATACTAGATTCGGACATGCACTATTACTGAAATTTGCAACATTTAAACAAGTTAGAACATCGTAAAGAAATAGAAGACAAGAATATACATCATTACAAGCCACGGCATTGGCAATTACATAATCATATTTCAAACAATGATAAACATATATAAACATTCGGCAATACATACACATTCACGGCACAACATACACGGCAAAGCAACAATATGGTTCGGCCACAAGAAGAAAAATCGGAAAGTTCATGAGCATGTAATCGCTAAGTCTAATTTCTTTTAAGTTTGTTCTAACTCTCGAAGTACGTGGAGCAGAGGAGATAACGGTGCAATGGACTGATACAGCCCCCGGTAGTATCATGCTTAATCCGATATACCTCAAGAGTTTGAACCACACAACATGTTTTATCTTTGAAGAAAATAGGTCACATATGTCAAGTTATGTTCTAGCGTCTAAAGTGAGGTGATGCTTCGGCACAAGCTGTCGACTAGGTCGTGCGGATTTTACGTTTCAAAGGTCATTATTATCACGGAGGGCGAACCCCCTACAGGAACCAGGCAGGACTCGTTGTTGGACACCACGGAGGGCGAACCCCCTATCGACTCACTCACCGAGAATGAACATCAGTCTATGGGCCTTGAGATCCAGTTAAACAAACCTGAGAACCATATCTATGATAATAACTTCCCCATACTTTGTAAAACAAACACGGATCCCTAGCGGTCTCAAGTGTTGATTAAAACCGCCCTCAACCTCATAGAAGTAATACTATTACCGAAGAAACGCTTATATGCGTGGGGGGGAAGTATCCCGCGTTTCCCAATCTACATAGAAACGCCCTCCGACATAGCACCATTCACATGAAGGGTTTTGGTTATGATCAACAAAAGAGGCTTCACCTACATGTTACACTTTAGAAACTACAATAAACTCAAACATACACAACATATCAACTTCCTAGAAATTAAACTAAGTGATTACCAACATACATCATTATACATCATGCAACTTTCGAAATTTAACTCTACATGCCAAAGCATATTTCTATTTTACAAAATCCCAAAATAAACTTAAAATTTTACAACTTTACAACTTCACAACAAAAATTTCCAGCAACATTATATACACAACAAATTCATAAAACAAGCTTTTATAATCCCCGGCAACGGCGCCAAAAATTGACGTGAGCCGAAGCTCGCATGCAATAATAAACCCTACAAAAGATCGTTAGTAGTATAAGCAAGTAGGGATCGTTCTAGGCCGGGGATTAAGGGTACCTGAGATATGAAATTGTTAGACTCAAACATATTCACATATATACAAAATCGTCACAAATATGGGGTAAAAATGGTTCGGCAGCCCTAGGGCTGCCCTCTAATACTAGACACGAAAATAAAAACAGAAAAATAATCCTAAGCTATTATATACAAGTGATCATCATCTCTCACACAAAACAGTTCACACAAAAGACTCTTTAACATATAGATTTGCATGCAAGAAGGTAAGAATCAAGTATTTAGCATGTTCAAGACCTAAATTAGTTTCGACACAACTAGAGCCTCCAACGGTTTTCCAATTGTTAGACTTCTTAATTTCTTAGAAACTACTCCAACGTATGACTTCTAAGGTGATGCTAATCCGGTTTTACGCGTTTTAACATTTAAGCATGTGAGTCTAAATCGAAGACATGTAAACAAGCAAGGTTGTCAATCATCTTATTTAACATGCAAGTAATCTAAGGTTTTTACCCTATGTGAGCAACACAAAACAAACTACTCCAACGTATGACTTATTCGTATTACTCGGTTAAATGAAACCTAACATCTAGATTTACATGCTTCCAGCCAATACTAATGCTTCGGTTTATAAGGCACACTCTTAGATTACTAACCAAATTAAATCCTAAACATGCTTCTAATACCACTGCCCTAATTATCCAACATACAAAATCCATAAGTTAAATTTCAGAAAAACCATGCATAACATACAATATTCGGTTCATACAAAGTTTCAAGAAAAAACCAAGAATCGAAACTAATTCGTACAAAACAACCAAACATAAATAAATACAAAAGCCATAGGGGAATGGATCACACTTTAAAAACCTTGAAGATTCCTCAAAGGTGACAAGGTGGCTCGGCTGCTGCTCCTTGGTGTTCGGCAAGAACAGAAATCGGCAGAAACAAAGGTGGAAGGGTTCGGCTATATGGTGGTGGTGGTGATGGTTCGGCTAGGTATTTATGTGTTGGTGTTTGAAAGGATTTGGTAGAGCTTTAGGCTAGTGTATTATGCTTGAGATGAGATGATTTTCAGAATGAAAAAGTGAGAGTATATATAGAGGATAGGGAGAGAGGCTGCCGGCAGTCCCTTAAGCCAAAAGGGATTCAGAAAACCTAGTTCAATAAGGTTTTGCAACCTTCCTTTCTTAGTCCAATTAGGTTTTCTTTTCTGAATTTCTTCAAGGCTTGGGCTTCACATCTTCATGGACTTCTTATGTGGTCTTGGACTTCATTTGACATGTCTTTGTCCATCGAAAAATACCCCAATTGCCGGCAGCTTGAAGTTGCATCCGATCTGCCTCAAATCGGCAGCTTCTCCTAGTGTGACTAGGAGACTTGATTTCTTCATGTTTTTCTTCAATGCCATGGCCTAGTGTCTTCCTCTTCCCTTCATAAAGCTTGGACCATCTTCACATATGCATTTGTACACCATTTGGTCCATCAAAAACAGAAAACACAAAAAGGGGGCAGTAGGTTCCTGGAATCGGCAGATTTGACCTTGTTGCAGTAATTCCGGCATATCTCTCTCCGTGGAGCTCCGATTGATGCGATTCCAAGTCTCAGATAAACTAGACACATATGGCCATCTCCCCATAAAACAGTTCGATCAAACTCCTTGCAAGTCGTGAGGAATGATTTTTCGAAGTTGGGACAAAGTCCCAGGAAAATCCTGGAAGTCCCTGGATTGGAATGCTCGGACTGCCCTTTTGCAGCCAACTTTTGGGTGACTTCCCGAACTCCGATTGATCTGAAATTTTAATACAACAATCCTCAACATATGAATATTAAGCACGCCAAATTTCATAGAATTTGGAAAAGGATAGATCATAGTTTCAATCATCTCAAAATCACGAAAAAGACATATTTTACACTATTTTCCAGATTTCTCGAACTTAGTCATTTTTCGGATTCTTAACCATTTTTCACCAAAACTCTACCAAAATTGACACTAACTAAATTATGACTCAATCTTAGACAAATAAGGGTTAAACAAAGCATAAACGAGGGCATAAGCATGTAATATCGTCGCACATTGTGCTCCTATCAATCGGGGATCTCTTTTACGTTGTACAAGAGCTCTTTATATAGAGGATGTCAAACCCCAATACTTGCGTATCAAGTAGCATAATAGATTTGGAGATCGATCAGGATTCAATTACCATAAACCAACCTCTTTTCAGATTCCTAAAGGAACCCGAAATCCTTTCCAAGAGAGGAAAAGATTAAATATATATATATATATATATATATATATATATATATATATATATCAGATTATCCTTTACTAGAAAACCTCATGGGCCTCGATCCATAGTCTCAGACAAATGTCAGTTTCGGCCCAAACATTGCCCCCCAGCCTTTGAAATTGAAAGTCTGGTGAAATTGATAAAGGATAGAATTCGATTCATCCTTTCGTTAGCAAAGTCCGAGCCGACCTGGTAATCTTCCGAGAAGAAAGCGTCTCATGTAGAGATTGGCAAACGTCCAACCACCACGAAGTTCCGGTGGCCTACTCCTCTGTGCCGCTGCCAACCTCATCCATGATAGAATGGTACCATGAAAGAGAAAGACATGATGAAAGCAGATGGCGGGCGGCAGGGATTGACGAAGCATTTAGGATAAGCTTCGCGCTCAACCCAAATGGAGGGAACAGATGCACCATAATGCCCCTAGTAAGCTTCTGGAACCCATCGGCCAATGCCTTTGATCTAAGTTTTGGTCAAGTTAGTATTACTTTGCTAGATATGTATGCCGGTCTAGGTTTTCCCTTAGGGAATAAACCCTTTGATGCTGTTGATTATCCTGAGGCAGAAGTCCCCTCAATCACCTGTCCAGAACGCCATACTAAGAGTTTTTCAAACTGGATAACCACATTCCAAGACCATAGGGATGACATTGGTGGGATAGCTTTCCTATACTTCTGGTTGAACAAGTTCGTATTTTGTTCAACCGCTAACAAGATGACCCGAACCTATAAAAGGATGGCCGAAGTCTTATACGCCAGGAAAGAAATTGGCCTAAGCCAACTAGTGTTAGCCCACTTATATAGGTGTATGCATACCCTGTCTCTTTCACCTTTGAACTGTAAAGTTTCTGGCCCTCTTTGGATTCTAGAAATCTGGGCACAAATGTATTTCCCTAGGTTAGCATCCCGAGCGTATAAGTCTTGGGGAAAACAGGGTGTTAGGATTAGCATTCGCAGGATGCAAACCCAATTATGATCAAGGCTACGCCGTCTGCCTGGACATAATCTTTAATACCGATGCTCAAGGCTTCCACTCAGAAGCACAAGGACTCATTCAAAGCGTATACCCAAGAGCACTGAAGGACGGCTTCCTGCCTTCCAACCATCAATGTGCAGCAGGCCGAAGGCTATTCCTTCAATGTATCTCAATGGCAGACCTTCCTCTTTTATCTTATGACAAGGGAGAACAAGGTGTTGAAATATATGCTCCTCATTTGTTCGCTCGCCAACTCGGCCTGAGCCAAGCTCTACCCTATCCGCCAGTGCAAAGCCTGAACATGTTCTCAGCCTGGCGGCCAAGCAAAAACACTCCTGCTGGCGAGGATGCCAACCTTGCTTCTGCCCTCCGTCCCGTCGAATACCCCAATCTAGATCGGTGTGAGGCTTTATAACTTTCTGACCAAGTTAGTGGAGACTACCTGACCTGGTGGATTCAACTTAGAGGAGAATTCTTTGAGAAAGGTTCACTTCATTACTTCAGAACCCTTTTCGGCCAACGGCGGAACTTCCTGACTGCCGCAGACCTCAAGGTACTTGATGGAGGGCCTCTCTATCCCGAACCAGAGTTTGAGTAGGTACTTGGCGGATACTGGATCAAGCTTCGCGCCTGCTTATACACCAACCCTACATGAACCGGTACCCCAGACAACCCATGGAGCGGAAGGAGTCCCCCAAGACCCAGAGACAACCATTCTAGAAGAGGCGCATGAAGTTCCCCTCTCCTCTGTTAGGATCAATGTCGAGGCTGGCGAATGTTCAACCCAGCCCCCTGATTCCTCTATGGGTCAACTCTTAGAGCCCCAAGAGCAACCGCCTGTAGACAACCAACATATACCTTGCCAGAGACGGAAGAGGTAACTCTTAGAATTTCTTAGTTTCTATATATGTTGACAGTAGCCACATAGGGGCTACATAGGCCCACAGACCCGCAGCCAGCACGTCCGGGGCCGGACTGAGGCCCGGAGCAGGATCACCAGCACCTGGATCCGAGGCCCAGCAGTCTACCTTGTGACCAGGGGCTCGGGGCCCGGGGACCGGGGACGCCAGCCTGCCGAACAGACCACCAGAGCTGTCCTTTTGTGTACGAACAGAAGGAAACCAGTCCCACATCGAAGAGTAAGACCAGACCTCACGCTCGACCACCTACATAAGGGCCTCAACTACCATCTTTAATAGGTAACTGATCTCTCCAACTGATTTTCATTCTTGCTTAGGTTATCTATTCATCCCAACTGTACTAACTTAGACATCAGAGAGGAGAAGACCGGCCCGCCCGGTATTCCCCTTAGTTAGCAGGTTCGCAGGAGGAGATCACACCTAGATTCATCAGTTACCACTAGGCCTACGGGTTTGTGCAGAAACAATTGGCGCCGTCTGTGGGAAACTGTATAAAAGTCACGTGGACATCACCAAATGGCAGAAAGCTCAGAGGCGGGGAGGAAAGAAATACAACGGAGGATCAGCGGGTCGCACCAGAGCAAGTGCTTATCTCCACCCCGGTCGCTGTACGGGAGCAGCGTAGTGACCAGGCCAACCCGGAAGGCGGCAGCTATGGGGGGCCAAGCGGCACGCCGGGGGTATACAACGATAGCGCGCGCGGGAAAGGCCCGGTGGAAGGCGACCAACCAACGCACCGGGGCTTTTCGCTGACATTCTCGGACGATCCGAGCGACAAAGAGGAGAGTCTACTCGGTGACAGCGACTGGAACACCACGTACAGCCCCGACCGGCACGATATGGCGGGGGAGATACAGGCGATGAGGGCAGAAGTCGGTCGCCTGCGCGCGGAGAGCGACTGGGATAGAGCAAAATCCAATGCTCGGTATAATGAAATGGAGACGGTAAACGCTGCCCTGGTGGCTGCCCTAGAAAGAGGACAGCAGCGCAACGCCGCTATGGCAAGGGCACGTACACCCGCGCCAGGCCAACCTCAGCGCCTTGAGGCGGGACAGTCATCGGGAGGAAGGCCTAGCGACCGCAGGAGGGCGGAGTCCCCGGGCGGCGCGGTCTTGCCAATGAGCACGTCGGCACCCCCGCAGTCGCACGCTTCATTCGAGGATGAAGTTGTGACCCCGACCGCACATGCATTACAAGTACTCGCCGACTCTGTGTCAGATCTAAAGGCCCAAATGGAGGCCAACGAGAGAAGGGCGGCGCGGCCGATGGAAGGCGCGTGATTCAATGAACGTATGGGCCCCTTCTCGCACCGGGTTCTGGAATCAGGGAGGTCTGGTAACCAGAAATCCCTAAAGCTCACGTACTCAGGATCCGGCTGCCCATACCAACATTTAGATAGTTTCCGGTCCCAAACGTGCGCCAAGGGCTATTCCGATGCAGTGTGCTGCAACATATTCCAGGAAACCCTGTCTGGAGAGGCGCTCAGCTGGTTCTATGAGCTCCCGGCAAACTCCATCGAGGCGTTTGAGCAACTGGCCGACCGGTTCGTAGGCCGCTTCATCCTCCGGGTCGAAGGAGCCCGGACATCGACCGTCCTCTTCAACTGCAGACAGGCACATGGCGAGGAGCTAAGAATGTTTGTCAACCGCTGGCAAACAGCGACGGCCAGGGTTCGGAACCTCGAAAAGGGCATCGCCGAGATGGCATTCAAACAGGGGCTTCGGCCAGGAAAATTTTCCTACGCCGTACGAGTGGAACTCTCGCAGGGGTATGACGAGCTAATGGCGATGGCCATCAGGTATGCTCAGGCGGATCATGAAACGTATGGGCAACACCTGTTGAAAAGAAAGCGGGAGGAGCACCCCCCGGCCGGCCGAGAAAACAAGGCCAGCCAGCTGAGCGAGAACCGAGGCGCCCAACCAAGCAGACCCGGCAGAAATTGGGGGAACCAACAGCAGCAGAAGCCCTATCATGACAAACCCCAGGGCGAGCACAAACCGGCGCAGTACCGGCAAGAACGCCCCCTGGCGATCATGCCAGCAGAACGTTAAGAGGTCTTCACCACTCTAACCTCTTCATACGAGGACATCTTGCACGAGAACTGGAACATCATTCCCCCACCGCCGAGGAGCAAGTACCCAAAAGGGAAACTCACCCAGGTGCGAACAGGCAAGTACTGCTCCTACCACGATGAAGCTACCCATCGGACGAACAATTCCTTCGCCCTCAAGACAGCGGTGGAGGGTTTGGTTAACAGCAATCAGCTTCAGCGGTATATAGGGGAAAGGAGAGCAGATCCCGACCGGGAGCAGAACAAGGTCTGGTAAGCACGCCCGGACCCAGTGAAGGGTTAGGTGCCAAAAATTTCAAACAGTTAGTTTGGCGTATCAACGGTTCAACCAACGTAACATCATAAGATATGTATGCCAACTATTTTGAGAGAAATCCAAGGAATTCCACCGGTGCAAAAATGTATATCCAAAGGGTATAATACAAAAAAAAAAAACCGTTCCAGCAGATTTACAAAAAAAAGAGAGAGCAAACAAAAAATCTTAAGGAGCCGCGTCTCCCTCCTCAGCGGGCCCAACCTGCCCACCAGGTTCCTCAGATGGAGCCACCGCATCCTCTCTAACGGGTTCAGATGGTCGAAGCCCGCCTTCCCCTTCCGGCTTCTCCTCTTCTGCGAGCTGCCCATCAGCATCGTCATCGGCCCCTGCCTTCGGCATTCACGAGGTATCCAGGTACCCCTTCTCTTCCCACTCCACGTAGGCATCGACGATACCCGACTCCCTAGCCTTTTCTAGTAGCTCAAGAAACTGATCACTATCGTGATATTTCTGGATAACCCGTTGGAAAAGCTCTGGGTCCTCTTCTCCAGTTGCAGCGGTAGCGGCGGCAAGCACAGCGGCAGCTCCCACCTGGAGCTCATCCACTCTGGCCTCCGGCTCGGACCTCTCCTCCTCAGCCTGCTACTTCTCCTCCTCGAGGCTCCGGACCTGGCCTTCTAGCTTGGCCACCTGGTTCTTGGCCCTCTCCTCCAGCCTGACCTTCTCCCGCTCAAGCCTGGACTTCTCAGCTTCCAGGCGCTCACGGGCTCCTGTCAGAGCGGCCACCTGCCTCTTCAACTCCGACAGCTCCTCACTCGGGTCCGGCTGGTACAGATTGTACAATAGCTACAGAACAACAGGGAGCCGATTAAATAAACAACAAAAATAACGAAACACGGCAGAAGTTATGAGCGGTGCAATTCTTACCCGGCGGACCGACTCCTTGCTCTTTTGGCGGTTCTCCCCCGACAAGGCTCCAGCGGCCCCGGGCTTATCCAGACCAAGGCCAGCCACATCTGCCGCCAGATTCCGGACGAAGGGACTCTCCAGACCTCCCCTCTGCTCCTCCGCAGGAACGGGGTTACTCTGCTGACCGGCAGAATTTGAGGCAGCAGCGGCCTTGTCCCCAACGGAACTCGTCGCACCGCTGGCCAACTTGAGCCATTTCGCCAAGTTCTCACCAGACGACCGGCCAATTAGCGTCACCAGCGTGGAGGGAGGGACATCCATGATCCTCCACCTCTTCTCACCCTGGTCGACCGGTGAAGAAGATTGTGCGCCTGTCCGAGAGACCATAGTGACAAGCGGGACCGATCCCAGTCGGTACGGAATCCTATTCGTCTCACCAGGAACCTTTGGTGGCCCCCCGGTGGTCTTGCCCTTTCCGGGTCCCGCCTTGGACGCAGCGGGGTGAGTCTTCACATGCCTTAGGGTATAGGCGTCGTCCGCAATGTCCAAGGCCATCGGTTCGGCATGAACGGTAAGCCGGCCAGACTCCTCATCCACCAAGGTCCGTGAAACGGCCTCCCCTTTCTCCTTCAATCTCGAGACAAGGTCTTCACCGTCCATGGATAATGTGTTACCGGGCTTGACGACCGTCCGGGAAGATGCACCTGCAGAACAAACAAAGGGTTAGTATCAACTCGGTCAGCGGGAACGTCACTACTAAAACCCTGCTACGCACTGGGATCCCGCCCGAGACAGCAGTACTCCAACACCTCCCGCCGTATGAAGTTGTAAGAGCTTCGCTCAAGATCATCCCAACACCCGAGTATCGTCATAATCATATCCCGCTCCAACTTGGACAGTACGAACGATTGGTCACCAAGGGGCTGGAAGGCACCAGGAACCCGGTACATCTTCCTCCTTTTCTGCCACTTCCCACCCGCCATCACCACCTTCTTCCTCCAGTTATTGTCCACCCAGGAAGGCAGGTGGGTGATGATAGGCTGAAAGTATCGGGCGCTAAAAGTCAAACAACCCCGACACCGTTTCTTCTTCGAGAAGGACAGTCTGTACAATGCCCGAAACTCGTTCACCGTTGGCATGCTCATCCCGGACAGCTCGTACAGACAACCAAGGCTCAGCAGCTGCCTCCACTGGTTCCCGGGAAGCTGCGGGGGAGACACATGCAGAGCGCTAAGCATGTACTGCACGAAGTCTGGCAGGGGGAGGGAGAACCCGTGACAAAATTGGTCTCCGTAAACAGCAACCTAACCCTCCTCCAGGTTACAAGCCGATTCTCCGGGATTCAGTGGCCGTAACTTCACCTCATCAGGAATATTCCACATCTCCCGGAAGGCGGCAATCTCTGCAGGGCTCATAGTACCCTCCGGTTCATCGCACGCTACAACCTCTTTTCCAATCCCGATAGTATAACTCACGGGCGGAGTACCAGGAAAGCGCACCCCGTGCGGGATGCCCTCACACCCCAGAGACCCGGAAGACGAGACCCCGCCCCGGGAGCGGGCAGCGGCTTCGGACTCCGGGGAATCCGAACGAAGCCAATCCTCCAACCTTTTCTCATCGTCCACCACAGGACGCCTGTCGGCCGGTTCGGAAGCCCCATCAGAGCTCGCAGAAGCCATTTAACCTAGGGGAAGAAAACAACACTCCACCGCTGGTCAGCAACAAGCTAGAACAGCGGCCTCTGAAGCTGCTCCCCAAGTTTGCCGCAGACGCCCCGCTCAAAACAACTCACAGTCGGCGACAGAGCCCACCCCCCCCCCCCCCCCCCCCCCCCCCCCCCGCCTCAAAACACCAACCAAAAAGAAAAAACACGAAGCAAAGAAGGCGAGACTTACCGATTACTATGCACAACCGAGGAAAGTCAGTCCTACGAAAACACCGAACGCTTGAAGCACGGATAGCGCGAGGTACCTCCACAGAACTTTCGTCGGATTCCTCTCCCACCTTCTCTTCTTCTCTCTGGGCCAAGAGCAAAAACAGAAATAATGAAGACAAAGGAGGCCTTTTTATGGACGGGTCTGATGCCCTAGGCACCCCTGTAATCCCCCCAAATACTCAATCGGGGCAAGTCAAACGCCTGGGAATCCAGGCCCTCCATCTCAGATCGCTCCCTACTGACACTTGTCCCAGCATCGATAACCTTCCCACGCCATCATAACTGATTGGACCGATGGGCTTCCTCCTTAAATGCATGTCAGCCACTTGTCCCGCCTACAAGCGGCAGTTAAAGGAGACAGGGGTGGGAACCGAGGCATCAAGCCCCCCCCCCACTTCCCCAAGAGCCAAGGCATCCCACCGGTTAGGTAGCATTCAACCGGCTCCATGGCATTGCACCAGTTTTGCCACTTTCCTTCGCCCCTGCGGGCAAGGACAAGGCAGCAACAACTCAAGGCTTCAAACACATGGGCTTTATAAACCCGGGAGAGTTTACCTCTAACACATGCAAACTCTTCCAGCAGGCTAAAAACCCTGCATCACACTGAACTGTGATAAATATGGGGACCCATGGGAGACTTGTTATCTCCACGCCACCCCACCGGGCAGATTGTTTCTCTAACACAGAACAAGTCTCCCCGCAGACTAGAAACCCTGCACATTACTCCACGCTTATTCCAGCACAAGTTGGGCCGAACCACCGGGCTACTCCCCGGCTTGCCTCACCGTTGGCAGCAATTTTACCTGGGGAACTTGGGGGACTCGTTCCGACATGGCAGTCCACCGGTCGAGTCCTCACATCATCATCCCATGCGCTCGTCCGGGTTTCACCCCGCTCCATATTCATCGAATGGCGGATTTCAACGCCACATTGTCATCCCATGCACTCGTCCGGGTTTCACCCCGCTCCATATTCATTGCATGGCGGGTTTCAACGCCACATCACCATCCCATGCACTCGTCCGGGTTTCACCCCGTTCCATACTCATGGCACGACAACACTTGAGCACAATACCATTAGTATTGCAAACATACTCATAACTGTCACACGTCATCATTAATAGGTACTCACATCACCACGCCTTCTCTGCCCGAACGCCCGGTCACGCCCAATCTTCAATGCGGACTTGGGGGACTGGGCACCGTTGGGTCGGTAACCCTACGGGTCTGCGGGACAGGAGCGAGACATATTAAGTCCCAATTCAAGATTGCACTTGACCGGGAACTTGGGGGACTTGTTGACAGTAGCCACAAAGGGGCTACATAGGCCCACAAACCCGCAGCCAGCACGTCCGGGGCCGGACTGAGGCCCGGAGCAGGATCACCAGCACCCGGACCCGAGGCCTAGCAGTCTACCTTGTGACCAGGGGCCCGGGGACCGGGGACGCCAGCCTACCGAACAGGCCACCAGAGCTGTCCTTTTGTGTACGAACAGAAGGAAACCAGTCCCACATCGAAGAGTAAGACCAGACCTCACGCTCGACCACCTACATAAGGGCCTCAACTACCCTCTTTAATAGGTAACTGATCTCTCCAACTGCTTATCATTCTTGCTTAAGTTATCTATTCATCCCAACTGTACTAACTTAGGCATCGGAGAGGAGAAGACCGGCCCGCCCGGTATTCCCCTTAGTTAGCAGGTTCGCAGGAGGAGATCACACCTAGATTCATCAGTTTTCACTAGGCCTACGGGTTTGTGCAGAAACAATATATTATTTAAGTTCAATATTACCCAAATCCTAATGTCTGTACAGGCAGAAGAAGTTCCTCGTGTAACCAGGAATGGTGAGGCCTCTGGGGAGCAGACACCGGTTGCTACGGTGCACGCTCAAAGTCTACAAACTAAGGTATCTCCCATCAGGACTTCAACCTCATCTCCTCTGAAGATGAGTTTATCTCTACCACTGCCAGAGGAAGATCCACTCCTCAAACTTCCAACTCCCAAGAAAGATCTTCCAGAAGTAAGAGAAGCTTGGAGCTTTATGCAGCATTTGGGAGGAGTAGACCCAGCAGATATAAAGGTGGCGGACAAGATTCATTCTTCCATCCAAATATTGCAACATCAAGTTAGACGACTGCCTGTTGAAGCTCAGGCAAAAATGAAGAAAATCCTGATGGAACTCCCTGGTCATCTACGCACTCTTCAAGAAAGTCTAGAAACCCTCCCACATCAGCAAATCAAAGCACAAGACTCAACTGCAGCGCTCAAGAGTGCAGTAAACGAGTATTCTGCCCTTATCTCTGCTGCCAATGATGATTATGGAACTGAGCTTGCTCGCCTGAACAGGGAAAGAGAAATACTGGACGAAAAGATAGCTGCGGTCACAGCCCAACAACAAGAACAAGTCCAGCGTGCAAACGAGAAAAGGACACCTTTAGCTGCTCTTCAAGAAGAAACTCAACAAAATCAGACTGAAGAAGAAAGACTCTCAGGCCAAATCGACTACTTGAAGTCCAAGATAGGGAGATTAGGGATGAAATTGTACGAAATCAAAATAATGCCCCCCAAGTAAATCAAGTTCTAATGTAAAACAAATTACTATATACCAAAGTCCAACGGATCTAATTTGGCCCACATCTTATTTGTATCTATTCAACCCAATCGTGATTTTAAACCGCTTTCCCAAACAGAAGGATCAACACCTCGATTTAATGCTCAGTAATGACAGCTATCAATTCCCAGATTTTAAAAAATCAAAACCCTCCACCGGTTCTAATGCAAGCGGTTGAAAATAATAACTGCACCATAAATTCTGGCACCTCTCACGATCAACTCAAATCAATCTCAGCCGTAAGATTCCTTACCCAATTTACTATATAAAGGAACCCCTTAGCTAGGGTTGATCAAACCTTCAATTCACTTAATCATCACAATGGTCTCTCCTCCGTTTATTTCCAAACCCCTATGGCTTCCACAATCCTTTCCTCCATATTACACTAAGATGTTCTTGTGAACACCTCTAAGTCGTGTAATCTGGTATTAACAAAATCCTAAGTCGCATAATCTGGTATTATGCCCCTGGATGACGTGATATAAGATGGTTGGTCAGAATTTGGCCAGATTTTTCACGTCCTCCTTTGGTATAATACTGGACTATCGACTTAGGCGTCCTCTATCAGCCGTGCGGACGTATTCCTTCTACTGCTCCTTAGCACTAGGGAAGAAAAAGGGAATGACCTGCGGATGACATTTCCGTCCGAGCTAACATCTGAACTGCTCCAACCTGGCGGACGGAAACTCCTTGCCCTTTCGCTCTTCTCTCAACCCAGAAGTTCTGAACCTCAATCAAATGGCTTCCTCACCTGTCAACAGCAAAATGGAAAAACTGGCGGATGCGGATTGATGTGTGTTGGTTCCAAAAGAAGAAGGAGGTTGACATAAAGGACAATCAAGGAAGGAAATTCTACATTCGGCAAGTCAAGGAGATGAACTTGTCTCAAGTCCGCCTTCTTGTCGGAGGAATTCTGAAACAGAATTCAAAAATAGAAATTCAAACCTTCCTTGTAATCGATCAAAGTCCTTTAGCATAAACATAGTTTCAGAGCTAGTTAATAGCTCTTCATATTGTAATGTTTAAGCTTTGTAAAAGCTTTGACCGCAAAGTCTTTGAATGAAATTAAATTCAGAAAAACATATTTACTGTCTTCCTTCATGAAATTAAATGTTATTGCATCACTGAAAATACAAAAATAAAAATAGGACCACATTTATTGGTCCTAGGGTTGAATTCGGGATTAACTGATAGGAGCACAATGTGCGACGATATTAATGTATATTTGCCCTCGTTTATGCTTTGTTTAACCCTTATTTGTCTAAGATTGAGTCATAATTTAGTTTAGTGTCGTTTTGGTATAGTTTTGAAAATATGTGCTTTAGAATCCGAAAAATGACTAAGTTTAAGAATTCTGGAAAATAGTGCAAAATGTGTCTTTTTCGTGATTTAGAGATGAATGGAATTGTGACCTATCCTTTTCTAAAGTTTCTGAAATTTGGTATGCATGCTATCGGCTTGTTAATGGGTCTTGTGTCAAAAATACAGATCAATCGGAGTTCGGAAAGTCACCCAAAAGATGGTTGCAAATCAGCAGTTCGAGCAAACCAATCCAGAGAATTCCAGGAATCTTCCTAGGACTATGTCCCAACTTCAAAAATTCATTCCCGACGTTTCACAAGGAATTTGATCAAGCCCTTTTATATGGGGGAAGCTCTATGTGTTTAGTTTATCTGAGACTTAGAATAGCATCAATTGGAGCTCCGAGGAGGAAGTTATGCGCAATTGAAGACGCAAAGGTCAGATCTGCTGAGAAGAAGGAAGAAAATCAGGTTAGCCCATATACTCGCTAGTATACTTGCCAGCGGATCAGCCTCGCTCGCCAGCACCAGACTCGCCACCCAGATTAGCCTCGCCAGTATACTTGCCAGCAAATCAGCCTCGCTCGCCAGCACCAGACTCGCCACCCTGATTAGCCTCGCCAGTATCCAATACTGGCAAGGACTGCACCCGAGTGGGCTACAAGTGCCTCAACAGTGTCTTTGGGCTTCAAAGAAGAAGAAAAAGTGTTAAGCATGTGAGGAGTAAACCCTAGGATGGCCAAGCAAGGAATTCCTTATTTGAAATGGGATAGAATAACCTAAACCATGTCAGATTGGGAAACATTATTACAAGAGGATGTCTATCCCATTTTGAGCAAGGAAAACTCTCTCAAATCAGCCTTTCCCTTCTCCTATAAATAGAGGCCGGCACCCTGAAGAAAACTGTCACATCTTTTGCTAAAACATAAAACCAAAGCTCTACCAAATTCTCCCCAAAAGTCCTACATAAACCCTAGTCGAAATCACCTCCACCTTCACCCAAGTTTCTGCCGAAACTTGGAACCTTTGTCTGCCGACACAGCCGTTTGCCGAGCAGCCTCCATACCTCTTCCATCTTCTGCCGGATCCACACGAGTCGAAGTCATCAAGGTGTCTACAAAAGTGTGATCCACTCCCTTCTCTCGGTTTAGTAAAGTTTATGTAGTATGTTTAGTTTTGTCTATGAAACTTATATGTATTTTTAGTTTTGGATTATATGTCTATGTATGAACCGAATTGGAGATTGGTTTTATAATTTGTATGTTAATAATTTGTTGAATTCGATGCTTAGATTTAGGTTTAAGTTTCGGCAACAATGAATTTGCATGTTAATTTGTAATATAAAACTTGTAAGATGAGTACACTTAGATAATTAGGACAGTGGTATTAATGCATGTTGAGAATTTAAACCGGTTAGAACTAAGGTGAGGGCTTATAATCGATACTTAGTGTTGTCTTTGAACATGATCTAGGTATTAGGTTTAATTTTTTTGAGTTATAATGAACTAAGTAGACGTATGATCACTTTGATTTGTTGTGCTCACCTAGAGTGGTTAACCTTAGGACTTGCATGTTAAATAAGAAGATTGACGACCTTACTTGTTTGTTTGTCTTCGACTATAGACTTTTGTATTTCAATGTTACGAGTTGTATAACGGTAGCATAACTTTTAGGATCACCTCGCGAAAGCTAAATCTTAAAACATTAGAAAGTCTTTCAACTAGGTAAAAATCGGAAACGTTCTAGTTATAGGTCGAAACTTGTTTAAGTTCAATGCATGCTAAAAACTTGTTTCTTAGTTTCTTGTGTGCGAATCTTATTTGTTAAAAAGTTAAGTACCGAGTGCTTTGTGTGAAAGATGTCGACCAAACTTGTAAATAGTAATTTAGGATTTATTTTCAGCAATTTATTTTCGTGCCTAGATGTTAGGAGCAGCCTTTGCTGCCGACGCCTATACCTTCCCCACTGTGACGTTTTGACGTATGGTTTTGTGATGTATATATGTGTATATTTGTCTAACAATCTCATGTTTCAGGTACCCTTAATCCCCGACTTAGAACGATCCCTACTTATTCTATACTACTAACGATTGTAGGGTTATTATTGCTTGATGCTCGCTTAGGCGACTCATCAATTTTTGGCGCCGTTGCCGGGGATTATAAAAACTTTATTTATGTTATTGTTGTGTATATAATATCGCTGGAAATTTTTGATATAAAGTTGTAAAGTTGTAATTTTCGATTCTAGTTTGGGATTTTGTAAAGTAGAAATATGCTTCGGCATGTAGAGTTTAAAATTTTGGAAGTTGCATGATGTATAAAGAATGTATGTTTGTAATAACTTAGTTTAATTTCTAGGAAGTTGATAGTATTGTGTATGTTTGAATTTATTGTAGTTTCTAAAGTGTAACATGTAGGGAGAAGCCGCTTTTGTTGGTCATAGCCTTAACCCTTTATACGAATGATGCCATGTTAGATCCGTCTTTTATATAGACTGGGAAACGTGGGATACGTCCCCCCCACGCATACGAGCGATAACTTGGCAGACTCATTTTTATGAGGTTGAGGACGGCTTTGATCAACACTTATAGACCGCTAGTGACCCGAGTGTGTTTTACAAAGTATAAGGCAAGTTAGTTTCATTGATATGGTTCTCAGGTTTGTTTAACTGGATCTCAAGGCCCACAGACTGATGTTCATTCTCGGTGAGTGAGTCGATACGGAGTTCGCTCCTCGTGGTGACTAATAACGAGTCCTGCCTGGTTCCTGTAGGGGGTTCGCCCTCCGTGAATCTTAACAACACCGCCTTTGAAAAGTAAAATACACTCGAACTAGTCAAAAGCTTGGGCCGAAGCATCACCTCACTTTAGACGCTAGAAAATAACTTGACATATGTGATCTATTTTCTTTGAAAGATAAAACAAATTGTATGGTTCGAACTCTTGGGTATATCGGATTAAGCATGACACTACCGGGGGCTGCATCAGTCCATTGCACCGTTAACTCCACTGCTCCACGTACCTCGAGAGTTAGAACAAATTTTAAAAAGAAATTAGACTTAGAGACTACATGATCATGGATGTTTTGACTTTTATTCTTTACTATTGCCGATTGCTCTCTTATTGTCGATCCCTTGTAAAAACGTGCCATAGATTGAAATTTGTTTTGTAATCGTCAATGTCGTGGCTTGTAATGATGTATATTCTTGCATTTTATTTCTTTATGATATTCTAACTTGTTTAAACGTTGCAAATTTCAAAAAAGTGCATGTCCGGATCTCAACATTGGACAAGAGATCATAGAGGCTGATTACAACGTTTGAACCAAGAGCTCGCTATTGCACTATTCGTTCCGCTGCCCCCATCTGAATCGTCCGAGCCATCTACACCATCGCCGCCTACACCTAGTTCGGCAACAACCTTACCGAGCTCCCCATCCTTCATCTCATCGATTTGTGACTTAGAGAGCCAGGAATTCGAGTGCTTTGCCGAGCCCTTTGAAGAAGAAGAGAGAATGACTTCGATCAGAGCACATAATGGACATGTTGCCGGAGGAGGGGTAACTCCTTCGAATATCACTTACCCTCCTTTGGAGGCAGACAAGACCGGAGAGATTGAATTGAGGAGTGGATTCCTCCACAAGTTGAAGTCTTTTTATGGAATGCCAAGTGAAGATCCCAACAAGCACTTGCAATGGTTTAACTTTACCACGGAGTCTATGTGTCCGAGAGGGACCGATTTGCAACACTTCAAGATGAAGGCTTTTCCGTTCTCATTGGAAGATCAAGCGAAGGAGTGGTTGTTTGAGGTGCCTAGTGGTCGCATTGTTTCATGGAATTCAATGATGGATGAGTTTTTGCTCAAATATTTTCCAGCTTCACGTATAACGGGTCTGAGGAAACAAATAACAAGTGTGAAGCAAGCCGGAGATGAAACTTTCTTTGATTATTACAAGAGGTTCAAGTCCCTAGTTTCTTTGTGTCTGTCGCATGGCATTAGCGATGGACTCTTGTTGCAATATTTCTAAGAGGGATTGGGTGTTATGAAGAGAGAGTTTCTTGATTCGGCCGCGGGAGGAAGTTTCTTGGAATTGAATGACGGAGCTACAAGAAGTTTGTTGGAAGTTCGTGCATTGAACAACCAACAATATGGTATGGCACGAAGTAATGTGCCGAGGAATGAGAAAGTGCATGAGACGTCCTCAAGTTTGAAGTTAGAGGAGAAGGTTGATAAGCTTCCCGACTTGGTGAGTAGCATGATGAAGGGAAAACTTGTCATTGTGTGCGGCATTTGCACTGAGGGCCATGAGACCGAACAATGCCCTCAATTTAGATCAAGTGAGGGAGTAGAGGAGTGCAATGCTATTGGTTTCCAAGGAGGCGAAAGGTACGGGAACTTTAATCCGAGGTTCAATGATCATCCGAACTTTCGGTGGGCGAACAATGACAACGTATTTAGAGCACCAGTGCAGCCAAACCAAGAGACTGCCGCACCCTTTCAACCTAGGGCACCATTTGTGCCATGACAGCCCTACCAACCACACCAAGGGCAGCCGAGCCATGCCACCTTCCAACCTTTGCCAAACCAATCTCAAGGAGCAACAAGCAACCCCAACTATGAGGCATTGATTCAATCTCTTTCGAGTGCTACTCAAGCATTACTCGTGGGACAACAAACTCACTCGAAGGATATTGGGGAACTTAAAACCCAAATGGGACAAGTCGTGGACTTTATGGGGAAGTTTACTGAGCAAGGGAAGTTACCAGGAGGAGTAGTTAAGAATCCGAGGAATGAGCAAGCTCAAGCCATCGTTACTCGAAGTGGTAAGACCTTAGCCGAGCCACAAGTAAAGAAGAAAGGTAGCCTTGCTGTCGAGCAGTAGGAGGAAGCTGCATCGAGCCACTGCTACTGCCGGCGGAAACACCAGAGATACAAGGGGCTACTGCCGAGAAGAAAGCTGTTGTGGAGAAGCCAAGCCGATCCTTAAGCAAGAATGACATGGAGCGAGATCCCGCGACTTCAAAGAAAGAAAGTGTTCCGAGCAATCCAATGAAGGGAGGTGTGCCTAATTCATGCATACCCTTCCCTTCACGTTTTGCAAAATCCAAGAAGGAGAAATCCGACGAAGAAGTGTTGGAGGTATTTCGGAAGGTTGAAGTGAACATTCCTTTGTTGGAGTGCATTAGACAAGTGCCGGCCACGATATGCAAAATTCCTCAAGGAGCTATGCACTACACGAAGACATACAAGGGAGACACAAGTGGTAAGAATGAGTGAGACGGTGTCGGCCGTTATACAAAGAAAGCTACCACCAAAGATGAAGGATCCCGGAAGCTTCAATGTTCCATGTGTGATCGGCAACACTAAATTTGAGGATGTTATGTTGGATTTGGGAGCGTCGATTAATGTGATGCCACTCAATGTTTATGAAACATTGAACCTTGGACCTCTCAAGAAGGATAATGTCATCATACAACTAGCGGATCGTTCTAACAAGTATCCGGAAGGCTATGTGGAGGATGTGCTTGTGCAAGTTAATGAATTGATCTTTCTGGCCGATTTCTATATTATTGAGATGGAGGATTCGCCGGAGCAATGCACACAACTATTGCTTGGCCGGCCATTCATGAGGACGGCGAGGACAAAGATTGATGTTACCGCGGGCAATTTAACGATGGAATTTGATGGCGAGGTAATCAAGTTTAATGTTTTTAAAGCCATGAAGTTCCCTATTGCTAAAGAGGAGGATTGCCAATTTTTAGAAGTTATTGGGGAGGCCGAGCAAGTCATGTCGGGCACCCTTGATGCATAGCAATTAGCAATTGAGAAAGGGGCGGGATTTGACAAGAAGGGAGCTGACGTGAGCCGAAGCTCGCATGCAATAATAACCCTACAATCGTTAGTAGTATAGACATAAGTAGGGATCGTTCTAAGCCGGGGATTAAGGGTACCTGAGATATGAAATTGTTAAACAAAAACATATATACATATATACAAGGGAAAATGGCTGATTTGATCACTGAAGTATGCCCCATTCTAAACTTTGCTCACTGAAGTTTGTCCAATATCACTTTGCTCACTATCGAATTACACTTGTGTTCACTTTGATCACTCCGTCTAAATCAGCCGTTAAAATTTTACTTATGCCGTTAAAAACAATGACACGTGCCACTCATGTACAAATCTTAAGGACATTTTGGGAATTTCATTAGTTAACTTATCTCTCACAAGTTTTCCGTGGGTGGTATCATCATCGCAAACACCAACGAGCAAATACGTGTTAGGGAACCTGACATCAGAATTTCAACATATAAGCAAATTGCAAACAACCGCGGCACCGCCTCCACCCTCACCCGAGCCGAGGTCCGCGGCGGCGGCCGAAAACCCTACCCGCAGAAGAAAACGGGTCGGGCCAGGCAAGGTTCGACCCGGACTCCGCTCCGGCCCGGCGGAGGAGTCGTCTTCGTCCCCAAGCCTAGGGATTGGAGCATCAAGATTAACCGCAAGGAGAAAAGGCTGGCGATTTCGACGGCGGTGGCGAGCGCGGCGTCGGCGGAGAACACGATTGTGGTGGAGGATTTTAGCGATGAGATTGAGAAGCTGGAGAAGCCAAAGACGACGGAGTTAATTGCGGCGATGAAGAGGTGGGGTTTGGACCCGAAGGAGAAGACGACGTTTTTGATGCTTGAGGTTGCGGATAAGGTGAAGCTTTCGAGTAGGAATATTGGGACTTTGAAGATGTTGACTCCCAGGACTTTGAATTTGTTTGATATTTTGAATGCTGATAAGTTGATTCTGACGCCGGAGACGGTCGATTATTTGAATGGGAGGTATGGGGTTGATTTTGAAGGTGAGGATGAGGATGAGGATGATGCAGAGGAAGAAGAAGAAGGTAGTGAAGGTTGAGTCTTTTTTTGTCTATGTTGTTTATTATGAATGTGCATTGATGTGTGGTTTACTTGAAATTCATTTCGGTGGTTCGGTAGGACTGAAATGTGCATGTATGTGCTTGTAGGTTAAGTTATGCAACCATTATGGATGTTAATGTATGCAATTTGTTTTATATGCATTTCTGCATTTAGTTTTCAATCTGGGTCTCTAGTATGTTTGCTGCATTGTTTTAGCAGTGAGAATGTGCAAATATATATAGAGCAATGAAATCTTATGCTTGTTCTAAGAAGGTTATGCAATTCGTGCACGCAGTCTTCTACATGCTTGTTAGAATAAGCTATGTAATTCGGTTTCAGTTTTCCTCCATTGATATCAGTTTTGCAAGGCAAATATCATAACTTTACATGGTCTGTATTGAGTATTGACTATGTTTTACTGGGGAATTTCTCATTGTGCTTGTTTACGTATGGAACTCATATTAGTTCAATCATGTCAGTATGGACCTGTAGGAATGATTAGTAATAGAAAACCATGGCTGAAAGTAGTTTGCATTTATAAGAAGCTTATGCAAGCAGCTGTGACTCCTGTGTGTTACTTGTTATGTTACAAGAAAGCTGGTGCTATCTGCAAGTTTGTACATGAGCAGTTGTGTATGATGGTCTTTCGGGAGTTTTCAGTTTGTTGATCTGTTTTTCTTTTCTCAATCTGTGGTACAGGAACTCTGGAGGAGGAGACTTCTGATGCAGCAGAGTGATGGCACAGAATAAAGTGTGTAATTTCCTACTGCTTTTTAATTAACCTAGGATTCATTTCAATTTATCCCCGTAAGGGTCTGTGCATTTTGAGTAACAACCATTTCAGCTCAGATCGACTAAATTGCAGGCTGGTTTGGTAAACTGAGTGTGCATCATTTTTGGTTTGTAAAAATTTGCAAATTAGATCAATACAAGTGTATTTACTTGGACATCATCCGATGTTGTATCTTGTTATCCGGAGTCTTCAAACAGTACTGATAGGAGCACAATGTGCGACGATATTATATGTTTATGCCCTCGTTTATGCTTTGTTTAACCCTTATTTGTCTAAGATTGAGTCATAATTTAGTTTAGTGTTAATTTGGTAGAGTTTGGTGAAATATGATTAAGAATCCGAAAAATGACTAAGTTTGAGAAATCTGGAAAATAGTGTAAATTATGTCTTTTTCGCGATTTTGAGATGAGCAAAAGTATGATCTATCCTTGTCCGAATTCCATGAAATTTTGTGTGCTTAATATTCATATATTGAGGAATGCTGTGTTAAAATTTCAGATCAATCGGAGTTCGGGAAGTCACCCAAAACTTGGCTGCAAAAGGGCAGTCCGTGCATTTCAATCCAGGGGCTTCCAGGATTTTCCTGGGACTTTGACCTAACTTCGAAAAATCATTCCCGACGACTCACAAGGATTTTGATCGAACTGTTTTATGGGGAGATGTACATATGTGTCTAGTTTATCTGAGACTTGGAATCGCATCAATCGGAGCTCCACGGATGGAGATATGCCGGAATTACTGCAACAAGGTCAAATCTGCCGATTCCAGGAACCTACTGCCCCCTTTTTGTGTTTTCTGTTTTTGATGGACCAAATGGTGTACAAATGCATATGTGAAGACATTCCAAGCATATGGAAGGAAGGAGGATGACACTTGGCCATGGCATCGAAGAAAAACATGAAGAAATCAAGTCTCCTAGTCAAACTAGGAGAAGCTGCCGATTTGAGGCAGATCGGATGCAACTTCAAGCTGCCGGCATTGTGAAGCATTTTTGGTGGATCAAAGCTTATCAATTGAAGTCCAAAACCATATAAGAAGTCCATGAAGATGTGAAGCCCAAGCCTTGAAGAAAAATTCAGAAAAGAAAACCTAATTGGACAAAGAAAGGAAGGTTGCAAAACCTTATTGCACTAGGTTTTCTGAACTCCTCTTTGCTTAAGGGCTGCCGGCAGTCCCCTATTCTCTATAAATACCCCCACTTTTCCTACAGAAAAATCATCTCATCTCAAGCTAAACACAAGGCCGAAACTCTACCAAAATTCCCCAAACTTCCTAGACAAAAACCTAAACCCGAAACCACCATCCACCACCAACCAAGTTTCTGCCGAAACTTGGAAAATTCCCTGCCGAGCCACCTTAGCCGTGCAGCCTCATCCCTTCACCTACACAGCACCGGATCCACACCAAAAGAAGCTCTCAAGGTGTCTCAAAGTGTGATCCACTCCCTTCTTCGGTTTAGTACTTTTTGTTTAGTTATGTTTGATTTTGTCTATGAAACATTCATGTATGTTTGGTGTTGGTTTATATGTCTATGTGTGAACCGATTTTGGTTTTATAAATTGTATGTTAAAGACTTGTTTGAATCGATGCTTAGATTTATGTTTAGGTTTCGACAAGAACAATGATTTTGCATGCTAATTTGTAATATGTAATTTGTAAATTCATGTGTTAGATAATTAGGACAGTGGTATAGATGCATGTTTTAGGTTCGAAATTGGTTAGTATCTAAGGATTGGGCATGAAAATCGGTACTTAGTGTTGTCTTGAACATTGATCTAGGTGCTAGGTTTAATCAGCTAGAGTAATTACGAACGTTGCTATACTCAAAAGGTCGCTCTGATTTGTGTTGCTCACTTAGGGTTTAATACTTTAGATAATTGCATGTTTAAAATAAGATGATTGACAACCTTACTTGTTTTGCATGTCTCCAATTTAAACCATTGCGCACAATTGTTAAGTCTCAAAAGGATTAACATAACTTTAGGGCCTATAACCAAAAGTTCGGTCTTAAAACTTGAGAGGTCTTACAACCAAGTTGTAGTTGGAACTAATTTTGAACTTGAGCATGTTGATACTTGTTCCTTACTTTCTTGCATGTGAGTTTATATGTTAAAGAGTCTTGGTGCTAAATGTTTTGTGAAAGATGATGATCAAACTTGTAAATATTAGATCTAGGATTTTATTTTCTGTTTTTATTTGTTGCCGAACCTAGTATAGGGCAGCATTGCTGCCGTACCTCTTATTTCCCCCAATATGTGACGTTTTGTAAATATGTGAATATATGTTTGTGTCTAACAATTTCATATCTCAGGTACCCTTAATCCCCGGCCTAGAACGATCCCTACTTGCTTATACTACTAACGATCTTTTGTAGGGTTTATTATTGCATGCGAGCTTCGGTTCACATCAATTTTTGGCGCCGTTGCCGGGGATTATAAAAGCTTGTTTTATGTTATTGTTGTGTATATAATGTTGCTGGAAATTTTTGTATGAATTTGTAAAGTTGTAAATTTTAAAGTTTATTTTGGGATTTTGTAAAGTAGAAATATGCTTCGGCATGTAGAGTTTAAATTTCTAAAGTTGCATGATATATTGATGTATGTTGGTAGTCACTTAGTTTAGTTTCTAGGGAGTTGATAGTGTTGTGTATGTTTGAGTTTATTGTAGTTTCTAAAGTGTAACATGTAGGTGAAGCCACTTTTGTTGATCATAACCAAAACCCTTCATGTGAATGGTGCTATGTCGGAGGGCGTTTCTATGTAGATTGGAAAACGCGGGATATTTCCCCCCCACGCATATAAGCGTTTCTTCGGTAATAGTATTACTTCTATGAGGTTGAGGGCGGTTTTAATCAACACTTGTAGACTGCTAGGGATCCGTGTTTGTTTTACAAAGTATGGGGAAGTTATTATCATAGATATGGTTCTCAGGTTTGTTTAACTGGATCTCAAGGCCCATAGACTGATGTTCATTCTCGGTGAGTGAGTCGATAAGGGGTTCGCCCTCCGTGGTGTCCAACAACGAGTCCTGCCTGGTTCCTGTAGGGGGTTCGCCCTCCGTGATTGTAATGACCTTTGAAACGTAAAATCCGCACGACCTAGTCGACAGCTTGTGCCGAAGCATCACCTCACTTTAGACGCTAGAACATAACTTGACATATGTGGCCTATTTTCTTCGAAGATAAAACATGTTGTGTGGTTCAAACTCTTGAGGTATATCGGATTAAGCATGATACTACCGGGGGCTGTATCAGTCCATTGCACCGTTATCTCCTCTGCTCCACGTACTTCGAGAGTTAGAACAAAATTAAAAGAAATTAGACTTAGCGATTACATGCTCATGAACTTTTCGATTTTTGATCCCTTATTGCCGAATTATATTGATACTTTGCCGAAATATATATGTTGCCGTGTGTTTTGTATGATTGTGCCGATTGTGACTTTGTGTATCATTGTTTGAAATTTGTTGTGTAATCGCCAATGCCGTGGCTTGTAATGATGTATATTCTTGTCTTCTATTTCTTTACGAGGTTCTAACTTGTTTAAATGTTGCAAATTTCAGAAATAATGCATGTCCGAATCTAGTATTTGGACAAGAGATCTTCAAGGCCGTTTGCAACGTTTAGATCAAGAACTCGCTATTGCTCGTTTTGTGCCATTACCTCCATCGTCACCAACCAGTTCATCAGTATCATCATCCTTGCCGAGTTCCCCTATTGTGCCGTCAGTATCATCATCAGGACCGAGCATTTCCGTTTTTTGTATCATCATCACCTTCTTTTGTGTCATCGTCTTGTGATCTTCAGAATCCTGAATTTGAAGCTTTTGCCGAATTAGAAGAAGAAGAAGAGATCATGGCATCAATCAGATCACAGAATGGTCATGTTGCTGGAGCTGGAGTTGCTCCTTCTAATATTACTTATCCTCCCTTGGAAACTGACAAGACTGGAGAGATTGAATTGAGGAGTGGATTCCTCCATAAGCTGAAATCATTTTATGGGATGCCGAGTGAGGATCCTAACAAGCATCTACAGTGGTTTAACTTCACCACGGAGTCTATGTGTCCAAGAGGGACCGATTTGCAACACTTCAAAATGAAGGCATTTCCGTTCTCATTAGAAGATCAAGCGAAGGAGTGGTTGTTTGAGGTGCCTAGTGGTCGCATTGTTTCATGGAGTACTATGATGGATGAGTTTTTGCTCAAATACTTTCCTGCTTCACGTATCACTGATCTGAGGAAGCAAATAACTAGTGTGAAGCAAGCCGGTGATGAGACTTTCTTCGACTATTACAAGAGGTTCAAGTCCCTAGTTTCTTTGTGTCCATCGCATGGCATTAACGATAGACTCTTGCTACAATATTTCTATGAGGGATTGCGCGTCATGGAGAGAGAGTTTCTTGACTCGGCCGCGGGAGGTAGCTTTTTGGAGTTGAACGCCGGAGCGGCAAGAAGTTTGTTGGAAGTTTGTGCCTTGAACAACCAACAATTTGGCATGGCACGAGGCAATGTGCAAAGGAATGAGAAAGTACATGAGACGTCTTCGAGCTCAAAATTAGAAGATAAAGTGGACAAGCTCACTGACTTGGTGAGTAATTTGATGAAGAAGCGTGCAAGTGTTTGCGGAATTTGCACCGAGGGACATGAGACCGAACAATGCCCTCAATTTGGAGTTAATGAGGGAGTAGAGGAGTGCAATGCAATTGGTTTTCAAGGAGGCCAACGATTTGGAAATTTCAATCCAAGGTTCAATGATCATCCGAACTTTCGATGGGCAAATAATGACAACGTGCTTAGGGCACCTATGCAACCGAGAGAAGGAGGAGCGCCATTTGTACCGAGGCCACCATTTGTGCCTCGGCAGCCATACATGCCGAACCAAGGACACTTTGCTACATTGCCGAACCAGCCACAAGCAGGGCCGAGCCAAGGCCAAGGCCAAGCCGCGCCGAGCAACCCGAATTACGATGCTTTGCTTCAATCGTTGTCAAGTGCTACTCAAGCATTACTCGCGGGGCAACAAAATCATCAAAAGGACATTGGTGAGCTCAAGACTCAAATGGGGCAAGTTGTGGATTTTATGGGAAGATTTAATGAGCAAGGGAAGTTGCCAAGCAATACAATTCCCAATCCGAGGAACGAGCAAGCCAAAGTGATTCAAACTCGAAGCGGAAGAGAGTTGTTTCCTCCAACAAGTCCAAAGAAGAAGAAGCGAGTGACTTTCAAAGGTATTAATGAGGATGAGAGGGCTGCCGGACCTGTCATTGCCGGCAGCCATGATGGAGATGCCGAGCAAAGTGGTGTTGTCGAGCATGATGATGATGCCGGCAGTGTTATTGCCGAGAAGGGGAGAGCAGCCGAGCAAGGGCATAGTGCCGGCCATAGTGTGAATGACAAGGGGCTGCGTAACGAGCTTGAGTACGATCCCGCAACATCAAAGAATGAGGTATTGCCGAGCCAAGCAAGCAAGGGAGGGGTGTCATCATCAAGCGTCCCATTCCCTTCTCGTTTTGCTAGAACGAAGAAAGATAAGTCCGATGAGGAGGTGTTGGAGATTTTCCGGAAAGTGCAAGTCAACATCCCTTTGTTGGAATGCATTAAGCAAGTGCCAAAGTATGCTAAGCTTTTGAAGGAGCTTTGCACGGCGAGAAGGCATACTAGAGAGACTCGTGTGGTGACTATGAGCGAGACGGTGTCGGCCGTTATTCAAAGGAAGTTGCCACCAAAGATGAAGGATCCGGGGAGCTTCAATGTGCCTTGTGTCATAGGCAATACACGGTTTGATGATGTTAT
The DNA here is from genome assembly GCA_963682095.1 of Potentilla sterilis. Lineage (NCBI taxonomy): Eukaryota > Viridiplantae > Streptophyta > Magnoliopsida > Rosales > Rosaceae > Potentilla > Potentilla sterilis. The sequence continues at coordinate 54,221,791 of OY821754.1, forward strand.
GTTGGATTTGGGAGCATCGATCAATGTCATGCCACTCAATGTGTATCAAACGTTGAGTATAGGGCCTCTCAAGAAGGATAATGTCATTATTCAACTTGCAGATCGCTCAAGCAAATATCCGGAGGGCTATGTAGAGGATGTGTTGGTGCAAGTCAACCAATTGATTTTTCCCGCCGATTTTTATGTGGTTGAGATGGAGGATTCGCCGGTCAACAACACTCAATTGCTTTTAGGGCGACCATTTATGAGGACCGCGCGCACAAAGATAGATGTGGCCGAGGGCAACCTAACTATGGAATTTGATGGTGAGGTGATAAAGTTCAATGTGTTTGACGCCATGAAATTCCCCAATGTTGATTTAAAGGAGGGTTGTGCCATTGATGTTTTGGAGGAGGTCGAGCAAGTTATGTCGACCTCGCTCGACGCATAGCAATTAGCAATTGAGCAAGGGGTCGGATTTGACAAGAGGGGAGAACGAGTGCACGATGAAGCCGAGCCAAACCATGCCGAGCAAGGTGGTGCCGAGCCAAGCATATTTGCCGAGCCTTATACCATGATGCCGAGAGTTAGAGAGGCTGTTGCCGAGCTTGATGCCACGCCAACTTATCTGAGGAACTCGTTCTTGTCAATTCCAAGTGCCACAACAAAATTTCGACCAAGTGTGGAAGAGGCCCCAAAGTTAGAACTAAAAGAACTCCCTAGTCATTTGAAATATGTTTATCTTGGAGAATTAAGGAGACACGCTACCGGTTATTGTGTCTTCAATGCTTAGTAAGAAGCAAGAGGAGGATTTGATTTGTGTGCTTAAGAAGTACAAGACCGTCATAGGTTGGACCTTAGCGGATATCAAGGGAATAAGCCCTACTACTTGTGTTCATCGTATCTTGTTAGAAGAAGGAGCTAAGCCGACAAAGGATGCTCAACGTCGACTTCACCCTCCCATGATGAAAGTTGTAAAGGAAGAAATTATCAAGTTGCTTGATTGTGGGGTGATCTACCCAATTTCGGATAGTAAGTGGATATCTCCCGTGCAAGTAGTGCCGAAGAAGAGTGGTGTAACGGTTGTCAAGAATGATAAGAATGAGCTTGTGCCACAAAGACTTGTAACCGGTCATAGGATGTGCATCGACTATAGGAAGCTCAACGCTACAACAAGGAAGGATCACATGCCTTTGCCGTTTATGGATCAAATGCTAGAGAGGTTAGCCGGTCATTCTTACTATTGCTTTCTTGATGGATATAGTGGCTACAATCAAATCATGATACACCCGGACGATCAAGAGAAGACCACTTTTACTTGTCCTTTTGGCACGTTTGCTTATCGGCGGATGCCATTTGGACTATGCAACGCACCCGGCACTTTTCAAAGATGTATGTATGCTATCTTCTCGGATTTTATTGAAGACATTATCGAAGTGTTTATGGATGATTTTAGTGTGTATGGAGGCACCTTCAATGTATGTTTGGGAAACTTGGAGAAGATACTTGAGAGGTGTGTAGAGACAAATCTTGTGCTAAATTGGGAGAAGTGTCACTTCATGGTCACGCAAGGCATTGTTCTAGGGCACATAATTTCGGCAAGAGGCTTAGAGGTTGACAAAGCCAAGGTGGAGCTCATACAAGCATTGCCGAGCCCTAGGTGTGTGAAGGATGTGAGAAGTTTTCTTGGCCATGCGGGGTTTTATCGACGATTTATCAAAGACTTCTCTTCAATTGCCAAGCCATTGAGCAACTTGTTACAAAAGGAGGTGACGTTTGAGTGGACGGAGGCATGTGAGCAAGCCTTTTGCCGATTAAAGATGCTATTGTGTACGGCACCTATACTTGTTTCCCCTAATTGGGACGAGCCGTTTGAGTTGATGTGTGATGCTAGTGATTATGCACTTGGAGCGGTACTTGGACAATGAATTGAGAAGAAGCCATGCGCCATTTACTATGCTTCAAGGACTCTCAACGATGCACAACTCAACTACACAACAACGGAGAAGGAACTCTTAGCGGTAATCTTTGCTTTGGAAAAATTTCGATCATATCTTTTGAATTCCAAAGTTATTGTTTATAGTGATCATGCCGCTTTGAGATATCTTATGACAAAGAAGGATGCTAAGCCGAGGCTTATTCGATGGATTCTTTTGCTTCAAGAGTTCGATATTGAGATTAAGGACAAGAAAGGAGTAGAGAATGTTGTGGCCGATCATTTGAGAAGACTTGTACAAGATGTGGATCGGCTGCCCCTATGTGATACCTTTCCGGATGAGCAACTTTTTCGACTTGAAGTACATGAGCCTTGGTATGCCGACATTGCAAATTTTCTAGCCACACGCCGATTTCCCAAAGAGTTGCCGAACCACCATCAACAAAGAATAAGGAAGCAAGCTCGACACTTCTTGTGGGATGATCCGTACTTATGGAAGCAATGTGGTGATCAAGTTATTAGAAGATGTGTGCCGGAGAATGAGCATCGATCCATCCTTGCTTTTTGTCATAGCGAAGCTTGTGGTGGACATTTTGGACCAAAGAAGACGGCTTTGAAGGTACTTAATTGTGGTTTCTTTTGGCCTACGATTTTTAAAGATGCATTCATGTTTTGCAAGGCATGTGATAGATGTCAAAGAATGGGGAACATTGGAGCTAGAGACCAAATGCCGCTCACGCCTATCATTGAGGTTGAGATTTTCGATTTATGGGGTATTGACTTCATGGGACCGTTTCCTTCAAGTAAGGGCTTTCTCTACATATTGCTTGCGGTGGATTATGTGTCAAAGTGGATTGAAGCAAAGGCTACACGCACCAATGATGCCAAGGTGGTAGCCAAGTTTCTCAAGACCAATATCTTTTCACGTTTTGGAGTTCCAAGAGTCTTGATTAGCGATGGAGGATCCCATTTTTGTAACCACACCATTGAAGCCTTATTAAGGAAGTATGGAGTCACACACAAGGTTTCTACACCTTATCACCCCCAAACGAGTGGCATGGCCGAGGTGAGTAATCGAGAGATCAAGCAAATACTTGAGAAAACTGTTGGACCTTCAAGGAAGGATTGGAGTGATCGTCTCGATGATGCTTTGTGGGCTTATAGGACTCCATACAAGACACCGATTGGTATGTCCCCTTTTCGGTTAGTTTATGGCAAAGCATGTCACTTACCGGTTGAGCTAGAGCACAAGGCATGGTGGGCAATCAAGGCCTTCAACATGAACATTGATGATGCCGGTCTTCATAGAAAGCTTCAACTCAACGAACTTGAAGAAATCCGTAATGAAGCCTATGATACCGCATGGATCTACAAGGAGAAGACTCGAGCCTACCATGATAAGATGATTCGAGGGAAAAAGTTTCAAGTTGGACAAAAAGTTCTCTTATTCAATGCAAGACTAAAACTTTTTCCGGGTAAGCTTCGATCTCGTTGGTTTGGACCATTCATTGTTACTAAAGTTTTTTCTCATGGTGCCATCGAGATTCAAAGTGTGGTGTCGGGAGATACATTCAAGGTTAATGGACACCGGTTGAAGCCTTACTACGAGCCCTTTCTACACCCCACAATCGAGGAACTCAATGTGCAAGACAAGCCAATTGCCGGACAACATACAACAACCGATGCCGTTCCATCACCAACTCAAGCTGCTGCCGAGTTACCTTCATGCATTCCTGCTGCAACCGAGCCACCACCACACCAAGATGCTGCCGGACCTGCAATTGCCGGCAGCATCACCATGAGGACAGACACGGGCAAACAAGACGCATCCGGTACCACCCTGCCGGACACGCCTCATTCTGCCATGCAGCCGCCGCCGTTTACAGCCGCACCACCACCCCCTGCCGGACCTGCCATTGCCGGCAGGGTTGACACACGGCCACAAGAGGCCGGATACAAAGAGGATACGCCGGATACGCCGGCAGAAAGGCCGGATACGCCATTTGAATCCGACACGCAGAATTGGACAGATTCGGATCCAACATGCCAAAGTCTTCTCATCGAACTACTTCTTGCCGATTTGAGTTGCTTTGGAACACGATGAACATGCATAAACACAGTGAAAAGTCTAGGCTATGGACTATAAACAACACAAAGCGCTACTTGGGAGGCAACCCATGTCGATCACAGAAAAGTGAAGGAGCCATCACCGAGAGTTTGAAATTTCTTAACCCTTCTCTTTATCTTTGATTTGTGATGATATGTTGGTATATGTTAATCGATTGCATGCTTAGGAAATTCGTTGATATTGTTTTGTGCTTACATTGAGGGCAATGTAATTTTCTAAGTGTGGGGTGGGATAACGTATTCCGTTTTTGTTTTTTTTTGCTTTTTGTGTGCTTAGTTTAGAAAAGAAAAATTCAGAAAATTGTAACACAAAAATAGAGTGTTTAAAATTGTTTGTTTCGAGTCTTAGGATGCCCCTAATATGTCAATGATGTTTTTCTCCTCTTTGCATACATAGATGATGGTTGTGCATACAATTAAAATTGTAAGTTTCATGGATTTTGTGCATTGGTAGGAGCATGTAGGACTTGTTGATTACGAAGCATGCATGTTTTAGCTAATTTATTTCGATTATAACCTATGTGAGCTTTTGAGCCAAATTGCTTTCTTCTTGAGTGATAAAAAGATAAAATTCAATAGATTCGTAGGAAGCATGAAACCTCATAATTCTTTACATATTCGATGACTATGTGCCATAGCTTTTAATGAACTCTAGTATGCTAGAACTTACTCTTGTTGATTTTCGAAACGTTTATATCATAAAATACCTTGATTTTGAATGTGATTGAATAAAGATCATTTAGGTTTACCACCATTGCCAAATAAAGCATGAGCCCTATTGGAGCCCGTCGTGGGACACCTTAGTAAACCCCTTTGAGCCTATGTTGAGCCTTTTCTTTCATCACCCTTAAACACTTTCCATGAGCTTAGTATAGTGATGCCTCTACCTTGTGTGTCGGCAAAGCTTGATTTTTGAAAGCGTTTTCGCGTGTGTGATGAAGAAGAACAAGTGTGGGGTAGACTTAGCCATGAATTTATATGAAAAATGTATGCCGTGTCTTAGGAAAAGAAAAGAGAAAAAGTGTGCTCGGAATCAAAAAGAAAAATAAAAGAAAACCGAGAGCAAGGAAAGAAATAGAGTAAGGCACGGCATAGAAAAGAAAATTTTGTGCATGGCTATTGTCTAGATTATTGTTGTAATATTTTATGGGAAGAAAAGAATGAAGTATGGGTCCAACAAAATGAAATTTGACCCTTTCGGCGAGAAGACATAAGGAGATTCGAGCTTTGCTAAGGCCTTAGTGACGTTTCTAAGCCTCCTTATCCAAATATCGAATACCTCTTAGCCTAGCCCCATTACAACCCTTTTATTGATCTTTTTCATGATTCTTAAGATGGTTAAACTTGATTTGTGGAGATTATCTCAAGAGTAAGCTTATGGTTTTGGTTCATTGGTGCATATAGTTGTCATATGAGGTTTTTCCATCAAAATTCACAAAGTGCCTTCGTTTCTTTATATGCAAGTCACTCTTTGTATTTCATGATCTTTCGCTTGCATATACTTATGTGTGAATAACCATGCTTCGAGAGAAAAGAAGAGAGTATGCCTAGTGAGGTGATTTGAATTAGCTTTTACATGTTTACATGCTTACCTTTTTGCTCTTTCATGTTCTTATTGATGTTACATGTTCATGAAGCTTGGAATTTTCGTGCTTAGCATTCTCATGCATAACTTGAAAGCTATGTGTACATACGAGCCTGAGACAAATTGTTAGGGGCAATAGTTTGTTTAGAGTCGTAGTTTAATTTAGTTTGCTAAGGGACTAGCAAAGGATAAGTGTGGGGTAGTTGATAGGAGCACAATGTGCGACGATATTATATGTTTATGCCCTCGTTTATGCTTTGTTTAACCCTTATTTGTCTAAGATTGAGTCATAATTTAGTTTAGTGTTAATTTGGTAGAGTTTGGTGAAATATGATTAAGAATCCGAAAAATGACTAAGTTTGAGAAATCTGGAAAATAGTGTAAATTATGTCTTTTTCACGATTTTGAGATGAGAAAAAGTATGATCTATCCTTGTCCGAATTCCATAAAATTTTGTGTGCTTAATATTCATATGTTGAGGAATGCTGTGTTAAAATTTCAGATCAATCGGAGTTCGGGAAGTCACCCAAAACTTGGCTGCAAAAGGGCAGTCCGTGCATTTCAATCCAGGGGCTTCCAGGATTTTCCTGGGACTTTGACCTAACTTCGAAAAATCATTCCCGACGACTCACAAGGATTTTGATCGAACTGTTTTATGGGGAGATGGCCATATGTGTCTAGTTTATCTGAGACTTGGAATCGCATCAATCGGAGCTCCACGGATGGAGATATGCCGGAATTACTGCAACAAGGTCAAATCTGCCGATTCCAGGAACCTACTGCCCCCTTTTTGTGTTTTCTGTTTTTGATGGACCAAATGGTGTACAAATGCATATGTGAAGACATTCCAAGCATATGGAAGGAAGGAGGATGACACTTGGCCATGGCATCGAAGAAAAACATGAAGAAATCAAGTCTCCTAGTCAAACTAGAAGAAGCTGCCGATTTGAGGCAGATCGGATGCAACTTCAAGCTGCCGGCATTGTGAAGCATTTTTGGTGGATCAAAGCTTATCAATTGAAGTCCAAAACCATATAAGAAGTCCATGAAGATGTGAAGCCCAAGCCTTGAAGAAAAATTCAGAAAAGAAAACCTAATTGGACAAAGAAAGGAAGGTTGCAAAACCTTATTGCACTAGGTTTTTGATGGAGGTGTTATCCAAGCACAAAATACCTGCAAAACAACTTCATACACATAATACCCTTCTTTTGTCAATTGTAGTTAGGACAAGTAGGGATCGTTCTATCCGGGGAAATCAAGGGTTTTCAATCACACAAAGTGTTGCACTTAAGGGGGGTTGTCGAATTTTATAACTAATTTACCTACTGAATTTTACGAATTTAAATCCTAAATTATTATATACAATTGATCAACATCTTTCACACAATCACCAAACACAAATCTCATTATACATGCAATAAAATTAAAACAAGTAATAGGGGCAGCAGCAAATATCGGATTCAAGATCAATTAAGTTCCAATTAAATTAGAGCCAACGCGGTTATTCTAATTATTCAAGACATCACAAGTATTTAGAATCCAACATGCGTGTAATCCTAAACATGGTACTAATCGGTTTAATAACACAATGCGTAGAAATTAAACACAAATAGCACATAAGCACAATATGTCGAATTGGAACATGTTAGCAAGTATGGCGTCACTCATCTCACATCGACATGTAAATTTCCAGAATTACTCTAGCCCTTAGATAAATACATATTAAAACATAACATACGTATGAATCAACATATATTAAATCGGCAAGTGAATTCAATACCTAGATAACACTCATGGCCTTTCGAATGCATTTAGACATCTCCTTCGGTTGCGCACGAATTAAGGAAATAAACCTAATTAAATCAAGAAAGCATTCAAAATCCTACTGCCCATCATACATATTTAATCAAATCACATGCATAAATCGGTAATCAAACATGAAATAACCAAACAATTATTACAAAGATTCGGAAATCCCATATATAATTAACAATACCGAAAATAAAACCAAGAATCCAAACATATTTCATAGACAAAATAATGTTTAAATACAAAGAAATCAAAGCCATTGAAATATTACAATCTTAATGACAACCTTGTTGAAGGAATCGGCAATAGGATTGGTGATGATGATTGGAAAGGTTTTGTGGAAAGGTGGTGGAGATGATTCGGCCTTGTTCTTGGTAAGATTTATGGAGATATTTTGGCAGAGGTTCGGCAAATTTATGTGAGGAAGAGAAGATGATTATTCTGAACTTATATTGTGGTATTTATAGAGGCAAGGGAGGCAGCTAGGGTTTACAAAACCTAGTTTTTCTCAAACTTATCCTGCTGGCAGATTTGACCTTCGAGTGAAGATTATGGAATATCTTTCTCTAGAAAATAGATATTGAGGTGATTCCAGTTGGGTTGGAAACTAGACTCCCGTAGCTTTCTATCCATATAAGGCTCGAATTATGATTCATTGTGAGCTGTCCGGGAGAGTCCGTGGAAGTTGGATGACGTGCACAGGAATTCTGCCGAATTTGATCAGGATTGTTGCGATTTTCTTCCTCTATTTTCTGCCGAAAATTCCCAAGATAATGGCTGAATAATTGAACAATATCTCTTTAGGTTTTCCATGAATTAATTCAGCCAAAAATCTTGTACAAAGGATGGAATTCAGTCCACATTCGTAAGCCAAATCCATGTAGAACTCGGTTTAGGTTTTCTTCTTTCGGCAGACTTGACCTTTGTGCATTCAAACCGGCATAACTTTTTGCTCAGGAAAGATTTTGCTGCGATTTCAAGTCCCAGAGAAACTAGACTCGTAGAGCTTTCCAACGGCGTATGGGTCGTTCTCTGGTTCCAAGCGATGTCTCCCACAGAAATTCCGGAAGTCAGGACACAGTCCCAGGAAAATCCTGGTAGTCCCTGGATTGGTTTGCTCAAACTACCAAGTTGCAGCCTTCATTTGGGTGACTTCCCGAACTCGGATTGATCTGAAATTTTGACACAATACACTTTAGCTTGCCAATTATATGTATACCAAATTTCATCAAATTTGGAAAAGGATAGATCAGTTTAGCACAGGCCTCAATATCACGAAAACAACATATTTTGCACTTTTTGCTCAGATTTCTTTACTTAGTCATTTTTCTGACAATTAAGCACATTTTCACCAAAACTCTACCATAGGGACACTAAACTAAAATATGACTCTATCTTACAAAAATAAGGGTTAAACATTGGATAAATGGGGGTAAAAACATATTAAGAACGACGCACATTGTGCTCCTATCAACTACCCCACATTTAGCTTTTGCTAGTCCCTTAGCAAAACAAAAACAAAAAGACTCAACTACTGTCCCTAAATGATTGTCTCAGGATCTTTAAAACACATAGCTTTCAAGTTAAGCATTTCAATGTAAACACATAAATCCCGAGCGTCATAGACATGTATCAAAGCATGAACAAGTAAGAAACGAAAATCACAAGCAATGACATATTATGTTGATTTCATCCTCCTCACTAGGCATACTCTCTTCTTTTCACTCATGATATGGCAATTCACTCATAGTATATGCAAGAGAACAGATTGTAAGGCAACAAATAACTCGCATATTTCATCAAATAAAAGCACTTTGTGAATCAATTTTCTGGAAAAACTTCATGTAACAACTCTGTGCACCAATGAACCAAAGCCATAAGCTCCACTCTTGACAAAAATCTCCACAAATCAAAGTTCACCCATTTTAGGAATCATGAAAAGATCAACATAAAGGTGATAATGGGGATTGGCATAAGGCATTCACATTTAGGATAATGGTGATAAAATGTCACCAAGACTTAGCAAAATTCAATAAATCCTTATGTCTTCACTTCAAAGGGCCAAATTTCATCATGTTGGGCCCAAACTTCATTCTTTTCTTCCCAAACATAGTGAAATCGAACAAAGGTCATGTATACAATGATAGACCTTCAATTTTCAAACAAACTCCAATTTCACAATCAACTTAGCAAAAATCACATCGAAACCGTGCCTTCCTCTTTCTTTTGTTTCAGACTAATCTTTTTCTCTTTTTATTTTTCTGTCCGAATTGTTTTTCTTTTCTTTTCTTTTAGGCACGGCATTTAATCAATTTATTCAACATTGCTAAGTTCACCCCACACTTGTTTCACAACATCACTTCAAATAACAAATTCCCATTAAATTTTACCAAGTCTTGACAACAATGGTAAGGTTAAACTGTTCTAAGCTCAAGGAAAGTGTATCATGGTGATGAAATAAATGATTTAATGTCGGCTCAAAGGGGTTAAAACTAAGGAGTCCCACGACGGGCACAAATTAGGCATAAGCTTTGTTTGGCATTGGTGGTAATCCTAACATGATCTTTTCAATCCTTTTCAAAATCAAGGCATTTCATGAATAATAGTTTCAAAAATTGTCAAGAACAAGTTCTAGCATTCTAGAGTTCATTAAAATCTATGGCACATAGTCATTGAATAATCAAAGAATAATGAAGTTTTGAAAAATTCTGCCCATTTTTATCACTCAAGAAGAAAGTATATGGCATCAAAACTCACATAGGTTATTATGGAACAAAATCAACACAACATACATGCTTATTACACAAATAAGTCCAAGTCTCAAATGTTCATACTAATCACAAAGTCCATGAAACTCACAATTATTTTCAAGATTATGCAAAACCATCATCTATGCATTCAAAGATAAATTCATCATAGACTATTTAGGGGCACCTAAGACTCAAAAATAAAAACAAAAGCAACGAAAATTTTTAATTTTTCTGATTTTTCTGATTTTTTATTTTCTTTTCTTTTATGACTCTAAACAAAAAACTTAAAACAAAAACAAACATGTGAAACATGTATATATCCCTACCCCACACTTAGAAAATTACATTGTCCTCAATGTAAACCAGAAATTATGTTGTAATTTCTAAGCATATGATAAATTCAACAAGTTCCACATTTATACAATTCAACCAAAAAGAGTTTAGGGATTTAGAAAATTCAAACTCTCGTAGACGGCTCCTTCACAATTTTGGTTGAAATGGGTTGCCTCCCATACAGCGCTTAATTGTTTATAGTCATTTTGCCTAGACTCTTCACTTCTTAATCAAGTTGTGGGCGACGCCTTTTTGGAGTGCGCACCTCCAAATTCGTGCCTCCTTACAATGGTTATCATAACTCAATGCATGATTACTCCACTCTTCAACTGCATCGCATCAAGATAAAGAAATTTAGAAGAGTGGAGATGAGAATTCAAAGAATAAGTTAGTAGTGAGTTAGTGAATTAGCTAAAGTTAGAAGTCAGTGTATAAATATACAATAATTAGCTAAGTAGAATTTAATTGCAAATTATGAACAAAAGTTGAGAGTGGTGGAACTCGTTTCTTGCAACACTTGTCGTCCTTCCCAAGTCAATGAGAGCTCCAATCAACTGTTTACAATGTAATTCTTCACCTCTTCCTTATGATCTGCAACTAACAATTAAACTCTACAAGAATCATTAGAATCAATATGTATAGGTTAGAAAGAATGAGTTAAAATAAGTTAGAGTATAGGTTAGAAATAAGTTAGAAGTAATATGTATAAGTTAAAAAAAAATAATAATAATAAAAAAATAAAAAATAAAAAATTACTGTTCACGACACTATTACGATTTCACTGTTCACCGTTACTATTTACGATCACTGTTCACAGAATTTACAAGGCACACGAAATTTACAAGAGATCATACAATGGCACACGAAATTTACAAGGCAAAACACACAAACAAAATTCTCAAAACTTCACACAAATCGTCATTCACACAAAGCATCGAAAATTTCACAAGTGTGGAAAAAAAAAATAAAAAAAAAATAAAAAAAATTCAAACACCGATTTCAACATGTACAAAACACATGGCATCACAACCTAGCTTCTTTCTAGTTGATTTTATTCAAAAACCCTAATTCTCAAGGTACGTGGAGCAGAGGAGATAACAGTGCAATTGACTGATACAGCCCAAGGTAGTATCATGCTTATTCCGATATACCTCGAAAATTAAAGACGAATTTTATCTTTTGAAGAAAAATAGATTCACATATGCTCAAGTTATTTTCTAGCGTCTAAAGTGAGGTGATGCTTCGGCACAAGCAGTTGTCTAGGTCGAGCATACTTTACTTTTCTAAGGCGGTGTCGTTAAGATTCACGGAGAGTAAACTCTCTTTAGGAATAAGGCAGGTCTCAAAGTTTTTAACCACGGAGGACAAGTCCCCTATCGACTCACTCACAGAGAATGAACATCAGTCTGTGGGTCTTGAGAACCAGTTTTACAAACCTCGAACCAATCAATGAAAAATAACTTGCCATATACTTTGTAAAATAAACTCGGGTCCTAGCGGTCTACAAGTGTTGATTAAAACCGCCCTCAACCTCATAGAAGTAATACTATTGTCGAAATGTCGCTTGTATGCGTGGGGGGGAAGTATCCCGCGTTTCCCAATCTACATAAAAACGGATTCAACAAAGCACCATTCATATGAAGGGTTTTGGTTATGATTAACAAAAGAGGCTTCACCTACATGTTACACTTTAGAAACTACAATAAACTCAAAGCATATACAAAAACTATCAACTTCCTAGAATTTATCTAAGTGTAACAACATTCACAAATATCCATCACATAATCGGCAATTAATCAAAATAAAAACCAAAAACCAACAACCAAAAATCGGATAGGTCCTATTTACTATTACACTTCCGAAAATCCTATTAATACATATCTCAAAATCTATTGAAAAATTAAAATAACCTGCAATATACATAATTACAAACAACACTTTATGAATCAAAATATTATAATTTCCCCGGCAACGGCGCCAAAAACTGATGGAGGTGTTATCCAAGCACAAAATACCTGCAAAACAACTTCATACACATAATACCCTTCTTTTGTCAATTGTAGTTAGGACAAGTAGGGATCGTTCTATCCGGGGAAATCAAGGGTTTTCAATCACACAAAGTGTTGCACTTAAGGGGGGTTGTCGAATTTTATAACTAATTTACCTACTGAATTTTACGAATTTAAATCCTAAATTATTATATACAATTGATCAACATCTTCCACACAATCACCAAACACAAATCTCATTATACATGCAACAAAATTAAAACAAGTAATAGGGGCAGCAGCAAATATCGGATTCAAGATCAATTAAGTTCCAATTTAATTAGAGCCAACGCGGTTATTCTAATTATTCAAGACATCACAAGTATTTAGAATCCAACATGCGTGTAATCCTAAACATGGTACTAATCGGTTTAATAACACAATGCGTAGAAATTAAACACAAATAGCACATAAGCACAATATGTCGAATTGGAACATGTTAGCAAGTATGGCGTCACTCATCTCACATCGACATGTAAATTTCCAGAATTACTCTAGCCCTTAGATAAATACATATTAAAACATAACATGCGTATGAATCAACATATATTAAATCGGCAAGTGAATTCAATACCTAGATAACACTCATGGCCTTTCGAATGCATCTAGACATCTCCTTCGGTTGCGCACGAATTAAGGAAATAAACCTAATTAAATCAAGAAAGCATTCAAAATCCTACTGCCCATCATACATATTTAATCAAATCACATGCATAAATCGGTAATCAAACATGAAATAACCAAACAATTATTACAAAGATTCGGAAATCCCATATATAATTAACAATACCGAAAATAAAACCAAGAATCCAAACATATTTCATAGACCAAATAATGTTTAAATACAAAGAAATCAAAGCCATTGAAATATTACAATCTTAATGACAACCTTGTTGAAGGAATCGGCAATAGGATTGGTGATGATGATTGGAAAGGTTTTGTGGAAAGGTGGTGGAGATGATTCGGCCTTGTTCTTGGTAAGATTTATGAAGATATTTTGGCAGAGGTTCGGCAAATTTATGTGAGGAAGAGAAGATGATTATTCTGAAATTATATTGTAGTATTTATAGAGGCAAGGGAGGCAGCTAGGGTTTACAAAACCTAGTTTTTCTCAAACTTATCCTGCTGGCACATTTGACCTTCGAGTGAAGATTATGGAATATCTTTCTCTAGAAAATAGATATTGAGGTGATTCTAGTTGGGTTGGAAACTAGACTCCCGTAGCTTTCTATCCATATAAGTCTCGAATTATGATTCATTGTGAGCTGTCCGGGAGAGTCCGTGGAAGTTGGATGACGTGCATAGGAATTCTGCCGAATTTGATCAGGATTGTTGCGATTTTCTTCCTCTATTTTCTGCCGAAAATTCCCAAGATAATGGCTGAATAATTGAACAATATCTCTTTAGGTTTTCCATGAATTAATTCAGCCAAAAATCTTGCACAAAGGATGGAATTCAGTCCACATTCGTAAGCCAAATCCATGTAGAACTCGGTTTAGGTTTTCTTCTTTCGGCAGACTTGACCTTCGTGCATTCAAACCGGCATAACTTTTTGCTCAGGAAAGATTTTGCTGCGATTTCAAGTCTCAGAGAAACTAGACTCGTAGAGCTTTCCAACGACGTATGGGTCGTTCTCTGGTTCCAAGCGATGTGTCCCACAGAAATTCCGGAAGTCAGGACACAGTCCCAGGAAAATCCTGGTAGTCCCTGGATTGGTTTGCTCAAACTGCCAAGTTGCAGCCTTTATTTGGGTGACTTTCCGAACTCCGATTGATCTGAAATTTTGACACAATACACTTTAGCTTGCCAATTATATGCATACCAAATTACATCAAATTTGGAAAAGGATAGATCAGTTTAGCACAGGCCTCAATATCACGAAAACAACATATTTTGCACTTTTTGCTCAGATTTCTTTACTTAGTCATTTTTCTGACAATTATGCACATTTTCTCCAAAACTCTACCAAAGGGACACTAAACTAAAATATGACTCTATCTTACAAAAATAAGGGTTAAACATTGGATAAATGGGGGTAAAAACATATTAAGAACGACGCACATTGTGCTCCTATCATTTTTCTGAACTCCTCTTTGCTTAAGGGCTGCCGGCAGTCCCCTATTCTCTATAAATACCCCCACTTTTCCTACAGAAAAATCATTTCATCTCAAGCTAAACACAAGGCCGAAACTCTACCAAAATTCCCCAAACTTCCTAGACAAAAACCTAAACCCGAAACCACCATCCACCACCAACCAAGTTTCTGCCGAAACTTGGAAAATTCCCTGCCGAGCCACCTTAGCCGTGCAGCCTCATCCCTTCACCTACACAGCACCGAATCCACACCAAAAGAAGCTCTCAAGGTGTCTCAAAGTGTGATCCACTCCCTTCTTCGGTTTAGTACTTTTTGTTTAGTTATGTTTGATTTTGTCTATGAAACATTCATGTATGTTTGGTGTTGGTTTATATGTCTATGTGTGAACCGATTTTGGTTTTATAAATTGTATGTTAAAGACTTGTTTGAATCGATGCTTAGATTTATGTTTAGGTTTCGACAAGAACAATGATTTTGCATGCTAATTTGTAATATGTAATTTGTAAATTCATGTGTTAGATAATTAGGACAGTGGTATAGATGCATGTTTTAGGTTCGAAATTGGTTAGTATCTAAGGATTGGGCATGAAAATCGGTACTTAGTGTTGTCTTGAACATTGATCTAGGTGCTAGGTTTAATCAGCTAGAGTAATTACGAACGTTGCCATACTCAAAAGGTCGCTCTGATTTGTGTTGCTCACTTAGGGTTTAATACTTTAGATACTTGCATGTTTAAAATAAGATGATTGACAACCTTACTTGTTTTGCATGTCTCCAATTTAGACCATTGCGCACAATTGTTAAGTCTCAAAAGAATTAACATAACTTTAGGGCCTATAACCAAAAGTTCGGTCTTAAAACTTGAGAGGTCTTACAACCAAGTTGTAGTTGGAACTAATTTTGAACTTGAGTATGTTGATACTTGTTCCTTACTTTCTTGCATGTGAGTTTATATGTTAAAGAGTCTTGGTGCTAAATGTTTTGTGAAAGATGATGATCAAACTTGTAAATATTAGATCTAGGATTTTATTTTCTGTTTTTATTTGTTGCCGAACCTAGTATAGGGCAGCATTGCTGCCGTACCTCTTATTTCCCCCAATATGTGACGTTTTGTAAATATGTGAATATATGTTTGTGTCTAACAATTTCATATCTCAGGTACCCTTAATCCCCGGCCTAGAACGATCCCTACTTGCTTATACTACTAACGATCTTTTGTAGGGTTTATTATTGCATGCGAGCTTCGGTTCACATCAAGTACCAGTAACAAGTCAATACCCCACAAGGTATAGAGAATATCACATAGAAGCAGAAAATCTTAAACTAACAAATTAACCAAACCTTAAACCTCACACCCATTTTCTCTTTTTCACTCTACACTCTGCTGTAGTCCTGATATAATATCTAGAACGAATATCTTACATGTTCTCAGCCCTCTGAACCATCCCCTTACACATTCACATACTCAAAGATATACAAGCTTTTACAACTCACACAAATCCAATAAGCCAATTCCACGCATTTATGCACAGTGCTAAAAAAATATTAATCAACACACATCTTCAATCAATAAGAATGAGATAGTCATAAAACCAATGAAGAATCAAGCAAAATTCAACGCATAAGCAGAGGATAAGAGCAAAACAACAGATACCCAGAACACAAAAAAGCTGCAAACTTTGATAGAAAACAAAGTAAACCAACCCAAAAAAGAGCTACCCAGATTCCACAATGAAGCAATACATAAGAAATGAAGAATAAAGACGCACGATAATTTGGCTTACTCAAGAGAGCGAGCGTGGCCGAAGTGGAAGAGATCGTAGATCCCATCGGCGTAGACACGGACCAGCCGATTCTCATCGGGATCGGAATTCCCAGTAGTTCTGGTGGTTTGAGAAGTCTCTTTGGGCTCAGCAGCAACCTCTGCCATTTAAATCCAAATAAATTAAGAAGCTGAGTGGTGTGTTGGGCTTCTTCACCACTTAAGAAGCTGCTTTGCTTCTGCTTCTTCTTCTTCTTCTTCTTCTTCTCTGAAGCTTTCGTTCTCTGTTTTCTTACATTCGTATTTGTATTTCCTTCCGCCCTGGTAAACTGTACAGCCTCCTTCCTTTCTCATGGACTTGGTGCTGAAATTAGTGTGAGCACCAGCACCGTTCCAGTCACCCGGAATTGGTTTCGGATCAAATGAAACCACCACCCCAGCTATCTGGGCCAAAATACCCCCACGCAGTAAAAGATGGCGCCAAATATTATGTGACTAAAATACCCCTACTGCTAACGATCGTTTACAAAGTTTTTTGAATTTTAACGGCTGATTTAGACGGAGTGATCAAAGTGAACACAAGTGTAATTCGATAGTGAGCAAAGTGATATTGGACAAACTTCAGTGAGCAAAGTTTAGAATGGGGCATACTTCAGTGATCAAATCAGCCATTTTCCCTATATACAAAGACGTCACAAATATGGGGGAATAAAATAGAAGGGATCGGCAGCCTTAGAGCTGCCCTACACTAGGCACGAAATAACTTGCTGAAAATAAATCCTAAGTCTAATATTTACAAGTTTTGGTCGACATTCTTCCACAAATCACTAACACAAAAGCAATCAAAATACTTAGCAAATTGACAAAACAAGACACACGGCAAAGTTACACAATATCCTAGGTCTGACTTAGTTCCAACCTATTTAGCTCCTTATCGGTTTACTAATCAATTAAGACTCTCAAGTACTTCAAGATTAACTTATCGTCTAACCCTAAAGTTATACTAAACACATTTGAGAACACTTATCGTCGAAATCAAACATGCAAAGTAATTAGGCACAAGGTCTTTTTAGTCGGAAACATATCAATCAAGCAAGGCGTCACCACTTCTTGTTAACATGCATAGTCGTTTAAACCACTCTAGTCGTAATTATGTTGACAGATACAAGACCAATACTCAAAACACACCGCGAATATGCTAAGTACCAATCTTTGAGGCACACGGATTTAAAGACTAAACCAAGAACAAACTACTAGAATCAAAGTGAACATGCTTGCCGAATCCTATTCTATCTCTTTACATCATATTTTCCTTACTTTTTAACATGCAATTCATATCCTTACATCCAAACTCCAACTAAAGATAAAGAAAACAAATTGAACATGCAAATCATAAAACCAAATTTCAATCCAATTCATACATAGACATAAAAATTGAAACCAAGAATTCATGCTAACTTCATAGACAAAGTTTAACATAACTACAACAAAAATTACATAACCAAGAGTAAGGAGTGGATCACACATTAGAAACCTTGGAGACTTCGTCTTGTATGGATCCGGTGGATGGTGGTGTTGGATGAAGGCTGCTGCTCGGCAGTTGGAGGTGTCGGCAGCAAGGTACCAAGGTTTCGACAGAAACTTTGGGTGTGGTGGAGGTGGTTTTGGCTAGGGTTTTTGTGTAGGATTCTTGGGGAAATTTAGGTAGAGCTTTGGCTAGATTTTTGCTTTGGAATGTGACAAGTTTTTCTGTGTAAAAATTGGCTATATATAGGGAAAAACTAGGGTATTGCCGGCAGCCCTTGATGCACAAGGAAAAAGAAAACCAAGTGGGATAGGGATTTGAAACCTTCCTTTCATAGTTCAATTAGGTTTTCTTTTTCTAAATTTTTCTTCAGGTCTTGGGCTTCACATCTTCATGGACTTCTTGAATAATCATTGGACTTCATTGCATAAGTTTTGATCCACCGAAAATGCTCCAATTGCCGGCAGCACAACATTGCACACAATCTGCCTTATTCGGCAGCTTCTCCTAGTTTGACTAGGAGAACTTCTTTCTTCATATTTTTCTTCAATACTGTTTCTGCCTAAACCCGGGGGTCTAGTAGATACAGGACAATAAAGATAGAATATGAACACAAGGGTTTATAGTAGTTCACCGTGCCATCGGAGGGCACGGCTACGTCCACTTGGAATTCACTATAGCCGGCTAATAAGCCATCGGTGGTACAAGGGTGGAATGCCTTGGAACTAAGATCCTTAATACTAAGGGGGAAGCCTCCTATTTATAGAGAAGGAAGGCTCCCACCTCTACCATGTTTCCAATGTGGGATGCTCACTACACTATTACACAATTCCCTACTCACGAAGCTACTTCAGGCGTCCGGTGGTACCGCTTCCGAGTACGGCACCGGTGATGTGGAACAATGGAGATGTAGCCGAGGTTGCGGTCTACTCGCTAGATGCCGGAAGTAGGACCCCCGATGCCGGTTGCACGGTCCACGAGGTCGCCGGATGTGCTTGGCGGTGTACTATATGTACTGTCAACAAGTCCCCAAAGTTCCCGAGTAAGAGTGCAATCTTACTTGGGGAGTTAATCATGTGCCGCCAAGCGTAGGTGGTGACCGAGTTACCCCTACTACCACCAGTCCCCCAGTCCCTAAGTGAGATTGGACTCTTCTCGAGGTGTGCGAATGTCGAGTCCCCCAAGCTCGGGCTGGAGATGTGACTTGGCCGGGAGAGATGAGGTGGTGAGTTGGCAGGGGGGAATCCGGGTTTGACCGGTTCCGACGTGCTGAAGCCTGATCGGGCAGTGCTGGCGGAGCCGCTGCTGAATAGGACTGGTATGGCTGAGCGAGACGATTCCGTCCGGGCGAGTCGCCGCCGGACGGATCGGAGAGCACGGCGATCCTGTCCGGGCGCTTCGGCACCGGACGGATCGGAGAGCTGGCGATCAGGTCCGGGAGCTTCGCCACCGGACGGATCGGAGAGCTGGCGATCAGGTACGGGAGCTTCGCCACCGGACGGATCGGAGAGCTGGCGATCAGGTCCGGGCGCCTCGGCACCGGACGGATCGGAGAGCTGGCGATCAGGTCCGGGCGCTTCGGCACCGGACGGATCGGAGAGCTGGCGATCAGGTCCGGGCGCTTCGGCACCGGACGGATCGGAGAGCTGGCGATCAGGTCCGGGCGCTTCGCCACCGGACGGATCGGAGAGCTGGCGAGCCCGTCCGGGCGCTTCGGCACCGGACGGATCAGAGAGCTGGCGATCAGGTCCGGGCGCTACGCCACCGGACGGATCGGCGAGCTGGCGATACGGTCCGGGCGTCAAGCCACCGGACGGATCGGAGAGCTGGCGATACCGTCCGGGCGCTAAGCCGTCGGACGGATCGGTGTGCTCGGCGATCCCGTCCGGGCGCTAGGCCGTCGGACGGATCGGTGCCTCGGCGATTCGGTCCCGGCGCTGAGCCGTCGGACGGATCGGTGAGCTGGCGATACCGTCCGGGCGTCAAGCCACCGGACGGATCGGAGAGCTGGCGATACCGTCCGGGCGCTAAGCCGTCGGACGGATCGGTGAGCTGGCGATCCCGTCCGGGCGTCAAGCCGTCGGACGGATCGGTGAGCTGGCGATTCCGTCCGGGCGCTGAGCCGTCGGACGGATCGGTGAGCTGGCGATACCGTCCGGGCGTCAAGCCACCGGACGGATCGGAGAGCTGGCGATACCGTCCGGGCGTCAAGCCACCGGACGGATCGGAGAGCTGGCGATACCGTCCGGGCGTCAAGCCACCGGACGGATCGGAGAGCTGGCGATACCGTCCGGGCGCTAAGCCGTCGGACGGATCGGTGTGCTCGGCGATACCATCCGGGCGTCAAGCCACCGGACGGATCTGAGAGCTGGCGATACCGTCCGACGCTAAGCCGTCGGACGGATCGGTGAGCTGGCGATTCCGTCCGGGCGCTGAGCCGTCGGACGGATCGGTGAGCTGGCGATACCGTCCGGGCGTCAAGCCACCGGACGGATCGGAGAGCTGGCGATACCGTCCGGGCGCTAAGCCGTCGGACGGATCGGTGTGCTCGGCGATACCGTCCGGGCGTCAAGCCACCGGACGGATCGGAGAGCTGGCGATCAGGTCCGGCCGCTTCGCCATCGGACGGATCGGAGAGCTGGCGATCAAGTCCAGGCGCCTCGGCACCGGACGGATCGGAGAGCTGGCGATCAGGTCCGGGCGCTTCGGCACCGGACGGATCGGGGAGCTGGCGATACCGTCCGGGCGCTAAGCCGTCGGACGGATCGGTGTGCTCGGCGATCCCGTCCGGGCGCTAGGCCGTCGGACGGATCGGTGCCTCGGCGATTCGGTCCGGGCGCTGAGCCGTCGGACGGATCGGTGAGCTGGCCATACTGTCCGGGCGTCAAGCCACCGGACGGATCGGAGAGCTGGCGATACCGTCCGGGCGCTAAGCCGTCGGACGGATCGGTGAGCTGGCGACTCCGTCCGGACGCTAAGCCGTCGGACGGGTCGGAGAGCTGGCGACTCCGTCCGGGCGCTAAGCCGTCGGACGGATCGGTGAGCTGGCGATTCCGTCCGGGCGCTGAGCCGTCGGACGGATCGGTGTGCTCGGCGATTCCGTCCGGGCGCTGAGCCGTCGGACGGATCGGTGTGCTCGGCGATTCCGTCCGGGCGCTGAGCCGTCGGACAGATCGGTGAGCTGGCGACTCCGTCCGGGCGCTAAGCCGTCGGACGGGTCGGAGAGCTGGCGACTCCGTCCGGGCGCTAAGCCGTCGGACGGATCGGTGAGCTGGCGATTCCGTCCGGGCGCTGAGCCGTCGGACGGATCGGTGTGCTCGGCGATTCCGTCCGGGCGCTGAGCCGTCGGACGGATCGGTGAGCTGGTTGAATATTACCTAACCGGTGGGCGGATCTCGAGCGGGTGTTCTGCCATATCGGGACGAGTCCCCAGTGAAATGCAGCGAAGAGCAAGGCGATTCCGTCCGGGCGTTCTACCATATCGGACGGATCTACCGTAAATTGATGCATTGGAATGCGTGCACCGTAGTGCGATGCATTGTAATGTGATGCATAATGATGGCAATACACTAGCCTGCGGGGAGGCCTGTTGGTGCGTGGAATAAGCCAACAGGTACCCCGGAGAGTGTTGCGGCTATGTTGAAGCGCCGGTTTCAACACTTGCTAGTTCTTCTCAGCTTTTGTTGGATAAGCGTTGAGGTAAATGTGCAGGTTTGTTAGCCTGCGGGGAGACTTGTTCTGTGTTAGAGAAACAATCTGCCCGGTGGGGTGGCGTTGAGATAACGAGTCTCGCCAAGTATCCCCAAATGTATCGCAGTTCAGTGCGATGCAGGGTTTTTATCCTGCTGGACAAGAGTACATGTGTTAGATGTAAACTCGCCCGGATTTATAAAGCCCATGCTTTTGCCATGGAGCCGGTTGAATGTTACCTAACCGGCGAGAGCCATGGAGCCGGTGGAGCCGGTGGAGATGGCGTTATCGTAACACGATGCATACTAATACGCGCATTGAGATGCAATGTATTGGAATGCGTGCACCGTAGTGCGATGCATTGTAATGCGATGCATACCGATGCATAATGATGGCGATGCATACCGATGCGATGCACTCTGATATGATCGTGCAATGCTGAAATGATCAACCGATGCATAATGATATGCGCAGCACTGATAAGCGCATAATGACATGCGTGCAATGGTGCATACTGATATGCGATGCCTTGCAATGCTGAGATGATCAATCGATGCATAATGATATGCGCAGCACTGATAAGCGCATAATGACATGCGTGCAATGATGCATACTGATATGCAATGCATTGCAATGCTGAGATGATCAATCGATGCATAATGATATGCGCAGCACTGATATCACATGTCTAGCTATCAATATTTCCCAACAGTTTATGCACAGGTGAAGCACGCGTTGAGTAATAATAATAGATAAGTTTAGAATACTTAGCTTTGGAGAAAGCCGCCGGGTGTTGGAATAGCATGCGAGAATGGTTCCCGAGTTGCCCGGTGAATGCCAGCTGCTGCTGGAGACTGACCAGTTGCTGAACCCTGATGCCGGCCCAAGATGCTGAACAGGACTGGCGAACGGGACTGCTGCAATGGAACCCGGCCCGGCCCGTTTTGCATGGGGTGATGATGTTGACCGGCCATGCAGCTTTGAATTTATGTTTTCCCGCCAATTTCTTTCTTCTCTACTTTCTGGCTTCTTGCTTCTCGGCCTGCTTCTCTCGGGTTTCTCTCTCGTCCGGGTGGCTCGTCGGATTTCTCGGTGGAGAGGACTACGCACCGGAGAAGAGGAGGCGGCTGCACCGGAGAAGAGGGCGACCTGCGCCGTCGACCGGAGGCGGAGATCGTGCCTTGCCCGGAGAGGAGAGTCGGGCCTGCTGAACCGGAGAGGGCAGCCTGAGGCTGAATGACCGGGAGTGGAATGGCTCACCGGGAAGCGACTTCGGAACCCGGACGTGGCAGAGGAAAACGCTGCAGAGCCGAACCGTCGCCGACGTTCCCGGACGATGAGCTGCGGTGCCCAAAGAGGATTTTGGGTGTCCAGAGAAGACTTTGCACAGACCAACCTGCTGCTGTAGCCAACCCATGCGTTTGATCAGTTGCTGCAGAGCCGAACCGTACCCGGCCCAACCGTTGACCGGTCCTGGCAGCCTTGAATCTGCCCTTCGCGCCCTTTTTTCTTCTGCTCTGTTTCTGTCTTCTTCTTCTGGTTTCTTTCTCGGCCGGCGCCGCTCGACCGGTGTGCCCCTCGGCCGGCGTCCTCCTCAGCCGGTGGTTCTTTCCTGGCCGACATCCCACCGCCCGGCATCCCCTCACGGCCGGTGTCTCTCTCGTCCGGGGGCTCTATCCCTCGTCTCGGCCGGACTCTTTCCCGCTCGGGGTTTCGGGCCTGCCGCACCGGAGCTGAACCGCACCGAAGGACGAAGCCGGGCCGGGCCTGCCCGATCGGAGCTGCTGCACCGGAAGACGAAGCCGGGCTAGCTGCACCGCACCTGCCGCACCGGAGCCTCGCGTGAGAAGCACGGTGGCTGGGCTGCATGGGTTGCATGCCGGGTGATGCCGTCAGGGAGGCTTGCTGGAGATGCTGGCCGGCGAAGCCTGGAAGATGCTGGCCGGGGGAGATGGAGTTGCCGGATCGGACCTGCAGCACCGGAGCTTGGAGAGGAAACCACCGGAGGCACGGGGGCCGGAGGAGACGGCGGTGACGGGCGAGAAGGCCGGGGTTGATCGCACCGGAAGTGTTGACCCGCGTTGACCTTTGCTGACCGATCCTGACTGGGCCTTGGGCCGGGAGATGCTCCTTGCAGACCAGCTGCCCTGGGCTGCTGGGCTGGGCAGGGTAGCTGGGCAGCTACTGATTATTCGGGACCTGTTGTCCGGGCAGTAGCTTGCCGGCAGAGCAACACAGCCTTTTGTAAGTATTCCCACAGACGGCGCCAATTGTTTCTGCCTAAACCTGGGGGTCTAGTAGATACAGGACAATAAAGATAGAATATGAACACAAGGGTTTATAGTGGTTCACCGTGCCATCGGAGGGCACGGCTACGTCCACTTGGAATTCACTATAGCCGGCTAATAAGCCATCGGTGGTACAAGGGTGGAATGCCTTGGAACCAAGATCCTTAATACTAAGGGGGAAGCCTCCTATTTATAGAGAAGGAAGGCTCCCACCTCTACCATGTTTCCAATGTGGGATGCTCACTACACTATTACACAATTCCCTACTCACGAAGCTACTTCAGGCGTCCGGTGGTACCGCTTCCGAGTACGGCACCGGTGATGTGGAACAATGGAGATGTAGCCGAGGTTGCGGTCTACTCGCTAGATGCCGGAAGTAGGACCCCCGATGCCGGTTGCATGGTCCACGAGGTCGCCGGATGTGCTTGGCGGTGTACTATATGTACTGTCAACAAATACCATGGCTTAGTGTCTTCCTCTTCCCTTCTTAAAGCTTGAACCATCTTCATAAATGCATTTGTGCACCATTTGGTCCATCAAAAACAGAAAACACAAAAAGGGGGCAGTAGGTTCCGGAAATCGGCAGATTTGATGTTGTTGTAGTAACTCCGGCATATCTCCATCCTCGGAGCTCCGATTGATGCGATTCCAAGTCTCAGATAAACTAGACACATATGGCCATCTCCCCATAAAACAGTTAGATCAAACTCCTTGTGAGTCGACGGGAATGATTTTTCGAAGTTGGATTAAAGTCCCAGGAAAATCCTGGAAGCCCCTGGATTGGAATGCTCGGACTGCCTTTTTGCAGCCAACTTTTGGGTGACTTCCCGAACTCCAATTGATCTGAAATTTTAAGCACACAACATTCCTCAGCATATGAATATTAAGCACACCAAATTTCATAGAATTCGGACAAGGATAGATCATATTTGTATTCGTCACAAAATCGCGAAAAAGACATATTTTGCACTATTTTCCAGATTTCTCATACTTGGTCATTTTTTGGACAATTAAACACATTTCACCAAAACTCTACCAAAATTGACACTAACTATATTATGACTCTATTTTAGACAAATAAGGGTTAAACAAAGCATAAACGAGGGCATAAGCATGTAATATTGTCGCACATTGTGCTCCTATCAACTACCCCACACTTATCCTTTGCTAGTCCCTTAGCAAACTAAATAAAACTAAGACTCTAAACAAACTATTGCCCCTAACAATTTGTCTCAGGCTCGTATGTACACATAGCTTTCAAGTTAATGCATGAGGATGATAAGCACGAAAATTCCAAGCTTCATGAACATGTGACATCAATAAAAGCAAATAAGAACAAAAAGTAAGCATGTAGACATGTTAAAGCTAATTCAAATCACCTCACAAGGCATACTCTCTTCTTTTCTCTCGAAGCATGGTCATTCACACATAAGTATATGCAAGCGAAAGATAATGAATTACCAAGAGTGACTTGCATATATCAAAGAAACGAAAGCACTTTGTGAATTTTTAGGGAAAAACCTCATATGATAACTATGTGCCCAATGAACCAAAACCATATGCTTACTCTTGAGATAATCTCCACAATCAAATTTTTAACCATCTTAAGAATCATGAAAAAGATCAATAAAAGGGTTGTAATGGGGCTAGGCTAAGAGGTATTCGATATTTGGATAAGGAGGCTCAAAAACGTCACCATGGCTTTTGGCAAAGCTCAAATCTCCTTATGTCTTCTTGCCGAAAGGGTCAAATTTCATCTTGTTGGACCCATACTTCATTCTTTTCTTCCCATAACATTACAACAACATTCAAGACAATAGCCATGCACAAAATTTTTTCATTTTTCAAGCCTATGCCGTACCTTATTTCTCATATTTTTCTTTCTTTCTCTCGGCATTTTTCTTTCTTTTGGTCCGAGCATTCTTCTGTTCTCTTTTCTTTTTTCTAAGGCATGGCATACATACATTTTTCATATAATTTTATGGCTAAGTCTACCCCACACTTGTTCATCTTCATCACACACGCGAAAACGCTTTCAAAAATCAAGCTTTGCTAACACATAAGGTAAAGGCATCACTATACTAAGCTCATGGAAAGTGTTTAAGGGTGATGAAAGAAAAGGCTAATTGTAGGCTCAAAGGGGTTTACTAAGGTGTCCCACGACGGGCTCCAATAGGGCGCATGCTTTGTTTGGCTTTGGTGGTAAACCTAAATGATCTTTATTCACTCATATTCAAAATCAAGGTATTTTATGATAAAAACGTTTCGAAAATCAACAAGAGTAAGTTCTAGCATACTAGAGTTCATTAAAAAGCTATGGCACATAGTCATCGAATATGCAAAGAATTATGAGGTTTCATACTTCCTACAAATCTATCAAATTTTGTCTTTTTATCGCTCAAGAAGAAAGCAAATTGGCACTAAAGCTCACATAGGTTATAATCGAAATAAATTAGCTAAAACATGCATGCTTCATAATCAACAAGTCCTACATGCTCCTACCAATGCACATAATCCATGAAACTCACAATTTTAATTGTATGCATAACCATCATCTATGTATGCAAAGAGGAGAAAAACATCATTGACATATTAGGGGCATCCTAATACTCAAAACAAACAATTTAAACACTCTATTTTTGTGGAACATTTTTCTGAATTTTTCTTTTCTAAACTAAGCACACGAAAACATAAACGGAATACGTTATCCCACCCCACACTTAGAAAATAACATTGCCCTCAATGTAAGCACAAATCTATATCAATGAATTTCCTAAGCATGCAATAGTCTAACATATTCCAACATATCATCACAAATCAAAGAAAAAGAGAAGGGTTGAGAAATTGCAAACTCTCGGTGATGGCTCCTTCACTGTTCTTTGATCGAATTGGGTTGCCTCCCAAGTAGCGCGTTGTGTGTATAGTCCATAGCCTAGACTTTTCACCGTTATTGATTGCATGTGTTCATCTAGCTCCAAAGTATCCCAAATCGGCATGAAGAAGGGCAACAAGAAGATCATTGCATGTTGTATCCGTGTTGGTGCTGTTCTGCGTGTCCGACTCATACTTTGTGTCCGGTATTGTATCGGACTCTTCCGGCGTATCCGGCGGTGCAGGTGAGTTGCTATCGGCCTCATGGATCAACTTGTCAATCCTGCCGGCAATGGCAGGTCCGGCAGGAGGTGTAGGCTGCACGGCAGAATGGTGGAACGTGTCCAGTACAGCTGCAAGTGTCTCGGCATTGTCAATAGCTACGGCAGCCCCTTGGCATGGAGGATCATGGACATCGACTACATCGTTTATGGGCTCAAATGGCTCGTAGTACGGCTTGAGTCTATGTCCATTTACCTTGAATATGTTTCCCGTAGCCTCATTCCGAATTTCTATGGCTCCATGTGGATATACTTGAAGAATAATAAATGGTCCGATCCAACGAGAGCACAACTTACCCGGAAAAAGTTTGAGCCTTGAGTGATACAAGAGAACTTTTTGGCCAACTTCAAACTTCTTCCGTCGAAGCATCTTATCATGAGCAACCTTAGTCTTTTGCTTGTAAATCCATGCGGCTTCATAAGCTTCATTCCGTATCTCTTCAAGTTCGTTGAGTTGAAGCTTCCTATGAAGACCGGCCTCATCAATGCTCATGTTGAAAGCCTTAACCGCCCACCATGCTTTATGCTCAAGTTCAACCGGTAAGTGACATGCTTTGCCATATGTTAACCGAAAAGGTGACATACCTATCGGTGTCTTGTATGCAGTCCTATATGCCCACAAAGCATCATCGAGACGATCACTCCAATCCTTCCTTGAAGGTCCAACGGTTTTCTCAAGTATTTGCTTGATCTCCCGATTACTTACCTCGGCCATGCCACTTGTTTGGGGATGATAAGGTGTAGAAACCTTATGTGTGACTCCATACTTCCTCAACAAGGCTTCAATGGTGCGGTTACAAAAATGGGATCCTCCATCGCTAATCAAGACTCTTGGAACTCCAAAACGTGAAAAGATGTTGGTCTTGAGAAACTCGGCTACCACCTTGGCATCGTTGGTGCGTGTAGCCTTGGCTTCAATCCACTTTGACACATAATCAACCGCAAGCAATATGTAGAGAAAGCCCTTACTTGAAGGAAACGGTCCCATAAAGTCAATCCCCCAAAGGTCGTGAATCTCAATAGAAGTGATGGG
This sequence comes from Potentilla sterilis, assembly GCA_963682095.1. Taxonomy (NCBI): domain Eukaryota; kingdom Viridiplantae; phylum Streptophyta; class Magnoliopsida; order Rosales; family Rosaceae; genus Potentilla; species Potentilla sterilis. The sequence goes on from OY821754.1 coordinate 54,249,903, forward strand.
ATGTAATGGCATTTGATCTCGTGGTCCAATAGTCCCCATCCTTTGGCATCGGTCACATGACTTACAAAACATGTAAGCATCTTTAAAAATTGTAGGCCAAAAGAAACCACAAATAAGTACCTTCAATGCGGTCTTCTTAGCTCCAAAATGCCCTCCACACGCCTCACTATGACAAAAAGCAAGGATGGAACGATGTTCATTCTCCGGCACACATCTTCTAAGCACTTGATCACTACATTGCTTTCATAAGTACGGATCATCCCACAAGAAGTGGCGAGCTTGCTTCCTTATCTTCTTTTGTTGGTGGCTCGGCATCTCTTTGGGAAATCGGTTTGTGGCAAGAAAATTGGCAATGTCGGCATACCAAGGCTCATGTACTTCAAGTCGAAAAAGTTGCTCATCCGGAAAGGTCTCTAATAGGGGCAGCCGATCCTCTTCCTTGACAAGTCTACTCAAATGATTGGCTACAACATTCTCTACTCCTTTCTTGTCTTTAATCTCTATATCGAACTCTTGAAGCAAAAGAATCCATCGAATGAGCCTCGGCTTAGCATCCTTCTTCGTCATAAGATATCTCAAAGCGGCATGATCACTATAAACGATAACTTTGGAATTCAAAAGATATGATCGAAACTTTTCCAAAGCAAAAATTACCGCTAAGAGCTCCTTCTCCGTTGTTGTGTAGTTGAGTTGAGCATGGTTGAGAGTCCTTGAAGCATAGTAAATGGCGCATGGCTTCTTCTCAATTCGTTGTCCAAGTACCGCTCCAAGTGCATAATCACTAGCATCACACATCAACTCAAATGGCACGTCCCAATTAGGGGACACAAGAATCGGTGCCGTACACAAAAGTTGCTTCAATCGGCAAAAGCTTGCCTCACATGCATCCGTCCACTCAAACGTCACCTCCTTTTGTAACAAGTTGCTCAATGGCTTGGCAATTGAAGAGAAGTCTTTGATAAATCTTCGATAAAACCCCGCATGGCCAAGAAAACTTCTCACATCCTTCACACACCTAGGGCTCGGCAATGCTTGTATGGGCTCCACCTTGGCTTTGTCAACCTCTAAGCCTCTTGCCGAAATAATGTGCCCTAGAACAATACCTTGTGTGACCATGAAGTGACACTTCTCCCAATTGAGCACAAGATTTGTCTCTACACACCTCTCAAGTATCTTCACCAAGTTCCCCAAACATGCATCGAAGGTGCCTCCATACACACTAAAATCATCCATAAACACTTCGATAATGTCTTCAATAAAATCCAAGAAGATAGCATACATACATCTTTGAAACGTGCCGGGTGCGTTGCATAGTCCGAATGGCATCCGCCGATAAGCAAACGTGCCAAATGGACAAGTAAAAGTGGTCTTCTCTTGATCATCCGGATGTATCATGATTTGATTGTAGCCACTATATCCATCAAGAAAGCAATAGAAAGAATGGCCGGCTAACCTCTCTAGCATTTGATCCATAAACGGCAAAGGCATGTGATCCTTCCTCGTTGTAGCGTTGAGCTTCCTATAATCGATGCACATCCGATGACCGGTTACAAGTCTTTGTGGCACAAGCTCATTCTTCTCATTCTTGACAACCGTTACACCACTCTTCTTTGGCACTACTTGCACGGGAGATATCCACTTACTATCCGAAATTGGGTAGATCACCCCACAATCAAGCAACTTGGTAATCTCGTCTTTCACAACTTTCATCATGGGAGGTGAAGTCGACGTTGAGCTTCCTTAGTCGGCTTAGCTCCTTCTTCTAATAAGATACGATGAACACAAGTAGTAGGGCTTATTCCCTTGATGTCCGCTAAGGTCCAACCTATGGCGGTCTTGTACTTCTTAAGCACACGTAACAAATAAACCTCTTGCTTCTCACTAAGCATTGAAGACACAATAACCGGTAGTGTATCTTCTTCTCCAAGAGAAGCATACTTCAAATGACTAGGGAGTTCTTTTAGTTCTAACTTTGGGGCCTCTTCCACACTTGGTCGAAATTTTGTTGTGGCACTTGGGATTGACAAGAACGAATTAAAAGTCTTGGCATATGGCTGAGCCTCTAGCTCGGCACAAATCTTCATCAAGCTCGGCTTCATCATAAATGGCTCGGCAATGCTTGGCACGTTATCATGCATGATTCGTTCTCCCCTCTTGTCAAATCCGACCCCTTGCTCAATCGCTAATTGCTATGCGTCGAGCGAGGCCGACATAACTTGCTCGACCTCCTCCAAAACATCAATGGCACAACCCTCCTTCAAATCAACATTGGGGAATTTCATGGCATCAAATACATTAAACTTGATCACCTCACCATCAAACTCCATAGTTAGGTTGCCCTCGGCCACATCTATCTTTGTGCGCGCCGTCCTCATAAATGGTCGCCCTAGTAGCAACTGAGTGCTATTGACCGGCGAATCCTCCATCTCAACCACATAGAAATCGGCAGGGAAAATCAATTGGTTGACTTGCACCAACACATCCTCCACATAACCCTCTGGATACTTACTTGAGCGATCCGCAAGTTGAATGATGACATTGTCCTTCTTGAGAGGCCCTATACTCAACGTTTGATACACATTGAGTGGCATGACATTGATCGATGCTCCCAAATCCAACATCACATCCTCAAATCGAGTGTTGCCTATCACACAAGGCACATTGAAGCTTCCCGGATCCTTCATCTTTAGTGGCAACTTTCTTTGAATAACGGCCGACGCCGTCTCGCTCATAGTCACCACACGAGTCTCCCTAGTATGCCTTCTCGCCGTGCAAAGCTCCTTCAAAAACTTAGCATACTTCGATACTTGCTTAATGCATTCCAACAAAGGAATGTTGACTTGCACTTTCCGGAAAATCTCCAACACCTCCTCAACGGACTTATCCTTCTTCGTTCTAGCAAAGCGAGAAGGGAATGGGATGCTTGATGTCGGCACCCCTCCCTTGCTTGCTTGGCTCGGCACTACTTCACTCCTTGATGTTGCGGGATCATACTCAAGCTTGTTGCGTAGCCCCTTGTCCTTATTGTTGCCGGCGTCTCTACTCTTCTCGGCATTCTTGCCCTTCTCGGCAGCAGCCCTGCCGGCTCCTAGGTTAATCTCGGCTGCAGCATTGCCGGCTACAGCTCCTTCGGTCTCCTCAACATGGCTGCCGGCAATGGCAGGTCCGGCAGCCATCTCTTCTTCCTCAATAACATCGAAAGTTACTCGCTTCTTCTTTGGAATTGATGGAGGAAACAACTCTCTTCCACTACGAGTTTGAATCACTTTGGCTTGCTCGTTCCTCGGATTGGGAATAGTATTGCTTGGCAACTTCCCTTGCTCATTAAATCTTCCCATGAAATCTACAACTTGGCCCATTTGAGTCTTGAGCTCACCAATGTCCTTTTGATGATTTTGTTGCCCCGCGAGTAATGCTTGAGTAGCACTTGACAAAGATTGGAGCAAAGCATCATAATTAGGATTGCACGGTGCGGCTTGGCCTTGGTTCGGCCCTCCTTGTTGTGGTACGGCTTGGTGAGTGTTCGGCATGGCATTGTAGTTGCCAAGGTTCGGTTGAAACGGCTGCCGAGGAACAAATGGTGCTCTCGGTACATATGGAGCTCCTCCCTCTCTCGGTTGCATAGGTGCCCTAAGCACATTGTCATTATTCGCCCATCGAAAGTTCGGATGATCATTGAACCTTGGATTGAAATTTCCAAAACGTTGACCTCCTTGAAAGCCAATAGCATTGCACTCCTCGACTCCCTCATTAACTCCAAATTGAGGGCATTGTTCGGTCTCATGGCCCTCGGTGCATATTCCACATACCATGGCACGCTTCTTCATCAAATTACTCACCAAGTCGGTAAGCTTGTCCACTTTATCCTCTAACTTTGAGCTCGAAGACGTCTCATGCACTTTCTCATTCCTTTGCACATTGCTTCGTGCCATGCCAAATTGTTGGTTGTTCAAAGCGCGAACTTCCAACAAACTTCTTGCCGCACCGGCATTTAACTCCAAAAAGCTACCTCCCGCGGCCGAATCAAGAAACTCTCTCTCCATGACGCGCAATCCCTCATAGAAATATTGTAGCAAGAGCCCATCGCTAATGCCATGCGATGGACACAAAGAAACTAGGGACTTGAACCTCTTGTAGTAGTCGAAGAAAGTCTCATCTCCGGCTTGCTTCACACTAGTAATTTGCTTTCTCAGATCAGTGATACGTGAAGCGGGAAAGTACTTGAGCAAAAACTCATCCATCATAGAACTCCACGAAACAATGCGACCACTAGGCACCTCAAACAACCACTCCTTCGCATGATCTTCTAAAGAAAACGGAAAAGCCTTCATTTTGAAGTGTTGCAAATCGGTCCCTCTTGGACACATGGACTCCGTGGTGAAGTTAAACCACTGTAGATGCTTGTTAGGATCCTCACTTGGCATCCCATAAAACGATTTCAGCTTATGGAGGAATCCACTCCTCAATTCAATCTCTCCAGTCTTGTCAGCTTCCAAGGGAGGATAAGTGATATTCGAAGGAGCAACTCCAGCTCCAGCAACATGACCATTCTGTGATCGGATTGAAGCCATTATCTCTTCTTCTTCCTCTGATTCGGCAAAGGCTACAAATTCTGGATTTTCAAGATCACACGATGACGAAACAACTGAAGGGGAACTCGGCACACTGTCAGAAACGGACGGCACTAATGGCGATGACGACAATGATGGTGATGAAACTGATGAACTGGTTGGTGACGATGGCGGTAATGGCACAAAACGAGCAATAGCAAGTTCTTGATCTAAACGTTGCAAACGGCCTTGAAGATCTCTTGTCCAAATATTAGATTCGGACATGCATTATTTCTGAAATTTGCAACATTTAAACAAGTTAGAACATCGTAAAGAAATAGAAAGCAAGAATATACATCATTACAAGCCACGGCATTGGCAATTACACAACATTTTTCAAACAATATCACACAAAACCACATTCGGCAAAGGCATATAACACTCGGCAAAGCTCAAATATATTCGGCAATAAGAGATCAAAAAATTGGAACGTTCATGATCATGTAATCGCTAAGTCTAATTTCTTTTAAATTTGTTCTAACTCTGGAAGTACGTGGAGCAGAGGAGATAACGGTGCAATGGACTGATACAGCCCCCGGTAGTATCATGCTTAACCCGATATACCTCAAGAGTTCGAACCACACAACTTGTTTTATCTTCGAAGAAAATAGGCCACATATGTCAAGTTATGTTCTAGCGTCTAAAGTGAGGTGATGCTTCGGCACAAGCTGTCGACTAGGTCGTGCGGATTTTACGTTTCAAAGGTCATTAAAATCACGGAGGGCGAACCCCCTACAGGAACCAGGCAGGACTCGTTGTTGGACACCACGGAGGGCGAACCCCCTATCGACTCACTCACCGAGAATGAACATCAGTCTGTAGGCCTTGAGATCTAGTTAAACAAACCTGAAAACCATATCTATGATAATAATTTCCCCATACTTTGTAAAACAAACACGGATCCCTAGCAGTCTACAAGTGTTGATTAAAACCGCCCTCAACCTCATAGAAGTAATACTATTGCCGAAAAGACGCTTATATGCGTGGGGGGGGGAAGTATCCCGCGTTTCCCAATCTACATAGAAACGGCCTCCGACATAGCACCATTCACATGAAGGGTTTTGGTTATGATCAACAAAAGTGGCTTCACCTACATGTTACACTTTAGAAACTACAATAAACTCAAACATACACAACACTATCAACTCTCTAGAAATTAAACTAAGAGATTACCAACATACATCAATATACATCATGCAACTTTTGAAATTTAAACTCTACATGCCGAAGCATATTTCTATTTTACAAAATCCCAAAATAAACTTAAAATTACAACTTTACAAATTCACAACAAAAATTTCCAGCAACATTATATACACAACAAAATCATAAAACAAGCTTTTATAATCCCCGGCAACGGCGCCAAAAATTGACGTGAGCCGAAGCTCGCATGCAATAATAACCCTACAATCGTTAGTAGTATAGACATAAGTAGGGATCGTTCTAAGCCGGGGATTAAGGGTACCTGAGATATGAAATTGTTAAACAAAAACATATATACATATATACAAAGACGTCACAAATATGGGGGAATAAAATGGAAGGGATCGGCAGCCTTAGAGCTGCCCTACACTAGGCACGAAATAACTTGCTGAAAATAAATCCTAAGTCTAATATTTACAAGTTTTGGTCGACATTCTTCCACAAATCACTAACACAAAAGCAATCAAAATACTTAGCAAATTGACAAAACAAGACACACGGCAAAGTTACACAATATCCTAGGTCCGACTTAGTTCCAACCTAATTAGCTCCTTATCGGTTTACTAATCAATTAAGACTCTCAAGTACTTCAAGATTAACTTATCGTCTAACCCTAAAGTTATACTAAACACATTTGAGAACACTTATCGTCGAAATCAAACATGCAAAGTAATTAGGCACAAGGTCTTTTTAGTCGGAAACATATCAATCAAGCAAGGCGTCACCACTTCTTGTTAACATGCATAGTCGTTTAAACCACTCTAGTCCTAATTATGTTGACAGATACAAGACCAATACTCAAAATACACCGCGAATATGCTAAGTACCAATCTTTGAGGCACACGGATTTAAAGACTAAACCAAGAACAAACTACTAGAATCAAAGTGAACATGCTTGCCGAATCCTATTCTATCTCTTTACATCATATTTTCCTTACTTTTTAACATGCAATTCATATCCTTACATCCAAACTCCAACTAAAGATAAAGAAAACAAATTGAACATGCAAATCATAAAACCAAATTTCAATCCAATTCATACATAGACATAAAAATTAAAACCAAGAATTCATGCTAACTTCATAGACAAAGTTTAACATAACTACAACAAAAATTACATAACCAAGAGTAAGGAGTGGATCACACATTAGAAACCTTGGAGACTTCGTCTTGTATGGATCCGGTGGATGGTGGTGTTGGATGAAGGCTGCTGCTCGGCAGTTGGAGGTGTCGGCAGCAAGGTACCAAGGTTTCGGCAGAAACTTTGGGTGTGGTGGAGGTGGTTTTGGCTAGGGTTTTTGTGTAGGATTCTTGGGGAAATTTAGGTAGAGCTTTGGCTAGATTTTTGCTTTGGAATGTGACAAGTTTTTCTGTGTAAAAATTGGCTATATATAGGGAAAAACTAAGGTATTGCCGGCAGCCCTTGATGCGCAAGGAAAAAGAAAACCAAGTGGGATAGGGATTTGAAACCTTCCTTTCATAGTTCAATTAGGTTTTCTTTTTCTGAATTTTTCTTCAAGGCTTGGGCTTCACATCTTCATGAACTTCTTGAATAATCATTGGACTTCATTGCATAAGTTTTGATCCACCGAAAATGCTCCAATTGCCGGCAGCACAACATTGCACACAATCTGCCTTATTCGGCAGCTTCTCCTAGTTTGACTAGGAGAACTTCTTTCTTCATATTTTTCTTCAATGCCATGGCTTAGTGTCTTCCTCTTCCCTTCTTAAAGCTTGAACCATCTTCATAAATGCATTTGTGCACCATTTGGTCCATCAAAAACAGAAAACACAAAAAGGGGGCAGTAGGTTCCTAGAATCGGCAGATTTGATGTTGCTGTAGTAACTCCGGCATATCTCCATCCTCGGAGCTCCGATTGATGCGATTCTAAGTCTCAGATAAACTAGACACATATGGCCATCTCCCCATAAAACAGTTCGATCAAACTCCTTGTGAGTCGACGGGAATGATTTTTCGAAGTTGGATCAAAGTCCCAGGAAAATCCTGGAAGCCCCTGGATTGGAATGCTCGGACTGCCGTTTTGCAGCCAACTTTTGGGTGACTTCCCGAACTCCAATTGATTTGAAATTTTAACACAACATTCTTCCGCATATGAATATTAAGCACACCAAATTTCATAGAATTCGGACAAGGATAGATCATATTTGTACTCGTCACAAAATCGCGAAAAAGACATATTTTGCACTATTTTCCAGATTTCTCATACTTAGTCATTTTTCGGACAATTAAACACATTTCACCAAAACTCTACCAAACTTGACACTAACTATATTATGACTCTATCTTAGACAAATAAGGGTTAAACAAAGCATAAACGAGGGCATAAGCATGTAATATCGTCGCACATTGTGCTCCTATTAGGAGCACGAGTGGAGATCGAAGAAGTGGTTGCCGAGCCATATTCCAGGGTGGTTGCCGAGCCAAGTTTGAGAGAAGTTGTTACCGAGCTTGATACAGCCCCAATCTATGCAAAGCACTCGTTTTTGTCTATCCCTAGTGCCACAAACAAATTTCGTCCGAGTGTGGAAGAGGCCCCAAAGTTAGAACTCAAAGAGCTCCCTAGTACTTTGAAGTATGTTTATCTTGGAAAGGAAGATACCTTACCAGTTATTGTGTCTTCATCGCTTAATAAGAAGCAAGAAGAATAGTTAGTTCGTGTGCTTAAGAAGTATAAAACCGCCATAGGTTGGACTTTAGCGGATATCAAGGGAATAAGCCCTACAACATGTGTTCATCGGATATTACTTGAAGAAGGAGCGAAGCCTACAAGAGAAGGCCAACGTCGACTACATCCCCCAATGATGAAGGTGGTAAAAGATGAGATTATTAAGCTACTTGATTGTGGAGTTATTTACCCTATCTCAGATAGCAAGTGGGTCTCACCGGTGCAAGTAGTTCCCAAAGAAGAGTGGTGTAACGGTTGTGAAGAATGAGAAGAATGAGCTTATACCACAAAGGCTAGTGACCAGTCATCGCATGTGTATCGACTATAGGAAGCTCAATGCAACAACGAGGAAGGATCACATGCCTTTGCCATTCATGGATCAAATGTTAGAGAGGCTAGCCGGTCACAAGTTTTATTGCTTTCTCGATGGATATAGTGGATACAACCAAATTGCCATACACCCGGATGACCAAGAGAAGACTACTTTCACATGTCCCTTTGGTACTTTTGCTTATAGGAGGATGTCATTCGGACTATGCAGCGCACCCAGTATGTTTCAACGATGTATGTACAACATCTTCTCCGACTTTATTGAGAATAAGATCGAAGTATTCATGGATGACTTTAGCGTATATGGACGCAACTTCGACACATGTTTGGAGAATTTCGAGGAGATACTTGAGAGGTGTGTAGAGACCAACCTTGTGCTAAATTGGGAGAAGTGTCACTTTATGGTGAACCAAGGCATTGTACTAGGCCATATTATATCCAAGAAGGGGATTGAAGTCGACAAAGCCAAAGTGGAGTTGATTCAACACTTGTTGAGCCCTAAGAATGTTAGAGATGTAAGAAGCTTCCTTGGCCATGCCGGATTTTATAGACGATTTATCAAGGACTTCTCATCAATAGCCAAGCCGTTGAGCAACTTGCTACAAAAAGAGGTGACGTTTGAGTGGACGAATGCTTGTGAAGAAGCATTTGGCCGATTGAAGGAGTGCTTGTGCACGGCGCCGATCATGGTGCCGCCGGATTGGGAGCTCCCATTCGAGCTCATGTGCGATGCCTCGGACTATGCCATGGGGGCAGTGCTCGGCCAAAGGAAGGAGAAGAAGCCTCACGCGATTTATTATGCCTCAAGGACCCTCAATGATGCTCAACTCAATTATACCACAACGGAGAAAGAACTCTTGGCGGTAATTTTTGCTTTGGAAAAGTTTCGATCATATCTTTTGAACTCCAAAGTAATTGTTTATAGTAATCATGCCGCCTTGAGATATCTTATGACGAAGAAGGATGCAAAGCCGAGGCTCATACGTTAGATTCTTTTGCTACAAGAGTTCGACATTGAAATAAAAGACAAGAAGGGAAGTGATAATGTTGTTGCCGACCACTTGAGTAGGATTCTCAAGGAGGCGGATTGGCTGCCCTTAGTGGAGAATTTCCCGGATGAGCAACTATTTCGGATCGATGCAACGAGTGAACCTTGGTACGCCGATATTGCCAATTATCTTGCAACGCACCAATTTCCAAGAGATATGCCGAGCCACATCAAGAATAGGATCAAGAAGCAAGCTCGGCACTTCTTTTCGGACGAGCCATATTTGTGGAAACAATGTAGCAATCAAGTGGTAAGAAGATGTGTTCCGAAAGAAGAGCATCAATCCATTCTTTCTTTTTGTCACTCTGAGGCATGTGGTGGTCACTTCGGGCCAAAGAGGACGGCATTGAAGGTACTTGAGTGTGGGTTCTTTTGGCCAACTTTGTGTAAAGATTCATATATGGCGTGTGTGACATGTGACCGGTGCCAAAGAACCGGCAACATAGGAGCTCGAGATCAAATGTCTCTACAACCAATCATTGAGGTAGAAATTTTCGACTTATGGGGAATTGATTTCATGGGGCCGTTTCCTTCAAGCAAAGGTTTTCTTTACATATTGCTAGCGGTTGATTATGTGTCAAAATGGATTGAAGCCAAGGCCACACGCACCAATGATTCAAAGGTGGTGGCCGAATTTCTCAAGATGAACATATTCTCACGTTTTAGAGTTCCAAGAATCTTGATTAGCGATGGAGGATCTCATTTTTGTAACCGCACCATTGAGGCCTTATTGAAGAAATATGGGGTCACACACAAGGTATCTACACCTTATCATCCCCAGACAAGTGGAATGGCGGAAGTGAGCAATCGAGAGATCAAGCAAGTATTAGAGAAATCGGTTGGACCTTCAAGGAAGGATTGGAGTGATCGTCTCGATGATACTTTCTGGGCATATAGGACTGCATACAAGACACCGATAGGTATGTCACCTTTTCGGTTAATTTATGGCAAAGCATGTCACTTACCGGTTGAGCTAGAGCACAAACCATGGTGGGCAATCAAGGCTTTCAACATGGACATTGATAACGCTGGCCTTCATAGAAAGCTTCAACTCAATGAACTTGAAGAAATACGCAATGAAGCCTATGATGCCACATGGATTTATAAGGAGAAGACTCGAGCTTACCATGACAAGTTGATACGAGGAAAGAAATTCGAGGTTGGTCAAAAAGTTCTCTTATTCAACACTAGACTTCGACTCTTTCCGAGTAAGCTTCGTTCTCAATGGGTTGGACCTTTCATAGTCACTAAAATATTTTCTCATGGCGCCATCAAAATTATCAATCCAAGCACCAACAAAGTGTTCAAGGTCAATGGCCATCGCTTAAAGCTTTACTATGATTCATTCCAAGAACACACCATAGCCTCCCTGCCATTGGATGACGCACCACAAGTAATACCGGCCACACTTGCCACTGCTGAGAGGCAGACTAACAATGCAGCAGCCACATCACCATCTGCCGGACCTGCCATTGCCGGTAGTGCTGCCGAGATGAAACCTGCTGCCGAGCCAGCTGCAGCCACCATCACAGATACGACGTCGGATACGCAACAGCACCCGGATACATCTCCTGCTGCCGAGCAGCAACTTGCTGCCGATACGCAGCTCTCTCCACAAACTCATGCCGGCACTCCCCACTTTGACGCCGAGACAAGCGCATGGTGCAACGAGCATCTCATTGAGCTACTTCGTGCCGATTTGAGCTATTTTAGCTCGCAATGAACACATGCAAGATACAATGGTGAAAAGTCTAAGCAATGGACTATAAATACAAAGCGCTACTTGGGAGGCAACCCAATTCGATCAAAGAAAAGTGAAGGAGCCATCACCGAGAGTTGAAATTTCTTAACCCTTCTCTTTTTCTTTGATTTGTGATGATATGTTGGTAGATGTTCGACTATTGCATGCGTAGGAAATTTGTTGATATAGATTTGTGCTTACATTGAGGACAATGTAATTTTCTAAGTGTGGGGTGGGATAACGTATTCCGTTTATGTTTTCGTGTGCTTAATTTAGAAAAGAAAATTTCAGAAAATTGTAATACAAAAATAGAGTGTTTAAATTGTTTGTTTTGAGTCTTACGATGCTCCTAATATGTCAATGACGTTTTTCTCCTCTTTGCATACAGAGATGATAGTTGTGCATACAATTAAAATTGTGAGTTTCATAGATTATGTGCATTGGTAGGAGCATGTACGACTTGTTGATTAACGAAGCATGCATGTTTTTTAGCTAGTTTATTTCCTAAATAACCAATGTGAGCTTTAGAGCCAATTTGCTTTCTTCTTGAGTGATAAAAAGATAAAATCTCAATAGATTTATTAGGAAGCATGAAACCTCATAATTCTTTGACTATTCGATGACTATATGCAATAGCTTTTTCATGAACTCAAGTATTACTAGAACTTACTCTTGTTGATTTTCCAAACGATTTTAGTCATAAAATACCTTGATTTTGAAAGTGATTGAAAAGATCTTTTAGGTTTACCACCATTGCCAAATAAAGCATGTGCCTATTTGTGCTCGTCGTGGGACACCTTGGTAAACCCCTTTGAGCCTACGTTGAGCCTTTTCTTTCATCACCCTTAAACACTTTCCATGAGCTTAGTATAGTGATGCATTTACCTTATGTGTCGGCAAAGCTTGATTTTTGAAGGCGTTCTTGCGTGAAGTGATGAAGAAGAACAAGTGTGGGGTAGACTTAGCCATGAATCTATATGAAAAGTCTTGGTGCCGTGCCTTAGAAAAGAAAAGAGAAAGAAAAAGTTGCTCGGACCTAAAGAAAAAGGAAAACAAACCGAGAGCAAGAAAATACAAGGTGTAGGGCACGGCATAGGCATGAAAAAGAAAAATTTAGCATGGCTTGAGTCTTGAAATTTTATTGTAATGTTTTTGGGAGGAAAAGAATAAAGTATGGGTCCAACAAGAAACAATTTGACCCTTGGTAAGAAGACATGAGGAGATTCTAGCTTTACCAAAGGCCACGGCGACGTTTTGAGCCTCCTTATTCAAATATCGAATACCTCTTAGCCTAGCCCCATTACATCCCTTTTATTGATCTTTTTCATGATTCTTAAGATGGTTAAATTTGATTTGTGGAGATTATCTCAAGAGTAAGCATATGGTTTTGGTTCATTGGTGCATATGGTTTTGGTTCATTGGTGCATATAATTATCATATGAGGTTTCTCCTTAAAATTTCACAAAGTGCTTTTTGTTTCTTTGACATATGCAAGTTACTCTTCGTAATTCAATATCTTTCACTTGCATATACTATTGAGTGAATAACCATGCTTCGAGATAAAAGAAGAGAGTATGCCTTGTGAGGAGGATTGGATTAGCTTAACATGCCTACATGCTTACCTTTTGCTCGTATATGTTTTTATTGATATCACATGTAAATGAAGCTCGGAATTTTCATGCTTAGCATGCTCATGCATTAACTTAAAAGCTATGTGTACATACGAGCCTGAAACAAATTGTTGGGGGTAATAGTTTGTTTAGAGTCTTAGTTTAATTTAGCTTTGTTAGGGACTAGCAAAGGATAAGTGTGGGGTAGTTGATAGGAGCACAATGTGCGACGATATTAATGTATATTTGCCCTCGTTTATGCTTTGTTTAACCCTTATTTGTCTAAGATTGAGTCATAATTTAGTTTAGTGTCGTTTTGGTATAGTTTTGAAAATATGTGCTTTAGAATCCGAAAAATGACTAAGTTTAAGAATTCTGGAAAATAGTGCAAAATGTGTCTTTTTCGTGATTTTGAGATGAATGAAATTATGACCTATCCTTTTCTAAAGTTTCTGAAATTTGGTATGCATGCTATCGGCTTCTTAATGGGTCTTGTGTCAAAAATACAGATCAATCGGAGTTCGGAAAGTCACCCAAAAGATGGCTGCAAATCAGCAGTTCGAGCAAACCAATCCAGGGAATTCCAGGAATCTTCCTAGGACTGTGTCCCAACTTCAAAAATTCATTCCCGATGTTTCACAAGGAATTTGATCAAGCCCTTTTATATGGGGGAAGCTCTATGTGTTTAGTTTATCTGAGACTTAGAATAACATCAATTGGAGCTCCGAGGAGGAAGTTATGCGCAACTGAAGACGCAAAGGTCAGATCTGCTAAGAAGAAGGAAGAAAATCAGGTTAGCCCATATAATCACCAGTATACTTGCCAGCGGATCAGCCTCGCTCGCCAGCACCAGACTTGCCACCCAGATTAGCCTTGCCAGTATACTTGCCAGCAGATCAGCCTCGCTCGCCAACACCAGACTCGCCACCCAGATTAGCCTCGCCAGTATCCAGTACTGGCAAGGACTGCACCCGAGTGGGCTACAAGTGCCTCAGCCGTGTCTTAGGGCTTCAAAGAAGAAGAAAAAGTGTTAAGCATGTGAGGAGTAAACCCTAGGTTGGCCAAGCATGGAATTCCTTATTTGAAATGGGATAGAATAACCTAAACCATGTCAGATTGGGAAACATTATTACAAGAGGATTTATATCCCATTTTGAGCAAGGAAAACTCTCTCAAATCAGCCTTTCCCTTCTCCTATAAATAGAGGCCGGCACACTGAAGAAAACTGTCACATCTTTTGCGAAAACACAAAGCCAAAGCTCTACCAAATTCTCCCCAAAAGTCCTACATAAACCCTAGCCGAAATCACCTCCACCTTCACCCAAGTTTCTGCCGAAACTTGGAACCTTTGTCTGCCGACACAGCCCTTTGCCGAGCAGCCTCCATACCTCTTCCATCTTCCGCCGGATCCACACGAGTCGAAGTCATCAAGGTGTCTACAAAAGTGTGATCCACTCCCTTCTCTCGGTTTAGTAAAGTTTATGTAGTTATGTTTAGTTTTGTCTATGAAACTTATATGTATTTTTAGTTTTGGATTATATGTCTATGTATGAACCGAATTGGAGATTGGTTTTATAATTTGTATGTTAATGATTTGTTGAATTCGATGCTTAGATTTAGGTTTAAGTTTCGGCAACAATGAATTTGCATGTTAATTTGTAATATAAAACTTGTAAGATGAGTACACTTAGATAATTAGGACAGTGGTATTGATGCATGTTGAGAATTTAAACCGGTTAGAACTAAGGTGAGGGCTTATAATCGATACTTAGTGTTGTCTTTGAACATGATCTAGGTATTAGGTTTAATTTGCTTGTGTTATAATGAACTAAGTAGACGTATGATCACTTTGATTTGTTGTGCTCACCTAGAGTGGTTAACCTTAGGACTTGCATGTTAAATAAGAAGATTGACGGCCTTACTTGTTTGTTTGTCTTCGACTATAGACTTTTGTGCTTCAATGTTACGAGTTGTATAACGGTAGCATAACTTTTAGGATCACCTCGCGAAAGCTCGATCTTAAAACATTAGAAAGTCTCTCAACTAGGTAAAAATCGGAAAGGTTCTAGTTGTAGGTCGAAACTTGTTTAAGTTCAATGCATGCTAAAAACTTGTTCCTTACTTTCATGTGTGCGAATATTATTTGTTAAAGAGTTAAATGCCGAGTGCTTTGTGTGAAAGATGTCGACCAAACTTCTAAATAGTAATTTAGGATTTATTTTCAGCAATTTATTTTCGTGCCTAGATGTTAGGAGCAGCCTTTGCTGCCGACGCCTATACCTTCCCCATTGTGGCGTTTTGACGTATGGTTTTGTGATGTATATATGTGTATATTTGTCTAACAATCTCATGTTTCAGGTACCCTTAATCTCCGGCTTAGAACGATCCCTACTTATTCTATACTACTAACGATTGTAGGGTTATTATTGCTTGATGCTCGCTTAGGCGACTCATCATTAACAAACCTCCATGAAACTCTTTCAGTTTCACAAAAAATTCAAAAATTCCTGGATGAATCACTTCTAGCTTCTGGCAGACGGCCTGCACTGATATTGCCCTATGTTGCCCCCCAGTTTTCATTGGCTAAAGAAAGGGAAGCCAAGAAAAGTAAGTCTAGTTGCCCCCCCTCCCCCCCCCCCCCCCCCCCCAAGCGAGTAAAGTTTTAAGGAAAAGAATGCCCCCAGCCTCAACAATGGCGAGCGGTTCTTCGTATTCCCAGACGCTAGGAAAATATTTCTTGAGATGGCGGCCATTAATAGGATTTGTGTGAATGTCATCATCGATGTCTCTAAGTTGATAAGCGCCCTTGCCGATGATCTGGTGAATGACAAAAGGACCCTCCCATTTGGGAGACCACTTACCACGACCTGTATCTCGTTCGCCAAAGGGAAGTATGACTTTTCAGACTAGATCGCCCTCGCCATAAGACTTGCCCTTAGTTCGTTTATCATAAGCTCTCGCGACCTTCTTCTTTTCCACGATTATATTATCCAGAGCTTCTAAACGTCTATCATCAAGGTCTTCATGTTCCTGGAACATAGCTTGGACGTAGTCATCACCAATTAACTGATGCTGCTCTTGGACTCGAAGAGATTGCACATTAATTTCCAAAGGTAAGACTGCATCATGGCCATACATTAACGCATATGGTGTAGTTCCCGTAGGAGTTCTTTTGGATGTACGATATGCCCACAGAGTGTTGTCAAATTCAGTATGCCATGCCCTCGGATTATCTTCCAACATGCACTTAATAATAGAGATAATCACCTTGTTGTTAGCCTCCGTCTGGCCATTGGATTGAGCATAATATGGGGAGGAATGGAGAAACTGAACACCATATCCGTGCAAAAACTCTTGAGTCTTCTCTGCCATAAAAGATGCCCCCCTGTCCGCCACTAGACATTCAGGAATACCATATCTACAAATGATATTCTGAAAGATAAATCGGATGACTGTTGCGGCGTCACAATTCCGGATAGGCACTGCTTCAACCCATTTAGTAAAGAAATCTGTACCAATTAGCAGATACTTATGTTGGAGGGAAGAGTTAGGGTGTATCTCTCCAACAAAATCCAGTGCCCAACCTCTGGCGGGCCAAGGGTTGATAATAGGTTGTATAGGGATGTTAGGAATTCTTTGGACTGGCCCATGAACTTGACAATCGATGCAACCTTGTGCAAAACTAATACAGTCTTTAAAAATAGATGGCCAATAATATATGTATCTACGAATGAGCCACCACATCTTTGGTCCGCTTTGATGCGAACCACAAACGCCAAGGTGTACCTCTCGCATAAGCCTCTTGGCTTCTGTCCCATAGACACACCGAAGGTCAATGCTGTCTTCACCCCTGCTAAGTAACTCGCCTCCCTTAAATAAATAATTAGTGGCTAAGTACCTAATCCGTCTTTCGGACGAAGCAGATGGATTTTGTAAGTATTGGATGATTGGTTGTCGCCAATCTGTATCAATTGGTTCCACTGTAGCAACCAACCATTCACCGCGTTCTTTTCGACGAACGGCAAAAGATGGTAAAGTTCTGCGTTCCACCTTCAAGATTCTTTCCGTAGCACCATAAGCCAGACGAATGTCTGTCGCCAATTGTGCTAACTCATTAGCTGCAAAGTTCTTCTCGCGAGGGACGTAATCAAGCACCACATCGGCAAACTGCTCAAGTAATTCTGATGCTCGTTCCCAATAATGTACTAGGTGGAAAGAAAGACATTTGTAAGCTCCAGAAAGCTGGTTGATGACCAATAGAGAATCACCATAGACTTCAATCTCCTTAGCATCCATATCCAACAATAACTCTAGACCAATAATCAACGCCTCATATTCTGCTTGGTTGTTGGTACAACTCCATTCTAATTGAAAAGAATATGAGTGTATGATCCCAGTTGGACCTTGGATACAAATACCTGCACCCGCCAAAGAATCAGTACTACTCCCATTAAAGTATAACACCCAAGGTTGAGTCCTGATCATGGCTACAGACCAACTTTATTCAGGAATCTCCTCCTCAAGAGGATGATGGAGCAAGAAATCAGCAACCGCATGTCCAGTCATTGCCTTCAAAAGTGCATATTGTAATGAAAATTCAGATAGGGCCAAGATCCACTTGCCAACCCTACCTCTCATAATAGGTCTGGTAAGCATATATTTTACCAAGTCAGTCTGAGCCACCACAATGGTGGTGAAAGAAAGCATATAATGACGAAGTTTGATACCGGCAAAATACAGTGCTAAGCATAACCTCTCTATTGGCATGTACCGAGTTTCTGCATCTAACAAGGTCCTACTAAGATATAAAACCGCATACTCGATTATCTTTCCTTCTCCGGTTGTTTCATCTTGAGCTAACAACCCTGCAATAGAATTAATGGAAGCAGAAATGTATAATTTAAGTGGGATCCCCGGTAAAGGAGGTCGTAATACTGGCGGGCTCGCCAGACATTCCTTGATCTTATTGAATGCTGCTTGATGCCCCCATATGAAGTGCTCCCCGTCTTTGAGTTTCAAAAGAGATGAAAACGGAGCAATCTTTCCAGCTGAGTTGGATATGAATCTTCTAAGGAATTTAATCTTGCCTAGCAAGCTCTGAAGCTCCTTCTTATTCCTAGGTGCTGGTGCCTCTAAGACAACTTGTGCCTTATCTCCAGACACCTCAATACCCCGTTCATGCACCATAAACCTCAGGAAGTCTCCTGCACGAACCCCAAATATACATGTAGTTGGATTCATTATAAGTTGGTGCCTTCGCATTCTAGTGAATACATCTCGAAGGTGGGTAATGTGGTCCTTCCTCATTTTTGATTTCACCACCACATCATCAATGTACACTTCCAAAATACCTCCTAAGATATCATGGAAAATGAGATTCATAGCGCGCTGATAGGTTGCCCCTGCATTGGTGAGACCGAAGGGCATACTGAGATACTCAAAAGCTCTTGTAAAACCAGGACAACGAAAAGCAGTCTTGGGGATATCAGGCTCATAAATTGGAATTTGGTGATATCCAGCCGTCCCATCCATGAAAGACAACATCTTGTGTCCTACCACCGCATCAACCAGCATATCCGCAATAGGCATTGGGTAAATATCCTTTGGTGAAGCCGCATTGAGATCTCTATAATCCACGCATACTCTGATCTTGCCATTATTTTTCTTGACAGGAACCACGTTCGCCAGCCATTGTGAATATTGGTGCCGAGATTAACTCTTTCCACTGGATCATGTACTTTAGGTGGAGTATCATCTAATGCTGCTGGGGCTAGTTGTATAGCTTCCATCTCGTCTAGAATCATTGTTTCGTCTTCATCGATACACTCAACTAGAGCGACCGCTTCCCATGCCAATTGCTCCTCTCTAAAAGCAGCACAACGCTGGATCATAGAAGCAAGGGCTTCCGTTTTCTCAACTGTCAGGTTGTCACTCATTGATATTATTTGATAAGAAGTCGATGGAGGTGGGCCTGGAACCGTTTGATTTGGCTTGTGTCAAGCCCCATCGAGCCAGATCATTCGAGGTCACCCCAATTGGATGGCATGTGTCGTCCACACCCTCAACCTCGAGAGGCTTTATGGAACTATAATAGTAGTCTGCCTCAAGCGAATAAGCAGCTATTGTATAAGGGCGGTCATCCGCCTTGACCAATACCGGAATGTCAGCTACTGGATCCCACATGATCATCTCTTGATGCAATGATGATGGGACATAAAGTGTTTTGTGAATCCAGTCTCTCCCCAAGATCATGCTATATGGGGCACTGGCTGTTTCCGTGACAATGAACCCTTGAAAAGCGTCAGAGGGCCCGAGTTTTACTTTGAGCATCAAGATACCATTGGTTGGTGTGACCGCACCGGCGAAGCCTCTAACCTTCATAGTGGTACCTATAATCTTCTCTTCAGGAATCTGAAGTTTCTCCATGGTACTAAGTGTGATAACGCGCACCGTGGCTCCTGTGTCGATGAGAATCTTGTTAACTTTGAGGCCCGCCACCTCTGCTGACACATACAGCGGCTTGAGGTGTTGAGACATGGGGAATGTAGGTTTTGGGAACACCACCTTTAGCCGTGAATGCTCAGCCAACTTCCTTGGAGGTTCATTGGTGGATTGAGATCATTTACCTTCCGTGCTCGCCATTGCCTCATCTTGAGGTTCTTGTATGAGGTATACTAGCATGTCCTTCCCCTCCTCTTGGATAAATTGAGAAGTAGGAATGGGTGTTGGTACGACATAATCAGAAGATAAAATGAAAGCCATGTGACAATCCAACACCTCTGGATCTAATGAGACCATGTTGCAATCCACGATATCGTCATCTTCATCCTCCATCTCATCATCCGCTTCTAGTAGATCTTCGTCCGCCTCCATGTTTGAAGGCAGGGATCTTGACTCACCCTCCGCTTTTCTCGAAGGTGGATCAACACCTAGTTTTTGCGCTACATACTGAGGCAAAGACATTCCGGGAGGAACACCCGATGATTTCGACCGAGCCAATATCGTAATAGGCTTGGTCGGTTCTGCTTTCGAGAGTCCGGATTCCTTGGCAACTGCTTGCCCCTCAGGAACCTTTCCTACTGTAGTAACACTTGCCTCCTTCGGTTTCCACTTCAGAATATTGGCGTTTTTATTTCCTCCAACCTCTAAGATCTTCTCTCTAGATTGAGGATTTGCTTTGTCAAACGTCGCGGTCCTAATATGATGTCTTTCTGGGGAGTAATCTAGTTTCCTCCTTGGTAACTGCCTTGGTGCACTCGCTACTTGATCCGGCTCTGAAAGTCTCTCATAAGCACTTCTCCTGCGAGGCGACGAAACTTGATTACTTCGTGTTCGGCGAGTATCAACATATGTTTTAGCTCTATACCGCCTATAGGTGTCCCGTATATGTCTAATCGGGACCGAAAGCTCTGATGGGATCAACTCCCCCATGGCCAAAGCATCCAGGGTTCTTTTTTCTCTGCCATACCTCTTCTGCATGTTCCTAGTTGGATTAGGAGGTACCTCCATAGCTTTACCATTTTGCTGTTGATACCACAAATCAGTCTTGATCTCTGAACCTGATGCTAGTGGAATGTACGGCTTAGCAATAACTTCAGGATCGGTTGTTTTAGAAGGACTATAATCCGGCACAGACTTAACCCCACTGGGCCCTGTATCTTGCTGAGACCCCGTCTTGCTAGCATAGGTTTTTCGGTCATAAGGATGATATTTTGTTCGCCTGTAAGCGTCGGGCCTGGATTGCTCGGGAACTGGATGGGTGTGCTTGGCCCTTGATAGGAGCACAATGTGCGACGATATTACATGTTTATGCCCTCGTTTATGCTTTGTTTAACTCTTATTTGTCTAAGATAGAGTCATAATATAGTTTAGTGTCAATTTGGTAGAGTTTGGCGAAAAATGGTTAAGAATCCGAAAAATGACTAAGTTTGAGAAATCTGGAAAATAATGCAAAATATGTCTTTTTCGTGATTTTGAGATGAATGCAACTATGATCTATCCTTGTCCGAATTCTATGAAATTTGGTGTGCTTAATATTCATATGCTGAGGAATGTTGTGTTAAAATTTCAGATCAATCGGAGTTCGGGAAGCCACCCAAAACTTGGCTGCAAAAGGGCAGTCCGAACATTCCAATCCAGGGGCTTACAGGATTTTCCTGGGACTTTGTCCCAACTTCGAAAAATCATTCCCAACGACTTGCAAGGAGTTTGATCGAACTGTTTTATGGGGAGATAGCCATATGTGTCTAGTTTATCTGAGACTTGGAATCGCATCAATCGGAGCTCCACGGAGGGAGATATGCCGGAATTACTGCAACAAGGTCAAATCTGCCGATTCCAGGAACCTACTGCCCCCTTTTTGTGTTTTCTGTTTTTAATGGACCAAATGGTGCACAAATGCATATGTGAAGATGGTCCAAGCTTTATAAAGGGAAGAGGAAGACACTTGGCCATGGCATTGAAGAAAAGCATGAAGAAACAAGTTCTCCTAGTCAAACTAGGAGAAGCTGCCGATTCTGGCAGATTGTGTACCTTTGTGTGCTGCCGGCATTTGGGGCATTTTTCGATGGACCAAGACATGTCAAATGAAGTCCAAGATCATATAAGAAGTCCATGAAGATGTGAAGCCCAAGCCTTGAAGAAAAATTCAGAATAGAAAACCTAATTGGACTAAGAAAGGAAGGTTGCAAAACCTTAATGAACTAGGTTTTCTGAACTCCTTTTGTAATAGGGCAGCCGGCACCCCCTCTCCTCTTTATATACCCCCACTTTTCATTCTGAAAAACCATCTCATCTCAA
Organism: Potentilla sterilis; assembly: GCA_963682095.1. Lineage (NCBI taxonomy): Eukaryota > Viridiplantae > Streptophyta > Magnoliopsida > Rosales > Rosaceae > Potentilla > Potentilla sterilis. The sequence continues at coordinate 54,271,931 of OY821754.1, forward strand.
GCTAAACACAAGGCCGAAACTCTACCAAAATTCCCCAAACTTCCTAGACAAAAACCTAAACCCGAAACCACCATCCACCACCAACCAAGTTTCTGCCGAAACTTGGAAAATCCCTGCCGAACCTCCTAAGCCGTGCAGCCTCATCCCTTCACCTACACAGCACCGGATCCACACCAAAAGAAGCTCTCAAGGTGTCTCAAAGTGTGATCCACTCCCTTCTTCGGTTTAGTAATTTTTGTCTAGTTATGTTTGATTTTGTCTATGAAACATTCATGTATGTTTGGTGTTGGTTTATATGTCTATGTGTAAACCGATTTTGGTTTTATAAATTGTATGTTAAAGACTTGTTTAAATCGATGCTTAGATTTATGTTTAGGTTTCGACAAGAACAATGATTTTGCATGCTAATTTGTAATATGTAACTTGTAAATTCGTATGTTAGATAATTAGGACAGTGGTATAGATGCATGTTTTAGGTTCAAAATTGGTTAGAAATCTAAGGAGTGGGACTTAAAAACCGAAACATTAGTATTGGCTTGTAGCATGTAAATCTAGATGTTAGGTTTCATCAAACCCGAGTAATAACAAATATGGCTAGATACTCAAAAGGTTGCTTTGATTTGTTTTGCTCACCTAGGGTATAATACTTTGGATTTCTTACATGTTAAAATAAGATGATTGACAACCTTGCTTGTTTTGCATGTCTCCAATTTAGATCATTGCGCACAATTGTTAAATCTCAAAAGGATTAACATAACTTTAGGGCCCATAACCAAAAGTTCGGTCTTAAAAGTTGAGAGATCTTACAACTAAGTTGTAGTTGGAACTAATTTTGAACTTGAGCATGTTGATACTTGTTCCTTACTTTCTTGCATGTGAATTTATTCGTTAAAGAGTCTATGTGCTAAATGTTTTGTGAAAGATGATGATCACCTGTATATATTAGATCTAGGATTTTATTTTCTGTTTTTTTTTCTTTTATCATTGCCGAACCTAGTATTAGGGCAGCCATAGGGCTGCCGAACCATTTTATACCCCCATATGTGTGTGACGATTTTGTATATATGTATATATGTTTGTCTAACAATTTCATATCTCAGGTACCCTTAATCCCCGGCCTAGAACGATCCCTACTTGCTCATACTACTAACGATATTTTGTAGGGTTATTATTGCGTGCGAGCTTAGGCTCCCATCAATTTTTGGCGCCGTTGCCGGGGATTATAAAAGCTTGTTTTATGTTATTGTTGTGTATATAATGTTGCTGGAAATTTTTGTTGTGAATGTGTAAAGTGTAAATTTTAAGTTTATTTTGGGATTTTGTAAAGTAGAAATATGCTTCGGCATGTAGAGTTTAAATTTTGGAAGTTGCATGATGTATATTGATGTATGTTGGTAATCACTTAGTTTAATTTCTAGGAAGTTGATAGTGTTGTGTATGTTTGAGTTTATTGTAGTTTCTAAAGTGTAACATGTAGGTGAAGCCTCTTTTGTTGATCATAACCAAAACCCTTCATACGAGTGATGCCATGTTAGGTATGCTTTTGTGTAGATTGGGAAACGGGCCCTGCAATGTTGGAATTAGTCCATCGTTGGCCCCCCACGCATAAAGACGCTAACTTGGTATTATTTTTATGAGGTTGAGGGCGGTTTTAATCAACACTTGAGACCGCTAGGGATCCGTGTTTGTTTTACAAAGTATGGGGAAGTTATTATCATAGATATGGTTCTCAGGTTTGTTTAACTGGATCTCAAGGCCCATAGACTGATGTTCATTCTCGGTGAGTGAGTCGATAGGGGGTTCGCCCTCCATGGTGTCCAACAACGAGTCCTGCCTGGTTCCTGTAGGGGGTTCGCCCTCCGTGATTTTAATGACCTTTGAAACGTAAAATCCGCACGACCTAGTCGACAGCTTGTGCCGAAGCATCACCTCACTTTAGACGCTAGAACATAACTTGACATATGTGGCCTATTTTCTTCAAAGATAAAACATGTTGTGTGGTTCAAACTCTTGAGGTATATCGGATTAAGCATGATACTACCGGGGGCAGTATCAGTCCATTGCACCGTTATCTCCTCTGCTCCACGTACTTCGAGAGTTAGGACAAATTTAAAAGAAATTAGACTTAGCGATTACATGATCATGAACGTTCCAATTTTTCTTCTCTTTTTGCCGAACCATGTTTGTTCTTTGCCGAAATTTTGTGCCTTTGCCGAATGTTCATATGTGTATCATTGTTGAAATATGTTGTGTAATCGCCAATGCCGTGGCTTGTAATGATGTATATTCTTGTTTTCTATTTCTTTACGATGTTCTAACTTGTTTAAATGTTGCAAATTTCAGAAATAATGCATGTCCGAATCTAGTATTTGGACAAGAGATTTTCAAGGCCGTTTGCAACGTTTAGACCAAGAACTCGCTATTGCTCGTTTTGTGCCATTACCACCATCGTCACCAACCAGTTCATCAGTAGCATCATCCGTACCATCCTCCCCTATTGTGCCGTCAGTATCAGATAGTGTGCCGAGCTCCCCATCATTTGTTTCGTCGTCTTGTGATCTTCAGAATCCAGAGTTTGAGGCTTTTGCCGAATTAGAAGAAGAAGAAGAGATCATGGCATCAATCAGATCACAGAATGGTCATGTCGCTGGAGCTGGAGTTGCTCCTTCTAATATTACTTATCCTCCCTTGGAAACTGACAAGACTGGAGAGATTGAATTGAGGAGTGGATTCCTCCATAAGCTGAAGTCGTTTTATGGGATGCCGAGTGAGGACCCTAACAAGCATCTACAGTGGTTTAACTTCACCACGGAGTCTATGTGTCCAAGAGGGACCGATTTGCAACACTTCAAAATGAAGGCATTTCCGTTTTCTCTAGAAGATCAAGCAAAGGAGTGGTTGTTTGAGGTGCCTAGTGGTCGCATTGTTTCGTGGAGTACTATGATGGATGAGTTTTTACTCAAGTACTTTCCTGCTTCACGTATCACTGATCTGAGGAAGCAAATTACAAGTGTGAAGCAAGCCGGAGATGAGACTTTCTTCGACTACTACAAGAGGTTCAAGTCCCTAGTTTCTTTGTGTCCATCGCATGGCATTAGCGATGGACTCTTGCTACAATATTTCTATGAGGGATTGCGTGTCATGGAGAGAGAGTTTCTTGACTCGGCCGCGGGAGGTAGCTTTTTGGAGTTGAACGCCGGAGCGGCAAGAAGTTTGTTGGAAGTTCGTGCATTGAACAACCAACAATTTGGCATGGCACGAGGCAATGTGCAAAGAAATGAGAAAGTACATGAGACGTCTTCGAGCTCAAAGTTAGAAGATAAAGTGGACAAGCTCACCGACTTGGTGAGTAATTTGATGAAGAAGCGTGCTAGTGTTTGTGGAATTTGCACCGAGGGCCATGAGACCGAACAATGCCCTCAATTTGGAGTTAATGAGGGAGTAGAGGAGTGCAATGCAATTGGTTTTCAAGGAGGCCAACGATTTGGCAATTTCAATCCAAGGTTCAATGATCATCCGAACTTTCGATGGGCGAACAATGATAACGTGCTTAGGGCACCTATGCAACCGAGAGAGGGAGGAGCGCCATTTGTACCGAGGCCACCATTTGTGCCTCGGCAGCCATACATGCCGAACCAAGGACACTTTGCTGCATTGCCGAACCAGCCACAAGGAGGGCCGAGCCAAGGCCAAGGCCAAGCTTCGCCAAGCAATCCGAACTATGATGCTTTAATTCAATCTTTGTCAAGTGCTACTCAAGCATTACTCGCGGGGCAACAAAATCATCAAAAGGACATTGGTGAGCTCAAGACTCAAATGGGCCAAGTTGTAGATTTTATGGGAAGATTTAATGAGCAAGGGAAGTTGCCAAGCAATACTATTCCCAATCCGAGGAACGAGCAAGCCAAAGTGATTCAAACTCGTAGTGGAAGAGAGTTGTTTCCACCAACAAGTCCAAAGAAGAAGCGAGTGACTTTCAAGGGTATTGAGGAGGATGAGAGGGCTGCCGGACCTGACATTGCCGGCAGCCACATGCATGAAGCCGAGAGGGGCACAACCGGCAGGGCTGCAGCCGGCAACAATGGTGATGCCGAGAAGGAGGAAGCTGCCGAACAAAGGCATGGTGCCGGCAACACTAATATACAAGACAAGGGGCTGCGTAACGAGCTTGAATACGATCCCGCCACATCAAAGAATGAGTTATTGCCGAGCCAAGCAAGCAAGGGAGGTGTGCCATCATCTAGTGCTCCATTCCCTTCACGCTTTGCTAGAACAAAGAAGGACAAGTCCGATGAGGAAGTGTTGGAGATTTTCCGGAAAGTGCAAGTCAACATCCCTTTGTTGGAGTGCATTAAGCAAGTACCAAAGTATGCTATGTTTTTAAAGGAGCTTTGCACGGCGAGAAGGCATACTAGAGAGACTCGTGTGGTAACCATGAGCGAGACGGTGTCGGCCGTTATTCAAAGGAAGTTGCCACCAAAGATGAAGGATCCGGGGAGCTTCAATGTGCCTTGTGTCATAGGCAATACACGATTTGAGGATGTTATGTTGGATTTGGGAGCATCGATCAATGTCATGCCACTCAATGTGTATCAAACGTTGAGTATAGGGCCTCTCAAGAAGGATAATGTCATCATTCAACTTGCGGATCGCTCAAGCAAATATCCGGAGGGCTATGTTGAGGATGTGTTGGTGCAAGTCAACCAATTGATATTTCCCGCCGATTTTTATGTGGTTGAGATGGAGGATTCGCCGGTCAACAACACTCAATTGCTTCTAGGGCGACCATTCATGAGGACCGCGCGCACAAAGATAGATGTGGCCGAGGGCAACCTAACTATGGAGTTTGATGGTGAGGTGATCAAGTTCAATGTTTTTGATGCCATGAAATTCCCCAACGTTGATTTGAAGGAGGGTTGTGCCATTGATGTTTTGGAGGAGGTCGAGCAAGTTATGTCGACCTCGCTTGACGCATAGCAATTAGCGATTGAGCAAGGGGTCGGATTTGACAAGAGGGGAGAACGAATCGTGCATAAGAATGAGGAAGAAGGGCCGGCCAAGTCAAGAAGTGCCGAGCAAGGCACCATTGCCGAGCCATTTATGATAGAGCCAAGTGTGATGAAAGTTGCTGCCGAGCTAGAGGCTCGGCCTTATTCCAAGGTATTTGATTCGTTCTTGTCAATTCCAAGCGCCACAACAAAATTTCGACCAAGTGTGGAAGAGGCCCCAAAGTTAGAACTAAAAGAGCTCCCTAGTCATTTGAAATATGCTTGTCTTGGAGAAGGAGATACACTACCGGTTATTGTGTCTTCAATGCTTAGTAAGAAGCAAGAGGAGGATTTGATTTGTGTGCTTAAGAAGTACAAGACCGCCATAGGTTGGACCTTAGCGGACATCAAGGGAATAAGCCCTACTACTTGTGTTCATCGTATTTTGTTAAAAGAAGGAGCTAAGCCGACAAAAGAAGCTCAACGTCGACTTCATCCTCCCATGATGAAGGTTGTAAAGGAAGAGATTATCAAGTTGCTCGATTGTGGGGTGATCTACCCAATCTCGGATAGTAAGTGGATATCTCCCGTACAAGTAGTGCCGAAGAAGAGTGGTGTAACGGTTGTCAAGAATGAGAAGAATGAGCTTGTGCCACAAAGACTTGTAACCGGTCATAGGATGTGCATCGATTATAGGAAGCTCAATGCTACAACGAGGAAGGATCACATGCCTTTGCCGTTTATGGATCAAATGCTAGAGAGGTTGGCCGGTCATTCTTACTATTGTTTTCTTGATGGATATAGTGGCTACAATCAAATCATGATACACCCGGACGATCAAGAGAAGACCACTTTTACTTGTCCATTTGGCACGTTTGCTTATCGGCGGATGCCATTCGGACTTTGCAACGCACCCGGCACTTTTCAAAGATGTATGTATGCTATCTTCTTGGATTTTATTGAAGACATTATCGAAGTATTTATGGATGATTTTAGTGTGTATGGAGGCACCTTCGATGCATGTTTGGGGAACTTGGAGAAGATACTTAAGAGGTGTGTAGAGACAAATCTTGTGCTCAATTGGGAGAAGTGTCACTTCATGGTCACGCAAGGCATTGTTCTAGGGCATATAATTTCGGCAAGAGGCTTAGAGGTTGACAAAGCCAAGGTGGAGCTAATTCAAGCATTGCCGAGCCCTAGGTGTGTAAAAGATGTGAGAAGTTTTCTTGGCCATGCGGGGTTCTATCGACGATTTATCAAAGACTTCTCTTCAATTGCCAAGCCATTAAGCAACTTGTTACAAAAGGAGGTGACGTTTGAGTGGACGGAGGCATGTGAGCAAGCCTTTTGCCGATTAAAGATGCTATTGTGTACGGCACCTATACTTGTTTCCCCTAATTGGGACGAGCCGTTTGAGTTGATGTGTGATGCTAGTGATTATGCACTTGGAGCGGTACTTGGACAACGAATTGAGAAGAAGCCATGCGCCATTTACTATGCTTCAAGGACTCTCAACGATGCACAACTCAATTACACAACAACGGAGAAGGAACTCTTAGCGGTAATCTTTGCTTTGGAAAAATTTCGATCATATCTTTTGAATTCCAAAGTTATTGTTTATAGTGATCATGCCGCTTTGAGATATCTTATGACGAAGAAGGATGCTAAGCCGAGGCTTATTCGATGGATTCTTTTGCTTCAAGAGTTCGACATTGAGATTAAAGACAAGAAAGGAGTAGAGAATGTTGTAGCCGATCATTTGAGTAGACTTGTGCAAGAGGAGGATCGGCTACCCCTATTAGAGACCTTTCCGGATGAGCAACTTTTTCGACTTGAAGTACTTGAGCCTTGGTATGCCGACATTGCCAATTTTCTTGCCACAAACCGATTTCCCAAAGAGATGCCGAGCCACCAACAAAAGAGAATAAGGAAGCAAGCTCGACACTTCTTGTGGGATGATCCGTACTTATGGAGGCAATGTGGTGATCAAGTTATTAGAAGATGTGTGCCGGAGAATGAGCATCGATCCATCCTTGCTTTTTGTCATAGTGAAGCTTGTGGTGGACACTTTGGACCAAAGAAGACGGCTTTGAAGGTACTTACGTGTGGATTCTTTTGGCCTACGATTTTTAGAGATGCATTCATGTTTTGCAAAGCATGTGATAGATGCCAAAGAATGGGGAACATTGGAGCTAGAGACCAAATGCCGCTCACGCCTATCATTGAGGTAGAAATTTTCGATTTATGGGGTATTGATTTCATGGGACCGTTTCCTTCAAGTAAGGGTTTTCTCTACATATTGCTTGCGGTTGATTATGTTTCAAAGTGGATCGAAGCAAGGGCTACACGCACCAATGATGCCAAGGTGGTAGCCGAGTTTCTCAAGACCAACATCTTTTCACGTTTTGGAGTTCCAAGGGTCTTGATTAGCGATGGAGGATCCCATTTTTGTAACCGCACTATTGAAGCCTTATTGAGGAAGTATGGAGTCACACATAAGGTATCTACACCTTATCACCCCCAAACGAGTGGCATGGCCGATGTGAGTAATCGAGAGATCAAGCAAATTTTGGAGAAATCGGTTGGACCTTCAAGGAAGGATTGGAGTGATCGTCTCGATGATGCTTTGTGGGCTTATAGGACTGCATACAAGACACCGATTGGTATGTCCCCTTTTCGGTTAGTTTATGGCAAAGCATGTCACTTACCGGTTGAGCTAGAGCACAAGGCATGGTGGGCAATCAAGGCCTTCAACATGAACATTGATGATGCCGGTCTTCATAGAAAGCTTCAACTCAACGAACTTGAAGAAATCCGTAATGAAGCCTATGATGCCGCATGGATCTACAAGGAGAAGACTCGAGCCTACCATGATAAGATGATTCGAGGGAAAAAGTTTCAAGTTGGACAAAAAGTTCTCTTATTCAATGCAAGGCTTAAACTTTTTCCGGGTAAGCTTCGATCTCGTTGGTTTGGACCATTCATTGTTACTAAAGTTTTTCCTCATGGTGCCATCGAGATTCAAAGTGTGGTGTCGGGAGAGACATTCAAGGTTAATGGACATCGTTTGAAGACTTACTACGAGCCCTTTCTACACCCCACAATCGAGGAACTCAATGTGCAAGACAAGCCAAATGCCGGTCTACTTACACCAACCGAGGTTATTCCATCACCACCACAACTTGAGGCCGAGCCACCTACATATACTGCTGCTGCAACCGTGCCACCACTACGTCAAGATGCTGCCGGACCTGCAATTGCCGGCAGCACCCACACAAGGCCGGATACGGACCTAGAAGCCAACAAGCCGGACACGCCTCAACTTGATGCCGAGCAACCATCTTTCACCCCTGCTGCAAGAGAACTCCCTGCCGGACCTGCCATTGCCGGCAGGGTTGACACAAGGCCACAAGAGGCCGGACGCATGCCGGATACGCCAGCTACGGTGGCGGACAAGCCGGATACGCGGCACGTATCGGATACGCAGAATAGGACAGATTCGGATCCGACATGCCAAAGTCTTCTTATCGATCTTCTTCTTGCCAATTTGAGTTGTTTTGGAGCACGATGAACACATGCAAAACACGGTGAAAAGTCTAGGCTATGGACTATAAACACAAAGCGCTACTTGGGAGGCAACCCATGTCGATCAAAGTAAAGTGAAGGAGCCATCACCGAGAGTTTGAATTTTCTTAACCCTTCTCTTCTACTTTGATTTGTGATGATTTGTTGGAATGTGTTAGACTAGTGCATGCTTAGGAAATTCATTGATATTGTTTTGTGCTTACATTGAGGACAATGTAATTTTCTAAGTGTGGGGTGGGATAGCATGTTCCGTTTTTGTTTTTGTTGTTGTGTGCTTAGTTTAGAAAAGAAAAAATTCAGGAAATTGTAACACAAAAAAATAGAGTGTTTAATTTGTTTGTTTCGAGTCTTAGGATGCCCCTAATATGTCAATGACCTTTTTCTCCTCTTTGTGTACATAGATGATGGTTATGCATACAATTAAAATTGTGAGTTTCATGGATTTTGTGCATTGGTAGGAGCATGTAGGACTTGTTGATTATGAAGCATGCATGTTTGAGCTAATTTATTTCGATTATATCCTATGTGAGCTTTTGAGCCAAATTGCTTTCTTCTTGAGCGAAAAAAAGGTAAAATTCGATAGATCCGTAGGAAGCATGAAACCTCATAATTCTTTGCATATTCGATGACTATATGCCATAGCTTTTTAATGAACTCTAGTATGCTAGAACTTACTCTTGTTGATTTTCAAAACGTTTATATCATAAACTACCTTGATTTTGAATGTGATTGAATAAAGATCATTTAGGTTTACCACAATTGCCAAATAAAGCATGTGCCCTATTGGAGCCCGTCGTGGGACACCTTAGTAAACCCCTTTGAGCCTATGTTGAGCCTTTTCTTTCATCACCCTTAAACACTTTCCATGAGCTTAGAATAGTGATGCCTTTACCTTGTGTGTCGGCAAAGCTCGATTTTTGAAGGCGTTTTCGCGTGTGTGATGAAAAAGAACAAGTGTGGGGTAGACTTAGCCATGAATTTATATGAAAAATGTATATGCATGCCGTGCCTTAGTAAAGAAAAGAAAAGAGAAAAATTTAGCCCGGACCAAAAATAAAAGAAAAATATGATGCCGAAAGCTATGATAAAAAGGGCACGGCATAGGCATAGAAAAGAAAAATTTTGTGCATGGCTATTGTCTAGATTATTGTTGTAATGTTATGGAAGGAAAAGAATGAAGTATGGGTCCAACAAAATGAAATTTGACCCTTTCGGCGAGAAGACATAAGGAGATTCGAGCTTTGCTACGGCCGTAGTGACGTTTCTAAGCCTCCTTATCCAAATATCGAATACCTCTTAGCCTAGCCCCATTACAACCCTTTTATTGATCTCTTTCATGATTCTTAAGATGGTTAAATTTGATTGTGGAGATTATCTCAAGAATAAGCTTATGGTTTTGGTTCATTGGTGCATATAGTTGTCATATGAGGTTTTTCCATAAAAATTTCACAAAGTGCTTTCGTTTCATGACATATGCAAGTTACTCTTCGTAATTCATTATCTTTCACTTGCATATACTATTGAGTGAATAACCATGCCTCGAGAGAAAAGAAGAGAGTATGCCTAATGAGGTGATTTGAATTAGCTTTTAACATGTTTACATGCTTACCTTTTGCTCTTATATGTTCATATTGATGTCGCATGTTCATGAAACTTGGAATTTTCATGCTTAGCACTCTCATGCATTAACTTGAAAGCTATGTGTACATACGAGCCTGAGACAAATTGTTAGGGGCAATAGTTTGTTTAGAGTCGTAGTTTAATTTAGTTTGCTAAGGGACTAGCAAAGGATAAGTGTGGGGTAGTTGATAGGAGCACAATGTGCGACGATATTACATGTTTATGCCCTCGTTTATGCTTTGTTTAACTCTTATTTGTCTAAGATAGAGTCATAATATAGTTTAGTGTCAATTTGGTAGAGTTTGGCGAAAAATGGTTAAGAATCCGAAAAATGACTAAGTTTGAGAAATCTGGAAAATAATGCAAAATATGTCTTTTTCGTGATTTTGAGATGAATGCAACTATGATCTATCCTTGTCCGAATTCTATGAAATTTGGTGTGCTTAATATTCATATGCTGAGGAATGTTGTGTTAAAATTTCAGATCAATCGGAGTTCGGGAAGCCACCCAAAACTTGGCTGCAAAAGGGCAGTCCGAACATTCCAATCCAGGGGCTTACAGGATTTTCCTGGGACTTTGTCCCAACTTCGAAAAATCATTCCCAACGACTTGCAAGGAGTTTGATCGAACTGTTTTATGGGGAGATAGCCATATGTGTCTAGTTTATCTGAGACTTGGAATCGCATCAATCGGAGCTCCACGGAGGGAGATATGCCGGAATTACTGCAACAAGGTCAAATCTGCCGATTCCAGGAACCTACTGCCCCCTTTTTGTGTTTTCTGTTTTTAATGGACCAAATGGTGCACAAATGCATATGTGAAGATGGTCCAAGCTTTATAAAGGGAAGAGGAAGACACTTGGCCATGGCATTGAAGAAAAGCATGAAGAAACAAGTTCTCCTAGTCAAACTAGGAGAAGCTGCCGATTCTGGCAGATTGTGTACCTTTGTGTGCTGCCGGCATTTGGGGCATTTTTCGATGGACCAAGACATGTCAAATGAAGTCCAAGATCATATAAGAAGTCCATGAAGATGTGAAGCCCAAGCCTTGAAGAAAAATTCAGAATAGAAAACCTAATTGGACTAAGAAAGGAAGGTTGCAAAACCTTAATGAACTAGGTTTTCTGAACTCCTTTTGTAATAGGGCAGCCGGCACCCCCTCTCCTCTTTATATACCCCCACTTTTCATTCTGAAAAACCATCTCATCTCAAGCTAAACACAAGGCCGAAACTCTACCAAAATTCCCCAAACTTCCTAGACAAAAACCTAAACCCGAAACCACCATCCACCACCAACCAAGTTTCTGCCGAAACTTGGAAAATCCCTGCCGAACCTCCTAAGCCGTGCAGCCTCATCCCTTCACCTACACAGCACCGGATCCACACCAAAAGAAGCTCTCAAGGTGTCTCAAAGTGTGATCCACTCCCTTCTTCGGTTTAGTAATTTTTGTCTAGTTATGTTTGATTTTGTCTATGAAACATTCATGTATGTTTGGTGTTGGTTTATATGTCTATGTGTAAACCGATTTTGGTTTTATAAATTGTATGTTAAAGACTTGTTTAAATCGATGCTTAGATTTATGTTTAGGTTTCGACAAGAACAATGATTTTGCATGCTAATTTGTAATATGTAACTTGTAAATTCGTATGTTAGATAATTAGGACAGTGGTATAGATGCATGTTTTAGGTTCAAAATTGGTTAGAAATCTAAGGAGTGGGACTTAAAAACCGAAACATTAGTATTGGCTTGTAGCATGTAAATCTAGATGTTAGGTTTCATCAAACCCGAGTAATAACAAATATGGCTAGATACTCAAAAGGTTGCTTTGATTTGTTTTGCTCACCTAGGGTATAATACTTTGGATTTCTTACATGTTAAAATAAGATGATTGACAACCTTGCTTGTTTTGCATGTCTCCAATTTAGATCATTGCGCACAATTGTTAAATCTCAAAAGGATTAACATAACTTTAGGGCCCATAACCAAAAGTTCGGTCTTAAAAGTTGAGAGATCTTACAACTAAGTTGTAGTTGGAACTAATTTTGAACTTGAGCATGTTGATACTTGTTCCTTACTTTCTTGCATGTGAATTTATTCGTTAAAGAGTCTATGTGCTAAATGTTTTGTGAAAGATGATGATCACCTGTATATATTAGATCTAGGATTTTATTTTCTGTTTTTTTTTCTTTTATCATTGCCGAACCTAGTATTAGGGCAGCCATAGGGCTGCCGAACCATTTTATACCCCCATATGTGTGTGACGATTTTGTATATATGTATATATGTTTGTCTAACAATTTCATATCTCAGGTACCCTTAATCCCCGGCCTAGAACGATCCCTACTTGCTCATACTACTAACGATATTTTGTAGGGTTATTATTGCGTGCGAGCTTAGGCACCCATCAGCCCTCTCTAAGGTTTTTTGCTCTGCCTCTTTCAGTGCCAACTGCAGCTCCTCATGTGTAATAGGTAGGTGACAGCCCACCTTACAATTAAGGCATAACTTAGATCGTGGTACCAGCACCATTTCTTCCTTTTCTGGCGGATGCCCATTATTATTGGTTGGCTGCTCCGCTTCCTTATTTTCGTCGATGGCATTTACCCAAAATTCAGGTTTGGAAGCCACCATCTCTTCAGCAAACCTTAACGTTCCATCATTCAACCATTCTTGAATTTGGTCCATTAACGCGACACACCCGAAGGTATAGTGGTTGTTAGAATGATGAAAAGCACAGTAGGATTTGCTCGGCCATATTCCCTTTTGTGGTGGGCAAGTGCTAACAAGCTTGACCCCACCTTGTTGGATCAAGACCTCCCAAATCTCTGGGGCCCTATTTGCATCGTATGTGTAATGTGCAAATTTGGAGATGCATTTGCCAGGTTCCAATTGTTGACATGGATTGGATACAAAATCAATCGTGTTCACCTGGTGGAATGGCTTAGTTTCTGTCCAAGTAGGTTCATTCGGAGTATCTATCTTCATGACATTTTCATTAATCCATATCTGGATCTGATCCTTGAGCTTGACACAATCTTTAGTATAATGGTTATTCATGTTATGGTAGCTACAATACTTCTTACCCGTCATGTAGTCAGGCTTGGAAATGAAACCTCCATCATGTTTCAGCCGGCCGAGGTTGAATAGCTCTTACAAGATCTCTGGAGCCTTGTATGCATTATAAGTATATGTCTCAAAGGCAGACTTAGTTGGCACAGAAGTCGTAATCTTGATTGGCTCCTTGGCCATTCTCAAATTCGTTGACTGTAGTTGTTGGCGACCAACCACTTCTACAACCGCAATCCCTTCATCCTTTTCCTCCTCAACCCAAGCCAGGTTTGGAGATGACTCGGAGTTTACAGTTGCAATTGTCTTTGAGCCAAAAGGAACACCGACTTTAGGCTTCAGAGAGCCAGGGTAATAGGACATAGGGATGCCCTTCTTTCTTTCCCTCTTCTCCTTCATTCGATCAACCCAATGTTGCTGATTGGCCAACCTATGGGTCAGATCAGCCATATTGGCAACATATACTTGTTGAAAGCCAGCTTGGACTTCCTCCTCTAACCCAGCAATAGCTAAATCGACTATAGTGTCTTCTGGGAGCTTATCCTTGCACTTGGCTATTAGCAGTTTGAAGCGTTTCAGAAAATCCATGGCTGACTCGCCAAGTTGTTGTTCTGTTCCGGCTAAGATTTTCACAGTAACCTTGGCTTCAACAACCCCAAACATGGTGTTAAACAAGATTTCCATAGCCCTCCAGTCTGGAACCGAACCTGGAGTTAAATCCTTGTACCATGCCAATGTCGACCCTGTTAATGATGTACCGAACACTTGAAGCTTGAGTATGGGATTGTTCGCATAGGGACCACACTCGTTGTTAAAGCGAGTGATATGAGTCTCAGCATCTTTTGAGGAATCTCCAGAGAATTGGGTGAACCGGACGTACTTAAAGTTGAGTGGCCAAGGAAGCGCATTCACCTCTGAGGGAAACAGATTAGCATAAGTTCGGTTTGTATCTGGCAAACCATGCATAACCCTCATTCTTTCTTCAAACAGCCGATTCACATCGTTGACAGTTAGAACCAAGTCTTCCTCCTTTTCTGGGTCGTCGGCTTCTTCATCATCAGATGGAAGGACAGTAAACTTTCCTCCACCTCCTCTTCTCCGTTTTGTAGCTTCAGAAGAGTCCACACCTCCATTTGTGCGAGACTGATTAGGAGGCCTCGTCGTACTGGAAGAACCCCTTCCTTGCCTTTTTTCGATCACCTTCTGTTGGTTTAGCTCCTCCGACTCTTGAAACTCAAAGTCCAACCTCTGTTCAAACAGTAGTGATAACTGCTCAATAGCAGCTGAGGTTTTAGTTGTCTATTCCTGCTGAGCTTTTACTTTCTCATTGAAGTCCTTAGCATGGGCAGCCATCCGATTGGCGATTCTATCCTGCTGTTGCGCCAACCACTTCATGCTGGCTGAACTCCTAGTCTGTTCCGTCCTTAGCTCGGCCAAATTAGCTTCGATCCTTTGAAGGACGTCATCTGTCTTTTCTGATTTTGCCAATACTAGGTTCAAAGATTCCATTACATCTTCGGGAGATGGAACGGTAAGGATCGCTGGGCTGTCCTTCTCAGAAACCTCTAAAGATTCTGAGGCATCAGTCATATTCTTAGTTAGAAGGCTGGCTGGTTCCTCCTGGCTGTCAGAAGCCGCTGTTATTTCAGGAACCCCTTGGCCAACCTTGGTGACCTTAGAAAGATCCTCAATGCTGACCGCCGCGCCTCCGTACTTGAGGCCCACCTCATTCTGTGATAAACCTCTGCAGTCAGCAGAGTTGTGTTTAGCGAACAGCTTGTGTTCTGGCTTGTTGCACGAAGGCATGATTCTTTGATAAGGATTAGATCCCGCAATCTTGACACTGGTCCCACTGGGCGTGCCAAAAATGTTCGTGGCGGATTTGGTATCCGGCGAACGGTCAACACGTGGAGTGGCGGACGTCAATTTCAGTCCTGTTGTGATATGTGCGAGCGTGCCAGTACCTTTGAGTTAGGTACAACTTCGATGCAGACGACCTCTGGCGAGCATACTTCTGGCGAGCGTACTTCTCTGGCTAGCGTGTCTGTCTGCTCTCAATTCCTAACTTCCTGATCAAATGACTGTTACGCGGGCGTTGACAAGGCAGGCGTAAGAGACTCGAACAAGACCTAATAAGAGTGTATTAGGATTTTTCTCTCAACCTATTACAGATCGAGTAATCTTACTTTGATCCTGAGACGCAAAGCATAGCAATAATTCAAGACCGCGGGAAACGATCATTTTCCAACCTATGGCAGATTGAATGGTTTGTCTTCTAACCTATTGCAGATTG
Organism: Potentilla sterilis; assembly: GCA_963682095.1. NCBI lineage: Eukaryota > Viridiplantae > Streptophyta > Magnoliopsida > Rosales > Rosaceae > Potentilla > Potentilla sterilis. The sequence continues at coordinate 54,287,485 of OY821754.1, forward strand.
AGTGAAAATTTGTTACCGGAGTAACGACTCGATTGGCTACGGCGTAGCGACTGACACTAGGTGCTTCAGCGAACACGAACACGAACACGAGACGAGCGAGCGACTCTGTACGTATGGCAGCAAGGTGCGGCTCTGTACATATGGTGGCAAGTTGCGGCTACGATGTGCGGATATGCTGGAAGCGATGGGTCTCAGCGACGTTCTACACGAATGCAAGGCACACTTCGACAACCGTGCAAGGATACAGCGACCGGTGGCGGGCGTAAGGTTGCAGCGAGGTTGGATGGTGGTTGTTTGCAGTTTGTGGATGCTCCGGAGAGGCTTTGCAAGGATTGTGATGAGCAAAAGCTTATGTGTTTGTTTGATTGATCGGGGATCTCTTTTACGTTGTACAAGAGCTCTTTATATAGAGGATGTCAAACCCCAATACTTGCGTATCAAGTAGCATAATAGATTTGGAGATCGATCATGATTCAATTACCATAAACCAACCCCTTTTCGGATTCCTAAAAGAACCCCAAATCCTTTCCAAGAAAGAAAAAGATTAAATATATATATATATATATATATATATATATATATATATATATATCAGATTATCCTTTACTGGAAAACCTCATGGGCCTCGATCCATAGTCTCGGACAAATGTCAGTTTCGGCCCAAACATCCGCGAGAGTTCTTTGACTTCAAAAGGGTTTTATTAGCATTAAAAGCTCCCTCAAAGACGTACAAGTTCTAGAATATATCTTATTGACGATGTTCAACCCATGTGAATTGACAAATAATTTTCTAATTACGGGAATCCAAAAGGGTAAACTAGAAAGAATGCACACATTTTAAAGTTCACAAAACCAAATCTCAATACTAGTGATGGTAAGTGAATGATGTTATACACAAAAGAATAGTTAAATTCTTATTAATTTGTTTGAGTGATTGGTTGATTGATTCAACTAAATGCATAGAAAGTAAACTAAGTCGACGTAAGTTGAGGTTGTAGATAAATGGATGTTGGTTAGGGTTTGTATTGGCCAATAACCTCCCTTGATGCAACAATGTATTGAATTATAACCTCCCTTGCTAAATCCAAACATAATTATTGGATTGAGTCCTTACTCAATCCTTAAGGATTCCAAGCAAAAATCTTAGCACAAAAAATTCAAGCAGAAAATGGTCAATTCCGTCTAATTATTCTCTTAACATCCCGATTTTTTATGTTATTTTGAAGAAATCATGTTGATTATATATATTGAACTCAAGCCAGAAAATGTCATTACATATCCTCCCTCTATCGACTAAGAGTAGATAAAAAGTATGTGGGACAAACCACAGCGATACATAGATTAGGCCTAATCATTCGACAGTACTCACGCTCACTTACTAAGCGAGCCTACTGCCAATGCATTTTTTTTTTGAGGTGGAAAAAGCATATGGCGAAACATAATTTAGTGAAGCTTTTGAGCGTCGGCCTCTCTATATATAATTAGGGTGTGTTCTAAATTAGAGGTTTGGGCTTTGGGCTTGAGTAGACTAAGTGGTAAGACGCGTGGTTTTGGGCCCCAAAGCTAAAAAACACCACACTCGACCACTGAGAGAGAGAGAGAGAGCGAGAGCCGAGAGACATAGAGAGGCAGAGACACAGAGAGGAGCGAGACTGAGAATTACCGTGTTGCTTGCTGATGCGAAATCATATCCTCCCAGAACCAATTTGTTGATGAGAATAAAGGGTATGAATCCCAACTTCCTTAATCTGAAGATTCCAAATTGTCCATGCATACGTTTTTACTTTTATCGTCTCACTAGTTATTTTGGTGGACAATAATTACTCTCTCTCTTTTTCTTGAGCTATACTATGAACTTGGATTTTCCTTTGTTATAGTTCCTCATGCATTGACAGCTTCTTACCCACTGGAAACTGTGTCTGGGTTTCCCTCTAGTTTGAAGCAATATAATCATTTTCAATTCCATTCCCAAAGAAGTTGCTCTTTTTGGTGAATTTGGGGAGATACTGGGTGCAAGATGCAGTCAGAAGATTCGGGATAGCTTGAAAAATGTGGGTTTTTATGAATGTAGTCGGGATGAGTGCCCAGTTCTTGTCAGAATCTGATTTGCTGAATTTATGCACTACTTTCGTTTGCTTGTCTGTTGTTCCCAATGAATCCCATTACTTGGTGTATGTTAAGAAATTGGGTTTAGCTCAATTTAAATAGAAGAGCTGCGATTCAAGAACTATTCATCGTTCTTTTTGTTACTTAATGTTTGGATGAATTGGGATGTCTAGACTTGTATTTTGCATAGGACTGTTTTGGATATGGGCTGCATGTAGGGTAAGGCGTAGCCTAGTTTAAGCTGGTAGTTAGTCATTTTCCATTGGTGAATTGAATCAAGCACTATTGGTACTTGGTTTGAAACTTAAAAGATAACAAAAACTATTTATATGATCGGCTGTTCTGTTGCAATTACCAGTGATGCAATACCTTGAAAATTGTAGAAAAAGTACAATACAAGAATGCTGATTCTAATTTGTAATTCTTGAGGTCTGTTTTTACTATTGAGCTCATTTTGTTCTGTTTATTATCACCCAGTCGGTTTAAAGTCCAGTATGTATTACAATTTTATGGTGCTAACAATTTGTTTATCATGTTCGTCTGCAGATAACAAGATGTGGTCGGGCTACGTTTATATTGGTTAATGCTTCAATGGAGTCTAATGTTTCATCGGAGTCTCCTGTAAGCTTCCTGAAGCTCTTAGTTTTATTTTCTTTATAGCTGATTTCCTTGTTGAATTCTTGTATAATTTCATACTGGGACAATGGGTGGACGAAACTTGCTTTCTCCACTACTCTTCTTTTTGAGTTTGGCACAGTAACACATTTATTTCTATGAAAATCAATAATTTACTAATTGATGACTTCTTACATGGAATCAAACGACCTAGAAATTTCATGTTTTGTGCTCATAATGTTTTGTTATTCTGTTTTCCTTTATCTGTATTTATATTGTAAACCTGTCATTTCTACTATTCAATTAACAACTGTGTATGTTTCAGGGTTGTGCAAATACTCCTAGCAAAATTGGGGACAGATCAAACAGTGATGTTGTGGTGAGGATACGAACACAGGATACTCGGGATGAATGGTTTTATTGTCACTCCCACGTCCTCATAGAAACGAGCAAGTATTTTGCTGATCGCCTATCTGATAGTTGGCCAACTTGTCAAATTCTTGACTCACGCAACTGTGTTGAGGTTTACTGCCAGGATTCAGATTTTGACTACCATGTCAGTGTCCTCCGTCTTCTCTATGTCTCAGTAGATGGCTCAGTTGATGACATGTGGCATGGTGTTAAAAATGCCCTTGGCATTCTCCAGGTGGCTGTCAAGCTTGACTGTCCCCACCTCATCGCAGCTTGTGTGAAGTACTTGGAAGCCGTCTCTTGGGAAGAGTCTGAGGAGGAGGAGATTTTAAAAATCATACCGCGCATGGGCCCACAAGCAGAACCTATTCTTGCTCGCCTCCAACCAGTCACGCGATCAGCCATCATGGGAATTTTTTTCTCAACCATCCGGTTCGCCACATCTTCCCCTCCTCCAATCATGAATGATCTCAAGACTTCAGCCCAGGAGCAGCTTGAGTACATGCTAACGGAAGATGATGATGCCCCTCTCTTGGCAGCTGATGATGAGATAAAATCTGAGGTTAAAGAATGTGCGAAGAGACTATTTGAACGATTTAATAACCAGTTAGAAGCTTTGTTATGTGAAATGGAATTATTTTCTGATGGGGGAAAGATACTATCATTTCAATCGCTTTTATCAGATTTGTCATGGGCATGCCAGATTTTAACCAAGTTGGAAATCATGAGGGAATTTGTCTCCAATTGGACTGATGCATCAGATAAAATAGTTATGATCGTCAAGCAAGCAAGTCCAACAGCCGAATTAATTGAGACGAAGCTGAAGGTTATTGAGGTTGCAGCAAAGGTTCTAGAGGCAATAGGTTATGGCACAGTGATTTTGCCAACAGCAAAACGGCTTCATATGGTTAATGTATGGCTTCCATTTGTGAGGGTTACAAAACCTCTTATCGATTCTGCTGTGGCAGCTACTGGTGACGATGCTCCGGCATTTAAAATGGATGGTGAACTATGGCAATCCTTAGAATCAACATTTATTTCCCTAATTCTTGCACTGCCATCCACTGAGCAGGCAGAGATATTGACTGAATGGTTAGGGAATGAGCGTATTGAATATCCTGACCTGACTGAAGCATTTGAGGTGTGGTGTTACAGATCCAAGGTTGCAAAAAGAAGACTATCAGTGATAGCTGTGAACCATGACAAGATTGATACACATTAAGTAAGTAATCTCTTCCATTGACTTTTTTTCAACCTGTCTAGTAAGTAATCTAACTCTTGAATATCCTTTCCTAAACCAATATATTCGCAAAATCTAAAGCAGAGGGGATACATAATATCAGTATATCACTATGGTTAGCTAAGTAGCCCTATTTTAAACCAGTACCATGTAAATTGTGGTTTAGGGTGTAATGTCATGTGATTTTGGTCCTGTAACTCCTGATTAATTGTAAAATTTGTAATTGATGAATTCTGAGAGCTACCTTCAATGAAAATCAAGCTGTTTATTAATGTATCTCTGTTGAATTTGATTGCGAGTATGGATACCTTATTTAAGCAGAGACAGCAGTTTGAAATCTTTGTTATGCTCTGTTGTGTACTTGGGTTCATTCTTCTGCAGACTCATCTTAATTAAGGGGATATTTGATGGGAAAATTAATATACCGATCTCTATTGTGCTTTTTTAAACCACATTTGAGTTCTACTTCTCTTGATTCATCATTATAAATTTATAATATTGGGAAGCCTTGGCATAGAAGCAATCTTAAAACAGCTTACAGAGAAGCACGTAGAGGTTGTGTTTTATCTTGATAAACAATATGTTATTTCCAAATACTTGGATGATAGAGATTTGTCATTCTTGCTTTTTATATGGAGCTTGCACTACATATTCTCCATGTATACTTTTCTTCCCAAAGTGGTCACTCCCTGCATCTTAACACTCTTCTTTCTATTTTCCATAAGCAGAAGATACACGTCAATCCTCGTTAGTGCATTATAAAATCTCAAACACTAAAAATATTGCTACTGATATCCTATTTTTATACTTCTTCTAGTTTGAGGGATATGCACTGTGATATTGCAAGACCTTCTTTAATAGGCTTTGCTTTCCAAGTATAAGGTTCCCCACTATATTATAGTTACCAGGTTCTAGAAGCTGTCTACTTAGATTGGCCTGAAATTCCAGAGTTGAACTTTAAACTAAACATTTTGGGTCACATTGGCTATAATTGATTTCTAAATTTAACATTTCGAGGCAAATGCATTTTAAAGATGTAAAGTTAGAGCCTCATTCGAGAAGTAGGGAGGATTAATCAAGGGGTAATCAACATTGTAGTGAAGCATCTGAGCATCTAAAGAAGCAGGCTTATGAAGTTACATAATTCATGTCTCATGTCTGCACTATTTTAGTTTAGCTGATACCTACCACTGACCCCAAAAAAGAAAAAGGGTACATGACATATATGCCTGATTACTTAACATCAAATTATCAATATATATTGGTATACCCATATCACTTAACTAAAGTTTTACACCAATCCATCTATCCATCACCAAAACTTACAAAATAATATACAATCCTCAACCATATGCTCTCAAATCCTAAGCTGTCTAAGATCTGAAATGGTTATATGCAGAAGTATATACCTATACTAAGTAAATCCTTCTTTCTATACACTACCATATGCATTCCCTTGTTCCCAATGTATTTAGAGGCATCACAGAAAGAAATTAATATTGGGAAGACCAAATGCTGTGGCATGAATATATATATATATATGCCCTGCCAAGCTTCTTCAAGGTGGTCTTCTTATTTGAGATTCAGGCCACAAAGTCTGGCAACAATTGTGCTACGAACCTCTTTCGATTCTGAATGTCAATGCTTTCGAATCCAGCAGAAGAGTGGGGAGCTGAATTGTTCATGGTTCCAAACTGATCATTTGGTTCTCCAATGTGATCAACTCTTCTTCCCAATTGAATGTTTTGGTTTGGTAGAAAATTTTGGTGATGGGCACCTGACAAGGAGAGGTTTTCACAATGAGGAAGACCAAGAGTGAGAGAGACACCATTGCCTGAGAACCTTGGAGTGAATTGGTCTGCATCGAACCTCCCAATTTCACCAATCGGGTATTGCCCGAAATTCCCAATAAAATTAGTCTGTCCTCCCATGAATGAGTACCCATCTCTGCTCTGCCTCTCATCCCCAAATTTCATAGAAACTTGATCGTTGCTTACCTCTTGAGGCTTGACATCCATATGGTTCATTATACTATTTGGGGAATGCATCATTTCAGTGCTCCTTGCCTTCTTTGGACTACCCTGTGCGATACCATCCAATTCTGATGACCCGATGAGGCTGAATCCGGACTGGTTCCGAATAATGTTTGTAGGAGATGTTGAAGCTGAGGACATTGACATTGACATTGACATTGATGGAGGAGCAGCAATATGATTTGTGGAAGTCTCTTGTTTGGAATTGAAAGCACTGTTGCTTTGGTTCTGATCAGTAGCTGGACTTCTCTCTTGTGGAGGTGTGGACTTTGATGCAGAATCCTCATTACTCTTGCTCATCTTCTCAGATGATCCGTTGAGCTCATTCTCCTTGATTTCCTCCAAGTACATTTCTTCCACCATCGGCTTCCACAGACGAACTCGAGCATTTATGAACCAATTTGAAACCTGCATTATAATCAGTACTCAAACTTATCAATACAATATCCTTGGAATAAAAATTCATCCATACAACCATTGTATGCAATCCCAATATGCCATCCAGAACTCTTGTGTACTAGTCAAACGATCACTTATTGTGAAAGAATGACTATACAGTGCTAAACAATCCTGACCTAAATGAGTAAAGATATAAAATCTGCAAAGATTTTACCTGGCTCCTAGTAAGCCCTGTTTGTTTTGCAAGCAAGTGCTTGTCTGAGTCCTTCGGATAGCTGTAGCCAAAAACTCAAATGCTTAGTACGGAAACATGAATGTGACAGACAATTGAGACAAATTGGGAGAGATAATTATGAGATTTCTTACGGGTGCAGGAAGTGTTCGAAAAGCCAAGCGCGAAGAACAGAAACAGATCTTTCAGGCAATCCTCTTTGGGGTCTCCAAGCATTGTGCTGGATCATTCCCAATTGTTGCAGAGCTCTTTGCTGTCTCAGCTGGTGGTCAACATATTTGAGCCTTGAACCTTCAATCTTCCCCCCACTGCAATCCTCTTCGCCTAAGCTCTTATTGGCGACTCGAATTTGGTTTGTGATTGCATCTTTCAAGCACCTGAATTGCTTTGAGATTGTTTGAAGTGCAAGAGCAGTGTATGTTCTGGCTGAACCAATCCCGGCTGCTTGCTCAAACGAAGATATCACCATTTGCATTTGGCGATGGTACTGTCTGTACCTTTGATCCACCTAATTCAATCAACAAACAAAAATTGTTAATTAGCCTCTTTGTTCCTAGCATGTAAGAATTTAGAGGTTCGAACGTAGGCTAACATTTCTCAAATTAATTGTTAGTAAAATTTACGCGAAGTTAACCGTTTTAATTAATTTTATCTAACAAGATAATATTTCAAAGATATGAAACCACCATGAGTATAAGAAAGGGTAAACCTCTCAATCATCATCAAGAATTAGTACTAATTAACTATTATACAAATCAATTATTAACATGCATACCTCATCAAGCATGCTAATGAGCTTTCCCTTCTTCATCTGAATTTCCTGCCTCTCGGCGGTGCTTAGCTCTACAGCTCGCTTCCCACTATCTTGATCACCACCGACTGAACTGTCTCCGGCGGCCGCCATAGAAGACTCGGCCATGGACTTACTCTGGCTCACGTTACCCTTCTTAGGAAACTCAGAGGTCCTCATGCCATTTCCAACGTTGACAACCTCATCAAGAAGCTCCTGAGCAGCCTTCAAGTACTTGGAGCTCAGCAACACGCTCTGCATACCCGAAACCCCATTAGTCACACCCGAAGCCGAAGAGTTGGACCCGCTCGAAACCCGAATATCCTCACCAGTCGGGAGTTCCCGGTCAGGCGCCCCACGGAAGGATCCGAACCCGGGCTGCTGGGACGACGAAAGACTCAGTGACAAACCCTGCTGAGCGCGTGGAGTGTCACGCGCGGAAGGGTCAATTGAGTTCCAGAGCGCGTACTGAGTCTGAATCCGAGGCATGAAGGCGTGGAGAGCTGCCATGTCGTGGTGGGGATGCATGGCCTGCGAGTTACTAGGGTCTTGAGACGACACCGTAGGGAGCGGTATGCCGACAAATTGCTGGGTGTGGGAGGGCGGCGCGTGGGGGAGAGTGGAGCCTTGAGCGAGTTGATTGTCCCCAGCTGATGAGTTGAGGAAGACTAGCTGTTGGTTAGTCGCTGCTGCCGACGGTGACTGTTGCTGTTGAGTTGTATCTGAGTACTGGACGTAACCGCCGTGGTTCATGAGGACTAGAGTCTGCAAGCCACCGTCGGGGGATTGGATTCCGGAGTTACCATGAAAGTACGTCGCCATCGAAAGGTGATCTGATCAGTGGAGATTGATATGTTTCTGTTGTTGTTGTTGTTGTTGTTGTTGAGGTTGAGACTTACTTCACTGAAAAGAGACTACGTTAGTATAATAAGGGCTTGATCACATCATCATACACACACCCAACTAACCCCCATGGAAGGAAATTAACAAACAACAGCACACAACCGAATGATCACGCCACTCGCTCTTTCTCTCGATCTCTTCTTTCTCGACCATGCATATAAATATAGGTATTACATGTAGTTGGAGTGAAACGATTTGTAACTTGTGAATCTGAGGAAGTCAATGATGTCCATGGATTTAGGAAGCAAGGGGATTGGTGGGAAAACGAAGATGAATCAAAACAAGAGCATATATCTGATCAGGTCATCATACACGTACTGATCGGATACGTAAGGTCAGAGTTCGATTCTCCTCTCCTCTTGCGACCTCACCCGTAAACCGAAACAGATCGGAACGAAAAGTTCAGATGATTTCGGCTTCGGGGTGTTGTTTCTTGATCATCAAGCAGCTTGAGATTCACTGCTCGAAGAAGTAAGAGAAAGGGAGAGTAGGATATGGAGCTGCGTTGGCTTTATATGGAGATAAAGAGATATGGAAAGAGAGAGAGAAGGAGAGGTCGGGTGATTGAGAAAGAAAGAGAGTGAGTGAAAGGGAGTTGATTATAGTATTTGTTGAATAAAAATATTAGCTAGTACCTGCTGGTGTGATTGAAATCTGATGAGTATACACACGTGCTTCATGATCACAATCTCTGCACTGCAAAGGAAAGAAGAATTTCACTAACAATGACAGAAAATCCATGAAAGTTTTTCAAGAGAGAAAGAGAGAGCTAGAGACTCTGGGTGATGAGTATGAGCAGTTATGGCTACAAAACATGAGAGGTAGATAGATATGGAAGATTGACATGTACATGAAAAGAGAATTCAAGCACCAAACAAACCTACCTGTCTATAATCTTGTGTGATCTGTATATCTATGGAATATTGGGGTTTATGATTTATCAGTCCCTTCAATTCACAGACATAATATATATAGAGGAGAGAGAGAGAGAGAGAGAGAGAGAGAGAGAGAATAGGGGAAAGCAAGCTCTGTCAGACTCAAAATCTCTGCAACTTCCCCCACTAAAAAGGAAAAAAGGAAGTAAAGAGAGAGATGGGGTTAAAAAGGCAGCTGATAGAGAAAAAGAGACCCATCTTTATTTATCACTACTTCATTATCCACACATTGATGATCATGACTGCCATTTTTATTTTCTTGGAACAGAAAGTAAAAAAAAAATTATAAAAATTTGGTTTAAGTTTATGACAATTATAATTGGGCTATTAGTTTTTAAGTTCTTCTCTCACTTTGTTGGGTGAAGTACCTGCGAATCGATCAAAACTGGAGAGAGCTTGTGATTTGACCCTCCCTTTTCAAATGATTTGATGCAGCCAAGCACCCTTTGATGAGAAACAAAGAACTTTTTCAGAGTGAGAGAGAGATGGATGGAAATGGGTGTGGCTGTTATATACAAAATTATGTATAAAAAATATGACCAAGTTTTATATATTTCATCAAAGTTTGTCAGAAGATACAAACAGCTGAAAAACGAGGAAACGTCTCCTTCCACACCAAAGCTTTTTTTTAAAAAAAAATAAAAAATAAAAAAAATAAAAAAAGAGGGAAGAAGGAAGATGATGAAGAAGATGGGTGTAGAAGGGTCCTATTCTTCATTTCAATAATAAATATCTGCTTGTCTTTTTTCATACTGTATATGATTTTCTTTTTTCTTTTTTCTTCTTTGTGATATTTTTTGTGGTTGGATTCCAGACTTTGAAGATAAAGCAATTAAATTGCCAAGAAACACAGGACCAACCACCATAACACCCACTTTAATGCTTATGAAGGTAAGGTGTGTTTGGCTTTATTATTTACCCCACATATAAAGCATTCTTCTATATATGCTTGAGTACATAAAATTTGAAAAATACTACCAAGTACTAATTTAACTATTAATCCATTTGTGATCCAAGTTAAAACTAGTTTGGATGTTCAAAAAAAAAAAAAAATTTAGATGATATTTGTCTGCTAAATTTCATATTGGATAACCTTTTAGAATATTTAAAAACTAAAAGTTTACGTTCTCATATTGTTAAATTATATCATTGGCAAGAGTCATACGACCAACTTATGCTAGGTCAGGTAGGAGAAAAACAGTGCAATACAAAACTCAAAGAGTTCGGCTTATTAAAATACTACGAGAAAAACGAAATCAAACTAGAAAAACTAGAATCCAAAAGAAGTCCAAAACAAACAGACATACCAAATTGAAAAGCAAATTAACTTGCACACACTAAGACGGTGCTCAAACTTGGCCATGAGGCCTATGGACATGAGTGGTGTACTTTTCCGGCAAAAAAAAAAGAGTGGATGCCCTGCTAGGGTTTTGCAGGGATCTTGGCTTCCACCGCAAGCAACTACTCCTTGCTAGCGTTACCGCCAGCCTCAGAGACCGACCTCATCTTCACGTTGCTTCCAGCCTCCCCACTACCTCTAGCATCCACGAAACCTAACTCCAAGCCCCCTTGCATGCCGGAAGTGCCCGAAGTTGATGTCATAAAGTCGTCATTGCCAGTTTCAGTGGCCTTCTTCTTGTTCCTACTGCCACAAGACCTTCCTCGTTTCTTTGGGATTACCGTACAATCCCAAGAGTCCCATCAATGCCAAACACAAACCATAAATCCTTCAAACCAAGATCGAATGGGATCACGTTCAAGCAATGCTAGGAACGCTTTCCCCTCCCAATTACGACGCATGCACTCCAACAATTTTCATGCAGAATGGAACTCTGGGACTTCTCGGATATGAACATGTCGTTTCTTTTTAGGGACGTGTTAATTAAGTTCTTTGTGTGTATCTTTTGATTATAATTCTGAATATATATTCCTTCTTACACCTATACGCTTTCATTTAAGATGTCCTTCAAATGACATGTTATATGAGTTCATCTGCTATATTGGAGGCTAGGGTTAATCAATCCAGTGTACAAACTTTGGAACTTTAGTTTAGGGTGTGGACTTTTGTTTTCGTACGTGATGACTAGCTGACTAAATGACTAATCAATGTTCAAATTAGTAAAAACTCAAAGTTCTGTTTAATGTGCACACCAAAAATCTAATGATCCTACTGATATATAAGAGGATACCTAAGTTACCGAGGGCCGGACTCAAATGCATACCTGAGTTACCACTACCCCAACATGAAGTAGCACAGGGGCTATGAGCTATATATGAGCCTCACCTATTCGTCAACACAGCAACACAATTCATATTTTGATATGGGATAATTATTTTTTTTCATTTCCCACTTTATTTCCTTTATGATTTTGTTTTAAAGGTTCCTTAAATGCAATAATAAACAGAAACAGAAAATTGCGGCATTCATTCAAAATAATTGATTAACCAATACAAGAAAACCCTAAAAAGGACATAAAATAGCGAAGTAGTACGTACAGAACAGTAATAACAAATGAATAAGTTTAAATAATTCGGATAGCCTAAATAATTAACCTCTTCACTCAAAGTCCCATGAATAAGCAGCGCAGTAGTACACCCTGAAAGGAGGGACACAGAAAACTACCCGCTTAATTAATTAATCCCATCTGCACAATTCCCAGTTTCGATTCCCCAAACCTTAATTCCCCTGAAGTTAACTTCCATCACCATCTGTAACAATGATGGTATTTCAGAATCACCTTCTGACGAAACTTTGAAGTTCCTGACGTTAAAAGGACAGCACCCACCATTTATTTTATTTTATTTTATTCAAAAATAAAATACGACACATTCGTTTTCACAATCTACAGACACCATATAATAATCCCTAAATTAGTAAGACTTTGAGAGTTACAGGTTTCTGGGGATCCACTGTCATCTCCCGAATCGATATCAATAAGACTACACAAGAGTAATCAATTTTAATCTTCCTACTTTTCCTATCATCTGCAGGAATATGACACACCAGTTCACTCTTTTTTCCTATCTCCGCTGAAACAAAAAGCCGCAGTCATAAAAAGAGTGCTAAACTATATAATGTCACTCATATCCGGAGTACCTAATTGGTCTGGTACCACCCTTCACGTAGGACTACCCTTTCTATTGTCGTCTTTGGAAAAGGGCCAGTCTTTCAACCTCCGACGGACAATAACGTACACTCCATCCACATCTCAAAATGAACAAAATTTCACAACACAACTATTACCTACCTGCCTTGTGGACTAGCTAAGAGTTACCTCTATCAACCTCAAACCCATACTATTTCTACACCCACATACGTACCCCATTTTCTTCTTCATGGAATAAATGGAAAAGTATATCCCAAATTGCTCGTAACATATGTCTCCTAAGTGTTTTCAAACAATATGTCATTTACCCCGAAATTCAAACTTTACTTATGGGTTATGGTATCATAATATGAATCGAGGTTTATTTATCGTGTGTGAGACTCAATGAATGCTCCGTGAAACGAATATTTTGGCCACTGAGTATCAATAAAAAGAGACAGAATGAAACTATCTCTAAACCCTAGCCGTCGTGGGTAAGGATTTCCATGGCGTTTTCTTTCGCAACTCCACCCTTCTACTGGCGCCATCTCTTCCTTTATTGGAGGCAGGATTGTGCACCGCCTAGTCAACATCAATTTTCGACCTCCAAGGACAAGCTTTGTGCGCTACCCCTCTAATGGATCAACTCTTCGATCTATCTCCATGGCCAATATTTTCTTAGCTCCTTCCCAATCTATGCCTGCACGAGAAAGTATTTCTCTAAATTGTTGGTTGCTAAGACCGTCTATAGATGCTACAGTCAAACATCGAATGAAAGATCGAAGGGTTACCCTAATTGAGAGAGAACACAAGAGCGTAGCCATGGCAGAGCACTTGGCTTCAATCGTCGAGACGGAGAAGGACAGTATGAATTGCCCCTTCTACTTCAAAATCGGCGCGTGCAGGCACGGCGACCGGTGCTCCAGGCTCCATACCAAACTCTGGTGGATGGTGTTCATGCTTTTGGCATCATTTATGGCTAGTGTGAAAGGGCCTAGACTGGGTCATCCAAGATGTGCGACTAAATCTACAGTTGCATCTGAAGGTTTTCGCTGCGGTGGTCATGGCAGCGGCTGGTGGTGGCACTGTTGGATTGCTGATCGAGCTAGCCAAACTTGCCTAGACTGGGTCAGCTTACTCATTTCTAGTCTCTGGGCCTCATCGCGGACCTCAAAATGAGTGGGTTGGCCCTCTAGGGCTAGTTTTTATTTAAGTTTTTTTAACTTTGCCTATTACAATGTTTTATCATGCATTGGTAGTAGACTCGCTTCAATAAGTGAGCATGGGTACCGTCAAATGATTAAGCATAATCTATGTATCGATGTGGCTTGTTCACAAACTTTTTATCTATCCCAAGTCGGTAAAATAAGGGTATGTGATGGTCTTTTCTTGTATGAGAATTAATACAATCAACTTGATTTCCTAAAAATAAAAAAAATGAATGCTGCGTGAAGGGTATTTCCGGCCAGATGTTCGGAGATGTACGTCTCCATCCTTGTATGGCCTTCCTTCTTGTCAGGGATACTCTCTCTTTAGGCTTTTTAGACATTATGGTCTAGCATAGACTATCATTATATGGACTTATAATCCATGTATCGAGTACGCACAGATTAGTTGGTAATTTATTAAAATTGGGTTTTAATTTTCTTGTACAAGGGGGGTACCAAATGTCCCCTAAATGGCATAATTAGTTAGTCTGGATCACACAAGTGGCACATATCACATCTCAAAAGTAACCCTAAATCTAGAGCTTCTCTGCCATACTACTGTGCACTGTCCCTCTCCTCAAACATGTCTAAACTTATTATATGATATGAGTGGGAACCGCCCCTTCCGTTTGGTCTCTATATCCATTTCGATTTACAATATAGATATATATGCACAGTTGTTATGAGACTCCTGCATGATTGTCTCTTCTTTGAGAGCTCCCAAGTTTCTTTTCATAAGAAAATGACTAGAAACGAAGACAACAATATTGAAGAAGCTTTGGATTTGTTACTTAAAACAATTCCACACAAGTGTGAGAAAGAGGCAAGAAAACTAGAAAGGTGAAAGTCGGAATGTGGAGATACAAGCACAAAGCACATGTGCAAAGAATTTCAATCATCAAAAACAGATTCAGTTGCATTATCATCATCAAATATCAATACCCATTCAGAACCTCGCCCTTTCTGAATCAATGATAATAGTTTATTTGTCAACACCAATATTTTCCTCTTCAAGCAAATAGCTCGCTGAATGTAAAGTGGTTCTTTTGTCATCCTTATAGGAAGGAAAAGAGAACAAAAATGAACATTTCCAATTTTGTTGTTTCGTAACATAAGGATGAAATTATTCTATGCACCTAGGTGCAAATGAACTGACAATCATAATGTAAACTCAGTCATTCATTTTATCAATTCTTTTATATGACTACCAAAATATTAACACTATTAAGAAAAATTAAATAAAAATTCAACGTTCGAAAACTCGTTAGGCGCTCCTATGGTGGACGTTTGCCTTGGAGAGCCCAAACGGGTAGGCGGCCTTATAAGCTCCTTGCAGGCGGATATATATATATATATATATATATATATATATATGTTGACAGTAGCCGCAGAGAGGCTACAGCAGGCCCACAGACCCGCAGCAAATGCACCAGGGCCCGGCCCAAGGCTCGGGACCGGATCACCAGCACCCGGCCTCGGGGTCCAGCACTTTATCCTGCCACCAGGGACCCTGGGGCCGAGGGCGCCAGCCTGCCAAAGAGGGCACCAGAATGTACAAACAGAAGGGAACCAGTCCCACATCGAAGGGTGAGGCCAGCCCTCACCCCCAACCACCTATATAAGGGCCCCAACTACCCTCTTTATTAGGTAACTTATCTCTCTCCCTGCTTACATACGTGCCTTGGTTATATATATTCCAACTATACTAACTTAGGCATCGGAGAGGAGAAGACCGGCCCGCCCGGTATTCCCCTTAGTGAGCAGGATTGCAGGAGATCAAGTTGGATTCACCGAGTATCTACTAGGCCCCCGGGTTTAGGCAGAAACAATTGGCGCCGTTTGTGGGAAGTTCGAACGAAAAGCCGTGTAAGCAACGCCGTTGGGAAAGAATTCGGAAATGAGTCGAGAGAAAGGTACCGCCGAGGAGGGACGTCTCGCAGCAGTGCGGCGACCGGGGCAACGGTCAGGAAGTAGGGAGCTGTGGGGGACCATCCGGCGTGCCGGATCCCCACCACGACAGCTCGCGTGGGAAAGGCCCGGCAGAGGAGGAAGACAGTCCAGAGCGACGGGGCTTCTCCTTGACGTTCTCAGATGATCCAAGCGATCAATCTGAGAGCCCGGACAGGGATCCTACGTACAGCCCCGACCATAGCAGCATGGCGGGAGAGCTACGGGCAATGGCCGCAGAGGTCAGTCGTCTAAGAGAGGAGAGCGACAGGGACAGAGCTAAGTCCAACGCCCGATACGAAGAGATGGAGGCGGTGAATACTGCCCTAGTGGCCGCCCTGGAAAGGGGACAGCAGCGCAGTGACGCCATGGCCGAGGCACAGGCGACACTCCCACCGATCCAACCTCGACACACCGAAGCAGGGCAATCCTCGGGCGGTCGGCCCGGTAACCCTGTGCGAGAAAAGTCGCCGGCAGGCGCAGGCCCGCCGAAGGACACGACAACCTCCTGCCAGCCTGGCGCTTCGTCAGTGGATGAAGTTGGGACTCCGACCGCACGGGCGCTGCAAATGCTAGCCAACACCGTGTCAAACTTAAAGGCCTAAATGGAGGCCAACGAGAGAAGAGCCGCGCGGCCGATGGAGGGCGCCCGGTTTAATGAGCGCATGGGCCCTTTCTCGCACCGGGTCATAGAGTCGGGAAGATCTGGCAACCAGAAGTCCCTCAAGCTCACCTACTCAGGGTTCGGCTGCCCGTACCAGCATCTGGACAGTTTCCGGTCCCAAACCTGCGCCAAGGGATACTCCGACGCAGTCTGCTGCAACATCTTCCAGGAGACTTTGTCTGGAGAAGCGCTCAGCTGGTTCTACGAGCTTCCAGCAAACTCGATCGAGGCGTTCGAGCAGTTAGCCGACCGGTTCGTAGGCCGCTTCATTCTCCGAGTCGAGGGAGCTCGGACGTCGACCATCCTCTTCAACTGCATACAAGCCCCCGGAGAGGAACTGAGAACCTTTGTCAACCGCTGGCAGACGGCCACGGCCGGAGTTCGGAACCTGGACAAAGGCATCGCCGAGATGGCGTTCAAGCAAGGGCTCCGAGGGGCAAGTTTTCCTACGCCGTCCGGGTAGAGCTCCCGCAGGGGTACGACGAATTGATGGCTATGGTCATCCGGCATGCCCAGGCCGATCATGAGACCTACGGGCACCACCTACTGAAGAGGAAGCGGGATGAGCAGCAGGAAGACCATCCCCGGGAAGAGAACCCTCCGCCCGGCCAGGAAGCCAAGCCCAGTTAGCGGACTGAGAACCGCACCGCTCGACCCAGCCGGAACGCCAACAACAGAAACTGGCCACAGCGGCAGCAGAGGCCCTATTCTGATAGACCCCAGGCCGAGCACAAGCCGGCGCCGTACCGCCAAGAGCGCCCCCTGGCAATCATGCCGGCACCACCACCGGCCGGTCAAGAAGTCTTCACCGCTCTCACCACTTCCTACCACTACCAGATACGGCCGAATAGCCGACGAAAATTTTTTCGTCGGCCATTCCATTTTTTCGTCGGCTATACCCTCTGCCGACGAAAATTTCGTCGGCCATAAGTCGTCGGTAATACCAATGGCCGACGAATAAAAAAAATTTCGTCGGCTATAGTTAAGTATGGCCGACGAGTCAAAAAATTCGTCGGGCAAACGTGGGTGAAATAGCCGACGAATTTCGTCGGGTATTTTTGAGTATGGCCGACGAAATCCATTAAGTACGGCCGACGATTTAATAAAATTTCGTCGGCTATGGTGTTTTAACTATAGCCGACGATTTAATAAAAGTTCGTCGGCTATGGTGTTTTAACTATAGCCGACGATTTCATAAAATTTCGTCGGCTATTGTGTTTTAACTATAGCCGACGATTTAATAAAATTTCGTCGGCTATGGTGTTTTAACTATAGCCGACGATTTAATAAAATTTCGTCGGCTATTGTGTTTTAACTATAGCCGACGATTTAATAAAACTTCGTCGGCTATTTCCTCGAAATATATTACTATTTTAATAGGTATTAATTAGTTATAGCCGACGAAATAAGGCAATTTTCGTCGGCTATACAAGTTATAGCCGACGAAAATTGGTAAAATTCGTCGGCTATACTTGTTATAGCCGACGAAATAATGCAAAAATCGTCGGCTATTCTTGCATTTGGGAAAAAAAAAATTAAATTATTTTCTAAATTACCATTCCAAGCAAGCTGCAAATCACAAAAACAATTCATGCATTTGCACCAACAAGAAACACGTCTAAATACCATTTTTATTAAATTCGTTCCAATATACATAAAATATAACCCTAATTATCCCCTAAACTACTAAAGTCTAGGATGTCATCTACAGCATCAGGCGCATCATCCTGCTGACCGAACTCGAGAGGTTCAGGCATTGGAGGCTCCACTAACTGCTGAAACGGGAGCGGGGGTGGACGGCCTTCTTGTTGTGCCGCGAACATCTCATAAACCCACTGTTGCTGGCCGTCGTAGTTGTATTGCCGAATTCTGGCGCACTCAGCATTCCAACGGACCATATCCAACTGATACTGCTGGTACTGCTGTTGTCTGCGGCGCAGCTCCTCTACTGTCTGGGACGAGGTCGCCAATTCTGCGGCCAATCGCTGCACTTCCCCCCTCATATGTTGGGTCTCCCCGCCTCCCTTCTTTTGACCTCCCTTAGTGGTCTTCAGGAGCCCTTGTCCAGAACCTCCCAAACCCCGGCAGTAGTACTCGTTGGACTGCTGTGGGAAGGCTGCGTTGAACATCCTCGCCGCCGTTTGGATATTGGTGCGGTCGACCCGGCGCACGGCTTCTTCCATATCTGCCTCTGAGATGTCCGGTTGTGTCTCCCGAACTATTTGCTGGAACACCTCTTGTTCGGCCTGGGTCACCCGCTCCTAATTGGACGGGGAAAAAAAATTAATATTCTAACAAATGGATAGTTAAGTAAAATTAATAATTTAAATTTTAAAATCATAATGAACGACTTACGAGATCTTCTGTCGCTTGTGGATAAGCGATCTTGAACGTCTCCACGTAGGGGTTGCAATCAGGATGATCTCTGAGCGCCTCCTCCTGATATTGTGCAAACGGCCTTGAACCGCCGTGATGGAGGATTGTGTTACGGCGGCGGTTCTCCGAGTTTATCCGAGACCGTTCCTTCAAACAAATAATAAAATATTAGAAAAATGCATCAAAAAATATAACTGAAATAATTATAAAATATTTAAACTAATAATTAAAATTTTAATAAAATAAACATTTATAGTGATGTTTAGTATTTACCATCATAGCCGGGTTGTCGAAGACTACGGTCTTCAACCAACGCCACTCGTACTCCCTGAACATGAACTCTCTGGGAGTACCCATACGACCACGGTTGCCGTACTCGTTATAGTGGGAACGGAGCTCGTTCTTCCACTCTTTGAACCTACGAAAAAAACAAAAGTGCATTAGAAATATGATTAATATCATAAAATATTTCTAATTATCAAATAAGACATTCCCAACGTACCTCGAGCTCTGTTGGGAGTCCGCCCAACCCCGCTTGTGTTCCGCAACCACAAAGTATGTCTGAAAGATAATATTTTATTAGTTTTATAATTATAAAAATACCGAAAATTTTTAAATATTACGATAACTAAATTAAATTTTTTTATTTACTCACCGACGCGGCGTTGTTCAACTCCATCTTGATTTCTTCGGGCACATCAGCCCACCGAGCCCACAACATAGGGACTCTGTCCCTAATGAGTGCACCCACGCAACCCGAGTAGTCGCGTTTCTTTTTCGCCCCAACCTCCTGATTAGGAGCTTCGTCAATCTGGATCCTCCCGCTCCGTTCAACCGTTCTCCTGAGCGTCTCAAAACTGATGACACCTCTGGTATTCCTCTGGGTTGAACTGCTAGCGTCTGTCCCTATCACATAAACGACGATTGGTTAATAAAATTAAATATTAGTGCGTTAATTTTAATAAAATATTTAATTAATAAAATCGAATGTTACCTGAACCCGATGATTCGGTTGCCGTCGACTTTCCTTTTCTCCTCGCCGAAATCAGGAGGTCAGGGCTCTCCCATGGCTGCTGCTGGTATGCCTCCGCAGCACTCACGAACTGAGGCATATCAGGCCACTGGGGCCGACCCTGATAGTCGACCTCGGGTATCGCAGGAATGTTGTAGGGGAGGAAGAGCTGGTTTGGGAGAGTAGGCCCCTCAGTCGAGTCACCAGCAGACTGAGTCGGACTCGGCATCGGCTCCCGATGAACCTCAGGCATACGAACCTGAGGAACGTCGGCAGCTATCTCCTCGTGAAACAGCTGCCGACTAAACCTCGGCGCCACAGAGGGACCGACATGCGGAAGTGAAGTGCTCGACGGCCGCCCCGCCTGGAGAAGGGTCTGGTGCCGAGCACTCACACTCTGCCGCGGCTGGGCTGCATCCACACTCCTCCGCGGCTGGCTGGTGGTCCTCTCAGGCTGGCTAGCCGTCCTCTCGGAGTCTGGGGAACCGGCGGCATTTCCAGAACCGGCGGCATTTCCAGAACCTCTAGATCTAGAACGACGACCTCCGAACAAC
Source organism: Potentilla sterilis (assembly GCA_963682095.1). Taxonomy (NCBI): domain Eukaryota; kingdom Viridiplantae; phylum Streptophyta; class Magnoliopsida; order Rosales; family Rosaceae; genus Potentilla; species Potentilla sterilis. The sequence goes on from OY821754.1 coordinate 54,307,996, forward strand.
TGCCTAAATGCATCGGCCATCTAAAGCCAGACGCATTAATACATTAATTAATATAAAATTATATTATATTAAATAACAAATTCTAATTAATATAATACCCAATAATACTAACATATTTTAATATTTACCGATTTATATAATAACCAATTTATACATATAAATTATACAATTACACCTAAATTATACAATTAAAATAAATTTTACAAAAATTACCTAAATTAACATAAAAACCTAAAAATTACATACATTAACATAAAAACCTAAATTATAACTAAATTAACATAAATACATAAATTATACCTAAATTAACATAAATACATAAATTCTACCTAAATTAACATAAATACATAAATTATAACTAAATTAACATAAATACATAAATTATATCTAAATTAATATAAATACATAAATTATACCTAAATTAACATAAATACATAAATTAACATAAATACATAAATTATACACAAATTAACATATAAATACATAAATTATACCTAAATTAACAATTATATCTAAATTAACAATTATATATAATTTATTAACCATAATTTAATTTATTAACAATTAAATAACAAAAAAAAAAAAAAAAAGGGAGGCCGGGTACCGAATCGGGGAGGAGGAGGAGGAGGGGGAGGCGGCCGGAACAGGGAGGAGGAGGAGGAGTCGCCGGGCTGCCGAACCAAGGAGGAGGAGGAGGAGGCGCCGGGCTGCCGGAATAGGGAGGAGGATCGACGGATAAAGGAGGGCCGGATTCGAGGAGGAAGATTGTTTAGGGAAAATCGGGCAAATGGAGGCTAGGGTTCGGCTGCATTTTACTTATACCCGATAGTATAGCCGACGAAATAAAGCGATTTCGTCGGCCATGCTATAGTATAGGCGACGAAATAAAGCGATTTCGTCGGCCATACTATGGCATAGCCGACGAAATTACATAATTCGTCGGCTATAGTCTTCGTCCCTCAGCATCCGTCCGATCTCCCCCATCCAACGGTGGATAATGGAAAGGCGCGGATCACCAGACTTTAACCGACGAAATATAACTTCGTCGGCTATACTTTTGGTCAAACTACAAAGTCAAACCTCTAAACGCTTTAAAACGGAAATTGGCCCGTCTAAATGACGTTTTTTGGCCTGACCTTCAACAGAGAATAGTTTCAGATCGATGCGACGCACCTAATCGTATAAAAATTTCCCCCAAAATATTTACCGACCGTCAGGCTACCCATAGGAAAACGGGAGTAAAAAACAGCAAACCGCAACATTCGGCACACAGATTTTGTCGGAATCTTCCCATTTTTCAACCGTAGCCGTATTTCAATATTTCGGTCATATCTTATTTCACGACACATTTGCATTTGAAGGGTCTACGTATAGTAGGTATTTGAAACTATACATTCACTTAAACACTTAGTAAACAAGTTAAGGAACATTAGTGCATATATTCCGATTTTGAATCTCAAAGTTTGGAAAATCTATTGCAACCGTCAGATATCACCGTTAAGATTAAATACATGTATGAAAAAAAATCCAACTACATCTGACAACGTTGAAGGCTCGATCGGGACGGTCAAACCGCAAAGTCAAACCTCTAAACGCTTTAAAACGGAAATTGGCCCTTCTAAATTACGTTTTTTGGCCTGACCTTCAACAGAGAATAGTTTCAGATCGATGAGACGCGACTAATCGTATAAAAATTTCCCTCCAAATATTTACCGACCGTCAGGCTACACATGGGAAAACGGGAGTAGAAACCGCCTAACCGCAACATTCGGCACACAGATTTTGTCGGAATCTTCCCATTTTACAATCGTAGCCGTATTTCAATATTTCGGTCATGTCTTATTTCACGACACATTTGCATTTGAAGGATGAAGCAATGGTTTGTCGATAGTGATAGAAAATGGAAACTGCTCTTTTTTTGTTTTTTTTTTAATCATAGCCGACGAAATCAAACCTAGTATTCGTCGGCTATTGTTTTGTCGTTTTCTGTTAAAAACTTATGGCCGACGAAATATTTAATGTTCGTCGGCCATTGTTCGTAATATTATTATTTTTTTTAAAACTTATGGCCGACGAAATAGTTATTTTTCGTCGGCCATTGTTCGTAAATAATTATTTTTAAATAACTTATGGCCGACGAAATAATTAGTTTTCGTCGGCCATTGTTCGTAAAATATTTTTTTTTAAATAACTTATGGCCGACGAAATAATTAGTTTTCGTCGGCCATTGTTCGTAAAATATTTTTTTTTAAATAACTTATGGCCGACGAAATAATGCATTTTTCGTCGGCCATTCTCTGAAAAAAAAACCAAAAAAATCAGTGGTTTTACACCTCTCCTATTCCGATGTCCTGTTCACATATAACCAAAATTGAACATAAAAAATCAGAAACCCAACAGTCAACATATTTCAAATTTTTGTTTAAGGGGTTTGGAACCCAGCCTAGCTGGGAGGCTCATCCCCACGCCCGTTCATTAGAAATGAGTTGATTACAAATGAAAGGATTACATCATTTAAATTACTTAATCCGTCGGATTGTAATCGGAATCATCGGATGAGTCTTCTTCGGTTTCTGAATTGCTCGATAGGGGTAATCTATGTCTTTCCTCACCACTAGAGTCCTCGTTAGTTTCTTCAATTGGATCAACATCAACAAGCAGTGGCTCTTCACGTCGAATTCGCACCGGCGTGTCTAGACGAATAAAAGAGGAGTCAGGAATACCGTTTGAGTTGGGCTCTTGATACGCGGTGCCCCCTTCCTCGTTCTCTTCAGCCACTCCAAGTGTAGACGCCCGGTAAATGTTGCGATGGTAGATAGTGTTGACTACTTTCCACGGGTCACCCTTGGCGAGATCATCAAGATAAAACACTTGTTTCACCCATGTGGCTAAAACGAACGGGTCGTCCTCATACCATGATGTACTAGTGTTCACAGAACTTACGCCGTATTGATCGGTTTTCATGCTCTGCGGCCGTGTGTCAAACCATCTACACTTGAAAAGGTGCACTTTCATGCCTTCTCCGTAATGCAGTTCCACAACTGAATGGAGAACACCGTAATAGTCAACTCCACCATCCCCACCATGTGCCATAACCCCTGAATTTTGTGTTTTCAGTCTGAGGTCTCTGTCTTCACATCGAAATAACACACCATTCACCTTGCACGTCGCATAAACTTTTGAATAGACCGGCCTCCTCGCTAAAAGTCTGAGTTCGTGCGACCAATTTGGGTGATTATCATTTGCAATAAGGTCCATCTGCAACCATCAAAATCAACTATAAATATGAATAAATATACACAATAATATATGAACACGTATAAAATAGTGTTAAAGGTACGTACCCAGCGGCCGAAATACTCTGCGAATGTCTGGTTGTGGTAATCGCGATCACTTGCTACTCCTTCACAGCGTAGATGTATGTCCTTCCAAAACTGAACTTCTGGACAGTTGATTAGTACCCACCAATGTGCAATGGCTACCTCATAATCTTTCAACTTATAGGAAACTGGCATGTTTCCACCGAGTACAACATCGTCGGAGAGTATGGAAAGATTGAACTGTGAAGGTACATCTTCCGGTATGCTTTCCTGTAACGCTCCGAAATACAGCTTCATGTAGGTAACGCACTCGTGCGCAATATATGCTTCAGCTATACATCCTTCAGGTGCGGATCTGTTTTGGACAAAACCACCGTATTGTCCAAGTTGCCTATAAATCAAGTTTTTAAAGTGTTATGATAATAAATTAACACTATATCACATATATTGATGAGGAAATTAACATAAGGTGTAAAATACGTACCTTTCCATCGGATACATCCAAGTGAAGTGCACATGACCGGTAAGCAACAACTGCCGAGGAAGATGGATCATGAGGTGAGGCATGATGTCGAAAAAATTTGGAGGAAATATCATCTCAAATTTACACATGATATGAACGATGTCTTGTTGCATTTCCCAGAGGTCAGATTTTCTCACTTCCCGTGTGCATACCTTCTGGAAAAATCTTGCCAACGCTACTAACGGCTGCACAACGTGACGGGGAAGGAACGGTCGAATGAAAACAGGGAAGAGACGTTGTAGCAGGATATGATTGTCATGACTTTTCAACCCGTACAGATTGTTGCATTGTCTGTTGACACACTTGGCTATATTTCCAGCAAAGCCTGAAGGATACTTGGCCTCACTTATCCAATGCAAAATTTCTGATTTATGCTCAGGCTTGACGGTGTAAGGAGCTTGAGGCATTTTTCTCTTCCCTTGTTTCAACCATAGTGGTTTTCTGATATTCATGTTTTGCAGATCAGTGCGAGCCTTAGGACCGTCTTTCGTCTTCCCCTCCAAGTTCAGCGTTGTGCCCACCACACTTTCAGAAACATTTTTTTCTATGTGCATAACGTCTAGGAAGTGACGGATCAGCAACTCACACCAGTACGGGAGTTCCCACAATATGCTCCTATGTGTCCAGAATTTGTACTCCTCAGGCCTTTCAGGTATTTCCGCTACAATATCGGGATGATTGCTGAGGGGCCCAAAATCGTACTGATTAAGTCTTGCTAAAATTTCTCTTCCTGTCCATCTTCTGGGAGCACGGCCGTGTTCTTCGGTTCCATCAAATGCGGCGGACTCGTAACGCCAGTGGTGATCCGCCGGAAGGAACACACGATGACCCATTCGGCATATCTTGTTGCAATGAGGGGTGCTCCCATAATCGCTGAGGCACTCTGGACAAGCCTTGTATCCCCTAACAACGCTGCCCGACAACATCCCATAAGCAGGAAAATCACTGATGGTACTAATAACCATGGCATGCATCTGGAACGTCTCCTGCTTGTACTTGTCAAAAGTGGGATGACCAACGTCCCACAATACCTTAAGCTCTTCAATCAATGGTCTCATATACACATCGAGACATTTCCCTGGGTAACCAGGCCCCGGAATCAACAACGTCAACATATTATATTCCTTCTTCATGCACATCCACGGAGGAAGGTTGTAAGGTACCAAAACCACCGGCCATATACTGTATGAAAGACTCATGGTGCCGAAAGGGTTGAACCCGTCGGTTGAGAGCCCGAGCCTGACGTTTCTCACATCTGACGCAAAATGAGGAAACTCATTGTTTATATGCTTCCAAGCCGCTCCGTCAGAGATGTGTGTCATGATATCTGCGTCTCCCGCGTCCCGCTCACTGTGCCACCTCATAGCTTTTGCGGTGGTTTCTGACATGTACAACCGCTCAAGCCTATTTCTCAACGGAAAATACCGAAGTACTTTCACAGGTTTCCTATTGCCTGCTCCCGTCAACTTATATCGGTCAGACTGACATATCGGACATGCGTCAAGGCTAGCAAGGTCATTCCCTTCTGCATCTTCACCCCAGAAGAGAACGCAGTCAAATGCGCATGCATGGATCTTAATGTAGGAAAGCCCTAGATCTTTGAGGATACTTCGGACATTACGGTGATTGGTAGGATTACGATGACCCTCCTCCAACAACGAAGAAGTGTACTGTAGATATTCATCCACTTGCCTGATGCTCCCTTTTGTCTCGACTTTAATCCTCATTACCTCCATCACACTTTGAAGAACTGTCTTCTCAGAACTTGAAGACACAGGGGTCTGTTGCAATGCAATCAGTTTGTTGTACTTGTCAAAGGCAGCAGTGTTGACAACTTGTGGGAACGGCTGCACCGGGTCCTGCATATATTGTTCCCCACGTACACCGCTTTCAAAAGGAAACACGTCGTTGACGAATGCCATTGTTGGATCGTTGGATGTACTACTACTGCCCGCCTCAAAATACTGCCCATGATCATGCGATCCATCTAATGATGGCTCACCGTGATATATCCAACGTGTGTACTTCGGCCAAAACCCATTACTCTTTAGGTGCTCCCATACTGTCCTAATCAGAAATCGACACATATCACTGCGACACTTACATTTCTTGCACGGGCAATAATGGTACGGTCCTTTTGCATTTTCCTCGACGAACTGCATAAAATCCACAACTCCTGTAGTGTATCGTCGGTCATGCCTTGGAAGCGAAATCCAACTCTTATCTCGATCCATATATAGCCTGATAATCAACAACGTCAACATATTATATTCCTTCTTCATGCACATCCACGGAGGAAGGTTGTAAGGTACCAAAACCACCGGCCATATACTGTATCAAAGACTCATGGTGCCGAAAGGGTTGAACCCGTCGGTTGAGAGCCCGAGCCCGAGCCTGACGTTTCTGACATCTGACGCAAAATAAGGAAACTCATTGTTTATATGCTTCCAAGCCGCTCCGTCAGAGATGTGTGTCATGATATCTGCGTCTCCCGCGTCCCGCTCACCGTGCCACCTCATAGCTTTTGCGGTGGTTTCTGACATGTACAACCGCTCAAGTCTATCTCTCAACGGAAAATACCGAAGCACTTTCACAGGTTTCCTATTGCCTGCTCCCGTCAACTTATATCGGTCAGACTGACATATCGGACATGCGTCAAGGCTAGCAAGGTCATTCCCTTCTGCATCTTTACCCCAGAAGAGAACGCAGTCAAATGCGCATGCATGGATCTTAATGTAGGAAAGCCCTAGATCTTTGAGGATACTTCGGACCTGACGGTGATTGGTAGGATTACGATGACCCTCCTCCAACAACGAAGAAGTGTACTGTAGATATTCATCCACTTGCCTGATGCTCCCTTGTGTCTCGACTTTAATCCTCATTACCTCCATCACACTTTGAAGAACTGTCTTCTCAGAACTTGAAGACACAGGGGTCTGTTGCAATGCAATCAGTTTGTTGTACTTGTCAAAGGCAGCAGTGTTGACAACTTGTGGGAACGGCTGCACCGGGTCCTGCATATATTGTTCCCCACGTACACCGCTTTCAAAAGGAAACACGTCGTTGACGAATGCCATTGTTGGATCGTTGGATGTACTACTACTGCCCGCCTCAAAATACTGCCCATGATCATGCGATCCATCTAATGATGGCTCACCGTGATATATCCAACGTGTGTACTTCGGCCAAAACCCATTACTCTTTAGGTGCTCCCATACTGTCCTAATCGGAAATCGACACATATCACTGCGACACTTACATTTCTTGCACGGGCAATAATGGTACGGTCCTTTTGCATTTTCCTCGACGAACTGCATAAAATCCACAACTCCTGTAGTGTATCGTCGGTCATGCCTTGGAAGCGAAATCCAACTCTTATCTCGATCCATATATAGCCTGATAATAATATATATGTATAACTTTAATTAATAATAAATTAATTAACACATATATATTACAATATATATTATTATCAACATCAACTCATATATATATATAGCATTAATTAACAACCATTATTTAAGTTCATTACACTATCAACAACTATTAATTAACATATTTATATATATTTTAACACTAATTAAAATAACATTATTAAATTAAAACACATAATTATACTCTAACTGAAAATCAACTCAACTACAACTCAAAATCAACATATATACATACATTCTAACACTAAAACAACAACAAAACAAAAAATCACTTACTATATCAAAATCACTAAAACTCAAAATCAACATATATATATACGCATATATATATATACATACCTATATATAGCTCCACAATGTAAGAGAGGACGGATTTCAATAATACCCACAGATTTTTCACTCTTTCTCCCGTTTTTTTTTTAAATGAGCAGCTTCTGGCCAGATCTTAAAATATAAAGACTTATAGCCGACGAAATTGCCAACTTCGTCGGCCATTCTTCCAAAAGTTATATAGCCGACGAAAACTTTAAATCGTCGGCCATTATAGGATTATAGCCGACGAAAAAGTTTTTTTACCGACGATTTTTAATTTTTACCGACGAAATAATGAATCATCGGCCATTCTATGTGTATGGCCGACGAAATTTTTTTTTTGGCCGACGATTTTTAATTTTTACCGACGAAATAATTCATTTTTCGTCGGCCATAAATGTAATATTTATTTTAAAAAAAAACTTATGGCCGACGAAATAATTAATTTTCGTCGGCCATTATTATTATAGCCGACGAAATGATGCATTGTTCGTCGGCTATTCTATGAAAAAAATAAAAAAATAATGATGATGTTAGTGACACTTCGGCTAGCATAAGTCCTCTTTCTCGTGCTTCGATGAAAGGAAAACAGAATGCCAAGCTCTCTGGAGTTTTTATCAAAACAGAATGATGATCAGAAGGTGATCCAGGCTACTAAAATGTTCAAACCGAAAGATCCTTTTTTCGCAGTTATCTTGTAACCATTCGACTTCATTAACTACCTAATCCTCACCAGATAGCAGTTAATGAAGTTGAATGGTTGCAAGATAACTGAGAAAAAAAATCTTTCGGTATGACCAATTTAGTAGCCTGGATGACCTTCTGATCATCATTCTGTTTTGATAAAAGCTCCAGAAACCGTCAGATATTCTGTTTTCCTTTTATCGAAGCACGAGAAAGAGGACTTATGCTAGCCGAAGTGTCACTAACATCATCATTATTTTTTTAACACTAATTAAAATAACATCAAAACCGATTACTCTTTAGGATTAAAATAACATCAAAACATATATTAAAACTCAAAATCAACTCATGCAACTAAAACCCAAAATCAACATATATACACATGTACATACCTATATATAGCTTCACAATGTAAGAGAGGACGGATTTCAACAATATCCACCGATTTTTCACTCTTTCTCCCGTTTTTTTCAAATGAGCAGCTGCTGTCCAGATCTGAAAATATAAAGACTTATAGCCGACGAAATTGTAAAATTCGTCGGCCATACTCCAAAAGTTGTATAGCCGATGAAAATATTAATTCGTCGGCCATTATTGGAGTATAGCCGACGAAAATTAAAATCGTCGGCCATCCTTGTAGAATAGCCGACGATTTTTACTTTTTAGCGACGAAATAAAAATCGTCGGCCATTCTATGGGAATGGCCGACGATTTTTTTTTTTTAGCGACGAAAAATCATTTCGTCGACCGTTTTTTTTTTTTTCGTTGGCAAAACTCATTTTTCTGGTAGTGTACGAGAATATCCTACTTGAGAACGGGAGCGTCATTCCCCCACCGCCCAAGAGAAAGTACCAGAAGGGGAAACTTACAACGGCGCAGACGGGCAAGTACTGTTCTTATCATGATGAGGTGATGACCCATCGAACGAATCAGTGCTGCGCTCTCAAGACAGCGGTGCAGGGTTTGATTGATAACGGCCAGCTCCAGCGGTACGTGGGGGAAAGAAGAGCAGACCCCGACCGGGAACGTGACCAGGCCTGGTAAACCCGCTACCCCAAGCGGTTAGTTTGGCATAGTTCACGGTTCAACCGTTGTAAAAAGCAAATATATATGCAAACTACTTTTGAGAAAATTTCACCGGCTCTGCCAGTTCCAGTATATTCATATTCAAGCAAGTATACAAGCAATAACCGATCCGGAAAGATTACAAGAAAAAGAGCAAGAAAAATCCTAAGGAGCCGCGACTCCGCCTTCAGCGGGCAATCCGCCAGCCTCTCCTGCGGTACCCTCGTCGTCAACCACAGTTCCGGTGTTGACTCTGGCTCGGGGAAACTCGGCACCGTTGGTAGAAGAATCCAAGTCCGAGCGAAGCGCTTCTTCCGGCTGCCCCTCCACCGGCTCCTGATGGATGTCCGACTGCTCATGGATATCTCCTTCAGCAGCAATCGGCATCAGGGAAGTGTCTAACCATCCCTTCCCCGCCCATTCCGTGTACGCATCCGAGATGCCCTCTTCCCTGGCCTTCACCAGAAACTCCAGGAACTGATCGCTCTCACGGTATTTGAGAACGACCCGCTCGTAGAGATCCGGGTCATCTTCCCCGGTCGGAGCAGCAGAGGCGGCGCGCAGAGCGGCAGCTCCCACTTGAAGCTCGTCCACCTTGGCTTCTAGCTCGGCCCTCTCCTTCTCCAGGCTCCGGTTCTGCTCCTCCAGCTTCTTGGCCCTCTCCTCCGATCTGGCCTTCTCCCAGTCCGAGCGGGATTTCTCCACCTCCAGGCGCTGTCGGGCTTCCGATAGAGCAGCTATCTGTCTCTTTAGCTCCGACAGCTCCTCGCTCGCATCCGGTTGGTACAGACTGTACAGAAACTGCACAACATCAAGGACAGTTAGTCAAGCCGCAAACGAAAACAAGCTACAAGCAGTGTAGTGATACCGTGCGGTACTTACCCGAAGGACGGATTCCTTGCATTTTGGGCGATTCCCGCCCGCCAGGGCTCCAGTAACCCCGGGTCTGTCCAGCCCAAGACCGGCCAAGTCCGCCGCCACTTGCCGGGCGAGTGCACTATCCGGGCTTCCCCCCGGTGCCTCCGCAGTCACGGGACTACTCTGCCGGGCAGCAGCAGCGGCCTTCTCCCCGGCAGAGTTAGCTTGCGCGCCGCTGGTTATCCTGAACCGTTTGGCCAGGTTCTCACGTGCCGACCCACCGGTAAGAGTCACCAGCGCGGAGGAAGGAATGTCCCCGCCCTTCCGTTTCTCTCCCCGGCCTTCCGGAGAAGAAGATCGTGCGCTTACCAGGGCAACGCGAGCCACGTGCGGCACAGACACCGGCCGGTTGGGGATCCTGTTCACTCCACCGGGAACCCTAACTGACCCTCCGGTAGCCTTGCCCCTCCCAGGCACCGCATGGGGCGCGGTATGATGGGTCTTCACCCGCTTCAGGACATAGGCGTCGTCATCAACGTCCATGGCCCTCGGCTCCGCATGAGTCGTGAGCCGGCCGGACTCCTCTTCCACCGACGTCCGCGAGACGGTCTTGCCTTTCTCCTTCAGCTTGTTGAGGAGGTCTTCCCCGTCCATTGAAAGAGTGGTTTCGGGCTTGATAACCGCCCGGGAAGATGCACCTGCAAGGAAGACAAACAGTTAGCATTTTGCAAAACTAGCACAAGGTATCACCGCTAAAGGGCCTGCTACGCACCGGGACCCCGCCCGAGTTGGCAATATTCCAGCACTTCTCGCCGGATGAAGTTGAAAGAACTCCGTTCTAGGTGCAGCATCCGAGTATGGTCGAGATCCTCTCATGCTCCAGGTCGGATAGCTCGAACGACTGGTCGCCAATGGGTTGGAAGGCGCCAGGAACCCAGTACATTTTACTCCTCGCCTGCCACCTCCCGCCCACCATCACCACCTTCTTCCTTCAACTATTGTCTACCCATGAAGGCATATTGGTGACGACCGGTGGAGGTTTCCGGGCGTTGAAGGACAGGCAACCCCAGGACCCCTGCTTCCTGGAGTACGACAGCCTATACAAGGACCGGAACTCGTTTACCGTTGGTATATTCATCCCGGAAAACTCGTACAAGCAGCCGAGGCTCAGTAGTCGCCTCCACTGGAGCCCAGGAAGCTGCGCGGGCGACATTTGCAGCGCACTAAGCATATACTGCACGAAGTTTGGCAGCGGGAACGAAAGCCCATGCCGGAACTGGTCCTGATGCGCGGCAACCCAACCTGCTTCCGGGTTACAGACCGACTCTCCAGGATTCAGGGGCCGCAGTAGAACTTCATCCGGGATACCTCACGTTTCCCGGAACGCTGCAATCTCTCCAGGGGTCATGCTCCCCTCCGGTTCATCACACACCACAGCATACTTCCCTCTGCCAATGGTGTAGCTCGCGGCCGGAGCATCTGCAAGGCGCACCCCGTGCGGTATTTCAGTCTCCGAGGATTCAGCCCCGGAAGACGAAGACGAGGACGGAGACGAAACCCTGCTCCTGGAGCAGTCGGCGACTTCGGTCTTCGGGGATTCCGAACCGAGCCAGTCATCTAACCTCTCTGCATCATCCACGAGGGGACCCCTGGCAGCCGATTCGGAAGCCCGGTCAGAACCTGAAGATGACATCTTAACCTAGGGGAAGAAAATAAAACCCTAGCGCTCGTCAGCAGCAGGCTACAACACCGCCTTCTACGGCCTCTCCCCAAGTTCGCCGCAGAGCAGTTCCGTCAGCGACAGAGATCCCTCCCCCCCCCGCCGCAAAACAACAAAGCCAAAAAACATGAACAACACCGGGGCAAAGAAATCAACAAACTTACCGATTAGTATGCTCAACCGAGGACAATCCGCCCTGCGAAAGCAGCGAGCAATGGTAGGAAGAGAGTAGGGAGCGCTCAAGAAAACGGATCTCGTGGGGCAAAACGGCTCAAAGTGATCGCTGGATTCCTCTCTTTCTCTTAGTTTCTCCAAAGCAAGAAGCAACAGTAGAAAGGAGAGCAGAGGAGGCCTTTTTATAAAAGGGACCAGTGCCCTAGGCAATTGAAATCCCTCCAAAACAAGTAATCACAGCAACTCAAACGCCTGCGAATCCAGGCCCTCCATCTCAAGACCGCCCCCTGATGGCACGTGTCCCAGCATTGGTAAACTGCCCATGCCATCATAACTGACGGGACTGATGGACTTCCTCCTTAAATGCATGTCAGCCACTTGTCCCACACGCTGGCGACAGGAAGGTTGGAGCGGGAACCGAGGAGTCAGGCACTCCCACACTTCCCCAGATCCCACGGTTGCACACCATCTTCTTCGCATATCTTGAAGACCTCTCACCGGTGGTAATCATCCAACCGCTTCGAGAGTATCCATCCGGGTATGAGCAATGGGGGACCCGTCTCGATATGGCAGGACGCCCGGTCGAGGTCCGCCCGGCACCATGGCAGTTCACGGTTATGATCATTCAACCGGCTGCATGGCTTCTTCGTTGCATATCACCGGAGGACCCGTCTCGATATGGCAGGACGCCCGGTCGAGATCCGCCAGGTCCCTAGCAGTTTGCGGTTAGGTATCATTCAACCGGTTGCACGCCATCCTATTGGAGACCTCGTCTCGATATGGCATGTCGCCCGGTCGAGGTCCACCCAGTTACATCTCTCTTGGGGGACTCGTCTCGATATGGCAGAACGCCCGGTCGAGATCCGCCCACCGGTTACGACGCATCCAACCGGCTCGAGAGCATATGCCAGGAATAGGATCCACCCGGCCCCGTGGTATTTCACTGGGGGACTCGTCTCGATATGGCAGGACGCCCGGTCGAGTTCCGCCCGGTACCATGGCTGACCCCGGTCATGAGAACATTCGACCGGCATAGGGCTTTATACACCCGGGTGAGTTTACATCTAACCCATGTACGCTTGTCCAGCAGGATAAAAACCCTGCATCGCACCAGCTGCGGCAAACGGGGGCTGCACGGTGAGCCTTGTCACCTCAACGCCACCCCCTACCGGGAATCCACCCGGCCCCATGGCATTTCACTGGGGGACTCGTCTCGATATGGCAGGAGGCCCGGTCGAGTTCCGCCCGGTACCATGGCTGACCCCGGTCATGAGAACATTCGACCGGCATTGGCTTTATACACCCGGGCGAGTTTACATCTAACCCATGTACTCTTGTCCAGCAGGATAAAAACTCTATATCGCATTGAACCGCGATCAACATGGGGCTGCACGGCGAGCCTTGTCACCTCAACGCCACCCCCCTTACCTCAACGCTTATTCAACACAAGCTGAGAAGAACTAGCAAGTGTTCACCGGTGCTTCAAACAGCCCGCAACACCGGGGTAATCTCCCTGCAGCCTAGCAATATGGGACTCGTCTCGATATGGCAGAACGCCCGGTCGAGATCCAGTACTGAAGTTCACCTGGGACCCGTCTCGATATGGCAGAACGCCCGGTCGAGGTCCCATGAACTCCACCCCGTTCCGCTTTGACAGATCTCCTGGTAGAGGCTTAGTGAACTCCGCTTTGGCAGATCGCCCGGTAGAGGCTCAGTGAACTCCGCTCCGTTCCGATTTGGCAGATCGCCCAGTTGTGAACCAGTGAAGCTCCGCTTCGTACCGATAGGGCAGAGTGCCCGGCCGAAATTCCGCGCACATCTCTTGCATGGCGGATTTCAACGCCCCATTATCATCCCATGCACAAATCTCTTGCATGGCGGATTTCAACGCCTCATTATCATTCCATGCACACATGTATTGCGTGGCATCATGGCATCATCTCATACACTCTCCGGGTTCCACCCGCCCCCATGCTCATAACACCATAACACCTTAGCACAGTATTACTTATATTACAAACGTGCTTATAAACTATTGCTTCCCATCGGTAACAGGTACTCACCTCGGTCACGCCCAATCTTTAACGCGGACTTGGGGGACTGGGCACCGGTAGGTTGGTAACTCTGCGGGTCTGCGAGGCAAGAGCAAGACAGATTTAAGTCCCCATTCAAGATTGCACTTGACCGGGAACTTGGGGGACTTGTTGACAGTAGCCGCAAAGAGGCTACAGCAGGCCCACAGACCCGCAGCAAGTGCACCAGGGCCCGGCCCAAGGCTCGGGACCGGATCACCAGCACCCGGCCTCGGGGTCCAGCACTTTATCCTGCCACCAGGGACCCTGGGGCCGAGGGCGCCAGCCTGCCAAAGAGGGCACCAGAATGTACAAACAGAAGAGAACCAGTCCCACATCGAAGGGTGAGGCCAGCCCTCACCCCCAACCACCTATATAAGGGCCCCAACTACCCTCTTTATTAGGTAACTTATCTCTCTCCCTGCTTACATACGTGCCTTGGTTATATATATTCCAACTATACTAACTTAGGCATCGGAGAGGAGAAGACCGGCCCGCCCGGTATTCCCCTTAGTGAGCAGGATTGCAGGAGATCAAGTTGGATTCACCGAGTATCTACTAGGCCCCCGGGTTTAGGCAGAAACAATATATATATATATATATATATATATATATTTTTCACCTGAATTTATATAATTAAAAATATATGAGTTAAAAGGTCGAAAGTCCAAAGTCCATACTATAACATAATTTTTATTTGAAAACAATGCAAACGAAATCTCCATTGTGTATTCTCTATATCCCTAGCTAGCCTCCCAGATTCTGTTTTTAGTCCTTATAAAAAAATAATATAAAAAAGACCCGAGTAAAACTGCCTAGAGACCGGTTAGATGCCGCAAAGAGACCACTTAGTACCGCGTAGAGATTGTTTAGACATCGACTATACCCACCTAGAGGCCGCCTAGACACCAGAACGCTCAGAACCTCCGATTAACCATTCTTCTCTAAGGTCGGCCGAGTTTCAGAGTAGAAAACTATTCAACATGGTAAACACACATTAGGGTAAAAGTTCAAAGTTTAAATTATCAAATTAAACTAAGGTGGATATGAATGTAGAAATCTTGTAATCGAGGTGTTCTCTAGATATGGTCTCATTGGAAGGGGTCTGAACTTATCGAAGAGGATGAGGATTCGAGCTCAAAAATTATGCTCTCTGGATTCGCAATTCGATCGCCAATCAAGGCTGTCGGCGATGAAGGCTACCGGAAATACAACACGGTTGAGAAGAGTGCAGGATCCATCCACCAATCTCCACCACGATAACATGCTATTCGCCCAAATGGACGCCGCACAACAGATAGTACTTTAGAGTCATCCATTGTCACCGTCACAGTCAAACACAGACCACCAACCTTCAAACCAATGACATGAGCCTCCGACCTCAAGCTACAACCTACATTGCCTCCCTTGAGAAGGAGAGCCGCCACCGCGTCGGTAACTTGCTTAATCAATTTCTCATTTAGAGAGAAACCCTAGAGAGTGGGGTAGTTTAAAAAAAATTAATATTATTTTTGTTGAATTTGGGTAGCCTAAATCATTCCTAAGTGGAGATTCAATCTCTCAGAGTTGTAAAATTGCCTCATAGTGCATGGTCATTTTGATAGTTTCGTAAATTAAATTCGGGTCTGAGAATTTTTATCTTATACTCAAACTACTATATATCATTTCTCAAAAAAAAAAAAAAAAAAAAAAAAAAAAAGGGAAATGGGTGGTTAACATAAAAAAATATTACCCGATATAAGACAAAAACTATTGAAAAGAAGAGGCAAAGGGTGGAGAGAGCGGCACGTCACTCAGAGCACTTGGACGAAAGAGTTAGGCAGCAAAGCAGGTCCCAGCCAACTCCAACGCGTGGTTCCCACGTGCGAAGGTCTTGAGACTTTTCAAAAATAAAAATCATATAAAAATTCTGATTGAAGGTTGGAGTTGGACTTTCTGGGCCAAAAGATGGGGTGGTCCCCGCCACTCCACATCACTGTACACGCGTCAACAGAACAGCACGCCTACCCTACCCCTCCCCCTACTTGCCTTTTTGGCGCCTTTGGGAGCGCTTTAACGAAGATTCGCGCGAGGTGGGCCCCCACGGGGGGAAAATAAAACCAAACACACTCTCTCTCCCCAGTGTGTACAATTTTTTTCGGGGCCGTGTATTTCCACGAATTGGAGGGCCCCACGTGGATAATAAGTCAAGAAAGCGTCCAATGGGAGGAGAGCTGGGTCTCTCCGCAACGCAACTGCCTTTTTCTTTAATTGCGGATATATCTCCCCAGCTTGTCGTTGTCGGCTGGAATGATTGAGACACGTGTCGACTGCTGGGTGAACTCGACCGGGTAACCCCTCCCGTCATTTTAACCTCGCCCCCGCCACGTTATGACTTATCTCCTCCGTAATTACCGTTAAGCCCCCGTCGCTCGTAATCGTTTTTGCTTACGTTGAGTCACTGTCGGGTTCAGCTTGGTAAGTACTCGAAGAAGATTGGGAGGGGGAATAGTGTACGGACAGTAAAAGTTAACGGTGATTATTCTGGGGCTTTGTTTGCGTGTCGCTACCCAATTGGATGGTGACGTCAGTCGTACGCAGTGTCTGCATCTCGGAAGACGACAAAAATTCCACAGTGATATCATCTCCAGCTTGAACGATCACTCTGATATGATTCAGTGCCTCTTTGCTCGTACATCACTTAACCAAGACGCGGGCGGCAGCGCGTTCAGAGCACGCTCTCAGAGACTGAAACTAGGGCAGAGAAAACGTGATCAGTGAGGAAAATGATTGAATCGTTTGATGAAGGTCGACTTGTAATATAAGTAGCAAGTTTGGGCTCATATTCAAGCCTTACAAACAGCGTCGGACGAGAAAGAAAAAGGAAAATTGCACACTACTGTAGCAACTTATATGTTCTTAAATAAGTAATGAATAATGGTTATTGCAACCCTATGTTTTGGAGAACTTTGATTACAGATTGTCACAACAACAACAAAATTGAAGGATTGTTTATTGTGTAATTTGGATATTTTTGTGATCGTGTAGTACGTAAGAATGAACATGTAGGACAAACTGGTTAGATCGCTCAGATATAATCGTAACTTTATCTATTCTCATTTCGAGTGGTTCTTACACATATAATCATCGATTTTGTGATTTTTAATTAGTGCTCTCTTTCTTTTGAAAAAGTTCATCCATTGCAACATCTTTTCTTTTTGAAAAGACAAATAATCGAACATACATCTTGGATCATTTCTTTCTTGGTACATCTTAAATTGGATGGGATGCATGCATGCACCCTGAAAAGTACTAGATCTATCAAAATAATTCCTTCAATTCGTAGGTGTGAGAGTTTCCTAAACACAGTGCATCCTTATAATTTAATTTTGTCATTTGACTCAGATAATTTTATGTTCAATTGACAGCTTATACTTTGGGGGGGTTTTTGTCCCGGCCAAGTAAATGGCTAAAACAAGTGGAAATTGGGTACTTGGCAAACCACATTTTCGAACCAAACAGTAAAACACACGAGGGGTCGCCGTTTGTATTGACTGCCTTGATCGACAGTATGTAAATGCTCGATCATCATCCTCTCCATTTGGCAAGGAATTGGCGAGAGAGAAGCAGAAAGTATGGTGAAAACACCCTAAAGGGCAGAGGTGTTGTGTTCAATAATTGATTCCTAGCTTGGGAGACCATATGATCAATCAGTAAAATCACAAGTCACACTGTCATCATAGTCGACTGTAGTACTCGAGCGATGTCACTAGCTAGCTAGGCCAAAAGCTAGCTAGTCTCACTTAGTAGTGAAATGTCTTTTGATGATCAAAGAAACCAATTATAAGATGTACAACGGTTGCGAGATACATCATATTGGGTAACAAATTGCATGGATACCACATGAGCATATAGCTAGATCAATTATATAAGATCTCACTTGTGACCAATTTATTGTAGATGGAATAGTTGATTTAATATCAAATTCTTAGTACGTATTAGGGACTTTTGTAACTAGCTAGTGTGGTGAAATCTCTCCCTCAATCAAATTAAGGAGACACTTAATTGAATTTGATGTCCAATCTTGTGCGTTGTTGGACCCTCACTTCTTACGTGTTATTCTCTGTAACATGACATTTAGCGACCAATTTAGAATCAAAGTTGGTCGCTACAGATGGTAAGAGACGACCCAAAATTCGTCGCATAAAAAGTCTAACAATCCAAGGGACGACTCAAAACTTGTCGCTCGCTTTTGAGCGACGAACTTTGGTTTCGTTGCTTAAAATATCAATGCAACGACGTTTGCGTCAATGTTCGTCGCTTGGAATCGAAGCGACGACATTCAAGCGACGACAAAAAGTCATCGCTTCGGTTGTTTGCTGGACTAGTGAAGCGACATTGCAGACTCTAAAAGAAATTTTCGGGCCACCTATTAGATTCAAGTTGAGTGGTTAGCAAATCACAACTAGTCTATATATTCATTTTATGTTTTGTAAAATTGTATTTTTAAAACATAAAGATGTCCTGCATAGTGCATATTCATCTCTTGGGTTTTTGGATTTCACGCACGCACTGTAATTTCATTTTTACTTACTAACCTAACTCTTTATATAAAAGAATCCAAAATTACAACCCAAGGAAGATTGGTGGTGGACATAAAAGCCACGTACTGTACACGATGAGCTCTACGTAAAACTAGCAATTACTGTGGACAAAAACCGAGAGGATTCAACTATAAGCTAACATATTCTAGAAGTCTTGATACCTTCTTCAGAAGTTGGATTTGAACTCCAACTTTGGAACGAGTAAGAATACTAGATAGAATATAGTGAATACTGCCATGGATCGATAGTACTTATAGTCGCTCAATCAGCTAGGTCAAAACCCTGAACCCAATTTCGACTACAAACTACAGCATTAGTGGATTTCTGAGCTGATAAGCATAAAACATCTCCACTGTCATAAGATGGAAGTAGCGCCCTATTTTGTATGCCAGATTGGCTTAACCGAATGGAGCAAGGACCACCTATGTGTATTTGCCTAAGTGCTTGAAGCCAAACAGGCCACCACGCATAGAGAGAAAGGAAGAAGAAAGAAAGATAAAGGAGCATAACAGTTAGGTCGTGTTGATCTCTCGCTCACCAATTATATGACCCAACAAATGTCGCTGAGCTTGGCAGGTGCTCCCTTTAAATCATGCCCTTCAACTTTCATTATTCTATGTGTCATTGCATATCATTGCCCTTCTTCAAGTTGAAGACGCATAAATAATTTAGTCATGGACGAACACACAGATATTTAAATCGACATTAACATGACAAAATTTCACCATAACCATGCATGATGATGCATGGTTACAGCTCATTAAAAAAAAAAACTAATCTATTAGATGTGCATCATAACTTAAATAGCTAGCTCATTCTACAACTTGAAAAGTCAGCAGATTAAGTTGGATGGGTAAGTTTTGTTTTGTTTTTTGTTTTTCTTTGGTCAATTGTTGAATGCATGCATGGTAGGTTTTGTTAGATCAATATGGACTTATCACATATTAAATGATAATTATGTTTAATGACAATATCTACTTCTACATGGAAACAAATACAGAACTATATCCAGTTAATAATGATTTCGTGTATTAGATCATTATTGTAGGAAATCCTATTCATAGTCTAGAAGTAAGACAACTAAACAGTATTGTATCAGGAATCTAATTAGAAGACTTAACTCTCAAGGAATATCCTTAATGGGAGGACTCTTTAGGGTTAATGATTCTATATAAATAGATGGTATTGGTCCCTGTTATCACCACGAGACATAGCGTAAGTTCTGTCCATTGAGAAGCTTATTGTGGTGACTAACAGAAGGTCTTGCCTAGTACTTTTGTGTTTCAGGTTTATATCAATGGAAGGAGCTATGATTCATAATGATGGTAAGTTTACTCAAAGCTAAAAGTCTAACGATTATGTTATGCATATGATCTATTGAATTGTGAACATTCAGTATTTGGTTTACAAATTGGTATCAGAGCCTTAAAGGTTCACAAAAATTTCAGTTTTGCATAACAAAATCGTTTTAGGGTTTTCTCAACAAAAAAAAAAGAAAAAAAAAAAGAGAAATTTGCTTTACGGGTTTGCCTGTTAACCAGTTCTTGGCCCAATCCACATGCAAGCGCGGATCCAGTCTCGACCCGCTCGCCAGAGGTCACCCGCTCGCCAGAGATCACCCGCTCGCCAGAGGTCGGATAGTTTTAACCATAAACAATTATTGAGTTCGCAACGGTGGCGAATGCATTCATAACAGATAACCTGACGAGTAAGTTCACAACGGTGGCGAATGTATTCATAACAGATAAAGAAGATGGACCAGAGACTGGATTGGAAGCACTGGAGACTTTTACGTCTCTTATGGGATTCAAAACCTGATTGTTGTGGATCAAGAAAGCCAAGAAATAGTTGCTGCATCAAGTTTATCGCTTCCACTGTGTTCTATAGCAAATTGGGGAAAAAGCAAAACAAGTTTTTCTGGAAATTTTGTTTTCAATTCAAGCATGTATATCTATATATATATATATATTGCATAAGAACCCTAGAGCACTCCCAGCGTGCATATAAGTTGGTGATTGTGTTGTTCTGTGGCTGGATGATATTTCAATACAGTTTATGCTCTATGGAATTGAATTGAATTGAAGTATGTGTTCTGTAATTGACAATGATGCATGTAGTCATTAAAGTCTCCCAAATTTTATGCATTGAAAAGTTTTTACAGGCACAAGAGCTTAGTTTTCTTACAAAGGGTAACCTGGATAGAAATCAAGTTTTCAAGCTCAAACAAGTTTGTGATTTTCTGTTGGTATAAATGAATATATTGCACAAAGCATTTTTCATTGATATTTCTAGGAGATCATATGGTATAATAGACTTAAAGTTGTGTTTTGTATTTTAAATATTGCTTTTTATCTTCCAAAGAAGTGTCGAAGTGTGATTTTAGAATGCAAACAGCAGTAAGCATATTTGATAAGAATAAATCAGGATACTAATTTAATCTTCTGTCTAAAAATGTGGATTTGGTTCCTTGAATAACATGTTTTTATCAAGTGTGGCTTATTGATAAATATTTACAGTATGCTAAGTTTCTGCTCAAAAGTGTTACTTAGTATTGTTTTATGGATATGGACTGATGTGAATGCAAGTATATATATATATATATATATATATGTATTGAGTTTTCTGAATATTTTGTTTTATGAGTGTTTTTGTTATGGTTTGATTAACTTAAACTAATTCATAAAATATTGAAAACTCTAAAAGCCTTACAAAATTGAGAACTCATAAAAATATTTTTCTTTTGCTCCTTAGGCAACACCTACATGACCTTTAGCAATGTGGTAGTACTCACTGGTTCAAACTTTAGACTCTGGAAAGACTCTGTACAAAACTACATTTGTATGCATGAGACAATAAGTTTCTGTTTTTATGAAGAACAACCTGAAACCCCAGCAGAAGATGATAAACCCTCAGTCAAAACTCACCATAACAAGTGGATGAGATCTAATATGATGGCCAAGAATGTGATTAGAAGTTCTATGTCTAGATCAGTGAGAGGTTGTGTTGAGGAACCAGAATTAGCTACTGATTTCATTGAGGCTGTGGCAGCTAAGTTTAAAGAAAGTGAAAAAGCTGAAATAGCTAGGCTGAGCAAAGAGTATCATACCCTACAGTACTCTGGAACAGGACCTGGGGGTGTAAGAGGGCATATAATGGAGTTGATTAACATCAACAACAGGCTGAGAGAGATGTTAGTGAGAGTAAAAAATCAATTGTTGGTGTATCATGCACGTACTGAACACACTCCCTAGCAGTTTTGACAATCTCAGAACAAGTTACAATGCTCAAAAAGAAAACTAGACCCAGATGAACTCATTTCAATCTGTGTTGATGAGGAATCTAGGATCAAGAAAAACCAGTCACAGTCCCTCACAGTCAACCTAGTTGAGAAGCCTAAGAAGAAAAAGACTCAAAACAAACTCAAGCCTACCAAAACTATCACCAAGGCATCTGCAGCCACAGGACCAAAAGAGAACAGGCCATTCAGATACAAGTGTTACTTTTGCAAGAGAGTAGGTCACATGAAAAAGGACTGTACAGGTTATAAGGCTTGGCTAGCTAAAAAGGGTAAGAAAATTTCTAATACAGTATTTTCCTTAGAAATTAATCTTATAAATGTTGAACCCCAGTCTTGGTGGATAGATTCTGGTTCTCCTATTCACGTCACTAATTCCTTGCAGGGATTCACAAAGAGGAGAGTCCCAAGAAGTGATGAGGTGAACCTGAGAGTAGGCAATGACATGCGAGTGGGAGTCAAAGCCATAGGAACCCTCAAGCTTGATCTAGGATATGAAAACTTTTTATTTTTGGATAATGTTTATTATGTACCTTCCATTAGAAGGAATTTAGTTTCAGTTTCTCAGCTGATTAAAGCTGGTTGTAGACTTTTGATGGATAATAATGGAATTATTATTTCTAGAAATTCAAAACAGATTGGTTCTGGTATGATATTGAATGATTATTTACAGCTTAATTGTTTTATGTCTCAACAAGAAATTTCTCTTGTTGAAAAAGAAAACACTAACAGTACTAATGCCTTGATTGGTGTTAAAAGAACCAAACAAAATGAAAAAGTCTGCATATTTATGGCATAGAAGACTCGGCCATGTTTCAAAAGAGAGACTGAAAATTCTGGCTAAAAACTATATCCTAAATGAATTGGATTTTTCTGATCTTAATGATTGTGTGGAATGCTTTAAGAGAAAAATGACAAATAAAAAAAAGAAGATTGCAGTAAAAAGCCGAAATTTACTAGAACTCATACATACTGATATCTGTGGTCCATTTAAACATCAAACTATCTGTGGTAATGTGTATTTCATTACATTCATTCACTACCAGATGCGGATGAATAGCCGACGAAAAAAATTTCGTCGGCTATGGGTATATTTCGTCGGCTATACGTCGTCGGAACAACCCCGTCGGCTATACTAATGGCCGACGAAAAAAAAGAATTCGTCGGCTATAGTAGAGTATGGCCGACGACTGTACCGACGAAAAAAATTTTCGTCGGCCAAACCTGGGACAAATTGCCGACGAATTTCGTCGGGTATTTTCGAGTATGGCCGACGAAATTCATTAAGTATAGCCGACGAAAATTATGTATTTCGTCGGCTATTGTTAACAACATATAGCCGACGAATTAATAAATGTTCGTCGGCTATATGTTGTTAACAATAGCCGACGAAATACATAATTTTCGTCGGCTATTTCCTCAAAATATATTAATATTTAATAGGTATTAATTAGTTATAGCCGACGAAATAATGTAATTTTCGTCGGCTATAAGTTGTATAGCCGACGAAAATTGGTAAAATTCGTCGGCTATAGTTATTATAGCCGACGAAATAATGCCAAAATCATCGGCTTTTCTTACATTTGGGAAAAAAAAAATTAAATTATTTTCTAAATTACCATTCCAAGCAACCTGCAAATCACAAAAACATTCCATGCATTTGCACCAACAAGAAACACGTCTAAATACCATTTTTATTAAATTCGTTCTAATATACATAAACCCTAAACCCTAATCATCACCTAAACTACTAAAGTCCAGCAGGTCATCTCCAGCATCCTGCTCTCCATCAGGCTCGTCATCCTGCTGACCGAACACGGGAGGTTGAGGCATTGGAGGTTCCGCTAACCGCTGAAACGGGGGCGGGGGTGGAAGGCATTGTTGTTGTGCCGCGAACAGCTCATAGCACCAGTTTTGTTGGCCGTCGTAGTTGTGTTGCCGAATTCTTTCGCATTCGGCATGCCAACCGGCCACATCCAACTGATACTGCTGTGATCTGCGGCGCGTCTCCTGCTGATACTGCTGTGTGCTGCGGCGCAGCTCCTGTACTGTCTGAGACGAGGTCGCCAATTCTGCGGCCAATCGCTGCACTTCCCCCCTCATATGCTGGCTCTCCCCGCCTCCCTTCTTCTGACCTCCCTTAGTGGTCTTCAGAAGCCCTAGTCCAGCACTTCCCAAACCCCGGCAGTAGTAGTTGTTTGACCGGTTTGGGAAGGCTGCGTCGAAGATCCTCGCTGCCGTTTGGACACTGGACCGGTCGACATGGCGCATGGCTTCTTCCAGATCTGCCTCTGAAATGTTCGGTTGTGTGTCCCGAACTACTTGCTGGAGCACCTCTTCTTCGGCCCGGTTGACCCTCTCCTAAGTGGACGGGAAAAAAAAATTAATATTATAACAAATATATAATTAAGTAAAATTAATAATTAAAATTTTAAAATTGTAATGAACGACTTACGAGCTGTTCTGTCGCTTGTGGATAAGCGATCTTGAACGTCTCCACGTACGGGTTGCTATCAGGATGATCTCTGAGCGCCTCCTCCTGATACTGTGCAAACGGCCGTGAACCAGCATGATGGGGGGTTGTGTTCCGGCGGCGGTTCGCAGAGTCTATCCGAGACCGTTCCTTCAAACAAATAATAAAATATTAGAAAAATGTATCAGAAAATATTAATGTAATAATTATAAAATAATTAAACTAATAATTAAAATATTAACAAAATAAACATTTTTACTGAAGTTTAGTATTTACCTGCATCACTGGGTTGTTGAAGTCTACTGTCTTCAACCAACGCCACTCGTACTCCCGGAACACGAACTCCCTGGGAGTGCCCATACGACCAAGGTGGTCGTACTCGTTATAGTGGGAACGCAGCTCGTTCTTC
This sequence comes from Potentilla sterilis, assembly GCA_963682095.1. NCBI lineage: Eukaryota > Viridiplantae > Streptophyta > Magnoliopsida > Rosales > Rosaceae > Potentilla > Potentilla sterilis. The sequence goes on from OY821754.1 coordinate 54,332,918, forward strand.
CACTCTTTGAACCTACGAAAAAAACAAAAGTGCATTAGAAATATTATTAATATCATAAAATATTAATAATTATAAGATAATTATAATATCATAAAAACAAACGTACCTCAAGGTCTGCTGGTTGTCTGCCCAATCCCGCCTGTGTTCGGCAATCTCGAAGAATGTCTGAAAAATAATATTTTATTAGTTTTACAATTGTAATAATACCGAAAATTATTAAATATTACGATAAATAAATTAAATTTTTTAAATTACTCACCGCCGCGGCAATGTTCACCTCCCTCTTGATCTCTTGGGGCACATCAGCCCACCGGGTCCACAACATAGGGACTCTGTCCCTAATGACTGACCCCACGCAACCCGAGTAGTAACGTTTTTTCTTCCCCTAAACCTCCTGATTAGGAGGTTCGTTGATCTGGATCCTGCCGCTGCGCTCAACAGTTCTCCTGAGCGTGTCAAAACAGATGACACCTCTCGTATTCCTCCGTGAACTGCTAGCGGCTGTCCCTATCACAAAAACGACGATTGGTTAATAAAATTAAATATTAGTGCGTTAATTTTAATAAAACATTTAATTAATAAAATCAAATGTTACCTGAAGTGGATGACTCGTCTGTCGACTTCCCTTTTCTCCTCGCCGAAATAAGGTGGTCAGGGTCCTCAAATGGCTGCTGCCGGTATGCCTCCGCAGCACTAACGTACTGAGGCATATCCGGCCATAAGGGCACACCCTGATAGTCGACCTCCGGTATCGCCGGAATGTTGTACGGGAGGAAAAGCTGGTTTGGGAGAGTAGGAACCTCAGTCGAGTCAGCACCAGACTGAGTCGGACTCGGCATCGGCTCCCGATGAACCTCAGGCATACGAACCTGAGGAACGTCGGCAGCTATCTCCTCGTGAAACAGCTGCCGACTAAACCTCGGAGCCACAGAGGGACCGGCATGCGGAAGTGAAGTGCTCGACGGCCGCCCCGCTTGGAGAAGGGTCTGGTGCCGAGCACTCACACTCCGTCGCGGCTGGTCTGCATCCACAGTCTTCTGCGGCTGGGATGAATCTACACTCCTCCGCGGCTGGCTAGTGGTCCTCTCAGGCTGGCTAGCGGTCCTCTCGGAGTCTGCGGAACCACCGGAATTTCTAGAACCTCTAGATCTGCTGCCACGACGGCCTCCGAATAGGTTTCTTAATGCATCGGCCATCTAAAGCCCGAGGCATTAATACATTAATTGATATTAAATTATATTATATTAAATAAAAAATTCTAATTAATATAATAACCAATAATACTAACATATTTTAATATAACAATTTATATACTAACATATTAAATTATATTATATTAAATAACAAATTCTAATTAAATATAATTAAGCTATATATATAATTAAGCTAAATTATACAATTAAGTTATCAATTTATATAATTAAAAAACCAATTTATACGTATAAATTATATAATTAAAATAAATTTGGAAACAATTACCTAAATTAACATAAATACCTAAAATTTATCTAAATTAACATAAATACCTAAAATTTACCTAAATTAACATAAACACCTAAATTATACCTAAATTAACATAAATACCTAAATTATACATAAATTAACATAAATACCTAAAATTTACCTAAATTAACATAAATACCAAAATTATACCTAAATTAACATAAATACCTAAATTATACATAAATACATAAATTATACCTAAATTAACATAAATACATAAATTAACATAAATTAACAATTATAACTAAATTAACAATTAATTAACATAAATGAAAAAAAAAAAAAAAAAAATTTCCTTACATTGCTTGATTCGGGCAGAGGAGAAGGAGGCCGGCCGGAGGAGGGAGGAGGAGGGACAGGCCTTTCGTCGGCACTGGAAACGGAGGAGGGAGACGGCCGGAAAAAAAAGGAGGAGGAGGGAGGAGGTGCCGGGGCTGCCGGCCGGATTGGAGGAGGAAGAGGGAGGAGGTCGGCCCGGGGCTGCCGACGTGGAGGAGATAGAGGGAGGAGGGCCGGATTGCACGTCGAAGAGGAAGATTGGAAAAATGCAGCAAATAGAGGCTAGGGTTCGGCTGCAACAAACTTATACCCGATAGTATAGCCGACGAATTAAAAAAATTTCGTCGGCTATACTTAAGTATAGCCGACGAAATGCTTTAATTCGTCGGCTATACTTAAGTATAGCCGACGAAATGCTTTAATTCGTCGGCCATAGTTTAGGCGCTCAGCAACCGTCCGATCTCCCCCATCCAACGGCGAACAATGAAAAGGCGCGGATCACTAGAGTTTAGCCGACGAAATATTTAATTTCGTCGGCTATACTTTGGAAAATCACAGCCGTTCGATCTGAGCCATCCAACGACGGACACTAAGCGGATGGCAAGAGTTTAGCCGACGAAATATTTGATTTCGTCTGCTAAACTTTGGAAATAGCCGACGAAATATTTGATTTCGTCGGCTAAACCTTTGGTCAAACTACAAGGTCAAACCTTTAAACCCTATAAATTAAAACGAAAATTGGGCCGTCTAAATGACGTTTTTTGGCCTTATCTTCAACAGAGAATAGTTTCAAATCGATGAGACGCGACTAATCGTATAAAAATTTTCCTCAAAATATTTACCGACCGTCATGCTACCCATAGGAAAACGGGAGTAAAAAACAGTTAACCGCAACATTCCGCACACAGATTTTGTCGGAATCTGCTCATTTTTCAACCGTAGACGTTTTTCAATATTTCGGTCATATCTTATTTCACAACACATTTACATTTGAAGAGTCTACGTATAGTAACTATTTGAAACTATACATTCATTTAAACACTTAGTAAACAAGTTAAGGAACATTAGTGCATATGTTCCGACTTTGAATCTAAAAGTTTGGAAAATCTATTCCAACCGTCAGATATCACCGTTAAGATTAAATACATGTATGAAAAAAAATCCAACTACATCTGACAACGTTAAAGGCTCGATCGGGACGGTCAACCGGGTGAGTCAAACCTCTAAACGCTTTAAAACGGAAATTGGCCTGTCTAAATGACGTTTTTTGGCCTGATCTTCAACAGAGAATAGTTTCAGATCGATGAGACGCAACTAATCGTATAAAAATTTTCCTCAAAATATTTACCGACCGTCAGGCTACCCATAGGAAAACGGAAGTAAAAAACAGCTAACTGCAACATTCGGCACACAAATTTTGTCGGAATCTTCTCATTTTTCAACCGTAGACGTATTTCAATATTTCGGTCGTATCTTATTTCACAACACTTTTGCATTTGAAGAGTCTACGTATAGTAACTATTTGAAACTATACATTCACTTAAACACTTAGTAAACAAGTTAAGGAACATTAGTGCATATGTTCCGATTTTGAATCTAAAAGTTTGGAAAATCTATTCCAACCGTCAGATATCACCGTTAAGATTAAATACATGTATGAAAAAAAATCCAACTACATCTGACAACGTTAAAGGTTCGATCGGGACGGTCAACCGGGTGAGTCAAACCTCTAAACGCTTTAAAACGGAAATTGGCCCGTCTAAATGACGTTTTTTGGCCTGATCTTCAACAGAGAATAGTTTCAGATCGATGAGACGCAACTAATCGTATAAAAATTTTCCTCAAAATATTTACCGACCGTCAGGCTACCCATAGGAAAACGGAAGTAAAAAAAGCTAACCGCAACATTCGGCACACAGATTTTGTCGGAATCTTCTCATTTTTCAACCGTAGACGTATTTCAATATTTCGGTCATATCTTATTTCACGACACATTTGCATTTGAAGGATGAAGCAATGGTTTGTCGACAGTGATAGAAAATGGAAGCTGCTCATTTTTTGTTTTTTCTTTAATCATAGCCGACGAAATAAAACCTAGTATTCGTCGGCTATTCTTTTGTCGTTTTCGGTAAAAAATAAAATATTTACTTTTTAAAAAAACTTATGGCCGACGAAATACTTAAATTTCGTCGGCCACTGTTCGTAAAATAATTATTTTTAAAAAACTTATGGCCGACGAAATACTTAATTTTCGTCGGCCATTGTTCGTAAAATAATTATTTTTAAAAAACTTATGGCCGACGAAATAATTCATTATTCGTCGGCCATTGTTTCTATAGCCGACGAAAAATTTATTATTCGTCGGCCATTCTCTGAAAAAAAACCAAAAAAATCAGTGGTTTTACACCTCTCCTATTCCGATGTCTTGTTCACATATAACCAAAATTGAACATAAAAAACCAGAAACCCAACAGTCAACATATTTCAAATTTTTTTTTTAAGGGGTTTGGAACCCAGCCTAGCTGGGAGGCTCATCCCCACGCCCGTTCATTAGAAATGAGTTGATTACAAATGAAAGGATTACATCATTTAAATTACTTAATCCGTCGGATTGTAAATGGAATCATCGGATGAGTCTTCTTCGGTTTCTGAATTGCTCGATAGGGGTAATCTATGTCTTTCCTCACCACTAGAGTCCTCGTTAGTTTCTTCAGTTGGATCAACATCAACAAGTAGTGGCTCTTCACGTCGAATTCTCACCGGCGTGTCTAGGTGAATAAAAGAGGAGTCAGGAATACCGTTTGAGTTGGGCTCTTGATACGCGGTGCCCCCTTCCTCGTTCTCTTCAGCCACTCCAAGTGTAGACGCCCGGTAAATGTTGCGATGGTGGATAGTGTTGACTACTTTCCACGGGTCACCCTTGGCGAGATCATCAAGATAAAACACTTGTTTCACCCATGTGGCTAAAACGAACGGGTCGTCCTCATACCATGATGTACTAGTGTTCACAGAACTTACGCCGTATTGATCGGTTTTCATGCTCTGCGGCCGTGTGTCAAACCATCTACACTTGAAAAGGTGCACTTTCATGCCTTCCCCGTAATGCAGTTCCACAACTGAATGAAGAACACCGTAATAGTCAACTCCACCATCCCCACCATGTGCCATAACCCCTGAATTTTGTGTTTTCAGTCTGAGGTCTCTGTCTTCACATCGAAATAACACACCATTCACCTTGCACGTCGCATAAACTTTTGAATAGACCGGCCTCCTCGCTAAAAGTCTGAGTTCGTGCGACCAATTTGGGTGATTATCATTTGCAATAAGGTCCATCTGCAACCATCAGAATCAACTATAAATATGAATAAATATACACAATAATATATGAACACGTATAGAATAGTGTTAAAGGTATGTACCCAGCGGCCGAAATACTCTGCGAATGTCTGGTTGTGGTAATTGCGATCACCTGCTACTCCTTCACAGCGTAGATGTATGTCCTTCCAAAACTGAACTTCTGGACAGTTGATTAGTACCCACCAATGTGCAATGGCTACCTCATAATCTTTCAACTTGTAGGAATCTGGCATGTTTCCACCGAGTACAACATCGTCGGAGAGTATGGAAAGATTGAACTGTGACGGTACATCTTCCTGTATGCTTTCCTGTAACGCTCCGAAATACAGCTTCATGTAGGTGACGCACTCGTGCGCAATATATGCTTCAGCTATACATCCTTCAGGTGCGGATCTGTTTTGGACAAAACCACCGTATTGTCCAAGTTGCCTATAAATCAAGTTTTTAAAGTGTTATGATAATACATTAACACTATATCACATATATTGATGAGGAAATTAACATAAGGTGTAAAATACGTACGTTTCCATCGGATACATCCAAGTGAAGTGCACAGGACCGGTAAGCAACAACTGCCGAGGAAGATGGATCATGAGGTGAGGCATGATGTCGAAAAAATTTGGAGGAAATATCATCTCAAATTTACACATGATATGAACGATGTCTTGTTGCATTTCCCGGAGGTCAGATTTTCTCACTTCCCGTGTGCATACCTTCTGGAAAAATCTTGCCAACGCTACTAACGGCTCCACAACGTGACGGGGAAGGAACGGTCGAATGAAAACAGGGAATAGACGTTGTAGCAGGATATGATTGTCATGACTTTTCAACCCGTACAGATTGTTGCATTGTCTGTTGACACACTTGGCTATATTTCCAGCAAAGCCTGAAGGATACTTGGCCCGACTTATCCAATGCAAAATTTCTGATTTATGCTCAGGCTTGACGGTGTAAGGAGCTTGAGGCATTTTTCTCTTCCCTTGTTTCAACCATAGTGGTTTTCTGATATTCATGTTTTGCATATCAGTGCGAGCCTTAGGACCGTCTTTCGTCTTCCCCTCCAAGTTCAGCGTTGTGCCCACCACACTTTCAGAAACATTTTTTTCTATGTGCATAACGTCTAGGAAGTGACGGATCAGCAACTCACACCAGTACGGGAGTTCCCACAATATGCTCCTATGTGTCCAGAATTTGTACTCCTCAGGCCTTTCAGGTATTTCCGCTACAATATCGGGATGATTGCTGAGGGGCCCAAAATCGTACTCATTAAGTCTTGCTAAAATTTCTCTTCCTGTCCATCTTCTGGGAGCACGGCCGTGTTCTTCGGTTCCATCAAATGCGGCGGACTCGTAACGCCAGTGGTGATCCGCCGGAAGGAACACACGATGACCCATTCGGCATATCTTGTTGCAATGAGGGGTGCTCCCATAATCGCTGAGGCACTCTGGACAAGCCTTGTATCCCCTAACAACGCTGCCCGACAACATCCCATAAGCAGGAAAATCACTGATGGTACCAATAACCATGGCATGCATCTGGAACGTCTCCTGCTTGTACTTGTCAAAAGTGGGATGACCAACGTCCCACAATACCTTAAGCTCTTCAATCAATGGTCTCATATACACATCGAGACATTTCCCTGGGTAACCAGGCCCCGGAATCAACAACGTCAACATATTATATTCCTTCTTCATGCACATCCACGGAGGAAGGTTGTAAGGTACCAAAACCACCGGCCATATACTGTATGAAAGACTCATGGTGCCGAAAGGGTTGAACCCGTCGGTTGAGAGCCCGAGCCTGACGTTTCTGACATCTGACGCAAAATGAGGAAACTCATTGTTTATATGCTTCCAAGCCGCTCCGTCAGAGATGTGTGTCATGATATCTGCGTCTCCCGCGTCCCGCTCACCGTGCCACCTCATAGCTTTTGCGGTGGTTTCTGACATGTACAACCGCTCAAGCCTATCTCTCAACGGAAAATACCAAAGCACTTTCACAGGTTTCCTATTGCCTGCTCCCGTCAACTTATATCGGTCAGACTGACATATCGGACATGCGTCAAGGCTAGCAAGGTCATTCCCTTCTGCATCTTTACCCCAGAAGAGAACGCAGTCAAATGCGCATGCATGGATCTTAATGTAGGAAAGCCCTAGATCTTTGAGGATACTTCGGACCTGACGGTGATTGGTAGGATTACGATGACCCTCCTCCAACAACGAAGAAGTGTACTGTAGATATTCATCCACTTGCCTGATGCTCCCTTGTGTCTCGACTTTAATCCTCATTACCTCCATCACACTTTGAAGAACTGTCTTCTCAGAACTTGAAGACACAGGGGTCTGTTGCAATGCAATCAGTTTGTTGTACTTGTCAAAGGCAGCAGTGTTGACAACTTGTGGGAACGGCTGCACCGGGTCCTGCATATATTGTTCCCCACGTACACCGCTTTCAAAAGGAAACACGTCGTTGACGAATGCCATTGTTGGATCGTTGGATGTACTACTACTGCCCGCCTCAAAATACTGCCCATGATCATGCGATCCATCTAATGATGGCTCACCGTGATATATCCAACGTGTGTACTTCGGCCAAAACCCATTACTCTTTAGGTGCTCCCATACTGTCCTAATCGGAAATCGACACATATCACTGCGACACTTACATTTCTTGCACGGGCAATAATGGTACGGTCCTTTTGCATTTTCCTCGACGAACTGCATAAAATCCACAACTCCTGTAGTGTATCGTCGGTCATGCCTTGGAAGCGAAATCCAACTCTTATCTCGATCCATATATAGCCTGATAATAATATATATGTATAACTTTAATTAATAATAAATTAATTAACACATATATATTACAATATATATTATTATCAACATCAACTCATATATATATATAGCATTAATTAACAACTATTATTTAAGTTCATTACACTATCAACAACCATTAATTAACATATTAATTTATATATATTTTAACACTAATTAAAATAACATTATTAAATTAAAACACATAATTATACTCTAACTGAAAATCAACTCAACTACAACTCAAAATCAACATATATACATACATTCTAACACTAAAACAACAACAAAACAAAAAATCACTTACTATATCAAAATCACTAAAACTCAAAATCAACTCAACTAAAACTCAAAATCCACATATATATATACACATATACGTACCTATATATAGCTCCACAATGTAAGAGAGGACGGATTTCAACAATACCCACAGATTTTTCACTCTTTCTCCCGTTTTTTTTTTCAAATGAGCAGCTTCTGTCCAGATCTGAAAATATAAAGACTTATAGCCGACGAAATTGCCAACTTCGTCGGCCATTCTTCCAAAATTTGTATAGCCGACGAAAACTTTAATTCGTCGGCCATTATAGGAGTATAGCCGACGAAACATTTTTTTTAGGGACGACGGAAAAAATCGTCGGCCATTCTTGTAGAATAGCCGACGATTTTTCATTTGTACCGACGAAGAAAAAAATCGTCGGCCATTCTATGAGAATGGCCGACGAAATTTTTTTTTTTGCGACGACAAAAATTTTCGTCGGCCATTCTTGGAAATAGCCGACGAAAAAAGTGTTTCGTCGGCCGTTTTTTTTTTTCGTCGGCAAAGCCATATTTTCTTGTAGTGATTGATGATTTCTCTAGATACAGTTATGTTTCTTTACTATCAGAAAAATCTCAAGCACTTGAAGCCTTTAAAATCTTCAAGGCTGAGGCAGAGAATCAACTAGAGAGAAAAATCAAAACAGTTAGATCAGATAGAGGTGGGGAATTTTATGGAAAATATACAGAAAAAGGTCAACAGAAGGGTCCATTTGCCTTGTTTTTACAAGAACATGGAATTAAAGCTCAATATACAACACCCTATAATCCACAACAAAATGGTGTTGCAAAGAGAAAGAACAGAACCCTTCTAAATATGGTTAGATGTATGATGTGTACAACTGGCTTACCAAAATTCTTATGGGGAGAGGCTTTGAAAACGGCAAATTACATTTGCAACAGAACACCTAGTAAAGTCATTGAGAAAACTTCATTTGAATTATGGTGTGGTAGAAAACCAAGTCTTCACCATTGTCATGTATGGGGCTGTCATGCAGAAGCTAGAGTTTATAATCCAAACTTGAGCAAGCTTGATCCTAAATCCATAAGCTGCTATTTCATAGGTTATCCAGAAAAATCTAAAGGCTATAAGCTGTATTCTGCTAAACATAAGCCTAGAATTTTTGAAACTCATCAAGTCAAATTCTTAAATGAAAAAGTTCACAATACAGAATATGAGGATTTATCCTTAGATTTTGAAGAAATTGTGACTGATGAGGATTGGGAAAATGTTTTGCCTTTTGAAACTAAAGAAATAGCAGATGACATCATTCTAGAAAATCAAAATGCAGAAGATCAAGAAATTGATCAAGAAATGCAAATTGATGAACAACCAGCTGCAGCAGAACCACATGCTGCAGAACCTCACATTATAGAGCCACAAAATGATCTCAATCCTGAATTTAGAAGATCCAAACGAGCTAGAAAATCAAAATTGGGGGGGGGGGGGGGGGGGGGGGAGATAGTGATTACATTGTCTACTTAGCTGAAGCAGATATCAATGAAGACTGTGTAGAAGACAATGATCCAACAAATTTTGATGAAGCAGCAGCAAGTCAAGATTCAGACAAGTGGTAGGAGGCCATGCAAGCTGAGATTGAGTCCATGTAGAAGAATGGAGTCTGGGAAATAGTTGAACCTGATCCTAGACAGAAGCCAATAGGTTGCAAATGGGTTTATAAAACCAAGAGAGATGCAACTGGAAATATTGAGAGGCATAAAGAAAGGCTAGTAGCAAAAGGATTCTCACAAAAGGAGGGTATTGATTACACTGAGACATTTTCTCCAATCTCATGTAAAGACTCCTTCAGGATTATCATGGCATTGGTGGCACATTATGACATGAAGCTGCATCAGATGGATGTCAAAACAACATTTTTAAATGGAGAGCTTGAGGATGTGATTTACATGAAGCAACCCGAAGGATTTATTGAAGCTGGAAATAAGAATTTAGTCTGTAGATTAAGAAAGTCTATCTATGGCCTAAAACAAGCTTCTAGGCAATGGTACAAGAAATTCGATTAAGTAATTTCTTCCTTTGGCTTTACTGAAAATCTAGTGGACGAGTGCATTTATCTAAAAACAGTAGGGAACTAATTTATTTTCTTAGTATTGTATGTGGATGATATACTTTTGGCCAGCAGCAATCTCAAGCTGCTTAAAGATACCAAGAGCTTTCTGTCAAAGAATTTTGACATGAAAGATTTAGGTGAAGCATCCTATGTACTAGGGATAGAAATTAAAAGGGACAGAGCACAAAAGTTGTTGGGATTATCTCAGCAGAATTACATTACTAAAGTTCTTAAAAGATTTAGTATGGAAAAGTGCTCAAATGGAGAGGTTCCTAAGTCTAAGGGTGATAAACTCACTAAGAGCCAGTGTCCACAAAATAAAGCTGAGAAAGAAAACATGAAAACAAAACCATATGCTAGACTTGATGGGAGTCTCATGTATGCTCAAGTCTGTACTAGACCAGATTTGGCATTTGCTGTTGGAATGCTATCAAGGTTTCAGTCAAATCCGAGACCAGAACATTGGGTGGCTGGAAAGAAAGTTCATAGATATTTACAGAAGACAAAGAGTCACATTGATAGGAGCACAATGTGCGACGATATTACATGCTTATGCCCTCGTTTATGCTTTGTTTAACCCTTATTTATCTAAAATAGAGTCATAATATAGTTAGTGTCAATTTTGGTAGAGTTTTGGTGAAATGTGCTTAATTGTCCGAAAAATGACTAAGTATATGAAATCTGGAAAATAGTGAAAATATGTCTTTTTCGTGATTTTGTGACAAATACAAATATGATCTATCCTTGTCCGAATTCAATGAAATTTGGTGTGTTTAATATTCATATACTGAGGAATGTTGTGTTAAAATTTCAGATCAATTGGAGTTTGGGAAGCCACCCAAAAGTTGGCTGCAAAACGGCAGTCCGAACATTCCAATCCAGGGGCTTCCAGGATTTTCCTGGGACTGTGTCCCAACTTCGAAAAATCATTCCCGTCGACTCACAAGGAATTTGATCAAACTGTTTTATGGGGAGATGCCCATATGTGTCTAGTTTATCTGAGACTTGGAATCGCATCAATCGGAGTTCCGAGTGTGGAGATATGCCGGAATTACTGCAACAAGGTCAAATCTGCCGATTCTAAGAACCTACTGCCCCTTTTTCGTGTTTTCTGTTTTTGATGGACTAAATGGTGCACAAACGCATATGTGAAGATGGTTCAAGCTTAAAGAAGGTTAGAGGAAGACACCTAGCCATGACATTGAAGAAAAATACAAGAAAGAAGTTCTCCTAGTCACACTAGGAGAAGCTGCCGAATAGAGGCAGATTGTGTGCTTAATGTTGCTGCCGGCAATTGGGGGATTTTTCGATGGACCAAGCCATATCAATTGAAGTCCAATGATCATACAAGAAGTCCATGAAGATGTGAAGCCCAAGCCTTGAAGAAAAATTCAGAAATAGAAAACCTAATTGTACTATGAAAGGAAGGTTGCAAAACCTAATCCCATTAGGTTTTCTGAAATCTTTTTGCATAGGGACTGCCGGCAGCCCCTCTTCCTTTTCCTATATATATAGCCATCTCATATTCAGAAAAAGCTGTCACATCTCAAGCCAAAACACAAGTCTAAGCTCTACCAAAAATTCTACCTTAAGTCCTACATAAAACCTAGCCAAAATACATCCTTCACCACTACCAGAAAGTTTCTGCCGAACCAACCTTCTGCCGAAACTTGAACTTCCTGCAGCCGTGCAGCATCCAACCATCCTCCATCACAGATCAACACGAGCTGCTGCCTCCCAAGGTGTCTAAATGTGTGATCTACTCCCTTTGGCTTGTAATTTTATGGATTTATGCTTTTATGTCTATGTAAAACATATGTTCTTTTGGTATTTGTTTTTATGTCTATGTAAAGACAATTTGTTTGTTTGGTTTTGCATGTTTAAAGATGTTTATGATTTCGATTCTTTGAGCCTAATTAACTCTAAGGTATTGATTTCATGGTTTTATGAAAGATAAACATGTAAACACACTTTGTAAATATGTAACCGGTTAGTTCTTAGGGATGCATGCTTGACTTGATTCTTGATTTCTTCTTGATTAGTTGTTTGAATTCGTGTGCAACCGAAGGAGATGTTTAGATGCATTCGAAAGGCCATGAGTGTTGTCTAGATGTTGAATTCACTTGCCGTAGTAACATAGGTCAAGTTAGAACGCTAAGTCGATTTGGTTTATGTTGTTACTTAGGGTTAGAGTAATTCCTACAACTTGCTTGTCTAATATGAAGAGTGACGCCTTGCATATTAACTTGTTTCCGACTAAGAGATTTCGTGCTTTATATGCTAATTGGTTAATTTTTACGCTAAGTGTCTTTAATCGGTTAGCTAAAGATTAGGGTTATGCGCTAAGCTAATTCTAAGTATTTTTGTGAAATCTAAAATCGATTAGTAAACCGCTAAGGAGCTAGTTAGGTTGGAATTAAGTTGAGTCTTGAATATTTCTATGCATGTTTCCATGAGTCCTTACTTGTTACTTGTTTCGATTTGTGATAGTTTTTGATGAGTGCTTTGCGTGAGAGATGTCGACCAAACTTGTACATAGTAGTTAGAATTTAAATTCCAGAAATTTATTTTTCGTGCCATAGTTTTTAGGGCAGCCCTATGGCTGCCGAACCATTCTCTCCCCCATATGTGACGTTTTGTATATATGTATATGTGTTTTTGTGTTAACATTCTCATGTTTCAGGTACCCTTAATCCCCGGCTAGAACGATCCCTACTTATTCTATACTACTAACGATTGAAGGGTTATTATTGCTTGATGCTCGCTTCGGCGACTCGTCAATTTTTGGCGCCGTTGCCGGGGATTAAAAAATCTTGATTTGTTTGAATGTTAGCTTTGTAAATTTTTGAAAATCTTTTTGAGTCTTTAAAGTTTTGAGGTATATCGGATAAAGCATGACCTTACCATGGGCTGCACAAGTCCATTGCACAGTTTGCTCCTCTGCTCCACGTACCTTGAATCTTTGATGTCGTGTATAGTTTGAAAAATTCTTGAAAATTTCGTGTAATGCCTTGAAAAATTTGTTGAAGTATAGCTTTGTATATTCTTGCATTTATCTTTGTGTTTTGTTTGCTTTGATGTGTTTTGTGTCTGTGCAGTCGAACTTAAAAGAAAAGTGCAGGAAATTCCAAACTTCTGCCTAAAACAGAAATCGGGCAGTGCAGTCCGTCGATTTTGAATGGCTGCCGTTTTCAGCTCACAAAACCTGGGATGCTGAGCCATACACCGTTGGAAAGGTCTCTGAGTCTACTTTCGGTAGGATTTTACAGAAGTTGATTTGGAGTCTCGGGCCGTTCCCAGTTTCAATTTGAGTGCAGCAAGGTCAATCTGGCAGAACAGAGAACTGGGCAGATCAATAGGTCCGATTAAAGACCAAACAAAGAGTACTTCTGCTAATTGGATTGAGGCAAACTTTATACCGTTGGAAAGCTCTGTGTGTCCACTACAACATTTATTTACAACACTTTTGCATTAGGATAGTGGAACACACCCAAATTCGATCCTTAAGAGGAAGCGTTCCATCTGCCAAAGCTTCTGCCGAGCTGCATGCAGCCTGACGTCTTGCTTGCTGCCGCGCAGCCCTGCCGATATTCCTCCACGCGCATGCTTGCTCTTTCCCCCAGCAATGCAACCTTGCACCTTGTTGCCAAGCCAGCACGCAGCCTGCACCGGCCGAGTAGGGCTGCCACTGCCAGGAAGCTGCCGATACACCAGAAAACTTGCCGAGAAGTATTCCTATGTAATTTCTAGCTTGTCTAGCTGTGTCCTGGGTTTGCAATGAAGCTTCCAAAGTCCAAAAAGGCTGCAGGCATGTAGGGAATCAAAAGAAGAAAACCTAGTCCGAGGAGAGAAAGGAAAACCTAAACCTTTGAAGATTGGGAAAACCTGCCAAGAGGGCAGCCTTTGCCAAAGCTGCAGCCGAGCCTGCGCACCTTGCTGCCGAGAAAAGCTACCCCTGCACGATGCTGCAGCCCCTGCTAATGCTGCGCACCCTGCCAACGTTGCAGCCTCTGCCGAAGCACTGCTCATGCGCAATGACAATATTTGGCCAGGCAGCTTGACATACCTGCAGCCTTATGACCTGCCCTTCCGAAAGTCACTGCCGAGAAGCAGTTTTCTGCCGAGAGAGAGAGTTGCTGCCCTTCTTTGCCGATAGCAACACTTTTGGCCACAATTAACACATGCAAAACACATGGTGAAGAGTCTAAGCAATGGACTATAAACACAAAGCGCTACTTGGGAGGCAACCCAATTCGATCAAAGAAAAACGAAGGAGCCATCACCGAGAGTTTGAAATTTCTTAAACCCTTCTCTTTTTCTTTGGTTTGTGATGATATGTTGGAATATGTTAGACTATTGCATGCTTAGGAAATTCGTTGATATAAATTTGTGCTTACATTGAGGACAATGTAATTTTCTAAGTGTGGGGTGGGATAACGTATTCCGTTTGTTTTCGTGTGCTTAGTTTAGAAAAGAAATTTCAGAAAATTGTTCCACAAAAATAGAGTGTTTAATTTATTTGTTTCGAGTCTTAGGATGCCCCTAATATGTCAATGATGTTTTTCTCCTCTTTGCATACATAGATGATAGTTGTGCATACAATTAAAATTGTGAGTTTCATGGATTATGTGCATTGGTAGGAGCATGTAGGACTTGTTGATTAACGAAGCATGCATGTTTTAGCTAGTTTGTTTCCATAATAACCTATGTGAGCTTTAGAGCCAATTTGCTTTCTTCTTGAGCGATAAAAAGATAAAATTCGATAGATTCGTAGGAAGCATGAAACCTCATAATTCTTTGATTATTCAATGACTATGTGCCATAGCTTTTTAATGAACTCTAGAATACTAGAACTTACTCTTGTTGATTTTTGAAATGTTTATATCATAAAATACCTTGATTTTGAATGTGATTGAATAAAGATCATTTAGGTTTACCACCATTGCCAAATAAAGCATGTGCCCTATTTGTGCCCGTCGTGGGACACCTTAGTAAACCCCTTTGAGCCTACAATTAGCCTTTTCTTTCATCACCCTTAAACACTTTCCATGAGCTTAGTATAGTTGTGCCTTTACCCTTGATCAAAGTGTTGGCAAAGCTTGATTTTTGAAAGCATTTTTGCGTGAAGTGATGAAGAAGAACAAGTGTGGGGTAGACTTAGCCATGAATTTATGAAAAGTGTATATGTATGCCGTGCCTTAGAAAAAGAAAGAATGAAAAATTTTGAAACATTTTTGCTCGGACCAAAAGTAAAAGAAAGATGCCGAGAGAAAAAAAAAAAATGTGTAAGGCACGGCTTGAAAAAGAAAAGAAAAAATTTGTGCATGGCTATTGTCTTGATTATTGTTGTAATGTTATGGGAGGAAAAGAATGAAGTATGGGTCCAACAAGATGAAATTTGACCCTTGGCGAGAAGACATAAGGAGATTTGAGCTTTGCCAAAGGCCACGGTGACGTTTTTAAGCCTCCTTATCCAAATATCGAATACCTCTTAGCCTAGCCCCATTACAACCCTTTTATTGATCTTTTTCATGATTCTTAAGATGGTTAAACTTGATTTGTGGAGATTATCTCAAGAGTAAGCATATGGTTTTGGTTCATTGGTGCATATAGTTATCATACGAGGTTTTTCCATAAAATTCACAAAGAGCTTTCTTTTCTTGACATATGCAAGTTACTCTTCGTAGTTCATTATCTTTCACTTGCATATACTTATGTGTGAATAACCATGCTTCGAGAGAAAAGAAGAGAGTATGCCTAGTGAGGAGGATTGGATTAGCTTAACATGTCTACATGCTTACTTTTGCTCTTATATGTTCATATCGATGCCACATGTTCATGAAGCTCAGAATTTTCGTGCTTAGCATTCCCATGCATTTAACTTGAAAGCTATGTGTACATACGAGCCTGAGACAAATTGTTAGGGGCAATAGTTTGTTTAGAGTCTAGTTTAATTTAGTTTGCTAAGGGACTAGCAAATGATAAGTGTGGGGTAGTTGATAGGAACACAATGTGCGACGATATTACATGCTTATGCCCTCGTTTATGCTTTGTTTAACCCTTATTTATCTAAGATAGAGTCATAATATAGTTAGTGTCAATTTTGGTAGAGTTTTGGTGAAATGTGCTTAATTGTCCGAAAAATGACTAAGTATATGAAATCTGGAAAATAGTGAAAATATGTCTTTTTCGTGATTTTGTGACAAATACAAATATGATCTATCCTTGTCCGAATTCAATGAAATTTGGTGTGTTTAATATTCATATACGGAGGAATGTTGTGTTAAAATTTCAGATCAATTGGAGTTTGGGAAGCCACCCAAAAGTTGGCTGCAAAACGGCAGTCCGAACATTCCAATCCAGGGGCTTCCAGGATTTTCCTGGGACTGTGTCCCAACTTCGAAAAATCATTCCCGTCGACTCACAAGGAATTTGATCAAACTGTTTTATGGGGAGATGCCCATATGTGTCTAGTTTATCTGAGACTTGGAATCGCATCAATCGGAGTTCCGAGTGTGGAGATATGCCGGAATTACTGCAACAAGGTCAAATCTGCCGATTCTAAGAACCTACTGCCCCTTTTTCGTGTTTTCTGTTTTTGATGGACTAAATGGTGCACAAACGCATATGTGAAGATGGTTCAAGCTTAAAGAAGGTTAGAGGAAGACACCTAGCCATGACATTGAAGAAAAATACAAGAAAGAAGTTCTCCTAGTCACACTAGGAGAAGCTGCCGAATAGAGGCAGATTGTGTGCTTAATGTTGCTGCCGGCAATTGGGGGATTTTTCGATGGACCAAGCCACATCAATTGAAGTCCAATGATCATACAAGAAGTCCATGAAGATGTGAAGCCCAAGCCTTGAAGAAAAATTCAGAAATAGAAAACCTAATTGTACTATGAAAGGAAGGTTGCAAAACCTAATCCCATTAGGTTTTCTGAAATCTTTTTGCATAGGGACTGCCGGCAGCCCCTCTTCCTTTTCCTATATATATAGCCATCTCATATTCAGAAAAAGCTGTCACATCTCAAGCCAAAACACAAGTCTAAGCTCTACCAAAAATTCTACCTTAAGTCCTACATAAAACCTAGCCAAAATACATCCTTCACCACTACCAGAAAGTTTCTGCCGAACCAACCTTCTGCCGAAACTTGAACTTCCTGCTGCCGTGCAGCATCCAACCATCCTCCATCACAGATCAACACGAGCTGCTGCCTCCCAAGGTGTCTAAATGTGTGATCTACTCCCTTTGGCTTGTAATTTTATGGATTTATGCTTTTATGTCTATGTAAAACATATGTTCTTTTGGTATTTGTTTTTATGTCTATGTAAAGACAATTTGTTTGTTTGGTTTTGCATGTTTAAAGATGTTTATGATTTCGATTCTTTGAGCCTAATTAACTCTAAGGTATTGATTTCATGGTTTTATGAAAGATAAACATGTAAACACACTTTGTAAATATGTAACCGGTTAGTTCTTAGGGATGCATGCTTGACTTGATTCTTGATTTCTTCTTGATTAGTTGTTTGAATTCGTGTGCAACCGAAGGAGATGTTTAGATGCATTCGAAAGGCCATGAGTGTTGTCTAGATGTTGAATTCACTTGCCGTAGTAACATAGGTCAAGTTAGAACGCTAAGTCGATTTGGTTTATGTTGTTACCTAGGGTTAGAGTAATTCCTACAACTTGCTTGTCTAATATGAAGAGTGACGCCTTGCATATTAACTTGTTTCCGACTAAGAGATTTCGTGCTTTATATGCTAATTGGTTAATTTCTACGCTAAGTGTCTTTAATCGGTTAGCTAAAGATTAGGGTTATGCGCTAAGCTAATTCTAAGTATTTTTGTGAAATCTAAAATCGATTAGTAAACCGCTAAGGAGCTAGTTAGGTTGGAATTAAGTTGAGTCTTGAATATTTCTATGCATGTTTCCATGAGTCCTTACTTGTTACTTGTTTCGATTTGTGATAGTTTTTGATGAGTGCTTTGCGTGAGAGATGTCGACCAAACTTGTACATAGTAGTTAGAATTTAAATTCCAGAAATTTATTTTTCGTGCCATAGTTTTTAGGGCAGCCCTATGGCTGCCGAACCATTCTCTCCCCCATATGTGACGTTTTGTATATATGTATATGTGTTTTTGTGTTAACATTCTCATGTTTCAGGTACCCTTAATCCCCGGCTAGAACGATCCCTACTTATTCTATACTACTAACGATTGTAGGGTTATTATTGCTTGATGCTCGCTTCGGCGACTCGTCACACATGCTTGTGTACAGAAGAGTTGAGGATCTGAAACTCGTTGGTTTCTCAGATTCTGATTTTGCAGGAAATTTTCCAGACTCAAATAAGTCAACTTGTGGTTATGTGTTCATGCTGGCAGGTGGAGCAGTTGCTTGGAAAACCATGAAGCAAACCTTGATCACTACTTCCACTATGCATGCTGAATATATTGCAGTATATGAAACAACGTGTGGAGGGCTCTGGATTAGGAACTTCCTAGAGTAGACTAAAGTATTGAGTCACATTGTGGCTTATGCACTTGTTATATACTGTGACAATGAGGCTGCTGTGTTTTTCAACAAGAATAATAAAAGATCCAGCAACTCAAAACATATAGACTTGAAATATTATAGTGTTAGAGAAAGAGTCAAGCATGGTGAGGTAACTGTTTTGGACATAGATACAGATTCACAGCTTGCAGACCCTTTCACCAAAGCACTACTAGTGAAGGTATTTAAGAAGCATACAGAAAACATTGGAATTCTTCCAAAATTAGATGCTTAGGTTCAGTGGGAGTTAAGACCAATAGGAGCAAACTTAAAAATGTTTTGTTTTCTGAGTTCTTGTGTTTTCAGTTGTGATATCAGTAGAATCACAACTTATTTTTGTAATGACAGTTTTTAAATGAAAGTTGAGGTATTTCAGAAATTTGTGTTGCTGCAGCTTTATGATTGTTCTGAAAATTATTGTTTTATGGTTCTAGTCATATATATACTTGCTATCAGATAATCTCATTCATGTTTAGCATGATACTACAGTACAAGCAAAGTTGAGATTCACTACCAGAAAAGGGGTTATAGCCGACGACGCCATCTCGTCGGCCGTTTTCATTAAATCGTCGGCTATAGTCATAGCCGACGAAGTATCGTCGGCTATACTCTCGTCGGGAATGCTCCGTCGGCTATAGTATAGCCGACGACACTAAGGGTAAGTCGTCGACTTATACACCACGCAGTATAGCCGACGAATAAAGCGTCGTCGGCTATACTTCGAACATTACCGACGACAGAATCGTCGGCTACAACAATTACGTAATTGCCCCTAACCCGGAAGTATAGCCGACGACACTATCGTCGGCTATACATCAGTCATGGCCGACGAATTAATCGTCGGCCATAACATTCTCCGGTGCCGGGAACGGCTTTTTTTGCCGGAAGCCGGGAGGGTATAGCCGACGAAATATGGTCCATTTCGTCGGCTATAACCCCTAAATATTTAAAAAATTTAAAAATTTTACTCGGGCCCAATTTCACTTCGTTTCGGTTTGGCTGCAGAAAATCCACAAACAAATATCCAACAAATATCCACATCAATCCATTCCTAATATCCTACCTACTGTACAAATTAAATTAACCCCTTAACTAGTCATCTACTCATCATCACCCCCTAAACGCCTAGCGTCGTCGACGGGATCGTTCGAGTTCCGCTGGCTATGGCTAGCCTGATCGCCTGGCGTACTCCGATGCGGGGGGGGGGGGGGGGGGGGGGAGTGGGGATGACGAACTCGGGCATCTGTGGCGGAGGCGGGGGCTGGAGTCCAGCCTGCTGGGCCTCCCAAGATTGCTGCATCCATCGGTACATCTGCGCCATAGATGCGTCTCTGGCCTGCTGCGCCGAAGCCTCCGCCGCCCTCGCCAACTCCGCCTGCTGGAGCGCCTCCACCGCCCTCGCCAACTCCGCCTGCGTCCTCTGCAGCTGTGTCTGCAAGTCTCCTCTCGTCGAAGCCGCACGCTGCGTGCTGGGATTGGCCGGCGTGTACTTGAGAACCCCATCTCCCGCCGCGCCTAGGCCTCTCTGGTAGAAGTAGTTGTTGCCCGTCCCTACCGCCGCATGCATGATCTGAGAGGCCAAGCGCGGCTCAAGGGTGTCGATCGTGGAGGCAAACTCCGCGATCGCCTCGTCGGACGCCCCTTCCCCCAGGGTGTCTCGCGCGATCCCGAAGGTGATCGCGTCGGTCTCCGCATCTATTTCCGCCTAATTGACAAGAAAATATAATAAATGAATTAATAAAAAAAATATATAAATTAATTTAATGAAACACTTTTATTGAAGATAGGCGAATACTTACCACTTGGTCGGGACGCCACGGATACATCTGCACATGAATCCACGACAACGGCCTCAGCGGTCGGTCCCTCCTCGCAATCTCTGCCCACTGCCTCCAGGAGCGGGCGCCCCCGTGGTGGGGGTGCTCGTTCCTCTTGCGGTTGTCGCTGTTCGTCTTCGAGATTTTCTGTATTATAAGAACGAACATATAAACGCAAATATAAATTAGTAACTAAATTAAAATATTAGGAACTAACCAAAATAAAATTATTAACTAATTTAGTTACTAACTAATTTAATTTAATTAGTAACTACTTAACTAACTAATTTAATTTAGTAACTAACTAACTTACTAACTACCTAATTTAATTTAATTTAATTTAATTTAGTAACGAACTAACTAACTATGTAACTAACTAACTAACTTAATTTAATAACTAATAACTAACTAACTAATTAATTTAATTAAGTAACTACATAATTTAATTATTAAATAACAGTAAAAAGTTATATACTAGCAGGCTAAATTTTCTTACCGAGACCCTGTCGCTCCCGAAGTAGGCTACCAGCCATAACCACTCATACTCCCTGTACCGGAACTCGTGGGGGGTTGCACCTCGCCCCAAGCCCTGCTCCACATGGTACGTCCTGTAGTGCGTCGACAGCTCGTTCTTCCACTCGGAGTACCGATATTAACAAAACACAACTGTTAGATATATTCGTACACTGCCAATAAATAGTATGATAGTAAAATAACGCGAAACACATAACCTGTTCTTCAGCTGCTCGTCTCTCCACCAGTCCAAGGTAGGATGGACTCTAAACCATTGCTGCAATATTATAAATTAATTAGAAAATATTTTTATATAGTTATAAGGACTGAATTCATAAATGTTTATTTTCTATAATAAAAATACGATTTAACTCACCGACAGTGCATTGTACACTCGCGCCTTGATGTCATCGGGCACAGAGCCCCAGTCGGGCCACAACAGTGGGACCCTGTCCCGCACGAGCATGCCCGTCGCGTTGATATACTTGGTGGTGGTGTCTCTCCTCTCGATCGGGCGTCCATCCTCACCGGGACCGGGCAGGATCTCCCTGATCCCACCGGCGAGCTCCCTCTCCAGGGTTGACATGTTCGCTGGCCCTCTGGTCCGTCTCGTCCCCGCGGGTTTATTTACGAGGACGCCTGTTTCATAATTAAAATGAATACATAGTTAAATAATTATTTAAACTAACTAATTAAATAATTAATTAAACAATCTAAATAATTAATTAAACTAACCAATTATCTGCGTCGTTGTACTGCTTGGCCTTCTCACGAACACACCACAGACCGCGGCAGTCCTCTGAGTCGAAAGGCCTGTGGACGTAGGCCTCCTCCCAGTGAATCTCGTGGGGCCGGTCGTGCCTCCAAATCTGCCTCCCCCTGGCGTCGTACTCGGGGATGGCAGGGAGGAACTGGACCATGTACATCCCCGATGGCGGAGACATACGGGGCGTGGACCCTGAGGGGCCTGATCCCCCTGACGGTGGGCCCCGTAGCTGTGGACGCTGTCGCTGTGGGGGGACAGGGAGCATCTCTGTAGGGTCCAGATCGGCGCGCGGTGGGGTCCGCTGCCGATCCTGGAACAGTGCTGAAGTGCACTGGGGTCTGGTGGCTCTGCGTCCTCCTCCGACACTTGAGGTTGGGCCCGCTCCCGTCGACTCATACGAGGAGCCCCCACGTGGATCGCTCGGGGTCAATCCCATCAAGGTCTCCTCTCGTCGACTCATAGGCCGGCGTAGGCCCCGACGACCGCTGGATCCGCTCCCCCCACGGCTGGGTCCTGCCTGAGCGTCGGGGTCGCTCTCGGTCGGTCTGCCAAGCCATCGGTCTACAGCGCGGCGGTTTCCTGCACAATTAGTATATAAATTCCATCAATTTCACAAAAATTCCACAAAAAAATTAAAAACTTCATTAAATGTATATATACCTAATTATATATATACCTAAATATATTTATACCTAATTATATATATATATATATAAAATATATATATATATATATATATATATATCCTCCTACAAATCGTTGTTAATTCCACAAAATTTAAAAAAAATCTACAAAATTCCATAAATTTCACAAAAAAATAAAAAACTTCATTAAATATATATATACCTAATTATATATATACATAAATATATTTATACCTAATTATATATATATTCCGAAATATATATATATATATATATATATATATATATATATATATATATCCTCCTAAAAATTCCACAAAATTACACAAAATTAACAAAAATTCCACAACATTAAAAAAATTTCCACAAAATTCCATAAATTTCACAAAAAAATAAAAAACTTCATTAAATATATATACCTAATTATATATATACATAAATATATTTATACCTAATTATATATATATATTCCGAAATATATATATATATATATATATATATATATATATATATATATATATATATATATCCTCCATAAAATTCCACAAAATTAACAAAAATTCCACAATATTCCATAAATTGCACAACAACCCTAAATTCCACATAATTTCACAAAAACCATAAAATTTCACAAAATCCCTAAATTCCACAAAACCACAAAATTCCACAAAATTTCCAAAAACCATAAATGAGGGAGAGCGGGACTACCTGACATGGTGGTGCGGCTAGGGGAGGTGGTGCGGTGCGGCGGCGACGGCGGCTAGGGGCGGCGGCTGGTGGGGCTGGGTCGATCGGTGGATCGGCGTCGGGTGGGGCTGGGTCGATCGGTGGATCGGCGTCGGGTGGGGAGGGTCGATCGGCGTCGGGTGGGGCTGGGTCGATCGGCGTCGGGTGGGGAGGGTTCCAAATTAGGCAGAAAATGATGGAGAGGCGCCACTGTTGCGGTTTAAATCGAAGGACTATAGCCGACGATTTAATTTTAATTCGTCGGCTATACTCTGACCCTAAATCCGGGCCGGGCCAAAATTGGGCTTTGGGGTCCTGTTATAGCCGACGAGTTAATTTTAATTCGTCAGCTATACTATAGCCGACGAAATTCGTCGGCTATACTCTGACCCGAAATCCGGGCCGGGCCGAAGTTGGGCTTTGCGGGCCGGTTATAGCCGACGAAGTATGGATTTCGTCGCCTATAATATGAATCTCGTCGGCTATAATATGAATCTCGTCGGCTATACTTCACGCTCTCAGCAGCCGTCAGATCTCGCCCATCCAACGGCGGACAATGAAACGGCGCGGATCGCAAGAGTTTAGCCGACGAAGTTAAGTATGTCGTCGGCTATTCTTTGGTCAAACTACAAAGTCAAACCTCTAAACGATTTAAAACGGCAATTGGCCCGTCTAAATGACGTTTTTTTGCCTGACCTTCAACAGAGAATAGTTTCAGATCGATGAGACGCAACTAATCGTATAAAAATTTTCCTCAAAATTTTTACCGACCGTCAGGCTACCCATAGGAAAACGGAAGTAAAAAACAGCTAACCGCAACATTCGGCACACAGATTTTGTCGGAATCTTCCCATTTTTCAACCGTAGACGTATTTCAATATTTCGGTCGTATCTTATTTCACGACACTTTTGCATTTGAAGGGTCTACGTATAGTAACTATTTGAAACTATACATTCACTTAAACACTTAGTAAACAAGTTAAGGAACATTAGTGCATATGTTCCGATTTCGAATATAAAAGTTTGGAAAATCTATTCCAACCATCAGATATCACCGTTAAGATTAAATACATGTATGAAAAAAATTCCAACTATGATGTGAGCCGAAGCTCGCATGCAATAATAAACCCTACAAAAGATCGTTAGTAGTATAAGCAAGTAGGGATCGTTCTAGGCCGGGGATTAAGGGTACCTGAGATATGATATTGTTAGACAAAAACACATGTACAAATATACAAAATCACACTTCAAATCGTCTGATGTGAGCCGCGAGGCTCGCACAAATAATAACCCTACAAAAGATCGTTAGTAGTATAAGCAAGTAGGGATCGTTCTAAGCCGGGGATTAAGGGTACCTGAAACATGAGATTGTTAACAATAACACAAATACATATTCACAAACAAAACGTCACAATGGGGGATGAGCATGGATCGGCAGCAATAGGGCTGCCCTAGACTATGACACGAAAATAAAAGTTGCTGAAAATAAATCCTAAGTCTAATATTTACAAGTTTTGGTCGACATCTTTCACACAAAGCACTCCACACTCAACTCATTTAACACATAAGATTCACACAAAAGAAGGTAAGGAACAAGTATTTAGCATGCATTGGACTTAAACAAGTTTCGACCTACAACTAGAACGTTTCCGACTTTTACCTAGTTGAGAGACTTTTTCTAATGTTTTAAGATCGAGCTATTCGCAAAGTGATCCTAAAAGTTATGCTACCTTATACAAGTCATAGCATTGAAGCACAAAAGTCTATAATCGAAAACATGTAAACAAGCAAGGTTGTCAATCATCTCATTTAACATGCAAGTTTTAGCTAAGGTTATACCCTAGGTGAGCACAATAGAATCAAAGCAACATACGTTTCATCTTTATTCATTCTACTCGGGTTAGATGAAACCTAACATCTAGATTTACTTGTTTGCCAAACAACACTAATGAGTCGGTTTTTAAGTCACGCCCTTAGATTACTAACCGATTTAAATCCTCAACATGCATCAATACCGCTGTCCTAATTATCTAAGTGTATTCATCTTACAAGTTTTATAATACAAATTTAGCATGCAAATTCATTGAAGCCGAAATTTAAACCTAAGTCTAAACATCGAATCAAACAATTCATCAACATACAATTCATAAAACCAATCTCCAATTTGAATCATACATAGACATACAATCCAAAACCGAAAATACAAAAGAGTTTCATAGACAAAACAATTCATAACTACATAAACAAAAGCTAAACCGAAAGAGGGGAGTGGATCACACTTTAGAAACCTTGGAGAGCTTCGTCTTGGTGTGGATCCGGCGATGTATGGAGGTGGAATGGAGGCTGCACGGCTGAGGTTGCAGTCGGCAGTAGGTATTTTCCAAGTTCGGCAGAAACTTGGTTGGTGGTGGAGGTGATTTCGGCTAGGGTTTATGTAGGATCTTTGGGGAGAATTTGGTAGAGCTTTGGCTTTGTGTTTTGGCTTGAGATGTGACAAGTTTTTCAGTAGGAAAAGTTGGTATTTATAGGGGATAGGGAGAGAGGCTGCCGGCAGTCCCTTAAGCCAAAAGGGATTCAGAAAACCTAGTTCATTAAGGTTTTGCAACCTTCCTTTCTTAATCCAATTAGGTTTTCTTTTCTGAATATTTTCTTCAAGGCTTGGGCTTCACATCTTCATGGACTTCTTGTATGGTCTTGGACTTCAATTGATAGGCCTTGATCCATCGAAAATGCTCCATATGCCGGCAGCACACATTGACACACAATCTGCCTCTATTCGGCAGCTTCTCCTAGTGTGACTAGGAGAACGTCTTTCTTCAAGTTTTTCTTCAATGCCATGGCCTAGTGTCTTCCTCTTCCCTTAATAAGGCTTGAACCATCTTCACATATGCATTTGTGCACCATTAGGTCCATCAAAAACAGAAAACACGAAAAGGGGGCAGTAGGTTCCTGGAATCGGCAGCTTTGACCTTGTCGCAGTGATTCCGACATAACTCCATCTGTGGAGCTCCGATTGATGCGATTCCAAGTCTCACGTAAACTAGACACATATGGCCATCTCCCCATAAAACAGTTCGACCAAATTCCTTGTGAGTCGTCGGGAATGATTTTTCGAAGTTGGGACACAGTCCCAGGAAAATCCTGGAAGTCCCTGGATTGGAATGCTCGGACTGCCCTTTTGTAGCCAACTTTTGGGTGGCTTCCCGAACTCCGATTGATCTGAAATTTTAACACAACATTCCTCAGCATATGAATATTAAGCACGCCAAATTTCATAGAATTCGGACAAGGATAGATCACAGTTTCATTCATCTCAAAATCACGAAAAAGACATATTTTGCATTATTTTCCAGATTTCTCAAACTTAGTCATTTTTCGGATCATTAAGCTCATATTTCCAAAACTCCACGAAAACAACACTAAACTAAATTACAACTCTATCTTAGATAAATAAGGGTTAAACAAAGTATAAATGAGGGCATAAGCATATAATATCGTCGCACATTGTGCTCCTATCAACTACCCCACACTTATCCTTTGCTAGTCCCTTAGCAAACTAAATTAAACTACGACTCAAAATAAACTATTGCCCCTAACAATTTGTCTCAGGCTCGTATGTACACATAGCTTTCAAGTTAATGCCTGAGAATGTTAAGCACGAAAATTCCAAGTTTCATGAACATGTGACATCAATATGAACAGATAAGAGCAAAAAGTAGACATGTTAAAGCTAATTCAAATCACCTCACTAGGCATACTCTCTTCTTTTCTCTCGCAGCATGGTTATTCACACAATAGTATATGCAAGCGAAAGATAATGAATTACAAAGAGTGACTTGCATATGTCCAAGAAACGAAAGCACTTTGTGAATTTTGATGGAAAAACCTCATATGACAACTATATGCACCAATGAACCAAAACCATAAGCTTACTCTTGAGATAATCTCCACAAATCAATTTTAACCATCTTAAGAATCATGAAAAAGATCAATAAAAGAGTTGTAATGGGGCTAGGCTAAGAGGTATTCGATATTTGGATAAGGGGGCTCAAAACGTCACTAAGGCCTTTAGCAAAGCTCGATCTCCTTATGTCTTCTCTCCGAAAGGGTCAAATTTCATCTTGTTGGACCCATACTTCATTCTTTTCTTCCCATAACATTACAACAATACTCAAGACAATAGCCATGCACAAAATTTTTCTTTTCTATGCCTATGCCGTGCCCTCTTCTTTGCTCTTGCTCTCGGCTTCTTTTTCTTTTCTTTTTAATCCGAGCATTTTTTTTTTCTTTTCTTTTCATAGGCACGGCATGCATACATTTTTCATATAATTTTATGGCTAAGTCTACCCCACACTTGTTCTTCTTCATCACACACGCGAAAACGCTTTCAAAAATCAAGCTTTGCCAACACATAAGGTAAAGGCATCACTATACTAAGCTCATAGAAAGTGTTTAAGGGTGATGAAAGAAAAGGCTGATTGTAGGCTCAAAGGGGTTTACTAAGGTGTCCCACGACGGGCTCCAATAGGGCTCATGCTTTATTTGGCAATGGTGGTAAACCTAAATGATCTTTATTCAATCACATTCAAAATCAAGGTATTTTATGATATAAACGTTTCGAAAATCAACAAGAGTAAGTTCTAGCATACTAGAGTTCATTAAAAGTCTATGGCACATAGTCGTCGAATATGCAAAGAATTATGAGGTTTCATGCTTCCTACGGATCTATCGAATTTTACCTTTTTATCGCTCAAGAAGAAAGCAAATTGGCACAAAAGCTCACATAGGTTATTTTCGAAATAAATTAGCTCAAACATGCATGCTTCATAATCAACAAGTCCTACATGCTCCTACCAATGCACAAAATCCATGAAACTTACAATTTTAATTGTATGCAAAACTATCATCCATGTATACAAAGAGGAGAAAAACATCATTGACATATTAGGGGCATCCTAAGACTCGAAACAAACAAATTTAAACACTCTATTTTTGTGGAACAATTTTCTGAATTTTTCTTTTCTAAACTAAGCACACAAAAATTCAAAAACAAAAACGAAAACGGAATACGTTATCCCACCCCACACTTAGAAAATTACATTGCCCTCAATGTAAGCACAAAACAATATCAATGAATTTCCTAAGCATGCAATCGACTAACATATTCCAATATATCATCACAAATCAAAGAAAGAGAGAAGGGTTAAGAAATTTCAAACTCTCGGTGATGGCTCCTTCACTTTTCTTTGATCGACATGGGTTGCCTCCCAAGTAGCGCTTTGTATTTATAGTCCATTGCTTAGACTTTTCACCGTGTGTTGCAGGTGTTCATCGTGCTCCAAAGTAACTCAATTCAGCATGAAGTAGCTCGACGAGGTGCTTGTTGCACCAAGCATAGGTATCGGCATCATTGAGTTGCTGCGTGTCCTGCTGTATCGTGTTTAGTGCATATGCAGCAACTGTGTCTGTATCGGATACAGCGGCATGTGAAGCTGTTGCATGGGACGTATCCGGCTCCTGTATCGTGTCCAGTGTCTCTGTATCAGCAGCAGGAGTATCGGGTGCAGGGTGCTGATGCGTGTCCGGCAGTGTGGCTGCTTGCATGCACTCGGTAGGGGTAGGTACTGTGGTGGCCGGCTGTGCATCATCCAATGATAGGGAGGCAATGGTGTGCGCTTGGAAGGACTCATAGTAATGCTTCAAACGATGACCATTGACTTTGAGAACTTTGTTGGTGCTTGGATGGAGAATTTCAATGGCTCCATGTGAAAAGACTTTTGTCACTATAAATGGTCCATCCCATCGAGAACGAAGCTTTCCCGGGAATAGTCGTAGTCTAGCATTGAATAAAAGAACCTTTTGACCAACTTCGAATTTCTTTCCTCGTATCATCTTGTCATGGTAAGCTCGAGTCTTCTCCTTATAAATCCAAGCGACATCATAGGCTTCATTGCGTATTTCTTCAAGCTCATTGAGTTGAAGCTTTCGATGAAGGCCGGCCTCGTCAATGTCCATGTTAAAAGCCTTGATGGCCCACCATGCCTTGTGCTCAAGCTCGACCGGTAAGTGACATGCTTTGCCATAAACTAACCGAAAAGGTGACATACCAATTGGCGTTTTGTATGCGGTCCTATAAGCCCACAAAGCATCATCGAGACGATCACTCCAATCCTTCCTTGAAGGTCCAACCGATTTTTCCAATATTTGCTTGATCTCTCGATTACTCACTTCGGCCATGCCACTTGTTTGAGGATGATAAGGTGTAGAGACCTTATGTGTGACGCCGTATTTCCTTAGCAAAGCTTCAATAGTGCGGTTGCAAAAATGGGAGCCACCATCACTTATCAAGACCCTTGGAACTCCAAAACGTGTAAAGATGTTGGTCTTGAGGAAATTGGCAACCACCTTTGAGTCATTGGTGCGTGTAGGCTTAGCTTCGATCCACTTTGATACATAGTCAACCGCTAACAATATGTAAAGGAAGCCTTTGCTAGAAGGAAACGGCCCCATGAAGTCAATTCCCCATAAGTCGAAAATTTCTACCTCAATGATAGGTTGTAGAGGCATTTGATCTCGGGCTCCAATATTGCCGGTTCGTTGGCAACGATCACATGTCACACATGCCAAAAATGCATCCTTAAACAAAGTAGGCCAAAAGAAACCACACTCAAGTACCTTCAATGCCGTTCTCTTAGGCCCAAAGTGACCACCACATGCTTCGGAATGACAAAAAGATTGAATGGATTGATGCTCTTCTTTCGGAACACATCTTCTTACCACTTGATCACTACATTGCTTCCACAAATATGGCTCATCCCAAAAGAAGTGTCGAGCTTGCTTCTTGATCCTATTCTTGACTCGGCTCGGCATGTCTCTTGGAAATTCATGTGTTGCAAGATAATTTGCAATATCGGCGTACCAAGGTTCACTTGTAGTATTGATCTGAAAGAGTTGCTCATCTGGGAAGCTTTCAACCAAGGGCAGCCGATCCTCCTCTTTATGAATTCGGCTTAGGTGATCGGCTACCACATTCTCTACTCCCTTCTTGTCTTTTATTTCAATGTCGAACTCTTGTAGCAAAAGAATCCAACGTATGAGCCTTGGTTTAGCATCCTTTTTCATCATAAGATACCTCAAGGCGGCGTGATCACTATAAACAATCACTTTGGAATTCAAAAGATATGATCGAAACTTTTCCAAAGCAAAAATTACCGCCAAGAGTTCTTTCTCCGTGGTGGTGTAGTTGAGTTGAGCATCATTAAGGGTCCGTGAGGCATAATAGATGGCGCACGGTTTCTTTTCTCTTCTTTGGCCAAGCACTGCCCCCATTGCATAATCAGAGGCATCACACATGAGCTCAAATGGGAGCTCCCAATCCGGCGGCACCAAGACCGGCGCCGTGCACAAGCTTTCCTTCAATCGGACAAACGCTTGCTCACACTCTTCCGTCCATTCAAACGTCACCTCTTTTTGTAACAAGTTGCTTAATGGCTTGGCTGTTGATGAGAAGTCCTTGATAAATCGTCTATAGAATCCGGCATGGCCAAGGAAGCTTCTAACGTCCCTCACATTTTTAGGGCTCGGCAAGTGTTGAATCAACTCGATCTTAGCTTTGTCGACTTGAATCCCCTCCTCGCTTATGATATGGCCGAGCACTATGCCATTGTTCACCATGAAGTGACATTTTTCCCAATTAAGCACAAGGTTGGTCTCAACACACCTCTCAAGTATCTCCTCCAAATTTGCCAAACATGTGTCGAAGTTGCGTCCATATACGCTAAAATCATCCATGAATACTTCGATTTTACTCTCAATAAAGTCGGAGAAGATGTTGTACATGCATCGTTGAAATGTACCGGGTGCGTTACAAAGTCCAAATGGCATGCGTCGATAAGCAAAGGTGCCAAACGGACAAGTGAAAGTAGTCTTCTCTTGATCATCCGGGTGTATGGCGATTTGGTTGTATCCACTATAACCGTCAAGAAAGCAATAAAACTTGTGGCCGGCTAGTCTCTCTAGCATTTGATCCATAAACGGCAAAGGCATGTGATCCTTCCTCGTTGTTGCATTGAGCTTCCTATAATCGATACACATCCTATGACCGGTCACAAGTCGTTGTGGCACGAGTTCATTCTTCTCATTCTTGACAACCGTGACACCACTTTTCTTTGGCACTACTTGCACTGGTGAGACCCACTTGCTATCCGAAATAGGGTATATGACGCCACAATCAAGCAATTTTATGACCTCGTCTTTCACTACCTTCATCATTGGGGGGTGGAGGCGTCTTTGACCCTCTCTTGTAGGCTTTGCACCTTCTTCAAGCAATATTCGATGAACACATGTTGTAGGGCTTATTCCCTTGATATCCGCCAAGGTCCAACCTATAGCGGTTTTATGCTTTTTAAGCACATGCACTAACTCCTCTTCTTGCTTCTCACTAAGCGATGAAGACACAATAACTGGTAGAGTATCTTCTCCTCCAAGATAAACATATTTCAATGTACTAGGGAGCTCTTTGAGTTCTAACTTTGGGGCTTCTTCCACACTTGGTCAAAATTTGGTTGTGGCACTTGGGATAGACAAGAAGGAGTTGAATTGTTTAGCATATGGCCGAGACTCAAGCTCGGCGTAAACTTCTTTGATGATCGGCGCCCATGCTTCCTTTTCTTCCTCCAATACTCGCTTTCCCTTCTTGTCAAATCCCGCCCCTTGCTCAATTGCTAATTGCTATGCATCAAGGGTGGCCGACATGACTTGCTCGGCCTCCTCAACAACTTCCAAAAATCGGCACTCTTCACTCTCTTTAGCAATAGGGAACTTCATGGCTTTAAAAACATTGAACTTGATTACCTCACCATCAAATTCCATTGTAAGATTACCCGCGGCAACATCAATCTTTGTCCTCGCCGTCCTCATAAATGGCCGGCCAAGCAATAGTTGTGTACTTTGCTCCGGTGAGTCCTCCATCTCAATAATGTAGAAATCAGCCGGAAAGATTAATTCATTGACTTGCACAAGCACATCCTCCACATAACCTTCCGGATACTTATTAGAGCGATCCGCTAGTTGTATGATGACATTATCCTTCTTGAGAGGTCCAAGGTTCAACGTTTCATAAACATTGAGTGGCATCACATTAATCGACGCTCCCAAATCCAACATAACATCCTCAAACTTGGTGTTGCCGATCACACATGGAACATTGAAGCTTCCGGGATCCTTCATCTTTGGTGGTAACTTTCTTTGTATAACGGCCGACACCGTCTCACTCATTCGTACCACTTGTGTCTCCCTTGTGTGTCTTCGTGTAGTGCATAGCTCTTTGAGGAATTTTGCATATCGTGGCACTTGTCTAATGCACTCCAACAAAGGAATGTTCACTTCAACCTTCCGAAATATCTCCAACACTTCTTCGTCGGATTTCTCCTTCTTAGATTTTGCAAAACGTGAAGGGAAGGGCATGCATGAGTTAGACACACCTCCCTTTGTTGGATTGATCGGAACATGATCTTTATTTGAAGTCGCGGGATCTCGCTCCATGTCATTCTTGCTTAAGGCTCGGCTTGGCCTTTCCACAGCATCCCTTTGCTCGGCTGCTGCCCTTTGTAATTCCGGTGTCTCCGCCGGTAGTAGCAGTGGCTCAGCTGCAACGTCTTCGTGTTGCTCGGCTGCAAGGCTACCGGTTGTGGTTTCAAATGGCTGCTCGGCATTAATGTTACTGCCGGCAGCTTTTCCTCTATTCTTCGCTCGTGGCTCGACTAATGCTTTACCACTTCGAGTAACAATAGCTTGAGCTTGCTCATTCCTTGGATTCTTTATCACTCCTCCTGGCAACTTTCCTTGCTCAGTAAACTTCCCCATAAAGTCCACGACTTGCCCCATTTGGGTTTTGAGTTCCCCAATATCCTTCGAGTGAGTCTGTTGTCCCGCAAGTAATGCTTGAGTAGCACTCGAAAGAGATTGAATCAATGCCTCGTAGTTGGGGTTGCTTGTTGCTCCTTGAGATTGGTTCGGCAAAGGTTGGAATGTGGTGTGGCTCGGTTGCCCTTGGTGTGCTTGGTACGGCTGCCGTGGCACGAATGGTGCTCTTGATTGATAGGGTGCGGCAGCCCCTTGATTTGGTTGCATTGGTGCTCTAAGCACATTATCGTTATTTGCCCATCGAAAATTTGGATGATCATTGAACCTTGGGTTAAAGTTCCCAAACCGTTGACCTCCTTGAAAGCCAATTGCATTGCACTCTTCTACTCCCTCATTCGATCCAAATTGAGGGCATTGCTCAGTCTCATGGCCCTCGGTGCAAATTCCACATACACTCGCACGCTTCTTCATCAAATTACTCACCAAGTCGGTAAGCTTGTCAACTTTATCCTCTAATTTTGAGCTCGAAGACGTCTCATGCACTTTCTCATTCCTTTGCACATTATTTCGTGCTATGCCAAATTGTTGGTTGTTCAAGGCACGAACTTCCAACAGATTCTTTGCTGGTGCTGCTCCTAATTCCAGAAAACTACCTCCCGCAGCTGAATCCAAAAACTCTCTCTCCATGACACGCAATCCCTCATAAAAATATTGCAATAAAAGTCCCTCACTTATGCCATGAGATGGGCACAAAGAGATGAGAGATTTGAACCTTTTGTAGTAATCGAAGAAGGTCTCGTCTCCAGCTTGCTTCACACTTGTAATTTGCTTCCTTAAATCAGTGATCCGTGAAGCAGGAAAGTACTTGAGCAAAAACTCATCCACCATTGTGTTCCATGAGTTGATTCGGCCACTAGGTACTTCAAACAACCATTCCTTCGCTTGATCCTCCAATGAAAACGGAAACGCCTTCATCTTAAAGTGTTGCAAATCCGTACCTCGTGGACACATTGATTCGGTGGTAAAGTTAAACCACTGAAGATGCTTGTTGGGATCCTCACTTGGCATTCCATAGAACGACTTCAACTTGTGGAGGAATCCACTCCTTAATTCTATCTCTCCGGTCTTACCGGCTTCAAGAGGAGGGTACACAATGTTGGAGGGTGCAGCCCCTCCTCCTCCAGTTACATGTCCATTCTGTGCTCTGATTGATGTCATAACTGCAGGTTCTTCAACTGATTCTGTAAAACACTCAAACTCGGGCCCCTGACTATCACACGAAGACGAGATCACAGATGGTGAGCTCGGCAATGAAGATGGTACGGCTGAACTGACTGATAGTGATGGTTCGGCAGAAATGGATGGCACGGCTAGAGTTGGTACGAAAACTACGATGGCGCGCTCTTGGTTCAAACGTTGCAATCGACCTTGGTTATCTCGTGCCCAAATATTAGATTCGGACATGCACTTTTTCTGAAATTTGCAACATTGAAACAAGTTAAAACCTTCGTAAAGAAATAAAATGCAAGAATATACATCATTACAAGCCACGGCATTGGCGATTACAAGCATATTTCAAACAATTCCACATATATACAATCGGCAAAGCAAGGAAAAATTTCGGCAATGAAGAGCAAAATTGAAACGTTCATGATCATGTAGTCACTAAGTCTAATTTCTTTTAAATTCGTTCCAACTCTCGAAGTACGTGGAGCAGAGGAGATAACGGTACAATGGACTGATACAGCCCCCGGTAGTATCATGCTTAACCCGATATACCTCAAGAGTTTGAACCACACAACATGTTTTATCTTTGAAGAAAATAGGTCACATATGTCAAGTTATGTTCTAGCGTCTAAAGTGAGGTGATGCTTCGGCACAAGCTGTCGACTAGGTCGTGCGGATTTTACGTTTCAAAGGTCATTAAAATCACGGAGGGCGAACCCCCTACAGGAACCAGGCAGGACTCGTTGTTGGACACCACGGAGGGCGAACCCCCTATCGACTCACTCACCGAGAATGAACATCAGTCTATGGGCCTTGAGATCCAGTTAAACAAACCTGAGAACCATATCTATGATAATAATTTCCCCATACTTTGTAAAACAAACACGGATCCCTAGCGGTCTCAAGTGTTGATTAAAACCGCCCTCAACCTCACAGAAGTAATACTATTACCGAAGAAACGCTTATATGCGTGGGGGGGAAGTATCCCGCGTTTCCCAATCTACATAGAAACGGCCTCCGACATAGCACCATTCACATGAAGGGTTTTGGTTATGATCAACAAAAGAGGCTTCACCTACATGTTACACTTTAGAAACTACAATAAACTCAAACATACACAACACTATCAACTTCCTAGAAATTAAACTAAGTGATTACCAACATACATCAATATACATCATGCAACTTTCAAAATTAAACTCTACATGCCGAAGCATATTTCTACTTTACAAAATCCCAACAAAAATTAAAATTTACAACTTTAAACTTTACACGAAAATTTCCAACAATTATTATATACAACAATCACATAAAACAAGCTTTTATAATCCCCGGCAACGGCGCCAAAAATTGATGTGAGCCGCGAGGCTCGCACAAATAATAACCCTACAAAAGATCGTTAGTAGTATAAGCAAGTAGGGATCGTTCTAAGCCGGGGATTAAGGGTACCTGAAACATGAGATTGTTAACAATAACACAAATACATATTCACAAACAAAACGTCACAATGGGGGATGAGCATGGATCGGCAGCAATAGGGCTGCCCTAGACTATGACACGAAAATAAAAGTTGCTGAAAATAAATCCTAAGTCTAATATTTACAAGTTTTGGTCGACATCTTTCACACAAAGCACTCCACACTCAACTCATTTAACACATAAGATTCACACAAAAGAAGGTAAGGAACAAGTATTTAGCATGCATTGGACTTAAACAAGTTTCGACCTACAACTAGAACGTTTCCGACTTTTACCTAGTTGAGAGACTTTTTCTAATGTTTTAAGATCGAGCTATTCGCAAAGTGATCCTAAAAGTTATGCTACCTTATACAAGTCATAGCATTGAAGCACAAAAGTCTATAATCGAAAACATGTAAACAAGCAAGGTTGTCAATCATCTCATTTAACATGCAAGTTTTAGCTAAGGTTATACCCTAGGTGAGCACAATAGAATCAAAGCAACATACGTTTCATCTTTATTCATTCTACTCGGGTTAGATGAAACCTAACAACTAGATTTACTTGTTTGCCAAACAACACTAATGAGTCGGTTTTTAAGTCACGCCCTTAGATTACTAACCGATTTAAATCCTCAACATGCATCAATACCGCTGTCCTAATTATCTAAGTGTATTCATCTTACAAGTTTTATAATACAAATTTAGCATGCAAATTCATTGAAGCCGAAATTTAAACCTAAGTCTAAACATCGAATCAAACAATTCATCAACATACAATTCATAAAACCAATCTCCAATTTGAATCATACATAGACATACAATCCAAAACCGAAAATACAAAAGAGTTTCATAGACAAAACAATTCATAACTACATAAACAAAAGCTAAACCGAAAGAGGGGAGTGGATCACACTATAGAAACCTTGGAGAGCTTCGTCTTGGTGTGGATCCGGCGATGTATGGAGGTGGAATGGAGGCTGCACGGCTGAGGTTGCAGTCGGCAGTAGGTATTTTCCAAGTTCGGCAGAAACTTGGTTGGTGGTGGAGGTGATTTCGGCTAGGGTTTATGTAGGATCTTTGGGGAGAATTTGGTAGAGCTTTGGCTTTGTGTTTTGGCTTGAGATGTGACAAGTTTTTCAGTAGGAAAAGTTGGTATTTATAGGGGATAGGGAGAGAGGCTGCCGGCAGTCCCTTAAGCCAAAAGGGATTCAGAAAACCTAGTTCATTAAGGTTTTGCAACCTTCCTTTCTTAATCCAATTAGGTTTTCTTTTCTGAATATTTTCTTCAAGGCTTGGGCTTCACATCTTCATGGACTTCTTGTATGGTCTTGGACTTCAATTGATAGGCCTTGATCCATCGAAAATGCTCCATATGCCGGCAGCACACATTGACACACAATCTGCCTCTATTCGGCAGCTTCATAGAATTTCATAGAATTCGGACAAGGATAGATCACAGTTTCATTCATCTCAAAATCACGAAAAAGACATATTTTGCATTATTTTCCAGATTTCTCAAACTTAGTCATTTTTCGGATCATTAAGCTCATATTTCCAAAACTCCACGAAAACAACACTAAACTAAATTACAACTCTATCTTAGATAAATAAGGGTTAAACAAAGTATAAATGAGGGCATAAGCATATAATATCGTCGCACATTGTGCTCCTATCATCGTCACACATATGGGGGATAATAGTTCGGCAGCAATGCTGCCCCTAAACTAGGTACGGCATAAAAACAGAAAATAAAATCCTAGGTCTACTATATACAAGTTTGATCATCATCTCTCACGCATCACATAGCACAAAACACAATTTAACACAAAGATTCATATGCAAGAAAGTAAGAGACAAGTATTAGCATGCTCAAAATTCAAATTCGTTTCGACCGTAACTAGAGCTCTCGCTCTGTACCTAGTTACTAGACTTCCTTAAGTTCTTTTAGGACAAACTCTCGCTCTAGCCCTAAAGATATTTATGCTAATCCGGTTAAGACTTAACATATAATGCACAAGAGTCTTAAATCGAAAACATGTAAACAAGTAAGGTTGTCAATCATCCTATTTAGCATGCAAGTTCTAAGATTAATAGCCCTTAGTGAATAACACAAATCATAGAGTCCTCTCGGTCCATCTACTTTGTAATTACCCTAGCAAATTAAACCTAATACCGAGATTATGTTCAAAGACAACACCAAGTATCGATTTTCATGCCCTCACCTTAGATTACTAACCAATTTAAATCCTAAACATGCTTCTAATACCACTGCTCTAATTATCTAAACATACAAAAACCATGTATTAAAAATCGCACAAGTCATCACATAAACTTCAATGAAAATTGCAATTCATGCTCATCATACAAAACCAAACGAAACAAAGTATTTTTTATAACAATACATGTGACTAAACCGAAATTAAAAACACAAGTCATAGGGATGGATCACACTTTAGAAACCTTGGAGAGCTTCGTCTTGGTGTGGTGGAAGAGGATCGGCAGTGGCTGAGGTAAGGGATTGGGATCGGTGATGAGTGGTGGTGTATGGTAGAATCGGTGACTTGATGTTTCTAGGGTTTCGGCTTAGAACTTTGAGTAGGAAATTTGGTAGAGTTTTGGCTAGTGTTTTGCAAGAGATGAGATTCCTTTTCTGAATGAAAAGTGGGGGTATATATAGAGGATAGGGAGAGAGACTGCCGGCAGTCCCTATTGCACAAAGATTTCAGAAAACCTCATGGGATTAGGTTTTGCAACCTTCCTTTCATAGTTCAATTAGGTTTTCTTTTTCTGAATTTTTCTTCAAGGCTTGGGCTTCACATCTTCATGGACTTCTTGTATGATCTTGGACTTCATTTGACATGTCTTGGTCCATCGAAAAATACCCCAATTGCTGGCAGCACACAAAGGCATACAATCTGCCTCTATTCGGCAGCTTCTCCTAGTGTGACTAGGAGAACGTCTTTCTTCAAGTTTTTCTTCAATGCCAAGGCCTAGTGTCTTCCTCTTCCCTTCATAAGGCTTGAACCATCTTCACATATGCATTTGTGCACCATTTGGTCCATCAAAAACAGAAAACACGAAAAGGGGGCAGTAGGTTCCTGGAATCGGCAGATTTGACCTTGTTGCAGTAATTCCGGCATATCTCCATCCGTGGAGCTCCGATTGATGCGATTCTAAGTCTCAGATAAACTAGACACATATGGCCATCTCCCCATAAAACAGTTTGATAAACATCCTTGTGAGTCGACGGGAATGATTTTTCGAAGTTGGGACAAAGTCCCAGGAAAATCCTGGAAGTCCCTGGATTGGAATGCTCGGACTGCCGTTTTGCAGCCAACTTTTGGGTGACTTCCCGAACTCCGATTAATCTGAAATTTTCACACAACATTCCTCAGCATATGAATATTAAGCACGCCAAATTTCATAGAATTCGGACAAGGATAGATCACAGTTTCATTCATCTCAAAATCACAAAAAAAAAACATATTTTGCATTATTTTCCAGATTTCTCAGACTTAGTCATTTTTCGGATTCTTAACCAATTTTTCCCAAAACTCTACCAAAATTGACACTAACTACATTATGACTCAATCTTAGACAAATAAGGGTTAAACAAAGCATAAATGAGGGCATAAGCATATAATATCGTCGCACATTGTGCTCCTATCAACTACCCCACACTTATCCTTTGCTAGTCCCTTAGCAAACTAAATTAAACTACGACTCTAAACAAACTATTGCCCCTAACAATTTGTCTCAGGCTCGTATGTACACATAACTTTCAAGTTAATGCATGAAAATGTTATGCACGAAAATTCCGAGCTTCATGAACATGTGACATCAATATAAACATATAAGAGCAAAAAGGTAAGCATGTAAGCATGTTAAAGCTAATCCAATCCTCTTCACTAGGCATACTCTCTTCTTTTCTCTCGAAGCATGGTAATTCACACATAAGTATATGCAAGCGAAAGATAATGAATTACAAAGAGTAACTTGCATATATCAAAGAAACGAAAGCACTTTGTGAAATCTTATGGAAAAACCTCATATGATAACTATATGCACCAATGAACCAAAACCATATGCTTACTCTTGAGATAATCTCCACAAATCAAATTTAACCATCTTAAGAATCATGAAAAAGATCAATCACAAAGGTTGTAATGGGGCTAGGCTAAGAGGTATTCGATATTTGGATAAGGAGGCTCAAAACGTCACCGTGCGCTTTAGCAAAGCTCGAATCTCCTTATGTCTTCTCGCCGAAAGGGTCAAATTTTATCTTGTTGGACCCATACTTCACTCTTTTCCTCCCATAACATTACAACAATAATCTAGACAATAGCCATGCACAAAATTTTCTCTTCTATGCCGTGCCTTACTCTATTTCTTTGATTGCTCTCGGTTTTCTTTTATTTTTCTTTTTGATTCCGAGCACACTTTTTCTCTTTTCTTTTCCTAAGACACGGCATACATTTTTCATATAAATTCATGGCTAAGTCTACCCCACACTTGTTCTTCTTCATCACACACGCGAAAACGCTTTCAAAAATCAAGCTTTGCCGACACACAAGGTAGAGGCATCACTATACTAAGTTCCTGGAAAGTGTTTAAGGGTGATGAAAGAAAAGGCTCAACATAGGCTCAAAGGGGGTTTACTAAGGTGTCCCACGACGGGCACAAATAGGGCTCATGCTTTATTTGGCTTTGGTGGTAAACCTAAATGATCTTTATTCAATCACATTCAAAATCAAGGTATTTTATGATATAAACGTTTCGAAAATCAACAAGAGTAAGTTCTAGCATACTAGAGTTCATTAAAAGCTATGGCACATAGTCATCGAATAATCAAAGAATTATGAGGTTTCATGCTTCCTACAAATCTATCGAATTTTATCTTTTTACCGCTCAAGAAGAAAGCAAATTGGCACTAAAGCTCACATAGGTTATTTTCGAAATAAACTAGCTAAAACATGCATGATTCGTTAATCAACAAGTCCTACATGCTCCTACCAATGCACAAAATCCATGAAACTCACAATTTTAATTGTATGCATAACCATCATCTATGTATGCAAAGAGGAGAAAAACATCATTGACATATTAGGGGCATCCTAAGACTCGAAACAAATTTAAACACTCTATTTTTGTAGAACAATTTTCTGAATTTTTTCTTTTCTAAACTAAGCACACAAAAATTCAAAAACGAAAACGGAATACGTTATCCCACCCCACACTTAGAAAATTACATTGTCCTCAATGTAAGCACAAAACAATATCAATGAATTTCCTAAGCATGCAATCGTCTAACACATTCCAACAAATCATCACAAATCAAAGACAAAGAGAAGGGTTAAGAAATTTCAAACTCTCGGTGATGGCTCCTTCACTTTTCTTTGATCGACTTGGGTTGCCTCCCAAGTAGCGCTTTGTGTTTATAGTCCATAGCCTAGACTTTTCACCGTGTTGTGCATGTGTTCATCGTGTTCCAAAGCAACTCAAATCGGCAACAAGAAGTTCGAGAAGTAGCTCGTTGCATAAGGTGTCCGATTCGGTGCTTGTAGAAGTGAACGTATCCGGCTGCGTGTCCGGCTCTGTTTCTGCCGTGTCTGGCGTAGCTGCTGCAGTATCCGGCGTATCCAATGGCGTGTCCGGCATGTGGCCTGCCTCTTGTGGCCTTGTGTCAACCCTGCCGGCAATGGCAGGTCCGGCAGGGGGTGGTGGTGGTGGGGCCGGAATCGGTGGCTGCTGCTCGGCATCCATGTGTGAGTTCGGTTCTTCCATGTGGGTGCTGCCGGCAATGTCCTCTTGATGTCCCGAAGGTGGTGCGTCGTCAACAATGCACTTCTCAATTGTGTGTTTGGAAAAAGAATCATAATATGGCTTGAGACGATGACCATTTACTTTGAAAATATTGCTCGAGGTGAGGCTTGAAATTTCTATTGCACCATGAGGAAAAACTTGAGTGATGATGAAGGGACCAACCCAACGTGAGCGTAGCTTACCCGGAAAGAGTCGAAGTCTTGAGTTGAATAAGAGAACTTTTTGCCCTACTTCGAATTTCTTCCCTCGTAACATCTTGTCATGGTAAGCCTTTGTTTTCTCCTTGTATATCCAAGCGGCATCATAGGCTTCATTGCGAATTTCTTCAAGTTCATTGAGTTGAAGCTTTCTATGAAGACCGGCATCATCTATGCTCATGTTGAATGCCTTGATTGCCCACCATGCCTTATGCTCAAGCTCAACCGGTAAGTGACATGCTTTGCCATAAACTAACCGAAAAGGAGACATACCTATCGGCGTTTTGTACGCGGTCCTATAAGCCCACAAAGCATCATCGAGACGATCACTCCAATCCTTCCTTGAAGGTCCAACCGATTTCTCCAAAATGTTCTTGATCTCTCGATTACTCACCTCGGCCATTCCACTTGTTTGGGGATGATAAGGTGTAGACACCTTATGTGTGACTCCATACTTCCTCAATAAGGCTTCAATGGTGCGGTTACAAAAATGGGATCCTCCATCGCTAATCAAGACCCTTGGAACTCCAAAACGTGAAAAGATGTTGGTCTTGAGAAACTTGGCTACCACCCTGGCTTCATTGGTGCGTGTAGCCCTAGCTTCGATCTACTTTGACACATAATCAACCGCAAGCAATATGTAGAGAAAGCCCTTACTTGAAGGAAACGGTCCCATGAAGTCAATACCCCATAAATCAAAAATCTCAACCTCCATGATAGGCGTGAGCGGCATTTGGTCTCTAGCTCCAATATTTCCCATTCTTTGACATCTATCACATGCTTTGCAAAACATGAATGCATCCTTGAAAATCGTAGGCCAAAAGAATCCACACGAAAGTACCTTCAAAGCCGTCTTCTTCGGTCTAAAATGTCCACCACAAGCTTCGCTATGACAAAAAGCAAGGATGGAACGATGCTCATTCTCCGGCACACATCTTCTAATAACTTGATCACCACATTGCTTTCATAAGTACGGATCATCCCACAAGAAGTGTCGAGCTTGCTTCCTTACTCTTTTTTGTTGGTGACTCGGCATCTCTTTGGGAAATCGGTTTGTGGCAAGAAAATTTGCAATGTCGGCATACCAAGGCTCATGTACTTCAAGTCGAAAAAGTTGCTCATCCGGAAAGGTCTCTAATAGGGGTAGCCGATCCTCCTCTTGCACAAGTCTACTCAAATGATCGGCTACAACATTCTCTACTCCTTTCTTATCCTTAATCTCAATGTCGAACTCTTGAAGCAAAAGAATCCATCGAATAAGCCTCGGCTTAGCATCCTTCTTCGTCATAAGATATCTTAAAGCGGCATGATCACTATAAACAATAACCTTGGAATTCAAAAGATATGATCGAAACTTTTCCAAAGCAAAGATTACCGCTAAGAGTTCCTTCTCCGTTGTTGTGTAGTTGAGTTGTGCATCGTTGAGAGTCCTTGAAGCATAGTAAATGGCGCATGGCTTCTTATCAATTCGTTGTCCAAGTACCGCTCCAAGTGCATAATCACTAGCATCACACATCAAATCAAACGGCTCATCCCAATTAGGGGATACAAGTATTGGTGCCGTGCATAGCATAGTCTTCAATCGGCAAAATGCAATCTCACAAGCCTCCGTCCACTCAAACGTCACCTCCTTTTGTAACAAGTTGCTTAATGGCTTGGCAATTGAAGAGAAGTCTTTGATGAATCGTCGATAAAACCCCGCATGGCCAAGAAAACTTCTCACATCCTTCACACACCTAGAGCTCGGCAATGCTTGTATAAGCTCCACTTTTGCTTTGTCAACTTCTAAGCCTCTTGCCGAAATTATGTGCCCTAGAACAATGCCTTGCGTGACCATGAAGTGACACTTCTCCCAATTGAGCACAAGATTTGTTTCTACACACCTCTCAAGTATCTTCTCCAAGTTCCCCAAACATGCATCGAAGGTACTCCCATACACACTAAAATCATCCATAAACACTTCGATAATGTCTTCAATAAAATCCGAGAAGATAGCATACATACATCTTTGAAAAGTGCCGGGTGCGTTGCAAAGTCCGAATGGCATCCGCCGATAAGCAAACGTGCCAAATGGACAAGTAAAAGTGGTCTTCTCTTGATCATCCGGGTGTATCATGATTTGATTGTAGCCACTATATCCATCAAGAAAGCAATAGTAAGAATGACCGGCCAACCTCTCTAGCATTTGATCCATAAACGGCAAAAGCATGTGATCCTTCCTCGTTGTAGCGTTGAGCTTCCTATAATCGATGCACATCCGATGACCGGTTACAAGTCTTTGTGGCACAAGCTCATTCTTCTCATTCTTGACAACCGTTACACCACTCTTCTTCGGCACTACTTGCACTGGAGATATCCACTTACTATCCGAAATTGGGTAGATCACCCCACAATCGAGCAACTTGATGATTTCTTCTTTAACAACTTTCATCATGGGAGGGTAAAGTCGACGTTGAGCTTCCTTTGTCGGCTTAGCTCCTTCTTCTAACAAAATACGATGAACACAAGTAGTAGGGCTTATTCCCTTGATATCCGCTAAGGTCCAACCTATGGCGGTCTTGTACTTCTTAAGCACACGTATCAAATCCACTTCTTGCTTCTCACCAAGCATTGAAGACACAATAACCGGTAGTGTATCTTCTTCTCCAAGATAAACATACTTTAAGTGACTAGGGAGTTCTTTAAGTTCTAACTTTG
This sequence comes from Potentilla sterilis, assembly GCA_963682095.1. Lineage (NCBI taxonomy): Eukaryota > Viridiplantae > Streptophyta > Magnoliopsida > Rosales > Rosaceae > Potentilla > Potentilla sterilis. The sequence continues at coordinate 54,377,548 of OY821754.1, forward strand.
GGGCCTCTTCCACACTTGGTCGAAATTTTGTTGTGGCACTTGGAATTGACAAGAACGAGTTCTTCGGAAACGTTGGTGTGGCGTCTAGCTCGGCAGCCACCTCTCTAAGGCTCGGCAATATGGCACAATGCTCGGCATGGTTGCTTGGCTCGGCTCCATTATGCACTCGTTCTCCCCTCTTGTCCAATCCGACCCCTTGCTCAATCGCTAATTGCTATGCGTCGAGCGAGGTCGACATAACTTGCTCGACCTCCTCCAAAACATCAACGGCACAACCCTCCTTCAAATCAACATTAGGGAACTTCATGGCATCAAACACATTAAACTTTATCATCTCACCATCAAATTCCATAGTTAGGTTGCCCTCGGCCACATCTATCTTTGTGCGCGCGGTCCTCATGAATGGTCGCCCTAGAAGCAATTGAGTGTTGTTGACCGGCGAATCCTCCATCTCAACTACATAAAAATCGGCGGGGAATATCAATTGGTTGACTTGCACCAACACATCCTCTACATAGCCTTCCGGATATTTGCTTGAGCGATCCGCAAGTTGAATGATGACATTATCCTTCTTGAGAGGCCCTATACTCAACGTTTGATACACATTGAGTGGCATGACATTGATCGATGCTCCCAAATCCAACATAACATCATCAAACCGTGTATTGCCTATGACACAAGGCACATTGAAGCTTCCCGGATCCTTCATCTTTGGTGGCAACTTTCTTTGAATAACGGCCGACACCGTCTCGCTCATTGTCACCACACGAGTCTCTCTCGTATGCCTCCTCGCCGTGCAAAGCTCCTTTAAAAACTTAGCATACTTTGGCACTTGCTTAATGCACTCCAACAAAGGAATGTTGACTTGCACTTTCCGGAAAATCTCCAATACCTCTTCATCGGATTTATCTTTCTTTGTTCTAGCAAAACGTGAAGGGAATGGAATGCTAGATGATGGCACACCTCCCTTACTTGCTTGGCTCGGCAATACCTCATTCTTTGATGTTGCGGGATCGTACTCAAGCTCGTTACGCAGCCCCTTGTCTTGTATATCATGGCCGGCGTCACTACCATGCACGGCAGCTCGGCTCCTCTTCTCGGCAGCATTGTTTCCGGCATCATCATGGCCGGCAGTCTCCCTCTCGACTTCATGCATATGGCTGCCGGCATTATCATGGCCGGCAGCCCTCTCTTCATCCCCAATGCCTTTGAAAAGTCACTCGCTTCTTCTTTGGACTTGTTGGAGGAAACAACTCTCTTCCGCTTCGAGTTTGAATCACTTTGGTTTGCTCGTTCCTCGGATTGGGAATTGTATTGCTTGGCAACTTCCCTTGCTCATTAAATCTTCCCATAAAATCCACAACTTGCCCCATTTGAGTCTTGAGCTCACCAATGTCCTTTTGATGATTTTGTTGTCCCGCGAGTAATGCTTGAATAGCACTTGACAAAGATTGAATCAAAGCATCGTAATTAGGGTTGCTCGGTGCGGCTTGCACTTGGCTCGGCCCTCCTTGACCTTGGTACGGCACAACTTGTGCTTGGCTTGGCATGGTTCCAAAATTCCCTTGGTTCGGCTGATAAGGTTGCCGAGGCACAAATGGTGGCCTCGGTACAAATGGCGCTCCTCCCTCTCTCGGTTGCGTAGGTGCCCTAAGCACGTTATCATTGTTCGCCCATCGAAAGTTCGGATGATCATTGAACCTTGGATTGAAATTGCCAAATCGTTGGCCTCCTTGAAAACCAATTGCATTGCACTCCTCAACTCCCTCATTAACTCCAAATTGAGGGCATTGTTCGGTCTCATGGCCCTCGGTGCAAATTTCACAAACACTAGCACGCTTCTTCATCAAATTACTCACCAAGTCGGTGAGCTTGTCCACTTTATCTTCTAACTTTGAGCTCGAAGACGTCTCATGCACTTTTTCGTTCCTTTGCACATTCCCTCGTGCCATGCCAAATTGTTGGTTGTTCAATGCACGAACTTCCAACAAACTTCTTGCCGCTCCGGCATTCAACTCCAAAAAGCTACCTCCCGCGGCCGAGTCAAGAAACTCTCTCTCCATGACGCGCAATCCCTCATAGAAATATTGTAGCAAGAGCCCATCGCTAATGCCATGCGATGGACACAAAGAAACTAGGGACTTGAACCTCTTGTAGTAGTCGAAGAAAGTCTCATCTCCGGCTTGCTTCACACTTGTAATTTGCTTCCTCAGATCAGTGATACGTGAAGCGGGAAAGTACTTGAGCAAAAACTCATCCATCATAGTACTCCACGAAACAATGCGACCACTAGGCACCTCAAACAACCACTCCTTCGCTTGATCTTCTAGAGAAAACGGAAATGCCTTCATTTTGAAGTGTTGCAAATCGGTCCCTCTTGGACACATAGACTCCGTGGTGAAGTTAAACCACTGTAGATGCTTGTTAGGATCCTCACTCGGCATCCTATAAAACGACTTCAGCTTATGGAGGAATCCACTCCTCAATTCAATCTCTCCAGTCTTTTCAGCTTCCAAGGGAGGATAAGTAATATTAGAAGGAGCAACTCCAGCTCCAGCAACATGACCATTCTGTGATCTGATTGATGCCATGATCTCTTCTTCTTCTTCTAATTCGGCAAAAGCTTCAAATTCTGGATTCTGAAGATCACACGATGATGACACTACTGATGGGGAGCTCGGCACTGATGATGATATTGACGGCACAGATGGTGAACTTGGCAAGGATGATGATACTGATGAACTGGTTGGTGACGATGGCGGTAATGGCACAAAACGAGCAATAGCGAGTTCTTGGTCTAAACGTTGCAAACGGCCTTGAAGATCTCTTGTCCAAATACTAGATTCGGACATGCACTATTTCTGAAATTTGCAACATTTAAACAAGTTAGAACATCGTAAAGAAATAGAAAGCAAGAATATACATCATTACAAGCCACGGCATTGGCGATTACACAACAAATTTCAAACCATAACACATATACACAATCGGCAACAATATAAAGTACACGGCAATATAACACACGACAACAAAAATTTCGGCAAAGCATACATATACAATCGGCACAAGAGAAGAAAATTTGAAAAGTTCATGAGCATGTAATCGCTAAGTCTAATTTCTTTTAAATTTGTTCTAACTCTCGAAGTACGTGGAACAGAGGAGATAACGGTGCAATGGACTGATACAGCCCCCGGTAGTATCATGCTTAATTCGATATACCTCAAGAGTTTGAACCACACAACATGTTTTATCTTTGAAGAAAATAGGCCACATATGTCAAGTTATGTTCTAGCGTCTAAAGTGAGGTGATGCTTCGGCACAAGCTGTCGACTAGGTCGTGCGGATTTTACGTTTCAAAGGTCATTAAAATCACGGAGGGCGAACCCCCTACAGGAACCAGGCAGGACTCGTTGTTGGACACCACGGAGGGCGAACCCCCTATCGACTCACTCACCGAGAATGAACATCAGTCTATGGGCCTTGAGATCCAGTTAAACAAACCTGAGAACCATATCTATGATAATAACTTCCCCATACTTTGTAAAACAAACACGGATCCCTAGCGGTCTCAAGTGTTGATTAAAACCGCCCTCAACCTCATAGAAGTAATACTATTACCGAAGAAACGCTTATATGCGTGGGGGGGAAGTATCCCGCGTTTCCCAATCTACATAGAAACGCCCTCCGACAAAGCACCATTCACATGAAGGGTTTTGGTTATGATCAACAAAAGAGGCTTCACCTACATGTTACACTTTAGAAACTACAATAAACTCAAACATACACAACATATCAACTTCCTAGAAATTAAACTAAGTGATTACCAACATATATCAATATACATCATGCAACTTCCGAAATTTAAACTCTACATGCCGAAGCATATTTCTACTTTACAAAATCCCAAAATAAACTTAAAATTTACAACTTTACAACTTCACAACAAAAATTTCCAGCAACATATATACACAACAATAACATAAAACAAGCTTTTATAATCCCCGGCAACGGCGCCAAAAATTGATGTGAGCCGAAGCTCGCATGCAATTATAAACCCTACAAAAGATCGTTAGTAGTATAAGCAAGTAGGGATCGTTCTAGGCCGGGGATTAAGGGTACCTGAGATATGATATTGTTAGACAAAAACACATGTACAAATATACAAAATCACACTTCAAATCGTCACACATATGGGGGATAATAGTTCGGCAGCAATGCTGCCCCTAAACTAGGTACGGCATAAAAACAGAAAATAAAATCCTAGGTCTACTATATACAAGTTTGATCATCATCTCTCACGCATCACATAGCACAAAACACAATTTAACACAAAGATTCATATGCAAGAAAGTAAGAGACAAGTATTAGCATGCTCAAAATTCAAATTCGTTTCGACCGTAACTAGAGCTCTCGCTCTGTACCTAGTTACTAGACTTCCTTAAGTTCTTTTAGGACAAACTCTCGCTCTAGCCCTAAAGATATTTATGCTAATCCGGTTAAGACTTAACATATAATGCACAAGAGTCTTAAATCGAAAACATGTAAACAAGTAAGGTTGTCAATCATCCTATTTAGTATGCAAGTTCTAAGATTAATAGCCCTTAGTGAATAACACAAATCATAGAGTCCTCTCGGTCCATCTACTTTGTAATTACCCTAGCAAATTAAACCTAATACCGAGATTATGTTCAAAGACAACACCAAGTATCGATTTTCATGCCCTCACCTTAGATTACTAACCAATTTAAATCCTAAACATGCTTCTAATACCACTGCTCTAATTATCTAAACATACAAAAACCATGTATTAAAAATCGCACAAGTCATCACATAAACTTCAATGAAAATTGCAATTCATGCTCATCATACAAAACCAAACGAAACAAAGTATTTTTTATAACAATACATGTGACTAAACCGAAATTAAAAACACAAGTCATAGGGATGGATCACACTTTAGAAACCTTGGAGAGCTTCGTCTTGGTGTGGTGGAAGAGGATCGGCAGTGGCTGAGGTAAGGGATTGGGATCGGTGATGAGTGGTGGTGTATGGTAGAATCGGTGACTTGATGTTTCTAGGGTTTCGGCTTAGAACTTTGAGTAGGAAATTTGGTAGAGTTTTGGCTAGTGTTTTGCAAGAGATGAGATTCCTTTTCTGAATGAAAAGTGGGGGTATATATAGAGGATAGGGAGAGAGACTGCCGGCAGTCCCTATTGCACAAAGATTTCAGAAAACCTCATGGGATTAGGTTTTGCAACCTTCCTTTCATAGTTCAATTAGGTTTTCTTTTTCTGAATTTTTCTTCAAGGCTTGGGCTTCACATCTTCATGGACTTCTTGTATGATCTTGGACTTCATTTGACATGTCTTGGTCCATCGAAAAATACCCCAATTGCTGGCAGCACACAAAGGCATACAATCTGCCTCTATTCGGCAGCTTCTCCTAGTGTGACTAGGAGAACGTCTTTCTTCAAGTTTTTCTTCAATGCCAAGGCCTAGTGTCTTCCTCTTCCCTTCATAAGGCTTGAACCATCTTCACATATGCATTTGTGCACCATTTGGTCCATCAAAAACAGAAAACACGAAAAGGGGGCAGTAGGTTCCTGGAATCGGCAGATTTGACCTTGTTGCAGTAATTCCGGTATATCTCCATCCGTGGAGCTCCGATTGATGCGATTCTAAGTCTCAGATAAACTAGACACATATGGCCATCTCCCCATAAAACAGTTTGATAAACATCCTTGTGAGTCGACGGGAATGATTTTTCGAAGTTGGGACAAAGTCCCAGGAAAATCCTGGAAGTCCCTGGATTGGAATGCTCGGACTGCCGTTTTGCAGCCAACTTTTGGGTGACTTCCCAAACTCCGATTAATCTGAAATTTTCACATAACATTCCTCAGCATATGAATATTAAGCACGCCAAATTTCATAGAATTCGGACAAGGATAGATCACAGTTTCATTCATCTCAAAATCACAAAAAAAAAAACATATTTTGCATTATTTTCCAGATTTCTCAGACTTAGTCATTTTTCGGATTCTTAACCATTTTTTCCCAAAACTCTACCAAAATTGACACTAACTACATTATGACTCAATCTTAGACAAATAAGGGTTAAACAAAGCATAAATGAGGGCATAAGCATATAATATCGTCGCACATTGTGCTCCTATCAAACTACATCTGACAACGTTAAAGGCTCGATCGGTACGGTCAAACTGCAAAGTCAAACCTCTAAACGCTTTAAAACGGAAATTGGCCCGTCTAAATGACGTTTTTTGGCCTGACCTTCAACAGAGAATAGTTTCAGATCGATGAGACGCAACTAATCGTATAAAAATTTTCCTCAAAATTTTTACCGACCGTCAGGCTACCCATAGGAAAACAGAAGTAAAAAACAGCTAACCGCAACATTCGGTACACAGATTTTGTCGGAATCTTCCCATTTTTCAACCGTAGACGTATTTCAATATTTCGGTCGTATCTTATTTCACGACACTTTTGCATTTGAAGGATCAAGCAATGGTTTCGGTCAACATCCGGGCCAGGGGTTATAGCCGACGAATTACAGGTCGTCGGCTATACTTTAGCCGACGACCTTCAACATTTTGTCGTTAGCCGACGACTTGCATATTAAATTACCCAGAATGGGCATTATAGCCGACGAAGTATGGTCCATTTCGTCGGCTATAATGCTTATCTTTCTGAAAATTTGCCATTTAGGGCTTGAAAATTGCCTATTTCACCTGATAAATTCCTGTATAAATCAGGTTAACAAGTGCGTGTTAAGAGCATGCAACTTTTATTTAAAAACATGTATAAATCAAATTTATGAATAACATGTACCTTTCGATGGGATACATCCAAGTGTAGTGTACGGGACCGGTAAGCAACAATTGTTGGGGAAGATGGATCATCAGGTGAGGCATGATGTCAAAGAAGTTTGGGGGAAATATCCTCTCGAACTTGGACAAGATAAAAACGATTTCCTCATGCATTCTCATGAGGTCTGATTTTCTAACTTCTCTAGCGCATAACTTCTGGAAGAATCTTGACAACGCCACCAACGGCTCAACCACTTCATCCTCCAAGTACGCTCGAATGAAAATAGGGAAGAGGCGTTGAAGCAGTACAAGGCAGTCGTGACTCTTCAATCCGTACATCTTGTTGTCTCGGTAGTTAACACACTTGCTTATGTTACCCGCATAGCCATAAGGATACCTGCATAGCCATTAACAACAATTAGATTTCATGCATATATAGTCGTCCAACAACAGATGGATTCTTTAGGGAATACATGCCTAATAAAAAGTTACCTGACATTACTCAGCCATCCAAAGATTTCATGTTTCTGGTCCCTGGTGACGGTGTAAGGAGCTTGGGGCATTTTGCTCCTGCCCTCTCTCAACCACAAATGGTCCCGCAGTCCCATATTTCTCAGATCAACGCGTGTCTTGGGGGTGTCTTTTGTTTTCTTCTCCCAATTCAAAACTGTGCCAACCACGGCTTCACCCACGTTCTTCTCTATATGCATGACATCCAGGTAGTATCTGGTAGCCAACCTGGCCCAATAAGAAAGTTCCCATAAGATGCTCTTGTGTGACCAGAACCTATACCGATCCGGCCTCTCTGGAATCGTGCGCAACACATCGGGATGATTGCTAAGCGGACCAAAGTCATACTCATTCAACACTGCCAATATTTCCTCCACTGTCCATTGCTCGGGTGCCCAACCCCTTTCTTCAGTCCCATCAAAAGCCTGTGCATCGTCCCTAAATGGATGGTCATGCGGAAGCCAACGACGGTGACGCATCTGGACAATCTTGCTGCAATGAGGACTGGAGCAATCAACAGTCATGCACTCTGAACAAGCCCTGTAACCCCTGGTGACGCTGCCCGACAACATACCCCTCCCAGGAAAGTCACTGATCATGCCAACAAGCATGGCATGCATCCGGAACATCTCATTTTTGAACCGGTCGTAGACCAGGTGGCCGTTCAGACTCAAGTACCGAAGCTCCTCAATTACGGCTCTCAAATACACATCGAGACACTTTCCCGGATAACCTGGGCCTGGAATCAACAATGTGAGCATGTTATATTCCTTCTTCATGCACATCCACGGTGGAAAGTTGTACGGAATCAAAATAACTGGCCACACACTGTACTGAAGCTCTTTCTTGCCAAAAGGGTTGAAACCGTCGGATGATAGCCCTAGCCAAACATTTCGAACCTCTGATGCAAATTCAGGAAACTCCAACACATTCTTCTTCCAAGCCTCTCCGTCGGCGGGATGTCTAAGGGTGTCATCGTCAGGCACATTCCTCTCAGCCCACCATCTCATAGCTTTGGCCGTGAAAGCACACATGAACAACCGCTCAAGCCTATCAATCAGCGGGAAGTACCGAAGTATCTTCACAGCTTTCTTGTTCCCTTTAGGAGTGAACTTATACCGCTATGTATTGCATACTGGGCAGTATTCAAGATCTGCAAGTCCTTCCCCGTAAAATAGAACGCAATCGTATCTGCATGCATGAATCTTGATGTAGGAAAGGCCAAGATCTTTAAGGATATGTCGCACCTTATGATGACTGGTAGGAAGCCGATGTCCGGGGGGCATCGCCCCACCCCATATCTTCAGCCAATCATCAACCGATTTGACAGTGCCTTTGTTCTCCGTTTTGATCTTCATCACTCCCATGACAGATTCAAGGACAGTCTTACTGCATCCGGGGTACAACGGAGTCTGTTGCAATGCGATCAGGTTGTTGTACTTTTCCATACCACTTGTGTTGACCGGAGATCGGGGTAATGACTTGAGTGGCTCAATATCAGGGAAACACTCCATCTCCGGAGGAGGGAGTTGCACATCTGGTGCTTCATCAAAGACACCGCTCTCACGAGGAAACATATCGTTGATCCAGTTCGTTGTTGGATCATTGGAGGAACTCCCTCTCTCGGTAAATTGTCCATGATCATGAGGACTCGCAAACTCTGGTTCACCGTGATAAATCCAATTAGTGTATAGGACCCAAAATCCATATCTAGCCAGGTGTTGCTCCACTGTCTCTATGGAAAACCGGTGTCGTGGGGTGGCACACTTGCACTTTTTACACGGACAATAATGAAGTGTAGTGTCTCCACAGTTAGCCATCACAAAATCCAGGAAACTCCTAACTCCATCATGATACGCCTGATCCCATCTTCCAAGGGTAATCCAACTCTTGTCCATCCTGTAAATTCAAGAAATAAATATAGCTGTATATAGATATGTATATATGCACGTACTACGTACGTACGTACGTACTAATTAATTAAAAAATTCATCATTACACACACACACACACACATATATATATATATATATATATATATATATACACACATGCATCCTAAATTAATTAAAACATCGTCAATCTCCCTAATTAATTAAACACAATGTATTTTTTATATATACCAACAATATATTTTTAATTACAATTAAATTAATTAATATATATATACATTTTTTCATCAAATTCATCTAAAATCACCTATAAATCAACAATCAATCACTAATCTTCAACAAAACTTCAATTCTATCTAACCAACATATCAACCCATTAATAATCTCATCTCAACACACACACACACACACACACATATATATATATATATATCAAATTAATCACACATTTATTCTAATTAAACTCTAAATTAACACACCTCTGCATATAACCAACTAAATCAACACACACAGCAATATACGTACCTTTCAAGCTTATGGCCGAGGTTTTGGACGATTTCAGAGCGTTTTCGAAATATTTTCGACGAATGAGCTCGCTGCTGCAGAATAGATCTGATATAAGAGTTATAGCCGACGAATACCCTCCTCGTCGGCTATAACCAAAAACGTTTCGTCGGCTATAGTTATAGCCGACGACGTCCGACAACTCGTCGGCTATAATATTATAGCCGATGATGTGGCCGACGAAATAGTAATTCGTCGGCTATGACCCCTTATAGCCGACGAAGTACTATTTCGTCGGCCGTTTTTTCCCATATCGTCGGCTATAACCCCTTTTCTGGTAGTGATTATTAGTGTTCAGAAAATTTGCTTGAGTTCTGGTTTTAAGAACATAAAGTTGGACTTGATATATGTTTTTTACTTATTAATACACTTTAACATATATCTCAATACTGCATGATAGACATATGTGGATTACAGAAGCTTGTGTTGTGGTACAGAACCTCTGCATTTTTGTCAAAGTGTAACTTGGTTCTTGCTCTGCATAAGTGACTGTAATCTGACCATGTTGTGAGTGGATTTTTTGGTTCATTTGTTTTTCGGCGCGCACTACAGTAGGTAGAGCAGATGTTGTCATTCTTAGGTGCGAGTTATCATTTATGGCAAGTGATAGTCCAAGTGAGAGATTGTTAGATCAATATGGACTTATCACATATTAAATGATAATTATGCTTAATGACAATATCTACTTCTACATGGAAACAAATTATTAGATCATTATTGTAAGGAATCCCATTCATAGTCTAGAAGTAAGACAATTAAACAGTATTGTATCAGGAATCTAATTAGAAGACTTAACTCTCAAGGAATGTCCTTAATGGGAGGACTCTTTAGGGTTAATGATTCTATATAAATAGATGGTATTAGTCCCTGTTATCACCACGAGACATAGCGCAAGTTCTGTCCATTGAGAAATTATTGTGGTGACTAACAAAAGGCCTTGCCTAGTACTTTTGTGTTTCAGGTTTATATCAATGGAAGGAGCTATGATTCATAATGATGGTGTTTCTGCCTAAACCCGGGGGCCTGGTAGATACAGATGAATCCAACTTGATCTCCTGCAAACCTGCTCACTAAGGGGAATACCGGGCGGGCCGGTCTTCTCCTCTCCGATGCCTAAGTTAGTATAGTTGGAATATATATAACCAAGGCACGTATCTAAGCGGTGAGTGAGATAAGTTACCTATTAAAGAGGGTAGTTGGGGCCCTTATATAGGTGGTTGGGGGTGAGGGCTGGCCTCACCCTTCGATGTGGGACTGGTTCCCTTCTGTTTGTACCTTCTGGTGCCCTCTTTGGCAGGCAGGCGCCCCCGGTCCCAGGGTCCCTGGTGGCAGGATAGAGCGCTGGACCCCGAGGCCGGGTGCTGGTGAGCCGGTCCCGGGCCTTGGGCCGGGCCCTGGTGCACTTGCTGCGGGTCTGTGGGCCTGATGTAGCCTCTCTGCGGCTACTGTCAACAAGTCCCCCAAGTTCCCGGTCAAGTGCAATCTTGAATGGGGACTTAAATCTGTCTTGCTCTTGTCCCGTAGACCCGCAGGGTTACCAACTTACCGGTGCCCAGTCCCCCAAGTCCGCGTTAAAGATTGGGCGTGACCGAGGTGAGTACCTATTACCGATGGGAAGCAATAGTTTATAAGTACGTTTGTAATATAAGTAGTACTGTGCTCAAGTGTTGTGGTGCTATGAGCATGGAGTGGGGTGGAACCCGGAGAGTGTATGAGATGATGCCATGATGCCATGCAATAGATGTGTGCATGGAATGATAATGGGGCGTTGAAATCCGCCATGCAAGAGATTTTTGCATGGGATGATAATGGGGCGTTGAAATCCGCCATGCAAGAGATGTGCATGGAATTCCGGCCGGGCACTCTGCCCTATCGGTACGAAGCGGAGCTTCACTGGGTCACACTGGGCGATCTGCCAAATCGAAATGGAGCGGAGTTCACTGAGCCTCTACCGGGCAATCTGCCAAAGCGGAACGGAGTGGAGTTCATGGGACCTCGACCGGGCGTTCTGCCATATCGAGACGAGTCCCAGGTGAACTTAAGTACTGGACCTCGACCGGGTGTTCTACCATATCGAGACGGGTCCAGGAGTATGGGACCTCGATCGGGTGTTCTGCCATATCGAGACGAGTCCCATATTGCTAGACTGCGGGGAGATTACCCCGGTGTTGCGGGCTGTTTAAAGCACCGGTGAACACTTGCTAGTTCTTCTCAGCTTGTGTTGAATAAGCGTTGAGGTAGGGGGGGGGGGGGGTGGCGTTGAGGTGGCACGTTGATCGCGGTTCAATGCGATGCAGAGGTGGCACGTTGATCGCGGTTCAATGCGATGCAGGGTTTTTATCCTGCTGGACAAGAGTACATGGGTTAGATGTAAACTCACCCGGGTGTATAAAGCCCATGCCGGTCGAATGTTCTCATGACCGGGGTCAAGCCATGGTACCGGGCGGGACTCGACCGGGCGTCCTGCCATATCGAGACGAGTCCTCCAGTGAAATGCCATGGGGCCGGGTGGATCCTGTTCCCGGAATATGCTCTCGAGCCGGTTGGATGCGTCGTAACCGGTGGGCGGATCTCGACCGGGCCTTCTGCCATATCGAGACGAGTCCCCCAAGTGAGATGTAGCTGGGTGGACCTCGACCGGGCGACATGCCATATCGAGACGAGGTCTCCAGTAGGATGGCGTGCAGCCGGTTGAATGATACCTAACCGTGAACTGCTACGGACCGGGCGGATCTCGACCTAACCGTGAACATGCCATATCGAGACGAGTCCCCCAGTGATATGCAACGAAGCTAGTGCTGGGCAGATGGCTCATACCCGGATAGATGCTCTCGAAGCGGTTGGAAAATCACAACCGGTGAGAGGTCTTCAAGATATACAATGAAGAAGCCATGCAGCCGGTTGAATGATCATAACCGTAAACTGCCATGGTGCCGATCGGATGGCTCGTACCCGGATGGATGCTCTCGAAGCGGTTGGATGATCACCACCGGTGAGAGGTCTTCGAGATATACAGTGAAGAAGCCATGCAGCCGGTTGAATGATCATAACCGCGAACTAGCATGGTGCCGGGCGGACCTCGACCGGGCGTCCTGCCATATCGAGACGGGTCCCATATTGCTCATACCCGGATAGATACTCTCGAAGGGGTTGGATGATCGCCACCGGTGAGAGGTCTTCGAGATATACAACGAAGAAGCCATGCAGCCGGTTGAATGATCATAACCGCGAACTGCCATGGTGCCGAGCAGACCTCGACCGGGTGTCCTGCCATATCGAGATGGGTCCCATATTGTTCATACCCGGATAGATGCTCTCGAAGCGGTTGGATGATCGCCACCGGTGAGAGGTCTTCGAGATATACAGCGAAGAAGCCATGCAGCCGGTTGAATGATCATAACCGTGAACTGCCATGGTGCCGGGCGGACCTCGACCGGGCGTCCTGCCATATCGAGACGGGTCCCATATTGCTCATACCTGGATAGATGCTCTCGAAGCGGTTGGATGATCACCACCGGTGAGAGGTCTTCAAGCCGGTTGAGAAATCATGACCGGTTAACTTGCAGCAAAGATGGCGTGCAACCGTGGAGCCTGGGGAAGTGTGGGAGGGCCTGACTCCTCGGTTCCCGCTCCTACCTTCCTGTCGCCAGCGTGTGGGACAAGTGGCTGACATGCATTTAAGGAGGAAGTCCATCAGTCCCGTCAGTTATGATGGTATGGGCAGTTTACCAATGCAGGGACACGTGCCAGCGGGGGGCGGTCTTGAGATGAAGGGCCTGGATTCGCACGCGTTTGAGTTGCTCTGATTACTTATTTTTGGAGGGATTTCAATTGCCTAGGGCACCGGTCCCCGCTATAAAAAGGCCTCTTCTGCTCTTCTTTCTGCTGTTGCTTCTTGCTTTGGAGAAACTAAGAGAAAGAGAGAAATCCGGCGAAAACTCTGAGCCCTTTTGCCCCACGAGATCCGTTTTCTCGAGCGCTCGCTCCTCTCTTCCTGCCATTGCTCGCTGCTTTCGCAGGGCGGACTGTCCTCGGCTGAGCATACTAATCGGTAAGTTTGTTGATTTCTTTCCCACAGACGGCGCCAATTGTTTCTGCCTAAACCCGGGGGCCTGGTAGATACAGAATAATAAAGATAGAACATGAACATAAAGATCTATAGTGGTTCACCGTGCCATCGGAGGGCACGGCTACGTCCACTTGGAATTCACTATAGCCGGCTAATAAGCCATCGGTGGTACAAGGGTGGAATGCCTTGGAACCAAGATCCTTAACACTAAGGGGGAAGCTTCCTATTTATAGAGAAGGACGGCTCCCTCCTTTACAACTTCTCCAATGTGGGACACAAACCCACATTACTACACATTTCCCTACCCACGAAGCTACTTCGGGAGCCCGGTGGCACGCCCTTCGGGTGCGGCACCGGTGATCTCTGACATTGAGAATGTAGCCAGGGTTGCGGTCTACCCGCCGGATGCTAGAAGTAGGACCCATGACGCCGGTTGCATGGTCCACGAGGTCGCCGTACATGCTTGGCGGTGCACCATATATGCCATCAACAAGTCCCCCAAGTTCCCGAGTAAGAGTGCAATCTTACTTGGGGACTTGATCTGTCTTGCTCCTCCAAGCATAGGTGGTGACCGAGTCACCCCTACTACCTCCAGTCCCCCAATTCCCTAAGTAAGATTGGGCTCTTGCCGAGGTTTCCTGGTGGACTGCCTTTTGCCTCTGGATGATATGTACCTTAGAAAACAAATAAGAATAAACAAGTGATCAGAATTTAAGCCACTTACAACAAGCACCGGGTTGTTATTCGTTACCGCTCGGTGATACGAATACTGCCCGGGGTTACCAATGATATGTACACATAAATCGTTGGAACACATAAATCGGTGATATCAATGGAACACATAAATCATGATCACGTATAGAATGAAGGCATGTGTAGCTTGAAGATGTCATGCAAAGTCTTTCGATGGTGTTGGCTTAGCCGTTGGAATGCCTAAGAACCGGTTGAATGGTACATAACCGGTGGGCGGATCTCGACCGGGCGTTCTGCCATATCGAGACGAGTCCCCCAAGTGAGATGTAGCTGGGTGGACCTCGACCGGGCGTTCTGCCATATTGAGACGAGTCCCCCAGTGAAATGCCATGAAGATCCGGCCAGCCACACATGAAAGACTATGCAATGCACCACAAAGCTAAAAATTACCGATGCAGCAGGTAATCATGCACATTCATTATCATGAAAGGAAAACCATTCACATGCTTGCCAAATATATAGCACAGTACTCGCATAAAGGTGGAGTAAATATAATTGTAAGAATTAAAGAACTTACCTTTGCTGGAAGCTGCTGCAGGTTGATTTGCTGTTTGGAGCAGTGGGTGCCCAAAGGAAAGATTTGGTTGCCAAGAGAAGATGCTGACCAGTTGCTGCTGAAGGCCCGTTGCTGTTGAAGACCCGGCCCGGCCCAAGATGCGGATCGGCTGACCCGTTGACCGGGCAGGTGACACAATTTTTGAACTCTCCTTTCCCGCCTTTTCTCTTCCTCTCTCTGCTTCTGGTTTCTTGTTGCTCGGCCGGACTCTCTCCCGCTCGGGGACTCTCTCGGCCGGCATCCCTCTCTCGGCCGGTGGCTCCGCTCGGCCGGCATCCCTCTCTCCCGCTCGACACCTCCACCCATCCGGGGTTTCCTCCCTCTCTCGGCCGGGGACTCTCGTCCGGCGCCACTCCATCTCCCTCGGTCGGGGACTATCGTCCGGCCGCCCTCTCGGCCGGCATCCTCGCTCTTGCCCGGGGACGAGCTGCACCGCACCGGACTGGACCCTGCTGCACCGGAGGAGCAGACGAGCTGCACCGGAGACGAGCCTGGCAGGACCTGCACCAGGCCTGGCTGGCATGCCGATCGGTTGACCTGGCAGACGACTGGGCTGCTGCTGGGCCGGGTGATGCTGTCCGGGAGAGATGGACATACGGGCCGGGAGAGATGCTGCTGGATGATGCCGGGCGAAACAATTGGCGCAACCAGACCTTGCTGCACCGGAGGACGAAGCCGCATCGGAAGACGAAGCCGGGCCGGCACCTGCTGCACCGGAGGACGAAGCCGCACTGGGAGACGAAGCCGCACCGGGAGACGAAGCCGCACCGGAAGACGAAGACGCACCGGAAGCCTCGCGCGAGAGGACCATGCATGGGGTTGACCGGGCGGGCTTGACACTGTTGACCGGACTGGGCTGCCAACCGGGCCGGGCTGTCCACTTGGAACTGGGCTGCAGCAGGGTTTCTTCTATCTTTTTTTTTTCTTCTTCCCGATGGAATAAATAAGAGCACAACTAACCGATCTCCACCCGTTGGTAGAGCAACACAACTTTTTGAACTGATTCCCACAGACGGCGCCAATTGTTTCTGCCTAAACCCGGGGGCCTGGTAGATACAGATGAATCCAACTTGATCTCCTGCAAACCTGCTCACTAAGGGGAATACCAGGCGGGCCGGTCTTCTCCTCTCCGATGCCTAAGTTAGTATAGTTGGAATATATATAACCAAGGCACGTATCTAAGCGGTGAGTGAGATAAGTTACCTATTAAAGAGGGTAGTTGGGGCCCTTATATAGGTGGTTGGGGGTGAGGGCTGGCCTCACCCTTCGATGTGGGACTGGTTCCCTTCTGTTTGTACCTTCTGGTGCCCTCTTTGGCAGGCAGGCGACCCCAGTCCCAGGGTCCCTGGTGGCAGGATAGAGTGCTGGACCCCGAGGCCGGGTGCTGGTGAGCCGGTCCCGGGCCTTGGGCCGGGCCCTGGTGCACTTGCTGCGGGTCTGTGGGCCTGCTGTAGCCTCTCTGCGGCTACTGTCAACAGATGGTAAGTTTACTCAAAGGTAAAAGTCTAACGATTATGGTTATGCATATGATCTATTGTATTGTGAACATTCAGTATTTGGTTTACAGGTTTAGTTTGCATTGTTTTATTTTTTAAATTTTATTATTTAAATTCAAGATTACTGATTTAGTTGGCGAACCGATTTGTCTGGTTACTTCCGATAACGAATGAGGTCTCAGCCTGTTAACTAGTTATGCTGAGGTCTTTTCCGCGGCCAGCTTCTGAAAGGGACTATGACTGCTTATTATTGTATTAGACAAACAATACTCATATCTATTGAATGATTAAGAAAACTAAATCCGACTCATTTTGTGATAACTTCAGCTGGAATAATTTTCATATGTGGTTTAGTAAATCGTGTAAATCTCCAGAATCAATAATTCTTGTAAGAGAACATTTACAATTATACTAGCTCCATATTCTCCTTCAAACATAATAATTCATGAAGCATTAAATTTGAGAGGAAATCTATATAAAAACGTACGTGGCTATTCTATGTCCAGGGACTACCAACAATTGATTTGTTAGGTACTTCTGGACAAGGACTAAAATTTCGACGATCACGGAAATTTCGAAAGTCCAAAAAATGGAAATTTCGATGGAAATTTCTAGGAAATATCGATAGCAGAAAAAAATTGATAAAATTGACGGAAATTTTAAGAAATACATGGAAATTCTAAATGAAACTTTCTGAGATGTTTATTTAATCTATTATCTATCATATTTCATAAGAAAATCTTATATAGACATTGGTCTATAATGAGTTGTAGTGATATAAGGTGAAATATATAAACGCTAAATCGTTGAAAATTCTAATAAAAATATATACTAACATCTAATTTTTTTTTATGGCTGGGAACCCAAAGGAAGGCTAGGCCGTCACGCCTTATACACATATAATACATTGGACATGACATTACATGAATAATTTAGAACCACATAGAAGATCTATGCGGTACAAAATCTTTAGTATACTGACTATCCTCATCATCTCTTTGTATAGAGCCTTGAGTGTATTGTGAAGAATAATCATTAAATGATACCTCTCCTTTGTAGTTTTGCATGTATTGACTTACATGCCAACCATATGGATCAGG
The DNA here is from genome assembly GCA_963682095.1 of Potentilla sterilis. Lineage (NCBI taxonomy): Eukaryota > Viridiplantae > Streptophyta > Magnoliopsida > Rosales > Rosaceae > Potentilla > Potentilla sterilis. The sequence goes on from OY821754.1 coordinate 54,395,311, forward strand.
GGGGATTGATGGCGGAATTTGGTACTGGTAGTTATAGAAGGGATCTAGCATTCCTCGGCTTTGATCATAACCATAATCATTTGATGATTGTCCATCATATTGTGTCCATGAGTTCTCACTTGATTGCATCCCATAAGGATATGTTGGATAAGGCATCGCCAAATTTTGCCCATAAGGGTAAGGTCCATTATTGCTTTCTTCAAGACCAAAAAAATTGATATTTGATTGGACATAATTTAACATTTTCATTTTTTTTTAAAATTGCTGTAAACATATTATATAAATTATAAGATGAATAAAATGTACAATAGTGGTGTTTAGCATGATTGGCAAACACTTGTTGCTAAAAGGTGCCCCCTGAGAGGGGCTGAGTTCGAATCTCAACTGTGCCAAAATTAAAGGTTTTTTGGCAAATTGTGGCATTGTGTAGCACGTGCTACAGTGTCAGTGCGCGTCAGTCAGTGTCCTCAGAGAATATTTTGATAGTTTCTGATTTTTTTCGAAAATTTCGCCCTAAAATAGGAAAGTTTGCATCCGAAATATCGCACACTAAAAAAAACGAAATTTCGCTGAAAGTTTCGAAATTTTAGTCCTTGCTTCTGGCATATATGTCAACAGTGGCAAGTAGCTAGGTATATAAGATCCACTTTGACCCCTAGCTCTTTTCGAATGCAAGATATATAATGATCGACGTCGACCTCTTCGCGATCGAGTTCTTGACAAGCATTATTGCATGTTTCAAGAACACTGGAGGGAAGTCTTCAACATGGCTAATTCTATAATATTTGGACTGGCCAAACTATTCCAGTTGAGATCGAGTTCTTGACAAGCATTATTGCATGTTTCAAGAACACTGGAGGGAAGTCTTCAACATGGCTAATTCTATAATATTTGGACTGGCCAAACTATTCCAGTTGAGATCATCGATCTAATCTACTTTAAGCAATTGCAATCAATGATTTTGATATTTTCTATACTATATGGAAACTAGACAGAAAGATATTCAGATATCATCATCCATGTTTTAAAAGGATTGGATTGTGACATGGTTGATGCTACCCATTGGTAAACTTGGCAACAAAATTTAATTTTTTATTAAAAACGATAGACAGCACTAACCCATTTTAATATATAGAATACATTAAACTGCCCTACAAATTATTAATCATATAAACTTTGATAGGCCTATCAAAGTAATGAATATGATATTTGATTACTTGTTCTAAATGGCTTAATTATCAGTTTTTTTTTTCTAACAGCGAATTGGTAAAACAATAGTTTGGCAATGTTTGATGGAAGAGCAGGACTTGAAGAGCGGAAATGATTCAAATTTTCCAGTGGCATCGAGTCCCGGTTGGAGTGATGTGTCGCCGAAGCGAGCATCAAGCAATAATAACCCTACAATCGTTAGTAGTATAGAATAAGTAGGGATCGTTCTAGCCGGGGATTAAGGGTACCTGAAACATGAGAATGTTAACACAAATATTCACAAATACATATGCACACAATTGTCACACTTATATACATATATACATATTCACACGAAATCAAGGGGGATTGAGATAGGATCGGCAGCAAAGGCTGCCTCTATATATAGGACACGAAAATAAACCTAAACTACTATATACAAGTGATCATCATCTCTCACAAAACATTTAGCACCAAAGACTCTTTAACAAGTAGATTCGCATGCAAGAAGGTAAGAGACAAGTATTTAGCATGTTCAAAATTCAAATTCGTTTCGACCGCAACTAGAGCTTTCGCTCTGTACCTAGTTACTAGACTTCCTCTAGTTCTTTTAGGACAAACTTTCGCTCTAGCCCTAAAGATTTTTATGCTAATCCGGTTAAGACTTAACATATAACGCACAAGAGTCTTAAATCGAAAACATGCAAATAAGCAAGGTTGTCAATCATCTTATTTAACATGCAAGTTTTAGCTAAGGTTTTATACCCTAGGTGAGCACAACAAATCAAAACAACCGCTAGGCCTATAGTTTTATTCATTCTACTCAGGTTAGATGAAACCTAACACCTAGATTTACATGCAAACAACAAATGCTTAAGCACAACTAATGTTTCGGTTTATAAGGAACATCCTTAACCCACTAACCAATTTAAATCCTAAACATGCTTTTAATACCACTGCCCTAATTATCTAAACATACAAAAATCCACAAGTTACATATTACAAATTAGCATGCAAAATTCATTGTTCTTGTCGAAACCTAAACTTAAATCTAAGCATCGATTCAAACAAATCTTTAACATACAATTCATAAAACCAAAATTGATTCATACATAGACATATAAACCAACACCAAACATACATGAGTGTTTCATAGACAAAACTAAACATAACTAAACAAAAATTACTAAACCGAAAGAGGGGAGTGGATCACACTTTGAGACACCTTGAGAGCTTCACATCGTGTGGATCCGGCGAAGTATGGAGGCTGGGGTGAGGCTGCACGGCAATAGGTCACGTCGGCAGTAGGTTATGGAGGTAGAAAATCCAAGGTTCGGCAAAGCAGAAACTTGGTTGAGGTGAGGTGAAGGTGGTTTTCGGTTTAGGTTTTTGTATAGGATCTTTGGGGAATTTTGGTAGAGTTTAGGCCTTGTGTTTATGCTTGAGATGAGATGATTTTTCTGTAGGAAAACATGGCTATATATAGAGGCAAATTCGGCAGAAACCCTAGGTAGAAAACCTAGTCCAAATCGGCAAAGGCAATCCTTGTGCAACAAGGTTTTGGTTCCTTCCTTTCTTTGTCCAATTAGGTTTTCTTTTCTGAATTTTTCTTCAAGGCTTGGGCTTCACATCTTCATGGACTTCTTATATGGTCTTGGACTTCAATTGATAAGCTTTGATCCACCAAAAATGCTTCACAATGCCGGCAGCTTGATGTTGCATCCGATCTGCCCCAAATCAGCAGCTTCTCCTAGTTTGACTAGGAGACTTGATTTCTTCATGTTTTTCTTCGATGCCATGGCCAAGTGTCTTCCTCTTCCCTTCATAAAGCTTGGACCATCTTCACATATGCATTTGTACACCATTTGGTCCATCAAAAACAGAAAACACAAAAAGGGGGCAGTAGGTTCCTGGAATCGGCAGATTTGACCTTGTTGCAGTAATTCCGGCTTATCTCCACCTTCGGAGCTCCGATTGATGCGATTCCAAGTCTCTCGTAAACTAGACACATATGGCCATCTCCCCATAAAATATCTCGGCCAAATTCCATGTAAGTCGTCGGGAATGAATTTTCGAAGTTGGGGCAAAGTCCCAGGAAAATCCTGTAAGCCCCTGGATTGGAATGTTCGGACTGCCCTTTTGCAGCCAACTTTTGGGTGACTTCCCGAACTCCAATTGATCTGAAATTTTAACACAGCATTCCTCAACATATGAATATTAAGCACACAAAATTTCATGGAATTCGGACAAGGATAGATCATACTTTTATTCATCTCAAAATCACGAAAAAGACATATTTTACACTATTTTCCAGATTTCTCAAACTTAGTCATTTTTCGGATTCTTAACCATTTTTCACAAAACTCTACCAAAATTGACACTAACTATATTATGACTCAATCTTAGACAAATAAGGGTTAAACAAAGCATAAACGAGGGCATAAGCATATAATATCGTCGCACATTGTGCTCCTATCATGGAGCTGCTGGATTTTGTTGCAGACGTGAAGTCCACAATATTGGCTAGAGAACCCTAAATTCAATTGTATGTTACGTAAACAAACCTACAACTACACTATCAGATCGGAGAGAATAGCCGACGAAAAAAATTTCGTCGACTATGCCAAATTTTCGTCGGCTATTCCTTCTGCCGACGAAATTTTCGTCGGCTATAATTCGTCGGAAAAACACCGTCGGTAATACCAATGGCCGATGAAAATAACGAAATCGTCGGCTATATTCGAGTATGGCCGAAGACTTTACCGACGAAAATTAATTTCGTCGACCAAATCTGGGCAAAATATCCGACGAAATTCGTCGGATATTTTCGAGTATGGCCGACGATATCGTAAACTATAGCCGACGAAATTTATTGTTTCTGAAATATAGCCGACGATTCCATCTATTTCGTCGGAATATATTAATATTTTAATAGGCATTAATTAGTTATAGCCGACGAAATAATGTCATTTTCGTCTGCTATAAAAGTTATAGCCGACGAAATTTGGTAAAAATCGTCGGCTATAGCACTTATAGCCGACGAAATAATGCCAATATCGTCGGCTATTCTTACATTTGGGGGAAAAAAATTAAATTAATTTCTAAATTACCATTCCAAGCAACCTGCAAATCACAAAGACAATCCATGCATTTGCACCAACAAGAAACACGTCTAAATGATTTATTATTTAATTTGTTCCAATATACATAAAATATAACCCTAATCATTGATGAGTCGCCGAAGCGAGCATCAAGCAATAATAACCCTACAATCGTTAGTAGTATAGACATAAGTAGGGATCGTTCTAAGCCGGGGATTAAGGGTACCTGAAATATGAAATTGTTAGTCAAGATATTTACACTTATTCACATAAAAACATGTCACAAATTCACACAATGGGGGGTGTAGGAATCGGCAGCCCTATGGCTGCCCTAAGTCTATGGTTCGGCAACAAAAGAAAACACATAAAACATGAAACAAAGATACCTATGGTTCGGCAGCCTATTGCTGCCCATAAATTGACTCATGCATAAAAAACTGAAATTTAAATCCTAAATTACTATATACAAGTTTGGTCGACAACTCTCACGCAAAACACTCATCAAAACTATCACAAATTGAAACAAGTAACAAGTAAGGACTCATGGAAACATGCATAGAAATATTCAACACTCAACTTAATTCCAACCTAACTAGCTCCTCAGCGGTTTACTAATCGATTTTAGATTTCACAAAAATACTTAGAATTAGCTCAGTGCATAACCCTAATCTTTAGCTAACCAGTTAAAAACACTCAACGTAGAAATTAACCAATTAACATATAGATCACGAAATCTTTTAGTCGGAAACAAGTTAACATGCAAGGCGTCACTCTTCATATTAGACAAGCAAGTTGTAGGAATTACTCTAGCCCTAGGTAACAACATAGACCAAATTGACTCAGCGTTCTAACTTGATCTATGTTATTACAGCAAGTGAATTCAACATCTAGACAACAATCATGGTCTACGATTGCATCTAAACATCTCCTTCGGTTGCACACGAATTCAAACAACTAGTCAAGAAGAAATCAAGAATCAAGTCAAGCAGGCATCCCTAAGACCTAACCGGTTACATATTTACAAATTATGTTTACATGTTTATCTTTCATAAAACCATGAAATCAATACCTTAGAGTTAATTAGGCTCAAAGAATCGAATTCATAAACAACTTTAAACATGCAAAACTCAACAAACAAATTGTCTTTACATAGACATAAAAACAAATACCAAAAGAACATATGTTTTACATAGACATAAAAGCATAAAACCATAAAACTACAAGCCGGAGGGAGTAGATCACACATTTAGACACCTTGGGAGGCAGCAGCTCGTGTGGATCTGTGATAGAGGATGGTTGGCGGCTGCACGGCAGAAGTTAGGCTCGGCAGAAAGTTTCTGGTGGTGATGAAGGGTGGTGATCGGCTAGGAATTTTATGTAGGACTTAAGGCAAAAAATTGGGTAGAGTTTGGACTTGTATTTTGGCTTGAGATGTGACACTTTTCAGAATGAGAAGATGAGATTATATATATGGGAGAGGCTGCCGGCAACCCTAGTGCAAGAGGAATTCAGAAAACCCAATTGGTTAAGGATTTGAAACCTTCATTTTCAAAGTCTAATTAGGTTTTCTTTTTCTGATTTTTTTCTTCAAGGCTTGGGCTTCACATCTTTATGGACTTCTTGTATAGGCTTTGGACTCCATTTGAAAGGTCTTGATCCATCGAAAATGCCCCAAACCGGCAGTTCTTCATTTTGGCACAAATCTGCCTATTCCGGCAGCTTCTCCTAGTTTGACTAGGAGAACTTCTTTCTTAGTATTTTTCTTCAATGCCTTGGCTTGGTGTCATCCTCCTTCCTTTCTTAAGCTTGGACCATCTTCACATATGCATTTGTACACCATAAGGTCCATTGAAAACAGTAATTGTGAAAAGGAGGCAGTAGCTTCTTGGAATCGGCAGAAACGACCTTGTTGTAGTAACTCCGGCATATCTCCCTCCTCGGAGCTCCGATTGATGCGATTCTAAATCTTAGATAAACTAGACACACATAGCTACTTCCATATAAAACAGTTCCACCAAATTCCTTGTGAGTCGTCGGGAATGATTTTTCGAAGTTGGGACACAGTCCCAGGAAAATCCTGGAAGTCCCTGGATTGGTTTGCTCGAATTGTTGTTTTGCAGCCATCTTTTGGGTGACTTCCCGAACTCCGATTGATCTGAAATTTTAACACAACATTCCTCAGTATATGAATAATAAGCACGCCAAATTTCATTAAATTCGGAAAAGGATAGATCGCATTTTTACTCATCTCAGAATCACGAAAAAGACAACTTGCATTATTTTCCAGATTTCTCAAACTTAGTCATTTTTCGGATTCTAAAGCACATTTGATAAAAACTCTACCAAATCAACACTAAACTATATTATGACTCAATCTTAGATAAATAAGGGTTAAACAAAGCATAAACGAGGTCATAAGCATATAATATCGTCGCACATTGTGCTCCTATCAATCATCACCTAAAGCACTAAAGTCCACCACGTCATCCCCAGCATCCTGCTCTCCATCATGCTCGTCATCCTGCTGAACGAACTTGGGAGGTTGAGGCATTGGAGGTTCAACTAACGGCTGAAACGGGGGCGGGGGTTCAAGGGCTTGTTGTTGTGCCGCGAACATATCACACCACCAGTTTTGTTGGGCGGCGTAGTTGTGTTGCCGAACTTTGTCGCATTCAGCATGCCAACTGACCATATCCAAATGATACTCCTATGATCTCTGGGCCTCGGCAGCCAATCTTACGGCCAATCTCTGCACTTCCCCCCTCATCTATTGGCTGTCCCCGCCTCCCTTCTTTTGACCTCCATTAGTGGTCTTCAGGAGCCCTATTCCAGCATTTCCCAAACCCCGGCAGTAGTATTGGTTTGACCGGTCTGGGAAGGCTGCGTCGAACATCCTCGCTGCCGTTTGGACATTTGATCGCTCGACCTGGCGCAGGGCTTCTTCCAGATCTGCCTCTGAAATGTTCGGTTGTGTCTCCCGAACTACTTGCTGGAACACCTCTTCTTCGGCCCGGTTCACCCTCTCCTAATTGAACGGGAAAAAAAAAATTAATATTCTAACAAATATATAATTAAGTAAAATTAATAATTAAAATTTTAAAATCGTAATCAACGACTTACGAGCTGTTCTGTCGCTTGTGGATAAGCGATCTTGAACGTCTCCACGTACGGGTTGCTATCAGGATGATCTCTAAGCGCCTCCTCCTGATATTGTACAAACGGCCTAGAACCACCATGATGGGGAGTTGTGTTACGGCGGCGGTTCGCAGAGTTTACCCGAGACCGTTCCTTCAAACAAATAATAAAATATTAGAAAAATGCATAAAAAAATATTAGTGTAATAATTATAAAATAATTAAACTAATAATTAAAATTTTAACAAAATAAACATTTATAGTTAAGTTTAGTATTTACCTGCATAAGTGGGTTGTTGAAGTCTACTGTCTTCAACCAACGCCACTCGTACTCCCTGAACATGAACTCTCTGGGAGTACCCATATGACCACGGTTGTCGTATTCGTTAAAGTGGGAACGGAGCTCGTTCTTCCACTCTTTGAACCTACGGAAAAAACAAAAGTGCATTAGAAATATTATTAATATCAAATTATATTTCAAAGTGCATAAAATATTTCAAATTATAAGATAAGGAATTCCCAACGTACTTCAAGTTCTGCATCGCGTCCGCCCAATGCTGCTTATGTTCTGCAATCTCGAAGTATGTCTGAAAGATAATATTTTATTAGTTTTACAATTATAACAATACCGAAAAATTATTAAATATTACGTAAAATAAATTAAATTTTTTAAATTACTCACCGACGCGGCGTTGTTCACCTCCCTCTTGATCTCTTCCGGCACATCAGCCCACCGTGTCCACAACATAGGGACTCTGTACCTAATCAGTGCCCCCACGCAACCCGTGTAGTCGCGGCGTTTTTTCCCCTGAACCTCCTGATTAGGATGTTTGTTGATCTGGATCCTCCCTCGGAGCGCAACAGTTCTCCTGAGCGTGTCAAAACATATGACACCTCTCGTATTCCTCGTTGAACTGCTAGCGGCTGTCCCTATCACATAAACGACGATTGGTTAATAAAATTAAATATTAGTGCGTTAATTTTAATAAAACAATTAATTAATAAAATCAAATGTTACCTGAACTCGATGACCCGTCTGTCGACTTTCCTTTTCTCCTCGCCGAAATCAGGAGGTCAGGGTTCTCAAATGGCTGCTGCTGGTATGCCTCCGCAGCACTCACGTACTGAGGCATAGCAGGCCATATGGGCACACCTCGAAAGTCGACATCGGGTATCGCAGGAATGTTGTACGGGAGGTAGAGCTGATTTGGGAGAGTAGGCCCCTCAGTCGAGTCAGCAGCAGACGTCGTCGGACTCGTCATCGGCTCCCGATGAACCTCAGGCATACGGACCTGAGGAACGTCTGCAGCTATCTCGTCCTGAAATAGCTGCTTACTGAACCTCGGAGCATCTGGCCCGATAGAGGGACGTGAACTGCTCGACGGCCGCCCCGCTTGGAGAAGGGTCTGGTGCCGAGAACTCACACTCCTCCGCGGCTGGGATGAATCCACAGGCCTCTGCGGCTGGGATGAATCCACACTCCTTCGCGGCTATGGTGGTCCTCCCAAGCTGGTTAAGGGTCCTGTCGGACTCTGCGGAACCGGCGGAACTTCCAGAACCCCTAGATTTGGAACGACGGCCTATGTTGAAGAATAGCCGACGAAATCTTTAAAATCGTCGGTTATTCTTTGAATGTCGTCGGCTATGCTTTAAACATCGTCGGCTATACTTTAGGCGCTCAGCAGCCGTCTGATCTCCGCCATCCAACGGTGGACAATAAAAAGGCGCGGATCGCAAGAGTTTAGCCGACGAATTCAAATATTTCGTCGGCTATGCTTTGGACAATCAGCAGCCGTTGGATCTAAGCCATCCAACAGCGGACAATAAGCGGATCGCAAGAGTTTAGCCGACGACATAGAATTTTCGTCGGCTAAATTTTTGGTCAAACAACGAAGTCAAACCTCTAAACGCTTTAAAACGGAAATTAGACTAGTTAGACGACGGTTTCTGGCCTGACCTTCAACAGATAATAGTTTCAAATCGATGAGACGCAACTAATCGTTTAAAAATTTTACTCAAAATATTTACCGAACGTCAGGTTACCCATAGGAAAACGAAAGTAAAAAACAGTTAACCGCAACATTCGGCACACAGATTTTGTCGGAATCTTGTCATTTTTCAACCGTAGACGTATTTCATTATTTCGGTCATATCTTATTTGACGACATATTTGCATTTGAAAAGTGTACGTATAGTAACTATTTGAAACTATACATTCACTTAAACACTTAGTAAACAAGTTAAGGAACATTAGTGCATATATTCCGATTTTGAATGTAAAAGTTTGGAAAATCTATTCCAACCGTCAGATATCACCGTTAAGATTAAATACATGTATGAAAAAAAATCCAACTACATCTGACAACGTTAAAGGCTCGATCGTGACGGTCAACCGGGTGAGTCAACCCTTTAAACGCTTAGATTTGGTAATTGGCCAGTTTAAATGACTTTTTTGGCCTGACCTTCAACATATAATAGTTTCAAATCAATGAGACGCAACTAATCGTATAAAAATTTTCCTCAAAATATTTACCGAACGTCAGGCTACCCATAGGAAAACGGAAGTAAAACACAGTTAACCGCAACATTCGGCACACAGATTTTGTCGGAATCTTGTCATTTTTCAATCGTAGACGTATTTCATTATTTCGGTCATATCTTATTTGACGACATATTTACATTTGAAGGATGAAGCAATGGTTTGTCGATAGTGATAGAAAATGGAAGGTGGTTTTTTTTTGTTTTTTTGTTTTTTAAATCATAGCCGACGAAATCAAACATAGTACTCGTCGGCTATTCTTTTGTCGTTTTCTGTCTAAAATAAAATATGTATTTTTCAATATAGTTTTGGCCGACGAAATCACGCATTTTTCGTCGGCTATAATTAGTATAGCCGACGAAATAATGCATTTTTCGTCGGCTATTCTTTGACAAAAATAAAAAAATCAGTGGTGTTACACCTCTCGGATTCCTATGTCCTGTTCATATATAACCAAAATTGAACATAAAAAAAAAACAGAAACCCAACAGTCAACATATTTCAAATTTTTTTTTAAGGGGTTTGGAACCCAGCCTATGCTGGGAGGCTCATCCCCACGCCCGTTCATTAGAAAAGAGTGGATTACAAATGAAAGGATTACATCATCTAAATTACTTAATCCGTCGGATTGTAATCGGAATCATTGGATGAGTCTTCTTCGGTTTCTGAATTGCTCGATAGGAGTAATCTATGTCGTTCCTCACCACTAGAGTCCTCGTTAGTTTCTTTATTTGGATCAACATCAACAAGCAGTGGCTCTTCACGTCGAATTCGCACCGGCGTGTCTAGGCGAATAAAAGAGGAGTCAGGAATACCGTTTGAGTTGGGCTCTTGATACGCGGTGCCCCCTTCCTCGTTTTCTTCAGCCACTCCAAGTGTAGACGCCCGGTAAATGTTGCGATGGTGGATAGTGTTGACTACTTTCAACGGGTCACCTTTGGCGAGATCATCAAGATAAAACATTTGTTTCACCCATGTGGCTAAAACGAATGGGTCGTCCTCATACCATGATGTACTAGTGTTCACAGAAGTTATGCCGTATTGATCGGTTTTCATGCTCTGCGGTCGTGTGTCAAACCATCTACACTTGAAAAGGTGCACTTTCATGCCTTCCCCATAATGCAGTTCCACAACTGAATGGAGAACACCGTAATACTCAACTCCATCATCCCCACCATGTGCCATAACCCCTGAATTTTGTGTTTTCAGTCTGAGGTCTCTCTCTTCACATCGAAATAACACACCATTCACCTTGCACGTCGCATAAACTTTTGAATAGACCGGCTTCATCGCCAGAAGTCTGAGTTCGTGCGACCAATTTGGGTGATTATCATTTTTAATAAGGTCCATCTGCAACCATCAGAATCAACTATAAATATGAATAATTATATACAATAATATATAAATACGTATAGAATAGTGTTAAAGTTACGTACCCAGCGGCCGAAATACTCTGCGAATGTCCGGTTGTGGTAATTGAGATCACCTCCTACTTGGTCACAGTTTAGATGCATGTTCTTCCAAAATTGAACTTCTGGACAGTTAATTAGTACCCACCAATGTGCAATGGCTACCTCATAATCTTTCAACTTGTAGGTAACTGGCATGTTTCCACCGAGTACAACATCGTCGGAGAGTATGGAAAGATTGAACTGTGAAGGTACATCTTCCGGTATGCTTTCCTGTAACGCTCCTAAATACAGCTTCATGTAGGTGACGCACTCGTGCGCAATATATGCTTCAGCTATACATCCTTCAGGTGCGGATCTGTTTTGGACAAAATTACCGTATTGTCCAAGTTGCCTATAAATCAAGTTTTTAAAGTGTTATGATAATACATTAATACTATATCACATATATTGATGAGGAAATTAACATAAGGTGTAAAATACGTACCTTTCCATCGGATACATCCAAGTAAAGTGCACAGGACCGGTAAGCGACAACTGCCGAGGAAGATGGATCATGAGGTGAGGCATGATGTCGAAAAAATTTGGAGGAAATATCATCTCAAATTTACACATGATATGAACGATGTCTTGTTGCATTTCCCGGAGGTCAGATTTTCTCACTTCCCGTGTGCATACCTTCTGGAAAAATCTTGCCAACGCTACTAACGGCTCCACAACGTGACGGGGAAGGAACGGTCGAATGAAAACAGGGAAGAGACGTTGTAGCAGGATATGATTGTCATGACTTTTCAACCCGTAAAGATTGTTGAATTGTCTGTTCACACACTTGGCTATATTTCCAGAAAAGCCTGAAGGATACTTGGCCCGACTTATCCAATGGAAAATTTCTTATTTATGCTCAGGCTTGACGGTGTAAGGAGCTTGAGGCATTTTTCTCTTCCCTTGTTTCAACCATAATTGTTTTCTGATATTCATGTTTTGCAGATCAGTGCGAGCCTTAGGACCGTCTTTCGTCTTCCCCCCCTCCAAGTTCAGCGTTGTGCCCACCACACTTTCAGAAACATTTTTTTCTATGTGCATAACGTCAAGGAAGTGACGGATCAGCAACTCACACCAGTACGGGAGTTCCCACAATATGCTCTTATGTGTCCAGAATTTGTACTCCTCAGGCCTTTCAGGTATTTCCGCTACAATATCGGAATGATTGCTGAGGGGCCCATAATCGTACTGATTAAGCACTGCTAAAATTTCTCTTCCCGTCCATCTTCTGGGGGGACCACCGTGTTCTTCGGTTCCATCAAATGCGGCGGACTCGTAACGCCAGTGGTGATCCACCGGAAGGAACACACGATGACCCATTCTGCATATCTTGTTACAATGAGGGGTACTCCCATAATCGCTGAGGCACTCTGGACAAGTCTTGTATCCCCTAACAACGTTGCCCGACAACATCCCATAAGCAGGAAAATCACTGATGGTACCAATAACCATGGCATGCATCTGGAACGTCTCCTCCTTGTACTTGTCAAAAGTGGGATGACCAACGTCCCACAATACCTTAAGCTCTTCAATCAATGGTCTCATATACACATCGAGACATTTTCCTGGGTAACCAGGCCCCGGAATCAACAACGTCAACATATTATATTCCTTCTTCATGCACATCCACGGAGGAAGGTTGTAAGGTACCAAAACCACCGGCCATATACTGTATGAAAGACTCATGGTTCCGAAAGGGTTGAACCCGTCGGTTGAGAGCCCGAGCCTGACGTTTCTAACATCTGACGCAAAATGAGGAAACTCATTGTTTATATGCTTCCAAGCTGCTCCGTCAGAGATGTGTGTCATGATATCTGCGTCTCCCGTGTCCCGCTCACCGTGCCATCTCATAGCTTTTGCGGTGGTTTCTGACATGTACAACCGCTCAAGCCTATCTCTCAACGGAAAATACCGAAGCACTTTCACAGGTTTCCTATTGCATGCTCCCGTCAACTTATATCGGTCAGACTGACATATCGGACATGCGTCAAGGCTAGCAAGGTCATTCCCTTCTGCATCTTTACCCCAGAAGAGAACGCAGTCAAATGCGCATGCATGGATCTTAATGTAGGAAAGCCCTAGATCTTTGAGGATACTTCGGACCTTACGGTGATTGGTTGGATTACGATGACTCTCCTCTAACAACGAAGAAGTGTACTGTAGATATTCATCCACTTGCCTGATAGTCGATTTTGTCTCGACTTTAATCCTCATTACCTCCATCACACTTTGAAGAACTGTCTTCTCAGAACTTGAAGACACAGGGGTATGTTGCAATGCAATCAGTTTGTTGTACTTGTCAAAGGCAACAGTGTTGACAACTTGTGGGAAGGGCAGCACCGGGTCATGCATATATTGTTCCCCACGTACACCGCTTTCAAAAGGAAACACCCGTTGACGAATGCCATTGTTGGATCGTTGGATGTACTACTACTGCCCGCCTCAAAAAACTGCCCATGATCATGCGATCCATCTAATGATGGCTCACCGTGATATATCCAACGTTTGTACTTCGGTCAAAACCCATTACTCTTTAGGTGCTCCCATACTGTCCTGATCGGAAATCGACACATATCACTGCAACACTTACATTTCTTGCACGGGCAATAATGGTAATCATTCCCGTTTGCATTTTCCTCGACGAACTGCAAAAAATTCACAACTCCTGTAGTGTATCGTCGGTCATGCCTTGGAAGCGAAATCCAACTCTTATCCAGATCCATATATAGCCTGATAATAATATATATGTATAACTTTAATTAATAAGAAATTAATTAACACATACATATATATATATATATATATAAATCCTTAATAATTAATTACATTACAATATATATTATTATCAACATCAACTCATATATATATACCATTAATTAATAACCATTATTTAAGTTACACTATATATCAACCATTATTTAAGTTAATTAATTACACTATATATCAACAACTATTAATTAACATATATATATATATATATATATATATATATATATTTTAACTCTAATTAAAATAACATCAAATTAAAACACATATATAATTAAACTAAAATTCAAAATCAACTCAACTAAAACTCAAAATCTGTTGTAGGAAAATGGGAATTGGTCTACTCATTTCATTGATAATCCCCTTTATATAAGGTGAGTATTACAACGGTAATAGTAAATACATTAATGACAATAATGACTACCTAATTACCTCTCGTCAGTTACATTGACGAAGGCACATAATGTGTTTTTCCTTTAACACTCCCCCTTGTGCCGAGTCAGAGGTAAAATGGTGCATGTGGTGTTGCCTCATTAAAAACCTTGCCAAGTAACAAAAACCCAATGGGAGAAAATAAAACTTTGGTCGAAGGAGAAAAAGAGCGCAACGCACCTATTACATTTGAAAACAACATGTATGTGCTAGACTCCCCCTGATGTCTGCACCCCCCCCCCCCCCCCCCCCCCCTGATTTTTACATTAATCATGAGTTTCTCCCTGATTCTTTCATTTGATCAAGGGAGCTTCAGTCTTATTAGCATACTCATGCATTTTCACATGTTTTTCCAAATGTGACTTTGAGCAATGATTTAGTAACTAAATCTTGCCACATCGTCCTCAGATCCAATTTGATTTACTTTGATCTTGAGGATAAGGTTGTTCATGAACTGAATACATAAGTTCATATTGAACATCAGGTTCACTCATGGTATGACCTTCATATAACAAAATAGTCATAACTTTGTCTAGAGTATGAGTGAACCATTAAGAGATTTGAATCTGATCTGTATTAAAGATTTTTTTATCTCACCTTTAATGCGTTTTTCTTTACGCATAGTTAGCTATGACGTGGATAATTTCTTTATCGTGTCATATTCTATGTAGAGATTGAATCAGCCCAAATCTTTCATATCTTTAAGTATTTGAAAGAACCAGTTGCGTTGCGTGGGCGCAGAGCTAAACATAGCAAATTCTCATCGAATGAGAGGTCGAGTCTTACATATTATGTTTAAGTACAATCATGCGTCATTGCACTTGTATAGGAATTTCATTTTCCAATACTTCTTCGTCATCTTCCTTTAGATGAAAAACGGATCTATTGTTAGACTAAAGACTTCGACTGATCATGGGAATATATGTAGGCCTCACTTTATTCTTTAGAGTGCCTAAGCCGATTGATGAATGATCACCATCATTACAGTCCTTGAGTTCCATTTCAAGACTGTGTATTCCCAAAATCTTTTTCATTCTCAACTTAGGATTTACAATACACTGAGTTTCTCTTATTTCATTTAGAGTTCATATATATCCATAATGAAAACGCAAGGGCATAATTCATCAATCCCTTTCCAATCAAGTAGTCGCTTTAGTGAACGTTTCAATTTCTTTTGCAAACGTACTCATGTGATCTAGAGTCACTTGATTTGGGTGGATGAAGTCCGTTTAGGATCCTCATGTATATCTCTTAATTTAGATCCCCATAGAGATATATGTTTTGATCACTTTTCGTAAGCTGCATGTTCAGTTTTTCGGAAACTACCAAACTGACAAGGTAGTGGAGTGCAATGACATCCATTACGAGAGATTGTCTCATCGTAGTCCATTACTAGAGAATATCTCCTCGTAGTCGATTCCAGTGCGTTTTTGAGAGACCTTGCGCCATAAGCTGAGTCTGCATACTCTTATTCTCATTACGCATTCTAACAAAGATATATTTGATAGGGTTTATATTTGCGGTGTCGGCGTCACCTGCCCAAAAGACCTATCTCTTTGTTTATACTGGATCGCTTCTTTGCATTAGGCCAGTTTACTAAGTTGACATTTTTCAACGAAGTATGGTTCGATAGTAGACTCATTATTCCACGTCCTCATGTATACTAGTGTTATGTGTTTGTAGAGATCTCTATACTTTAAGGATTGGTTCTAACATTTGAGGCGTCCCCCAATGATAACCACAATCCATAAATATTCTCATGAGACGGATTTGAGTATCACTGATCAATAGATCAGGTTGTGCTAAACTTGTTTTCTTCCTTTACACAAGTATGTATTGAACCTAAGGTGGCATCCCCCTCTTCCTTGGAGAGCCACGGCCTGTGACACCATTTATGCCACTTATGGCGTCACCATGCCACCATCCATGGTGGCAGTGCAATACCCAATTCCTCTTGGGTGGTACCATGTCCTTTTGATAAAAGACAATCCTTGCAGGTATATTTGCAGCAGGTTTATATGATCTCGTCACTTTAATGTATAAGATATCTACACACCTTACTTTGTGTGAATTTTGGGGATCGAGATGAGACACAGTGGGGACAAACCACGACAATTCCTGTCGTTCCACTTGAACATGCTTGTTCTTATCTCCCCCTAACGACGGGAAGACTGTCTCATCAAAGTGACACACCGCAAATCTAGCGGTGAGGAGATCGCCTGTCAAGGTTTCGACATAGCGGACTATAGCTGGAAGTTCATATCCAGTATAAATTTTTATTCATCTCAAGTAACCCATCATTGTGCGCTATGGCGGCGCAATTTTGGCACATAAAAACATTTAGGGAAAATGGCTGAATTGATCACTGAAGTATGCCCCATTCTAAACTTTGCTCACTGAAGTTTGTCCAATATCACTTTGCTCACTATCGAATTACACTTGTGTTCACTTTGATCACTCCGTCTAAATCAGCCGTTAAAATTTTACTTATGCCGTTAAAAACAATGACACGTGCCACTCATGTGCAAATCTTAAGGACATTTTGGGAATTTCATATTGGATTATGTCTTTCTCCGTTCGAACTCTAGTTTGCAAGATCATATTGGATTTAGATCCGATTGTATTGACATGGGTTTTTGCTAATTTCGTGATCTTGTATTGCTTGATCAGTTCCTTGTAATATTCATGGGTGATTCATTGCATGGTTTGTGTATTAGATTTTGGATTTTGGTTTTTTGTGGGTCATTTGATTTATGCTCTATATCTGTTTACAGAATTCTAGCTGCCCAGGTTGGTTTCTATCAGCATCATCAATTCATCATCATCGTCGTCGTCGTCAAGGTCAATCCTTGAATTTATATAGGTTCAGAAAGGTCTTCCATTGAAAAGAGTCTTCATTTTTCAGTGTGGGGCTGCTGGTGTGCATCGAACAGTAGTGTTGTTTAATGCAAGAGCAAAACTTTATCAGAATTCGATATTGGCGTGTTTAGTTGATTTGGTAAGGGAGTGGTCTCTGTGGTTCCCGGCCAATCTCAGGTATAATCGAGGTCATGAGAACCTCTATATGGGTTGTTTAGCTTGTTTTGATTGTTGATGCAGGTTTTCGAATCGATTGGAGTCGGAATCGATCGATTCCGAATTGATTTCGTTCGGCCTCCGCCGGCGGTGGCGGAGCCGATGTTATTCGGCGGTGGGGTTATGGGGGTTTTGTAGCCATGCCCTGTGTGAGTCTATCCCGACCGGCCTCGAGTGGTTCTTTGTGCATACATGATTTTGAGTCATCCTGATGCTGTCTTCAGTGGTCAAGGAGAGCGTGAGACTTCTCTGGCTAAAACTGCAGAAGAGTTTGTTAGAGAGTTTGAGTTGTTGGTCAAGACGATTTTACAGGGGCCTGTCAACAATTCTGAGGAAGATTCTGATTCCACATCACCCAAGCATATAACCTTCAGATCTCAGCTAGGAGCTTTTGATAAAGCATGGTGCTCCTACTTGAGTTGCTTTGTAGCGTGGAAGGTTAAGGATGCCCAATTGTTGGAAGGAGATTTGGTGAGAGCAGCTTGCCAGATGGAGCTGTCTATGATTCAAACTTGCAAGATGAC
Organism: Potentilla sterilis; assembly: GCA_963682095.1. Classification (NCBI taxonomy): domain Eukaryota; kingdom Viridiplantae; phylum Streptophyta; class Magnoliopsida; order Rosales; family Rosaceae; genus Potentilla; species Potentilla sterilis. Next base: position 54,413,521 of record OY821754.1, read on the forward strand.
TTCAGAAGGAGACACTGCCAATCTCACTCATGATATGAAGGCTATTCGGAAACAGGTACTGCAGTAGCCCTAATAGTATCACATAATGTGTGTGTGAGACATTTTAGCGGATATTTGGTGATTTCTTCATGCAGGTTGCAGAAGACCAAAAGCTATTGAGAGAAAAGGTGCAACACTTAAGTGGAGAAGCTGGGATTGAGCGTATGAAATCTGCTTTATCTGAAACACGGTCCAAGTATTTTGCAGAAAAGGAAAATGGAAGTCCATCAGGGTTGCAAATGACACAGCTTGTGTCTCCTAGCCCTCCAAGTTCATCAGCTGGTCCTGCTGTTGCTGGCATAGATAATCCAAGTCGTGTAGTTCGTTCCCTATTTCAGGAAGATGAAAATATTAGGCAGAAAGGATCAGAGTCCTCTAAGATCAATTTGGGTGGGAAGCCTGGATCTTCTTCCCAAAAGCCGGTCACCGAGAATGAACTGATTGTGAATGAGTTTCTCCATGATCAAAATCATGCTTATGCTAATATCTTCAATGCTGCCGATGAAGATCAAGATAATGTCCAGGTAGAAATAATACTGTCACCTTTTGCTTTAGATGTTGAAATCTCTCTTAAAATACCTTTCTTGAGCAACATTTTGATGTGTGTTATACAGCAACCAATACTGGGTTTGAAATCATAACAGTTGTCTGTATGGTTCTCTTGTTATTTTCAGGCAAAGATAAGAAACACAATGGAGAAGGCTTTCTGGGATGGCATAATGGAATCTGTAAACCAGGAAGAGCCCAACTATGACCGGGTCATTCAACTGTTGGAGGAAGTGAGGGATGAAATTTGCACCATGGCTCCACAGAGCTGGAAACAACCCATATAGAGGTTCTCATGACCTCGATTATACCTGAGATTGGCCGGGAACCACGCCGGTGACGGCGAACCCAAATAATCCGAATCCCTAGCTTTTCCTTCCATCGATTCACACTTCTCCGGCAACCTCGTCGCCGATCGAACCCATCGATCGATAGGGGACGCCGAGCCGCGTCGAACACGCCACGTCACGAGGTCGGAGGTGGCCGGAATCGTCTCCGGCGACGGCGACCGCCTCTGCCCCTCTCTCTCTCTTTCTCTCTCAAAAGAGATAGTGAGCAAAGTGATATGACTAAAATACCCCTACTGCTAACGATTGTTTACGAAGTTTTTTTAATTTTAACGGCTGATTTAGACGGAGTGATCAAAGTGAACACAAGTGTAATTCGATAGTGAGCAAAGTGATATTGGACAAACTTCAGTGAGCAAAATTTAGAATGGGGCATACTTCAGTGATCAATTCAGCCATTTTCCCAAACATTTAACCGAGCTCAAGGATTGTAGATCCGTGTCAATCCAAAAGAGCTCAAGGATTACAAGTTCGTTTGAAATCCTTTAAAATCATCACACACAGTCACTAGCTGTGGTGTAAATTAGTTCAATGATGATGGCCATAGATGAATAAGTATCGCTGCATGCAAAATTGCATAACCCAAAACGGAAGTATTGGTATGCTTTACCAATATTAAGACTATTACTGTAGTCGTTTTCCGTGAGACCAATTGGGTTTTTATATAGGAATATGATGTCCATTACAAATCTCATAAGCCATAAAATCATCACACCTACGGAAATTAACCCGGCCTAGGTGCTTTGACTTTCTAGCATAAGCAGCATAAATTTTAATTGTGGATGGTGTCATGACACGTGACCAGCGTGTCGACACAACAACCAACACCCTAAAATATCTAAGGTGTCCGCAAGTTGGTTGAATCAGTCCACTGAATCATCTTTGGATTCAATATAAGAACATAATGAGAACACATGTTTCCTTTGCATATGATGGTGTCAATCATAATTTTACGAGTAGGCTTTGAATGATGTACTTTTAAAGTCACGATGGATATCGGAAGCATAATAGGGTATAAGTGCATGTACTTTGTGCATCAATCATAATGTCACCTTAGGGGAGCGGTGGAATCTAGGGTTTGAACACACGTCTTCAACCCTACATGAATTGTATCGAAATAATATTTGAGGATAAAATGTTCTTTGATCGTCCTCAGTTTCGTGTGTGAACCATATTCTTCTGGTGTTTGCTTCTATTCATCCAAAATATGGGTGTCCATAGTAATTTCTTTAATGTACAGATCACCAGATCAAAGCCAATGTATGTCAGATTTCCAAAATTATCATTTTCTTTTGACTTTGGATTCAATTAGCGGTTACATATAACCCACTAAGTTGACATATAAACTTCTCTAATACTCATTTACATCCGCAGTAATTAGAGGTAATGCAAAGGAGCTTAGATGAAATTCTCATCTATGTCTTATCTACATGAACATCGTGGCACAAATTTCTTTAAAATGTGGAATAAATTCAATTTTCTTTTATCGCATAAATTGTCAATTTGACATATGCTCAATATATACATCGAAACGTAACTCAAGTTCCTTAGAGTAACTCGATGAGGATTATAATAAAATGTATTGTAATCCCAATTAGGCAGGTGTATTATGATTCCCAAAGGAAAAGATATACTGATCCTTATCACTTTCTTTGATATACTAATCATTATCATATACTATTGATATAGTACTATTGTTCTTCAGTACTATTATTTTAGGGATTACATTGTACGTTTCTTTACACACAGTTCGTTGTGTCATACCTATATTATGTCTTTGCACACAGTTCTTTGTGTCATGCCTATATTATGATATGTTGTTTTACTTTATGCAATACTTTGCAAAGTTAGATGCAGAAAATTGAATCATGTATATTATGAATAAAATTTGAATAATCTCAATTCATTGAGAGAAAATTTAAAAGTTAACATGCCAACGATGACATTCAGTCTTGTCCAATTAGAGATAGAAACTTTAAGACTAAAAGTCTAATTCAGGACCAAAAGTCGTATTTAGGCGTAATAGCCTGTATAAGGATATCTTAAAAATTTTAAAGTAGACTAATCAAAGTCTATCTTGGATTGAGCCAGATCCTTTTTTCTCTTTTAATAGCTACAATGATGAGATTTGTCATTTAACATATTCTTCCCAGATGTTATGTTTTTAGTTGTAAACTCATTTTCGATGTTATTGTTGGATATTGAAGATACTTTTCCAAAATCCGCGTACTCATATGATTCTTCATATTTATTGAAAGTCGTAGCTAATTCTTTGCTAGCTTATGATGTACGTATCAATAGTTCATTGAATTACAACAATGGCAGAGTGCTTCACTGCACATGACATGTCCCCTATGTCATCTTTTAAATGTTACATTGTTTCCACTTACTTTTGGATGATTATATGAATTTTACGTCCATGGTAATTACCCTTTGTTTTAGGGTCGTTGCATTATTTTTCCCAATTTGTTCAAGAATATATATTTTTCTAAGACATTACATCGTCATTGGCTTTTGATTTAGGGTTGTTTTATTTTTCAAAATGTGTTCCCGGAAATTTCTTTTTCTCATACCTTACATTGTCATTGCCCTTTGGTGTAGGGTTGTTGCATTACTTTGCATAATTTGTTCCAGGGAATTTTTTTTTCTTAGACCTTACATTGTCATTCAAGATATTGAAATTATTTATTTTGCTATTTACATAAAGCAATTTGCATAAATATACCATGCTCAAGCCTTAGTCGGCTTAATAGGGGAATTTGGTACTCAAATTCTTCAGAGTCCAATATGTCAAAACTAACCTGTGATGGTTAAACCATCTGTAAAATATAGGAAGAATAAAATATATTAGTTTCGCGGTCTATGACATTCACGACAACTAAAATAAACCAATATACTTTATGGTAAATCTGATGCTTCGTGAAATTTCATTATCACAATAAAATTTTGATTTTTCCATATTCATTGCATGTAAAGCTAATGAAATTTCATTATCATTGCTTTTTATATAATCAAGAAGATATCCATGATGAAAAATTTTTCAAGAAATTAAAATTGGATCTCAAGACCAAAATTTGTAATGGTCATATTTTTCTTACTTCGTGAATATGCTTTATCACAATAATTGGTTTGTCCATTTTTATATTGTATTGCTCATGAGATTTGCATTATCATGGCAATGCTCAAATTAAATAACATGTTAAATAAAAGTAATTATTTAACACTAATAAAATAGACATATAATGATGCTCAAATTTCATAAGTATATGTCAAAATACAATAAGATCAGTTTGAGCATTATATCATTAACGATTTAATGAAAATGATAATTTTGATTAGATCTTACTTGTTAGTTTGCCAAATAAACTGCATATGATACCATTGCTCGATCTTCGACTCCAAATAGTCGTCACATATTGATCGCCGCATCGTAATTGATATGTCACATAAAAACAAGGCAAAATTACTGTTTTGGTCACTGATCTATGTCAAGAACGACAGTTTGGTCACTATCGAATTTCAAATATCAAAATGGTCACTCAAGTTAATGTTTCATTATCAATTTGGTCATTAGACGTCAAACGACTGTTAATTATAGAATATTCTTCGAATATTCCGTTTCTTGCCAGGGGTATTATGGTCACTGAGGTATATTGGCGTCATTTCAGCTGCAGCAGCTGGACCTCTCATACAATAAGTTTGTTGGTCCTATACCTTCTTTCTTGTTCTCCCTCCCTTCACTTCAGTACCTAAATTTGGCTCAGAACCAACTCAGTGGGGCTCTCTCGTTGAACACAACTTGCAGTGCAAAGCTTCAAGTTGTGGATGTTTCACAGAACCTTTTGATAGGGGAACTGCCTCCCTGCGTTGGATCCATTGAAACCCAAGCAGCCAATGTCAGCGTTTTTCCTGTACACAAATGAGAGGCGACCAGCCCTGCATGCACAGAACATAAAATCTGTTCTGGAGGTAGTTCCATTTCTATAATAGAGTTTTATGCATATCTACTAATTCGGTCTCATTGTTAATTGATGAAATTTGGGGATAATTTGATAGGTCGCAAAGATCACCGGTGAAGAGTGGAAGAACATGACAGAGGAGCAAAAGGGTCCATATGAAGAGGTCTGTTGTAGAGGCGTATTGAAGCTTTTGAATTCAATTTTTGTTGTTTGATTTTCCTTGTCCAAGTACCATGCTGAAGCTCTTTACTGTTTGTAAATTGCAGATTGTAAAGAAGAACAAGGATAAGTATATGCAAGAAATGGAGATCTATAAGCAACAGAAGGAAGAGGAGGCTGCCATTCTCAGGAAGGAAGAGGAAGAGATGATGAAACTTCAAAACCATGAGGCCTTTCAAATGCTTAAGAAGAAGGAGAAGACAGAGAATATAATCAAGGTTTGCTCTTATCAAGCTGTGTTCATTTACTGTAAATTAATGTTTCTATTGTGTCCTTTTTGTTGCTAATTATAGTGTATACAATTGACAGAAAACAAAAGAGATTGAGAAGAAGAAGAAGGAAGAAAAGAAGGTTGTTGATCCCAACAGGCCCAAGAGGCCTGCATCCTCATACATTCTCTTCAGGTAAAACTCAGTGAATGTCACAGACCTATTCTAACCATTTTACACATATGGCTGTGTGAAGATCAGTGACCAAAACATTGAAACAATGAAGGAATCTCAAGAGGTGCGTGCTCATGAAGAAAATGGGGAGACGAAGACTCATGAAGAAAATGGGGAGACGAAGACTGACAACAAAAATAGTGGTACACAATCAGGACCAGAAATTGTTGAACCAGTAAATGTGTCACTTGATTTAGAATACCAAGAGGATGTAGAAAATGGAGAGAAGCGGTTCGGGATGAAAAATGCTAATGAATCTCTTCCTTTAGATGCCAGTGTCAAGAAAGCAAGGGAACAAATTAGTGCTGAACCTCAAGTTAGAAAAGGAGAACTGGGGGGCGTTGAAACTACAAATGGGCTGGTTGATGAGAAGTTCAAAGCATCTGGCTTGGCCCAAGGAGGCGCAGAATCTGGAAAGAGCCAATTCAGAATGGATGATGCCTATGAGTTTCTCAGACGGTTTAAGTTTCTCAGACGGTTTGAGATCAGACCGGTCGATTCCGATCAGTGGCCATAATACCCCTGGCAAGAAACGGAATATTCGAAGAATATTTTATAATTAACAGTCGTTTGACGTCTAATGACCAAATTGATAATGAAACATTAACTTGAGTGACCATTTTGATATTTGAAATTCGATAGTGACCAAACTGTCGTTCTTGACATAGATCAGTGACCAAAACAGTAATTTTGCCTAAAAACAAATAATGTTCATATGATTAGTCACTTTAATCATATATATTTCACATTTATCATATAAATTAAATAGTTTCATATTTAACATTAAAAGCAAAACGATAAATAGTTACACAGTAAATATGAATCACTATGCGGTAATTTCAAATATTACCTTTGAATTTTTACCAAAAAGATAAAAATTCCTTTTTTTTCCGTGGGGCGGGTCAGGCAGATCCGGGTTGGGTTTGTTGGGCACGGGTCGGATTAGGCCCAAAGGAGCCGGGTCGAGATCTTCGAATCCGGGTCAAGCTGAGACAAGGACCCGATCGGCTGGGCTGAGAAGGCGGCGGCGGCGCTGGAATCCTTGGGCACAAAGAGGCAGTGCTCAAGGCTGGGTGTCTGTCCTGGGTAGAGAAAAGTTGGTTGAGCGGCGTCGTCGGGCTAGGGGTGTCGGATCGGCGTCGAGGGCTGCATCGACTGGAGGCAACGTCGGCGGAGGAGACCGAAGATCTGAGTGCCGGAGTCGATCGGGTCTGGCTGAATCGGGTCGGCGTCGTCCAGTTGGTGTCGGGGATGGACGGATCGGCATCGACGATCGTCTGGAGCGGATCGGAGAAGACGATGGTGACCAGAGAAAATTTCTGGTCGTCCTTAGATTTTTTCATTCTCTGCCGACAAAGCTTCGTCGGCAGAGTGCATAGCCTTCCTTTTGCCGAGGAAGTGCTTGTCGGTAAACTAAGTTCCTGGGGATTTCCGACAAACTGTTGCTGGCAGAAAAGAAAATTTAGGTTTTTGATTTTGTTTTTCAGAGACAAAACCTAGGGTTTCTGAATTTTTTTCAGGCTTTTTTTTTTCTTGGCTATTGCCGCTAGGGTTTTTTTCTTTCTCAGCGAGTAAAGCTACGTGCTGATAACGTGTTGTAGGAAAATGGGAATTGGTCTACTCATTTCATTGATAATCCCCTTTATATAAGGTGAGTATTACAACGGTAATAGTAAATACATTAATGACAATAATGACTACCTAATTACCTCTCGTCAGTTACATTGACGAAGGCACATAATGTGTTTTTCCTTTAACAAAATCAACATATATACATACATTCTAACACTAAAACAACAACAAATTAAACAAAAAATCACTTAATAAATCAAAATCACTAAAACTCAAAATCAACTCAACTAAACTCAAAATCAACATATATACATACATTCTAACACTAAAACAACAACAAAACAAAAAATCACTTACTAAATCAAAATTGTAAAAGTAAATCGCAATGTGTCTGTTCATTTCATTAGAGAATCCCTTTATATAGGGTGATGATTACAATGGTAATAACAATTACATTGATGATCATAATCACTGATTGAAACGTTACAACTTATTGATAACTAATTGCCTAATTTACTATCGTCATTACTTTGACGAAGGCACACAAAATGTATTTTCCTTTAACACTCCCCCTTGTGCCGAGTCAAAGACGGAATGGTGCATAGATCGTTGCCTCATTAAAAACCTTGCCAAGTAACAAAACCCAGTGGGACAAAATAAAACTTGGACGAAGGGAAAAAGAGCACAACGCACCTTTAACCTTTGAGGATGACATGTGTGTATTAGACTCCCCCTGAAGTCTACATCTCCCCCTGATCCTTACATTAATCAAGGAAGCTTTGAAAGCTTTCGCATTCCTATGTTTTTCACATGTTCCTCGAATATTGCTTTGGGTAATGATTTGGTAAACAAATCTGCTACATTCTCCTCAGACCTTACTTGATTCACTTGAATCTTGAGGAGAGCTTGTTGTTGCTGATTATAGAAAAACTTTGGCGATATGTGTTTTGTATTATCACCCTTGATATAACCTAGCTTCATCTGTTCGATGCAAGCTGCATTGTCTTCATAAATGCAGGTAGGCTCTTCAGTGGTAGTACTTAAACCACTAGTCCCTCGAATATGTGTAATGATGGATCTCAACCATATACACTCACGAACCGCCTCATGTAGAGCTATGATCTCTGAGTGGTTCGAGGAGGTAGCCACAAGGGTTTGCTTGGTTGATCTCCAAGATATCGCCGTATTCCCAATGGTGAATACATAACCAGTTTGAGAACGACCTTTATGTGGGTCAGAGAGGTACCCAGCATCAGCAAACCCAATTAATACATTATTTGGGGTTTCAGTGTGGGGGGTGGTACCTTCTCTATCTACATTTCCTTTAGGGATTACATTTTCATTTGTGTTCCCTTTTGCCTTTGTGTAGGGATAGAATAGGCCCAAGTCAATGGTTCCTTTTAGGTATCGAAATATGTTCTTAATACCATTCCAATGACGCTGCGTTGGCGCTGAGCTAAATCTAGCTAACAAATTCACTGAGAATGCAATATCAGGTCGAGTACATTGAGCTAGGTACAATAATGCGCCTATTGCACTCAAGTAGGGGATTTCGGCTCCCAATAGCTCTTCGTCATCTTCCTTTGGACGAAATGGATCTTTCTTTACATCCAAACTCCGACCAATCATGGGAGTGCTAACAGGATGCGCTTTGTCCATGTTAAATTGCCTGAGTATCTTTTGGACATACGCAGACTGGTGGATAAGTATTCCACAAGCTCGGTGTTCCAGTTCAAGACCTAGACAAAACCGAGTTTTCCCAAGATCTTTCATCTCAAACTCGGATTTCAAATAGCTCGCGGTTTCTCTTATTTCATTAAGAGTACCTATTATGTTCATATCATCGACATACACAGCTACAATTGCAAATCCGGAACTTGTTTTCTTTATGAATACGCAGGGGCATAGTTCATCATTCTTATATCCCTTCCCAATCAAGTAGTCACTTAGACGGGTATACCACATCCGCCCGGATTGTTTCAATCCGTAAAGTGAGCGTTTCAATCTGATTGCAAACGCACTCCGTGGTTTAGAGTCACTTGATTTGGGCAATGGAAGGCCATCAGGCACTTTCATATATATCTCTGAATCAAGATCCCCATAGAGATATGCCGTAACCACATCCATGAGCTGCATTTCCAATCCTTCGGAAACTACCAAACTAACTAAGTAGCGGAACGTTATAACGTCCATTACGGGAGAGTACGTCTCCTCATAGTCAATTCCAGGGCGTTGTGAGAAACCTTGCGCCACAAGGCGAGCCTTGTACCTTAGGACTTCATTCTTCTCATTACGCTTTCTGACAAAGACCCATTTATGTCCTACAGGCTTTACACTTGGTGGGGTTAGCACTACCGGACCAAATACCTGTCTCTTTGTCAGAGAATCTAGTTCTGCCTGGATTGCTACTTTCCATTGAGGCCAATCTGCTCTTTGTTGACATTCTGCAACAGAGCGTGGTTCGATATCATCGTGCTCTATGATTCCTTGAGCAACAGTGTATGCAAATACATCATCAATGTACATGGAAGATCTTTCCATCAAGTATGCCTCCTCATAATCCATTGAGATTTCTTTGTTCTCTGGAATCATTTCAAACATCGGAGCGTCCTCCAGTATTGATTCATGGACATAACTATAGTCAGAGACAATCTCATGTGAGGGATTCTCTACATTGATGATTAATGGATCGGGTTGTGCCTTACTCGCCCTCTTTTTCCTTGGGTGAGTGTCAGTCGAACCAAGTGGCCTTCCCCTCTTCCTTTGGGAAGCCACGGCCTCAACCACACCTCCACTAAGTGTGGTTCCAATGCCTCTATCTGCGGCATTGTGCCCCTGTTTGGGGACTTCTAACCTTGCAGGCACATTTGCAGCTGGTATATGTGATCTTGTCACTTTAGCAATCTCAGAAAACGCATCAGGCATCGAATCAGCTACGTTCTGAAGATTGATTATTCTTTTCACTTCACTTTCACATTGTGAAGTGCGGGGATCAAAATGAGACTGAGTGGGGACAGACCACGACAATTCCTGTCGTTCCCTTAGAAAATCCTTTTTCTTATCTCCCCCTAACGACGGGAAGACAGTCTCATCAAAGTGACAATCCGCAAATCTAGCGGTAAAGAGATCGCCTGTCAAAGGTTCCAAATAGCGGATAATAGTTGGGGATTCATATCCAACATAAATACCTAATCGTCTCTGAGGACCCATTTTAGTGCGCTGTGGGGGCGCAATAGGCACATATACTGCGCAACCAAATATGCGTAAGTGTGAAATATCAGGCTCATATCCAGTGACCAACTGGTACGCAGAAAATGGTTGGCTAGCAGTGGGTCTGAAACGAATAAGTAAAGCTGCATGTAATATTGCATAACCCCAAGCAGATATAGGCATGTTGGTGCGCATAACCAGTGCCCTAGCCACCATCTGTAGCCTTTTGATGGTGGCCTCTGCGAGACCATTTTGTGTATGCACATGGGGTACAGGATGCGCTACATCGATCCCAATTGACATGCAATAATCATCAAATACTTTTGATGTGAACTCTCCAGCGTTATCAAGTCTTATAGACTTAATAGGGTGATCAGGGTGGTGAGCCCTTAAACGTATAATTTGTGCTAAGAGTTTTGCAAATGCAGCATTTCTTGTGGACAATAATGCGACATGTGACCAGCGTGTCGAAGCATCTACCAGAACCATAAAGTACTTGAATGGCCCGCATTCTGGATGGATAGGTCCACATATATCACCTTGTATCCTTTGTAAGAATGGAATGTTTTGTTTCATGTCTTTAGCATAGGAAGGTCTCGATCCTGTTTTTGCTAAAGAGCAGGCTTTGCAAAATGAGTTATGTGCCTTTGAAATAGTCAATGAGGCAGAGGGACACAGCGCTTCTGGTGCTTCAGAAGATAATGGGTGTGTTGAAATAGTACTACGACCGGCACTTTGCATTTTGTCGGATCTGTGTCCCATTTTATTTCTTCCTCGGAAGAATGGATGTCCGTGTGAGTTCTTTAAAACACGAACCATCATGTCCCGACCAGGGTGTCCTAATCGGTCATGCCAAAGCCTGTATGCGTCAGTGTCCCAAATTTCTTTGTTGGTGACAGCATAAGATTCGATAATCCGGATGGTAGTTAAATACAATCCATTATCTTGACGCATTAGTTTCTCTAAAATGCGTTTTCTTCCGCATTCATAAGAAGTAATATTCAAATATTCAATTCCATTCTCACAGTAAGTTTGCAAATGATAATTGTTGGCACGAATATCTTTGAAACTTAATAAGGTTCGATTGCCTCTAGGTGCATATAGGGCGTTTGTGACTTTTATCATTGTGCCATTAGGCATCAAAAAGGAGGCCTTTCCTCGCCCCTGTATTACTTGGGATGATCCCTCTAACATAGTCACAGATGTGTTATAAGGAATTAATTCAACAAATAATTGTCGATTCCTTAAGATAGTGTGAGTAGTCCCACTATCAGCTAAGCACTCTATTTCTCCTCGATACATTCCTACAATTAAATGGGATGGGATTATTATATAAAGTCGAAAAATATATCTCATATTCTTTAGAGTATGATATTCTTTTCATTCTCATAATATTTTCTTTTATTTGCTAGATGTAGTGCTTCACATCGTAATAGTGCTATTTTCGAACCATGTATATATATAGGGGACAAAATCGAATAAAATTCAATACTTTAGAATAAAATCCGAAATTTATTAATAAGCCAACAATAATCAAATCAAAGTCTTGGACATCAAAAACCAATTCAACAGGCCATTATTCAAATAAACTTTAAGACCGAAAAACCATAGTCTAATTAACATTAAGCAGATCAATCAAAGTCTGGAACATCCATAGACTGAGCAGGGTTCATGTTGCCATTGAAGTCTGCAATTGTGAGGTTGACATCAGCGTCATCGCCTCCATCTTCCATATAGTGAGCCTCTTGTTCTCTAGACTCCCTATACCTCTTGTAATTGGCTGCTACTTTGTTGCTTGCCTGGCAGTTCTTATACCAATGCTCAGTAGCTCCACACCTATAGCAAGGTTCATTTCCAACTCTATCCCTTTTGAGTGCAGGGTTCTTGGGTGCCTTTTGCACCTTTGCCCTAGGACCACCATGGCCACTAGGACCACCATGGCCACTAGGACCAGCACCACCCTCTCTACGCCATACGTTAGGAGGGCCTCCACGGCCCATCCTATGGCCCATACCACGGCCCATGGGTGCCTTGCCACGTGGTGTATTGTGCCCACGTGGGTAGGGCTCAGCACGTCCAACCCCCTTTTCTCTGGGGTTCTTTCCACCTTTGATCTTGCCATAGTTGACCTCAGGAATTTTCTTTGTCCCAACAGGTCTGGCATTATTGTTCAGAAGAACTTGATCATGTCGCTCTGCCACTTGCAACATATTGATCAGTTTGTTGAAAGTTGTGATATTTTTCTTGTCATACTCCAACCTATACTGGTTCGCTAGTATAAGGGCTGAAGTGGGAAAAGTGGAAAGAGTCTTCTGGATCATGTCATCTTCTGTGAGTTCCTTGCCACAGAAATTAAGGCGTGCTTTAAGGCGCAACATTTCTTTGTTAAATTCATTAACCCTTTTGTAGTCAAGCAAACGGATTCCATTCCATTGAGCAGTCAGTTCTGGGAGTAAAGTGTCATGAATATTCCCAAAACGTCCCTTCAGGGCATCCCACAGTTCTTTGGGTGATTTTAACTGAAGGTACTCCCAGCGTAAGCTAGAGTCAATATGTCGCCTCAGAAACATTAAGGCATTTGCTTTGACTTTTGCAGACGGTTCTTCGTCTTTAGGGTCGGTGGAGGGGTGGATAGTGAAAGTATAATCTTTTGCAATAAATGCAGTTTCCACATCAGAAACCCATCGGTGGTACTGAATTCCTTCTGAGTCCAGTATTTCAAATTCGGGTCGAGTTGGATCAGCCATCTACATAAACAAGAGTGAAGAATATATTAATTATGTAGTCGTAAGACATCCACAATAATTAATTGCCAATAATGTGAATTGGATTTTGAGACCAGAATTCATAGTGGTCACACATTTTCGATGCTTTGTGACAATACTTTGTCACATGGTAAATTTGTTCTTATTTTGTAACGCACATGAAATTTCTTTATCATGGCATTATACTAAACATAATATATGCGGAATAATTCAACATTTAACAAAATACATATAGCATGCTTGATAATTAATTAACAAGAATAGCATACAATATTCGCATATAAAAATGATGTCATATTACTTTCGAGATAACATATAAATGAAAAATATTGCATAAAGTCTACCACTTATAAATTTTAATACTTAATTTACCACACATATATATATAAACATTTATGTAGACAGTAAAAATACAAAATATACAATCAAATTTCACATTTACAATTAATTGCATTAAACAGTAGTAGTAAACAGTAATAATTGATTTTATACTTCAGTAAGTTTTCAGAAAACTAACCTTAATTTACCAGAAATGGTAAATATTCGTTTTCTGTTCGCGGGTCGGGTCGGGTCGAGGGAAACAACCGGGTCGGGTCGCACAATCTCTGCCGACGAATTTGTTGTCGGCAGAATCTTCTGGAGCAATCCTTTCCCGACGAGTTGGCGTCGGTAGAGACCGGATCTGATTTTTTTTTCGGGCTGTGCTGGTGAATGGGGGAACCGGATCGGGATCGGGGATGCCGATCGAGCTCGAGATCGGAGGCCGGAGTAACAAGCCGATTGGAGGCCGGTTCTGGGTCGGAAACCGAGCGTGAGGTGGTGGCGATGGACCGGTGTCGACGGATCGGGGCTGGGCTGGCGTCTAAGGGGCCGGATCGGGGGCGCCGATCGAGGGGGGGGGGCCGATCGGAGGGGATCGATCGAAGGAGGGAGGCCCGGATCGGGGCGTCGATCGAAGGAGGGAGGGCCGGATCAGGGCGTCGATCGAAGGAGGGAGGGCCGGTGGATCCGGTTTGGTGTGGGTGGATCCGGTTGACTTTGGTGGATCCGGTGGACTTCGGGAGGGGCAGCGGCGGAGGCAGAAAAACAGAGAAAAAAAATAGGGTTTTTTTTCTGTGTTGTTTTTTTTTTTTTTCTCTCTCTCTTTTTTTCTAAAAACTCACGGTTAGGCAAAGTGCTGATAACGTGTAAAAGTAAATCGCAATGTGTCTGTTCATTTCATTAGAGAATCCCTTTATATAGGGTGATGATTACAATGGTAATAACAATTACATTGATGATCATAATCACTGATTGAAACGTTACAACTTATTGATAACTAATTGCCTAATTTACTATCGTCATTACTTTGACGAAGGCACACAAAAGGTATTTTCCTTTAACAAAAATCACTAAAACTCAAAATCAACTCAACTAAAACTCAAAATCAACATATATACACATGTACGTACCTATATATAGCTCCACAATATAAGAGAGGACGGATTTCAACAATACCCATAGATTTTTCACTCTTTCTCACGTTTTTCCCTTTTTTTTTTAAATGAGCAGCTGCTGCCCAGATCTGAAAATATATAGACTTATAGCCGACGAAAATGTCAACTTCGTCGGCCATACTTCCAAAAATTTTCGTCGGCTAATGTTTCGGAGAAAGGCCGACGAAAATACAAATCGTCGACTGAAATATGAATATAGCCGACGATTTTTTGAAAATACCAAAGAAAAAACGGTTTCGTCGGCTATGGTTAAACTATGGCCGACGATTTTTTTTTTTCACCGACGAAAAATAAAATCGTCGGCTATTCTTTAGAATTACCGACAAAATTTTTAATTCGTCGGTCGTTTTTTTTTTTCATCGGGAAAACCTTTTTTTCTGATAGTGCTAGCTCCTGCATTGGTTATCTGTTCTTCACTACGTTCTTTAGGTATATATGGAGCTAGCTAGACACATGCAATAAGTCTGATTTTCTAGGGGGTACTAAGTCAAGTTTAATTATGAATTCTCTTGCTTTTTGCTTCTAGTCTTTTCACTAATTGACAACGCTAGGTACTATTGATATATATATATATAAGAATTTTTTGAATTTGATGCTTGGATACTGGAGGATCGGTGCCTCAGAAAGTATGAACAATCTTCAGTTGTGTTTGCTGTATGACATCTCATGATTTCAATATTTAAATCAAGCTAGCTAGGTTTCATTAATTTTATATGTTATCCAATCCTAAAAGTAAAGTGACAAGATTAAGGGCTAGTTTGATATTGCTATGACTTTTATAAAAAACTGCTGTTTGTTGTGTTTGGAATTGAATTAACTGTGAATCAAAACAGTTACGAGTTTTCATATTTGGTAAATATTTACTTTTAAAATCTGTTGTCATACCATAAAATATTATTTTTTTATGTGTTTTATTTGACAGCTACTTCTAAAAGCAACCATGAGGATAAAAGCTGCTGCCAGTGACCTGTAATTTTGAAAAAAAAAAACTGTTTTTATTTGATTTACCGTACACTATAGAATTAAAAGTTGACATAGAAGCTGATTTTTTTAAAAGAAAACCTATACCAAACTAGGCCTAACTCTTTGATACGGTGAATCTGAACTTGAAATCCGAATGTAGTGAGAGAGATAATTTATCTAATAGGACAGGGAAAAACATTGGATATGTAGCCGAAAATAGCCAGCAAGCCTCATTAGGATTAATTCGAAACAGATATGATATATTCTACCTGATTAATCTGGGAGGATACTTGGTTCTGATGGTTTGTCTTCGCTTTGGGCTATATATATGAAGCCTATTAAGTGGTCAATAATTTATCAGTGTTGTAAAGAAAGCCCATGTAGAAAAATAGGACGAGAGATTAGAGAGAATATAAGATTATCGCCTAATATTATTACGTCTGATAATGCTCCTCCTGCAAAAGAGACTTGGGAAAAATTGGTAATCCCTGAGATATACAAACCTGAAAAAAAGATTGAACATCAAAGGAAAACTAAGAAAGAAGAAGAAGATGAGAGAACATAGTGAAAGAAACAATCAACTGCAATGGAGAACTTTATGAAGATCGAATTATTTGTGTTCTAGTAATCATACTGAAACTATTATCAAGAATTATTATTACTGAATTATTTTAGTTTATAAAAAAATTTCCATTGGGGTCTAGGTCATCTAACACAACCGAAATAACTGGAGAAATTTACTCAGATA
The DNA here is from genome assembly GCA_963682095.1 of Potentilla sterilis. Taxonomy (NCBI): domain Eukaryota; kingdom Viridiplantae; phylum Streptophyta; class Magnoliopsida; order Rosales; family Rosaceae; genus Potentilla; species Potentilla sterilis. The sequence goes on from OY821754.1 coordinate 54,429,828, forward strand.
GAATTAGCTGAAGGTATATTGGCCTCCATGTGTTGATGGAGGTCAAAGGCAACTTGCATGGTGTTTCGAAAGGAAGCTTTGAAGAAATCAATTATTGATTTATTCGGAAAAGAAGAGATTGGAACCAAGAAGGAATAGCTACTATGAGAAGGAACCTTCCTATTTCAACTAGGAATGTTTGGGTGTCCTAGTCAATCCGACGGTTCGGATATGTACGACTTGAACAAACCCTAGAGCTAATATTGGTGCGGCAGCTCTTTGCTAGGGTTTGTTGTCTTGAAGAATTTTCTAGCCGACTAGGAAGAAATTGAAGCCATGAAGATTTAATACCTAATTGGTATTGGTTTGCATTGAAGACAAAATGAAGGACTTTCCTAGTGCAATTAGGAAAGTATTTATATCAAGGATTCTTTCTGCATGGTTGGTGCGGCCGGCCTTAATGTTGAAGAGTAAGTGTTTGCTTAACCTAGTTGCAAGGTTTAATTGTTAAGGCATGTATCATATTGAATTAACTTTTAATATGATATATACCTTTCATGTATTGATGTAATGTAACTAGGTTTAGCCTATTGAATAGAGTTTGTGCACTCTATATGTTGTGGCCGATTGATACCTTGAGAGGTGTCGATATTGAAAAAGAAAAAGAGAGAAAATATTTGTGGAGAGAATGAGACCTTAGTGGCTCCTAGTGTGAAGACCTGTGTGGCTTCAATATTCAAGACCTTAGTGGCTTGAAGGAGACGACCATAGTGGCATCTCGGAGACGACCTGTGTGGCATCTCTCAAGAAATATTGATCGACCTTTGTGGCGACATCGACCTTTGTGGCGACCGTTTATGTGTAACTTTGTATCGAATTAAATTATAATCATTTGTGATATTGGTTGTGATTTACATTCAATAAAAATTACGAAATTTATCTATATATTCCGCTGTGAATATTATTATTGTTCCGTCTAATATTTTCAATTGGCATCAGAGCAGGTTTTGGATTTATCCGGTAGATCATATGAACGATGGAACGAAATACAATGAATCAACCTCCACAATTTGTAGGAATGGATTTTGCTCAATGGAAGATCCAGATGAAATCTTTTCTATATGGAATAGATTTTCATGCATGGATGAGCGTTGAACGTGGATGGTTTCCTCCAACTAAAGACGAAAAATTAAAAGATCCAAATGCTCCAGAATGTTCTTCAATTTTGAAACCCATAGAGGAGTGGGATGCAAATGATATCAAACTCAGTGAGGCAAATCATAAAGCTCTAACGACACTTTATTCCGCCCTTACCAGAGATGAGAAGAAAAAGGTACAGAACTGTACGACTGCGAAACAGGTATGGGATAAACTTTGTGTATTGCATGAAGGTAATGATTTAGTAAAACAACAAAGAATTCAACAAGCTTATGCTGAAATTGATACGTTATTACAACATGATGAAGAAACTATTGATGAATTTTATATTTGTTTTACTGATCTAACAAGTTTGGTTGAAAGTCTCGGTAGACCTATGTCCGAATCTGATATTGTTAGAAAAATCCTGAGATCTCTTTCGGAAAGATACTTGATGAAGAAGGCCATAATTAAGGAAAATCACAATTTGGATGACTACCCCGTGGATCTACTCATTGGAAATATCAAAGCTTAGGAAAATGAACTTAAAGGTAAAAATAAACCAAAAGGTATGGGATCTAAAAATCTTGCTTTAAATACTTCGGATGATTGTGGTAGTTCTAATAAAACTAAGGATGATGATGAGATGTTATTGTTAGGAAAAGAGTTTAAACGTATTATTAATCAAAGAAATTCAAATACAAAAAATTATCATAATTTTCAGAATGCAAAACGATTTCAAAATAATAAGAGTTTTCAAAATCAAAATGGTTCTTCTTCTCAAAGGAGATTCAGTTCACAAAATAACCGTAATAAACCTCGTTGTTACAACTGTGATGAATATGGTCATATCTCTACTAACTGTACTAATAAATCTCCTAATACTGAGAAGAAAGCTTATAGATCATCTTGGAGTGATGAAGACAATGAAAACGAGGTAAGAAAAAACAAAGGTTTTGCACTTGTTTCGTCTTTTTCTTTATCTGTTTCAGATTCTGAAGAAGAACTGGATGAAGAAGATGACGAAATTTTGGCCTTTCAGAAGAGAATCATTAAAGTTGCCGAGTCTTTGTTTGAAAAAAATAAAGATCTGCAATCACAGGTATGTCAACTACTAAATGAGAAACAAAGTTGGTTAAATGGGGAAAGTACATCGTCTACTAGCAATAATGAGTTTATTTCAGAAAAGAAACGTCTGCTTACAAAAATTAATTTTCTCAAAAATGAATTGATCAAAAAAGATAATCATATTAGTTTGTTAAATACTAAAATTGATATGTTACAAGACACCTTGGAAAAAACAGAAGATAAATTTGGTCAATTTAAAATGAGCTCTAATGCTTTATATGAAATAATTAATTCAAGTAGATCTTATCTTATAATGACAAATCTGGTCTTGACTATGATAAATCATTAAATCATAATTTTGTTGGTAATTGTGATTTGACGAAAGTTACAAAAATGAATGAAGGAAAAGTGTCCGGTTTTGTATCTTCTTCAGATTCTAGAATCGAAGTTTTTAGTTCAAATGTTGAGAAATATTTTAATGATATTAACTCCAAACTTGATCAACATAACTCTTTATTGCATGATATCTATCATTTTGTTGGTCTAACAAAATCTCTTTCAGAAACAAAGAAACTCGGAAAAGGTAAGATGGTGTGGATAAGAAAGAATGATTCTAAATCCTCCAATATCTACTGTAATTTGTCTACTGTGGATATTGACTATGAGACTGAATATATTGAAACTACTTGTAATGTTGTTTTTACTGCTCTATCTGCTAAGAGAGAAGATATTTGATATATTGACAGTGGTTGTTCACGACACATGTGTGGAAATAAATCATTCTTTTCTAATTTCCATGAAACATGTACTTCTGGTTCAGTCACTTTCGGTGATGGACGTAAAGCTAAAATTAGAGGAAAAGTAACTATTAATTGTCAAAACCTTACATGTTTGAACAATGTTCTTCATGTTGAGGGACTTTCTACTAATCTTATTAGTGTAAGTCATTAGCTGATGAATTTGAAGATATCTGGTTTAACAAACAAAAATGCGTAGTTTATGATTTAAATGGTGATCTAATCTTGAGTGGATTTAGATCTGATGATAATTGTTATCATATTTCTGCTGATGTCTCTACTAATGGTTCTTTTCCGTTTTGAGAATGAGTTCTGCAGAAGAAACTATGGAGCTATGGCACAAGAGACTTGGTCACATGAACTTTCAGGATTTGTTAAAATTATCTACACAAAAATTGGTAAGAGGTTTACCTGCTTTGAACGGACGTACTAATATCATATGTGGAGGATGTAAGATAGGTAAACTAACTAAAACAAGTCATAAAGTGGTTAATTCATCTCCTTCAACTAAACCTCTTGAGCTTCTGCATATGGATTTGATGGGACCATCTGCCACATCTAGTTTGGCTGGTAAGAAGTATATTTTTGTTGTGGTTGATGATTTTTCTCGTTTTACTTGGGTTGACTTTTTAGCTGATAAAGGTGAAACTTTTAATTTATTTTATACCTTAAGTAAACGTTTTTTAAATGAAAAATATAGTGAAAAATTAAAAATTACTAAGATTAAAACTGACAATGGAACTGAATTTAAAAATTCAAAGTTTGATAATTATTGTCAAGATTATGGTATTTTTCATGAGTTTTCAGCTCCTATTACTCCACAACAGAATGGAATTGTTGAACGTAAGAACATATCTCTTCTTGATATGGCAAGAGTCATGATTCATTCTTCTGGTCTCAGCGAAAACTTCTGGGCCGAAGCTGTTAACACTGCTTGTTATGTTGGAAATCGTACTCTTCTTCGTTCAGGTACAAAAATTACTCCCTATGAGCTATGGAAAGGTAAGAAGCCCAATGTAAGTTATTTCCATGTCTTTGGTAATCCTTGTTCTGTTTTAAAAGATCGTGAAAGACTTGCAAAGTTTGAGGCTAGAGCTGATGAGGGAATTTTTATTGGTTACTCTCTGGATAGTAGAGCATATAGGATTTATAATAAAGAAACCAGATCTGTTATGGAATCTATAAACGTTTCTGTTGATGATAATTTTGATGTTTCTGTCTCTGTTCCATCTGATATTTCAAAATCCAAAATTAATGATGTTTCTGCGCAGATTGAAACTAGTGAAAAAGATCAAAATATTGAGCTTGATAATAATTTGCAACCTGTCTTAAGGCATATAACTGGTTTTAAACAGGTGCATAAAGATTATTCAGCTGATGATGTGATTGGTGATATTAGGGAAGGAATGAAGACCAGAGGTCGAATTGCTCAATATCAGAACAGCAGAAACGACATTGAGGAAGAAGAAAATTTGGATTCTGAATTTATTGAATTAAATAAAGATTTGCATTGTTTTGTTAAAACAAAAATTAAAGAAACTAATGAACTAACTTGCTTTGGATTTGTTTCTTTAATAGAGCCAAAAAATGTCAAGGAGGCACTCGTAGATAATGAATGGATTATTGCTATGCAAGAAGAGCTAAATCAGTTTGAGAAAAATGACGCCTGGTTACTTGTTCCTAGACCAGAAAATGCAAATGTCATTGGAACTAGGTGGATTTTTCGTAACAAGATTGACGAGCACGGTATGATTACCAGAAATAAAGCCAGGTTAGTGGTTCAAGGTTATTCACAAATTCAAGGCCTTGATTTTGAGGAATCGTTTGCTCCTGTTGCATGTCTAGTGTCTATCAGAATATTACTTGCTATTGCTTGTTTTCGTCGCTTCAAGTTATATCAAATGGATGTAAAGACAGCATTTTTAAATGATGATGTGCATGAGGAGGTTTATGTTGAACAACCTCCTGGATTTAAAGACATACATCATCCAGAATATGTGTGGAAACTAAAGAAAGCTGTTTATGGTCTTAAACAAGCTCCACGTGCTTGGTATGAAAAACTCTCTACTTATCTTATTTCTCAAGGATATACACAAGTTATTGTTGATAGAACTCTTTTTGTGAAGCATGCCGGTAATCACTTTATTGTAGCCCAAATTTATGTTGATGATATTGTTTTTGGGTCTACGTCTGATTTTCTAATTAATGAATTTACCAAGGTCATGTCTGGCAAATTTGAGATGAGCATGTGTGGTGAATTGTCATATTTTCTAGGATTGCAGGTAAAACAGGAAGAAAATGGTATATTTCTTTATCAAACAAAATATGTTGAAAATATGCTTAAGAAATTTGATATGACTAGTTTAAAATCTGTCAAAACTCCTATGAGTACTACTACTAAATTGTGCCATGATTTAACTGGTAAATCTGTTGATTAGACTAAGTATCGTAGCATGATTGGTAGTTTACTTTATTTAACTGCTAGTCGTCCAGATATTGCTTACAGTGTTGGTTTGTGTGCAAGGTTTCAAGCAAACCCAAAAGAGTCACACTTAGAAGCTGTTAAAAGAATTTTTCGTTATATATCTGGAAGCATTAATTGTGGAGTTTATTATACATATGCCACCAATGCTGAAATTGCAGGACATTCAGATGCTGACTGGGGTGGAAACTTACAGGATCGAAAAAGTACTAGTGGTGGTTGTTTCTTTATTGGTAAGAATTTAGTTGCATGCCATAGTAAGAAACAAAACTGTACTTCTTTGTCTACGGCAGAGGCTGAATATTTGGCTGCAGGTAGTTGTTGTACTCAAATGCTTTGGATGAAAAACATGTTAAGTGATTATAATATTCCACAAGGAAAACTTGTCATATTTTGTGATAATACAAGTGCAATAAATATATCTAAGAATCCTGTTCAACATACTAGAACCAAACACATTGACATAAGGTATCATTTTATACGTGAGCTAGTTGATAAAAATATTCTTGCACTAGAATATGTGTCTACTGAATTTCAATGGGCCGATTTGTTTACTAAACCGCTGGACACAGAACGCTTTATGACTTTGCGAAATGCCATTGGCATTTGTTCTCAATATTGAAGATGTGATTTTTGGGAACTCACACAAGGTACGGTTTCATAGTTCTTGATCGAAAATTGCCTTGATTTGTGTGTATGTGTGTATTTCTTCTTGAATCACTATATGTCGCGTGTTTTTTGTGGTACTCTTGGATTTATTCATTTTGACTTTTAGATGCACTTCACTTATATTAGCCTTTGTGTCTAAATCACACCTTACACATACTTCTTTGTGGGGACACCTTTTGAGTTGAGTCACCTAATCAGGAGCAGGTGTAGTTGAATAAAGTGTTTAAAAATGTGGGCTGCATACCCCTTGAAAAGAATCGTATTGTTTTATGCAGTCCTTGGCCAGGTTAGTTCTCCTCTCCAGATGTTGACTAACTACTCGATGTCTGGTGGAATGGACTGATTTGGTCACCCCAGTGAAAATCTATAAATTTCTGTGTCGTTAAAGTGGACCTTGGAACATCCTTGTTATGTCTAGCACCCTAAAGTCATCTGACTTGGGAGTTGTTGTCCCTTTATCTGTCACGTATCAATGACGGCTCAATGATAAGCCAAGAAAAAGATACAACAATGCTAGTATCAAATGTTGTTATAAGGGGGAGAGTCGAAAATAATTGCTTGCGAATTTAATCACTCCTCAAAATTTCTTCCCATATTGAAGTATAAATTTTGCACTTCACGTTACCACTTTGGCTAATATTTTTGCATATTGCTCTATTTGTCAAAATGGATTGATTCAATTTCTACCTAAATCATCGTTTATTTTGATTCAAGTAACATACACATGACACTTTCTTGGCTAAATGTTTTGCTTGAACTATGCCTTCTTTATCTTGTGTTGTGGTCTATTAATCCATTTTCAGTAGATAGAATTACCTTTGCATGTATCTATGGACGTGTGGCAATGATTTTTATTTTTTTTCCTAATCATTCAATCATGCTTGGTCTGTGTATAATCTTATCGTTCGGCTTCATTGTTCCTCTTGCTAATAGGATTTTCTTTGCTTACATGATTTATTAGATTCTCTCTCAAATCAATTGTTATCGTTTGCCGAAAATTGAATTGACCTAACAAGCAGGTCTTGCATGATATGATTAGAAGGAAGTATTTTTTTACCAGAAATTGCATGGTCAAGGATTGACACTCGTCAAAGATATTTACACATATTGATTTATACTTAAGAATCCTTCTTTCCTCTCAGGAAGAAAAATTATTCACTGCCGATTTGGTAAGATTTGGAATTACATCACATTGAATATTTGCTTGCCTCATTCCTTATTCCTTCAAGATTCTCTCATTATTAGATTCAGCTAGGTTCCCACTTCTTGCATGCATACTTGTAAACTCCTCCTCTATATATTACCACAACGACTTATTCTGAATCTCATCCTTGTTATTCTTTCTTTGTGCTACTTACTGTGTTTACAAGTGTGTAGCTACTCATCATGTCTGGAAACCGCTCTCGTCGTCAAGACCATAACATAAGGCAGGCTGAATTGCTTGCTCGTGAGCAAGAGGCACGAAGGTCTGTTGGTAGGAATGATCTCTCTCTCGATTTCTCTCGTTTCGGTATTCATATTCAACACCAAATTGATCGCATGCAAGCCTCGCATTCCTTGGACTCTCAAGAGATCTTTCAACAAATTTCTCGCATTGAAACGGACGTTCATGCCATTCTTGCAAATCAAAGGCCTCCTCACTCTCAACTTCCTCCACCGGTAGTTCATCCCGGACGTTCTTTATGGGATCTTCTTGTCCAAGAACATGAGCGGTGCAAGGTGTTGGCTCGGCAAGCTTCAAATGATGCATGGACCTTGGCTCATGTCCGTGCTCGAAGTCCGAACTCTCCTCTCCCTAATGGTCATATGTCAAACGGCTCAAATTCTTCCGGTTCGGGTCTTCATGGTGGTGTTTCTTGGACTCATGAAGCGGCCATGCATGAAAATCCTTCTAATGGTGGGCACCGCAGTGGCTAGGAAGGGTTCTTGGTGTTTGTCCTTCTCCTTTGCCCTCCATCAACTTAGGGGGAGAATCATCAAGCATGGTCAAAGGGGGAGTTGAAGATGCATGACCTAGTTTTTATTATGTCTTTATTTGATCTGTTTGGTGTGCTTAAGACAATTTTATTTGGTTGTGTAATAAGTGCATAAGCACTAGACTATGTTTATGTTTATGTGTTTATGTTTGAACAATTTTTATTGCTTATTGTGTTTATGCTTGTCCCTTGATATCTTGAAAGTGATGAATGTTGATTCTTGATATCAAGTGACACTTGTTGGTTTGTCAAAAATTGTTTTTAAAATTTTTATTCATTCTCTTGATATATGCTACATGCTATATGTGATTATACATGCTACTAATTTCCTTTGGTTTTGTCATATAGATGCTTGATGAATGGAAAGTTGCATGGAAGGCCAAAGGGGGAGATTGAAGGTATATTGGCCTCCATGTGTTGATGGAGGTCAAAGGCAACTTGCATGGTGTTTCGAAAGGAAGCTTTGAAGAAATCAATTATTGATTTATTCGGAAAAGAAGAGATTGGAACCAAGAAGGAATAGCTACTATGAGAAGGAACCTTCCTATTTCAACTAGGAATGTTTGGGTGTCCTAATCAATCTGACGGTTCGGATATGTACGACTTGAACAAACCCTAGAGCTAATATTGGTGCGGCAGCTCTTTGCTAGTGTTTGTTGTCTTGAAGAATTTCCTAGCCGACTAGGAAGAAATTGAAGCCATGAAGATTTAATACCTAATTGGTATTGGTTTGCATTGAAGACAAAATGAAAGACTTTCCTAGTGCAATTAGGAAAGTATTTATATCAAGGATTCTTTCTGCATGGTTGGTGCGGCCGGCCTTGATGTTGAAGAGTAAGTGTTTGCTTAACCTAGTTGCTAGGTTTAATTGATAAGGCATGTATCATATCGAATTAACTTTTAATATGATATATACCTTTCATGTATTGATGTAATGTAACTAGGTTTAGCCTATTGAATAGAGTTTGTGCACTCTATATATTGTGGCCGATTGATACCTTGAGAGGTGTCGATATTGAAAAAGAAAAAGAGAGAAAATATTTGTGGAGAGAAGGAGACCTTAGTGACTCCTAGTGTGAAGACCTGTGTGGCTTCAATATTCAAGACCTTAGTGGCTTGAAGGAGACGACCTTAGTGGCATCTCGGAGACGACCTGTGTGGCATCTCTCAAGAAATATTGATCGACCTTTGTGGCGACATCGACATTTGTGGCGACCGTTTATGTGTAACTTTGCATCGAATTAAATTATAATCATTTGTGATATTGGTTGTGATTTACATTCAATAAAAGTTACGAAATTTATCTATATATTCCGCTGCGTATATTATTATTGTTCCGTCTAATATTTTCATTAGCCGATGATGTAGGTCAGCTCAAATAATTCATGTTAATCCTTACAAAATTTTATTTTTACGTTACTTTCTTCCTTTCCAAGTTTACTTGTTTCGCAAATTTTCTTATACCCCAAGTCAAGCTCCTCCTATATTAAGAGGCCAGTCTCTTGGCATGTAGATATACCAATTGAATTCGTTTTAGTTACAGTCCCAATAACAGTAGAAGCAAAATGCGGATCGCGTTCCCCCGTCTCACTCTTGCGCACTATAACGCTCTCTGCGTTACTGCCATACTTTTCCTCAATGCCAAGGATCCAATCAAGCACTACTGGAAATCAGTTATGAAGCGACGAAGATTGAAAAGCGAACTTCAATCTTCGTCGCCTCAACAAAGTGAAGCGACCGATATTGCATTTGTCGCTTCAGAAATAGTGAACGACGAACTTTGATCAATAGTGGTCGCTCAAAATTAGTGAAGCGACGACGTTTGCTATTTTGTCACCAAAGAACAGTGTTGTGTAAACTGAAGCGACGAAAATTTAACATTCGTCGCCGACTCAAAATTCAAGCGACAAAGTTTAAGATATTTGTCAATAGTCGTCGCTGCGATATGAAACCAAGCGACGAGCTTTTAAATGTCGTCGCACCATAAAAAACGAAGCGACGGATTTTGTACAATCTTCGTCGCTTCGACTTTTTATATCTGCTATAAAGCCCTCAGTTTAGACAGAAGACAGTAGGTCGAAGAAATGCAGCAAAACACTGTAGCAGCTGCGAAAGATCTCCAAAACTGCTGATTTCGTCAATTTCGGGGTCCGGAAGCTTGGGTGTTCTCTTCCAATTGCTTTGTAGGTTAGTATAATCTATCATCTTCACTGGAATCACCATATTTTGGTTTGATTGGTTGAATTAGGTTTGAAATCTTGAGTTGGATTTGGTTTATAATGTGTTTTATGTTGTTTTTAGTGTTGGGTGTTTGAATATATGATGGAGTTAGTGTTGATTTTGGTGAAATTGAGATTATGTTAGTTAATTTGTGAAATTGTTATATTTAGTGAAATTGAATTTTAGAGAAATTGGGTGAAATGGGGAAATTTAGTGAACTTGGAAAAGTTAATGAAATTGAATTTCCGCTTAATTTAGTGAAACCGTAAAACTTAGTTAAATCCAAATATAGTGAAAATGACATTTTGTGAAAGAGTGAAATGTAGTGAAATTAGAATTTTACGGTGTAATTTGTTTGTGTTGTGTGTGGATTTTGGTAGTTAGTGTTTCTGAAACATGCGAGTGGCTTAGTGAAGGAGTGTGGTGCCGTGTGTAAATTTATTGTTTCGTATTATATATAATTGTGGTGTTTATCAGCTTAGAACTCCCGTTTAGGAATCAACAACGCATCTAGTTGATCGAGATGAGTTGTTGATTTTCGAATTGTCCCATTTTTGGACACTTTAGGCGAACACGAGTTTGTTGATCCTTTTGTTATTTATGTGGTTTTAGTTTACGTTTTGGGATATAGTTTCGACATTGTCTCTCTACAATGCTCCTCGAGTGCAAATTAGGTTGTTTAGATTTTTGTGCACTTGAGGAACTGTAGGGAGATGCTGCCGAAATTTCCCAAAACTGTAGCTGAAACCACATGAATAACAAAAGCATCAACAAACTCGTGTTCGCCTGAAGGGGATAGGACCCAACCCGGAGGCATAAGGAGAAGAAGTGTTGGGACAGGTTTTAATTGTATCATAAATGTTGTGTGCTAACCTTATGCATATTGTCTGTTTATGTTATGACAGGAAACATGGATGATGTCCCTGACAAATCTTGGATGAATCTTCACTTTACACACCCTGATTACAGTACAGGCTTAGTTAACTTCATCAATTTTGTTTCCGCTCGCACTGCTGGAATCGAATTTCTCCCTTGTCCGTGCGCAGTTTGCAGAAATGGTCCTTATTATAAGAGACTGATAGAGATTTATCATGACTGCTTGCACCATGGTTTGGATCCGACTTACACAGTTTGGCACCTACACGGGGAAGTTTCTGCTCAACCGGCAATGATCAGTAAACGGAGACAGTGGCTTCAAGACAGAGCCCAGGCTTCCAGTGTTGTCGGTCCTTCAGCAATCCCGCCTGTGGAGATTATACAAGATGTATTTCCATACTATCCTGGATACCATGCAGATGCACCGCATAATGTCGTTGAAGAAAACGCTGAAGTTCAGTTCAATGACATGGTAGATGATGATTATGCTAAGTATGAAAGGCTTGTAAAGGAGTCTCAAACCCCATTATATGAAGGGAGTGAAGAAACTGTATTAAGTGCCATATTACATGCAATGGAAATTAAAGTTGAACACGGATGGTCGGATACCAGTCTTGATAAATTGTGCAGATGGTTGCATAAGTTTTTTAAAAAGCAAAATTTCCCTGTCAGTTATTCGAGAATTACAAAAATCCTAAAGGATCTTTCCCTTGGATATGAAAAAATTCATGTTTGTGAGTTCAACTGTTACCTATTCAGAGGGGATGAAGATAAGTACCGTCGGACTTGTCCAGTATGTGGTGCTGAAAGATACAAGCCAGATACGGATGCCATTCCAAAAAAAGTAATCTGGTATTTCCCTGTCACTCCAAGGTTGAAACGCCTATTTATGTCTCCACACACAGCAAAGCATATGCGATGACACAAGGAGAGGCGAGTAGATGAAAGTACCCTCCGGCACCCATCTGATGGAGAATCATGGCAACATTTTAACAGGACATTTCCCAGTTTCGACGACATTAAGGGAAGAAATGTGCGGCTTGGACTGGCAACTGATGGTTTTAGTCCATTTGGAACAATGACAACCCAACATAGTACATGGCCGGTGGTTGTGATGCCATTTAATCTACCCCCAAATATGTGTATGAGGAAGGAATATAATATGCTTGCCGTCTTGATTCCTGGCCCTAAATCTCCAGGAAAGTGCCTTAGTGTACTCATTCGTCCACTGATCGACGAGCTCAAAGATTTGTGGGAAAATGGAGTCCCTACTTTTGACAGAGTCGACAATGATGTATTCATGATGAAGGTAGCGCTGATGTGTACGATAAGTGACTTTCCTGGTTTAGGGATGCTTGCAGGCTCAACAGTAAAAGGGTACAAGGCATGTCCAATTTGTCTACATGAGCTTACGGCGGAGCATATTTGTGGGAGAATCGTTTATGAAGGGCATCGAAAATGGCTTGACGAGAATTCACCAATGCGATCAAGTTTGGCATTTAACGGAAAGCCAGAGTGGCGAAAAAGACCAGCTCATATGGATGGGGATGAAATCTTGGAAGAAATTAGGTCACACCATTACGCCACTCTTAGCCAGCATCCTGATTTTCATGTCCCTTATAATCCAAACAACAGACAATGTTTCACCCACGAGAGCGTTTTCTGGATCCTTCCCTATTGGTCATCTTTGTTACACAGGTACTGTTTAGATGTCATGCACATTGAAAAGAACGTGGGTGATAATATCCTTGCCACCATTCTTGCAATTGAAGGGAAGACCAAGGATGGTCCAAGGGCCCGCGAAGCGTTGGAGAAAAGGAAAATCCGCAAAAGGCAGTGGTGTTCGGAAGCTCAAAAGAGGACCGGAAAGGTTCCTCATGTACCCATTTTAGTTGAAGAGCATCTCCGTGAAGAAGTATTAGAATGGTTTCGCGGTGTTAGGTATCCACTTGGCTATGCGGGAAGTCTGAGAAATAAGGTCAAACTATCCGAGAAAAAGTTCTATGGATTGAAGACGCATGATTGCCATGTCCTGCTTCAACGTCTTCTTCCAGTGGTTATCCGAGGATTTTTATCAAATAACGTCGTGAAGCCATTGATAGCATTGTCAAATTGGTTTCAGAAATTATGTGCTAGGGAATTGAAGAAGGCTGAGGTTGCACAAATGAAAGATGAGATAGTGATCATTATGTGCAATTTAGAGTTGATTTTTCCTCCACATTTCTTCACCTCTATGGTTCATCTCATGGTTCACCTTCCCGAACAAGTTATGCTTACAGGCCCAGTACATTTTACATGGATGTATCCGACAGAAAGGTATACGCACTAACAAAAAATGTTTCATTTGTTCAAACTAAATTTACAGTTACGAAAGGTATATGCACTAATTATATTCATCATTTTATAGGCAATTAGGTGATTATAAACAGTCAATGAGTAATACACGTTATCCGGAGGGGAGTATTGCAGAAAGATACATATCATGGGAGTCGGTGACGTACTGTAAGTCTTATTTGCAATTGGAAGATGTAGAACAACCCTATCCCCCAATATGGAATATTAGCTGCGTTTCGCAGTTAGTGCAGCCGTGTATTATGGATACTACCAACAATATCAGGTTAACAGAGCAGCAAACGGCTGAGGCTCATTGGATACAAATACTAGTTACTATGAGAATTCACCATTCTGTCTTGCTGTCAAGACAAAACAAGTTTTCTACTTGGACGATCCTATGGCAGGTGGTACTTGGAAGGTGGTGCAACAAATGTCGCACCGAAATGTATACAGTGCCGAAGTCCTAGCAACAGAAGGTGGAAGGCCTCCTTCAGGGAATCAAATTTCAGAGCCTTACCAAGAGGACACACTTAGTTCAATGCAATTTTACCATATTGATACATCTAATCTCCAACTCGATTTAGAAGTACACGAACAGAATGAAGAATCAAACGGTGAGGCATCGGAATATGGAGACGATGAATTTGATGACGACGAGGAAGATGAAGACAATGAATTCGATGATGACGAGGAAGATGAAGGCGATGATAGCGGGGACGACGACGAGGAAGAGTACTAGTAAATATGTTAACAGCTGTAATAACAAATAATGATGATGATGATGTAAACCACGTGGTGTTGTAATTTGATATTCATGTCTAAAAAATTCTATTATTAAATAAAAAAAAAATATATATATATATATATATATATATAAGTATAATCTTCATATGTTCAGTTCATATGAAGCGACGAATATTGAACAAAGTTCGTCGCATTACACACGTGAAGCGACGACTATTGAAAACAAGTTCGTCGCCGAACGAATATGAAGCGACGGATATTGAAGACAAATTAGTCGCATGAAACACATGAAGCGACGAAGTATGCTCATTTAAAGTGAAGCGACACGTGATGTCAAAATTCGTCGCTTCATATCTGATATACTGAGTTTCGGACTCGTCTTCCTCATTAGCCCGATTTCAACCTTTTTTCCCAATTTTTCCCGCTCTCTCTCTCTCATTTCCCCTAAACCGAAACCCTAACCCCTAACCCCAATCCCCAATCCCCCAAATTGGGACCTTCAAACCCCCAAATCCGGACCTTCAAACCCCCAAATCCGGACCTTCAAACCCCCAAATCCGGACCTTCAAACCCCTAAATCCGGACCTTCAAACCCTAACCCCAAATCCGGTCCTTCAAACCCTAACCCCCAAATCCGGACCTTCAAACCCTAACCCCAATTCCCCAAATCAGCAATGGCACCTGGTTGTAGTGCCCAGAAGAGGAAGAAGGAGCTCGAGGCGAGGAGGGAGAGGATGGCGGCAGAAGCTCTCGCGAGAGAGGCGGCCGCGGCGGCGAAGATGGCGGCAGCGACGGCGTCGGATACGGCAAATGCAGCCATGACGGGAGCGGCGGTGGGGACCTTGGTACCGGCCCCGTCTTTGGACGAGACAGACGCGTTGGGGTCGGGCCCTGCTGGAAGCGGCGCTGGCGCCACCGCTGGAGCCGGGGCTGCCGCCGTGGAAGGGCATACCGAGGCCGGTCCTCCGTTACGCATTCAGACCAAGAGGGGTCCGAAGCAGCCGGGTAAATGTTCATCCCTATCCCTTGATTCCTTCCTGTTTTTTCTTTTCTGGTTTGCTGTTGGGATTTCGCATATTGTTGGTTCCTGGGTTGCTGCATAGAGACTCAGATTCTGGAATGTATTCTTTAAGTTATAAATTTAATCTTCGTATTTTTGGTTCAAAAGTTTCTTTGAATTTCTTCATTTCTGAGTTCTGATCATGGAGTTGCAGAATTTTGATTTATACCAGTTATGTTGATTTATCTGCTGAGTTTTGTGAATGTGAGCCGTGTTTAGCCATAACATCGATAAAATTTGGCTTGTTTGACCTTTGTTGTGGCTTTCATGCTGTGAATGTCGACATGGTTACTGTTTTTTTTTGCTACAGTTTAGTATGGTGATAGGTGTAAGGTACATGGTAATGGTAGTTATTGTGGGCTTGTGGCATGTGAAGAAGCATTAAGTGTGATTATTCTAGTCTGGACTATTAGTGTAACATCTCTGGGTTCTGCAGTTGAGACATCCACACTGCTAATAATAAAGATCGTGTAGAAACTACTTGTGTAAGAACTAACTGCAATGGCTCTGATCAACCTTTATGCACACAAAAGCATTCTAGATAAGAGCATAAAAATGCCAAGTCAAACTAGTTCCGGTTAATCAGTCTGCATAATGGTATATACTCACATACTAGTGAATCTAGTAAGCTACTATATATATATATATATATATATATATATATATACACACACACTCAAATATATATCATATCATATAATAAAGAGGCATGTCATTTTACAGTAATAGTTAACTAAAGCAGGAAACCCAAGACAGTGCCTAAACAACTGAGGTACCAATCCACTGAGTTTCTCATCATTGCTATTCATCACTATCACTAGGTTTCACCCTCCACAGTTGACAATCCAAATTAGAATCAGAAGAATGGAGGCTTTTTCCAAGCAGCTTTCTCTGCTGAAAAATGAGTCATTTGAAAATGAGGACTGGTTCCATCAGAAACAATTATTTTTTTTTTACTTTTCTATAATATAATTTTTGTTTGTGTGTTTAAAGATTGAATCTTTTTTTATATTTTTTTATATTTTGTGTTGGCTCATTGACATGTGCCTAGTGGGTGATTCTTGGTTTATGTTTTCATTTTATTGTTTTTTTGCTCGGATTTTCATGTTCTGTGTTGATTCTCTGTCATAATCAGTTTGTTTGAGATTAATTTGAGTAAGATATTGTCATTAACTTGTTACTAAGAGAGATCACATATAATCTTAGACTTTTGAAAGGTTATGAAATATGAATGTATTCAGAAGTATGAATTATGAATGTGAGGATATGTTGGCTGTACCAGGGTGGAGGGGAATTAGTGGAGTTGCATTTGATACTCACTGATTATAAAAGACCAATCTGTGCGAGAAGATAACACCAATCTCTATGTGTTCGTGTGTTGTTTAATATGAACAGACTTCTAGGTTTAGGCCCCTTATTTGTAGGTTTCCTCTTGTTTCATATGGTGTGTGGCTTAGATACCCATAAAAGGGATAAATGGACAAACCTGTATCCCTCATATAGAGTTCTTGGGCAACTCTCTGTTTAATTAGTGACTTCCTCGATCTGCCATACGTTACTAGGTTAATATATTAAGTAATTCAATTACTATATCAAGTTAATCTATATATATATATATATATATATATATATATATATAACTGTACGACTGTAATATACAATTGTACGCAATCTTGGCCATACTTTTAATCAAGGTAGAGGCTAGTTGGTTTGATTCTGACTGCATCATCACGATGACATTGGTTCGAGTTTATAGCCTGATACAGATGGCAGAAAGGTTAGGCAGATTGTTGTTTCATATTGAAGCATATAAGTGATATAACCCACTTAAAGCACTAGTACTTGTATTCTACAATTAAATAGGTGATTAGCTTTACAAGAAATTGAGGCATGCAATCTGTATTGCTGATGCACAACATGTTGGATGGCATGGCATAGCTTTTACTATTACTTTGTCCATCCTCAGTTTTCATTTGTGCATTATATTGGCAGAGATTGTTAATATGTCAACGGGGGAAAGAGTTGACATGGAGAATGAGAAGCTTGGCATCATCACGGGGACAAAGACGGCATACTTGAAGGGGCTAAACAATAACCAACCTCTGAAGGTTGTGTATGCGGAAGAGCATAAGGGTCCTGCAGAGTTGAAGTGGAGGACATTGATGTCTCGAGACATCGGCTGCGCCGTCCGGACCAAAGTGCCAATGCTGGCGCCGTCATATGCAGAGCTGGCTGAGGAGCACCGAGATACACTTACCCACTATATGGAGGTAAAATTTCTATTTTAGAATAATTTCGGATTTTTTTTCTCAATATTTCTAAAGTTGAAATATGATGTTCAATTTCTAATGCATTTTTGAACAATTGTTGTCTACTAGATGTGGTATGACCTCCCTGCCACCGAGACAGACATGTGGAGATACATCGACGAGACCGCTGCCAAGATCTACAAGGACTGGAAGTACGACTGCCACACGCACTACGTCAAAGTATCAAAGGCGACGCCTTGGGAGTTCATCCACCGACCGGAACAGTGGGAGTACCTCAAAGCCCACTTTGAGGACGACGCTTACAAGGTTAAGCTATATTTCTTTATAGCTACACGCTTAGTTAATTAGTTCTCCCTAATATGATATATTAATTATATGATCAACTGTGTTTTGCAGAGGATGTGTGCCCAGAATGCGGCTAACCGGAACAAGGGCAAGGAGAAGGGGTATGCAATCAACCACCACTCCGGCACCACTCCGTACAGCTACCGGGTTGCTGCGAACGAGAAGAAAGGGCATCCTGCGCCTATACTGCAGACGGTATGCGATGTGTATCAGAAGTCGCAGAATGCGCAAGAGAAAGTGGTGAGTCACTTCTCCATCGGCTTGTGATTTCGGTTTTTTTTAATTACAATGTATCATAACCGGAGTCTCAAATTGTTTTTACTTGCAGGCAGCGGTGAAGAGGAAGATGGACGAGCTATGTGCGAGCCGAGTCAGTGATGAAGCGGGCGGCAGTCAGGTGACGGGCGGCGTTAGCGTGGCCGACCAGATGGCGATAGTGGAGAAGGAGTTGGGTGGGAAGCCGGGGACGAGGGTCCGAGGTACTTTATTTTTTCACCCAAATCTTTTGCAAGTTTCATTGTTTAGAAGCGAAATGGTTTTTGGTTTGACTTCTCTTTTACCATTGTTGCAGGGTTAGGGGGTGCGTTAAGACGCCCGCCAAAAGAAAGAGGCGGTGCACGCGTGTCCAAACAAGATGAGGAGTTGAGGACCCAACTAGCAACCGCCATCCAACAGAACACCGAGATGCAACAACGTATGAGAGAGATGGAGGGTCACCTCCAGGTTTTGATGGCGGCCCAAGCCGTTGCGGTACCAACAACTCCACTCCCTGACAAATCCTCATGCGCTAGTGGTTGTTTAGGTATCCCCGATGAACACATTCAGTAGGACAATTTTTTTTCAGTCTAAAATAGCTTTGTAGCTTGATGGATATTATAGAACAATCCCGAGGATTATCGGCATCGTAATTATGTAACATATTCTAGATTTAAATAAACTTTTAAACGTTTGCTAATGTAATGTGTGTGTGTAATGTTGGATGTGTGGTGTATGTGATTTGAATGCAGGTTTTTTGTTATTTGATCGAACCTGGAATGAGTGCAAAACTGACCATAAACATTTGTTTCCAATCTGTAACTCAGAACGAAGCGACGAATATTGATCCATATTTGTCGCATCACATCTGAAGCGACAAGCAAACTTCGTCGCTTCCATGTTGTATTCCAACATTTTCTTCTGTGGAACGTCAGACTAAGCGACGCATTCTGAAACAAAATTCGTCGCCTCAAAATGTCAAGCGACAGACAATAGTCGTCGCTTCAAATTGCACGACGAAGTTTTTAAGTCGTCGCTTCGAAATGAACGACGAAGTTTGGAGTCGTCGCTTCGAACTGAACGACGAAGTTTGAAGTCGTCGCTTCGAAATGAGCGACGAATTTTGGAGTCGTCGTTTGATATTCTGAGGCGACGACATGTTGCACATTATTCGTCGCCTCACAATCGAAACGACGACTGTGAAGCGACGACGGTGAAGCGACGAGTTTCGTCGGCACATATCTGAGGCGACGACGTTTTGCTCCAGGCGACGACAAAAAGTCGTCGCTCTAATCGCGCCCTGCAGTAGTGAAGAATTATTGGTATTTATTTTTGTCCCTCTGACTCTCTTTCTCTATATGCATGTCTGCATATTATGTATCTGCTCTTGCATAACATACTTGTTATTTT
Organism: Potentilla sterilis; assembly: GCA_963682095.1. Lineage (NCBI taxonomy): Eukaryota > Viridiplantae > Streptophyta > Magnoliopsida > Rosales > Rosaceae > Potentilla > Potentilla sterilis. Next base: position 54,449,450 of record OY821754.1, read on the forward strand.
CTCAGGAAAAGAAATTTTGGTGCTGTTTCTTCATTACGTCCCAATGCTATTGGTTCGGCTCCTGTTGTTGCCGATACTACTGCTGCTGCGGCCACCACCACTACATCTACCAGCTGATTTGTGATTGCAGCCATTGATGGATTGGAGAAGTAGTGTTTCTGTAGTTTATGTTTTTTTTTTTAAGAACTTGTTAGGAGATGTAGTTTCCAAAATTTTATTTATTTTTTCTTTTCATTATGCTGTTTTCGTTGTAATCTTAGCAAAGAAACAATTTGGTTCGTGCAGTACTGCTTTGCGCCTGAGGTATTGCAATTATTTCTTTTTTCTTTGCTTTTCTTTTCTGATATGAAATTTTGTTGTGAACAAACATGGTTGAAAACATAACTCATAAGCAGGCTAGTAAACCACCATATGTTTTAGGGCTAAACATGCATGTATTCAGCCTATTCAAACTCCAAAAGAGGCTGAATATATGATTAGTCCCGGCTAAACAATGATTATGCCTCTTATTACTTCCTACAACACTAACAACACTGTCTGTGATAGTTGTGACCTGCTTGGATTTCTTCATAGCTATCTTTACAAAGGAACGATCACAAAGTCGGACGTGACCTAACAAGAACAACAAATCATAGTGAAGTTATAAACAAATTGGAATGAGAACTAATCGAAGACTACATGCTTACCATTTGGCTTTGCTTCTATTTTGCAAGAACGGGGTTTGGGTTTGCTTTACTTTTGGGCATTAGATCCTGTCTCTTGGGCCTTGGCTAATCAAGATATAATTCGTATTTAGTTTTTTCTGCAACAGTTTTTAGCGTATTAATATTCCTAGTGGGGCGAATTTTGCTGTAGATCGTTTAATTTCTCGGACTTATTCTATGTTTTCTCAAAACTGCCTTCTATATTAGTGTCCTATCGTTTCATTTGGATCATCATTGAAAAAAGAGATAATGACCATTTGCACAAAAAAGAGTTAAAACTTGACCATTCCAATGTTACCTACCCACTCCAATGAATCTTGGTAAAAATACCTAAATACCCTATACTAAACCCTAATATCTTCTCTCTCTCTCCCTTTCTAACCAACAGACCTCTCTCTCTCTCTCTCTCTCTCTCTCTCCTGAATCGGAACGACGGTACGTGCTGTTTTTATTGGGAAGCAGGGCAGAGGAAAACTTGCTCAATCTTTAGGCCTTTAGTCCATCTCTGATGGCACACCGAAACTCACTTATAAAAGTGGTGGAAGTTTGCAGGGTTGCTCCAAACCCAGGCGTACCGGACTCAGCCACACCAGATTCCCTTCCTCTAACCTTGTTCGATATATGTTGGTTAAGGTTTGCACCAGTGCAGCGCCTGTACTTCTATGAAATATGTTAGCAGCAACGGCGGCGGAAAGAAAAAAAAAACTAGGGTTTTTTTTTCTGTTTTTTTTTTTCTCTTGGCTAGGGTCGGTAATCGATTACTGGGGGTCAGTAACCTGATTACTTCATGAAATCTGTAGAGTTTCACTGTATTGTATGTGCAAGTTCTTTATGTTATTGTCAAGTTATCAATGAAATCTTAGTACCAGTATAGTGTGGATGTTTTGTGATTAAAGTTTTGTAACTTCATGAACTCTGGTTATGGATTACTGGGGGTCAGTAATCGATTATTGGGGTTCAGTAACATGGTTTCTGGAAAATATGGAATCTGTAACCTGATTACTGGGGGTCAGTAATTGATTACTGGGGGTCAGTAATTGATTACTGGGGGTCAGTAACCTGATTACTGACCAATTACTGGGGGTCAATAATCGATTATTGGGGGTCAGTAACATAGTTACTAGAAAATATGGAATCTGTAACCTGATTACTGGGGGTCAGTAATCGATTACTGGAAATCTGTAATATGCAAATTGTTTACTGTGAGTCAGTAATCATCGTCTAATAAGCTGATTATAAAAAATAAAAAAATATAAAAAAGTTTAAAAATCCGGCGAAAAAAAACAATTCCGGCAAAAAAAAAATTTGGTGACCGGAATTCGCCGACTCCGGCGACCGGCCATGGGAGGCTGGAGGAGTTGAGTGATATTTCGGCAAAGTTTATTTTTTTATTTTCCACTTTCTCAGCATATTATAATTCAAAAATATGTTAGATAAGACAAAAAGACAAAAAAAAAAGAAAAAAAATTAAATTTGTTCAAATGGGCAATAGAGTTGTTACCTTATGTTTAAATGGACGATAGAGTTGTTACCTTATGTTGAATAAGGGAAAAAAATAAGATGGTCATTGAAATGGGTAATGAGGGGGTCTTTTTTATACTAAATGAGCATTTTCCCTTGAAAAAATTAATTGATTTTCACCTGTTATTGATAAATTGGCAACTCTTGGTCATACTTTCAGTGTTTGGTTTTGTAACTATCATCTATATATCTCTTAGGCTGTTTTTGGTTAAAAAAATTTGTAATCTTGATGGAAGGATTATAGTTTTATAATTAAAAATTGTTACTAGCTCCACTGCCAATGTTAGCATTGGAGCAGGGCCGCCGATCGGCAGAGTCGGCCAAAATTATTTTTATATAATATTAATTAAAAGTTAAGTTAAGTAAAAACATAGAAACATAAAACACAAGTGCTACACTAGCATAGTTGGTTAATTTTATAATTAAAAATAAGTTATTTGGGGTAGTGTAGGAGTTTGAACCCCAACATTGGTGTTTTTTTTTATAATTGATTATTTCTACGATTTTTTTAAAAATTATTTTAAAATTATTTTAGGATTGTTGTTTTGCGTCTATAAAAGCAGCCTCTTCTTCTGCAGAGGTATCACCTGTATTCCTGTAACTTGTTATCGCCCTTTGATCAAGAAATCCTTCTAAGTTGCACTTAGCTTTAAACAACTCCTTCTGCCATTCAATTTATGACAAAACTTCCATTCCAAATTGATCAAGAATTTCAATTGTCAGAGGTAATCTTATTTGCTTTCAATCTTTGTTTAATTTTTTTCTATTGTCAGAGATCAACTCTGTAATCGTTTGCAATGTTGCTTTAGTTTGTATTTTTGATATGATTTATCTTTCATTAATTGATCATATGAAATTATGAATTCACATATTATTGATCAAAATTGCAAACGATTACAGAGTTGATCTTTGACAATAGAAAAAAATTAAACAAAAATTGAAAGCAAATAAGATTATCTCTGATAACTGAAATTGTTTATCAAGTTTGGAAATTCATTACAATATTGGTTCCGTAGCTAAATTGCTCTTTTTTACAGGTTTCTTTATTATTCTTCTCACTATTAGTTGTGGAGTTAGTAGGCATTTCGATTGTATGTTGGTAGTACGAGTTTGCAGGTTCCTCGCATTATATACTACAACTTTTTATTTTTTTTGCCTTCAGAACTTAAGAGATATGCATAACATGAGATTTTTGCTCTCTCGTTTTATTTTTTAGTTTTTACTTTAAGAGTCAGAACAATATGAATTCATTTTCTTCAAAATGTTATATGTATTGTTTGTTGACAAATTTTTTTACACATAATACATATGTACCAACACTACCAGAAAAAAAGGTTTTCCCGACGAAAAAAAAAAACGGCCGACGAATTAAAATTTTCGTCGGTAATTCTAAGGAATAGCAGACGATTTTATTTTTCGTCGGTAAAAAAAAAAATCGTCGGCCATAGTTTAACCAGAGCTGACGAAACCTTTTTTCGTTGGTATTTTCAAAAAATCGTCGGCTATATTCATATTTCAGCCGACGATTTGTATTTTCGTCGGCCTTTCTCCGAAACATTAGCTGACGAAAATTTTTGGAAGTATGGCCGACGAAGTTGACATTTTCGTCGGCTATAAGTCTATATAGCCGACGAGTACTATATTTGATTTCTTCGGCTATGATTAAAAAACAAAAAACAAAAAAAGACCACCTTCCATTTTCTATCACTATCGACAAACCATTGCTTCATCCTTCAAATGCATATATGTCGTCAAATAAGATATGACCAAAATAATGAAATACGTCTACGGTTGAAAAATGACAAGATTTCGACAAAATCTGTGTGCCGAATGTTGCGGTTAACTGTTTTTTACTTCCGTTTTCCTATGGGTAGCCTGACGTTCGGTAAATATTTTGAGGAAAATTTTTATACGATTAGTTGCGTCTCATCGATTTGAAACTATTATCTGTTGAAGGTCAGGCCAAAAAACATCATTTAGACAGGCCAATTACCATTTCTAAGCGTTTAAAAGGTTGACTCACCCGGTTGACCGTCTCGATCGAGCCTTTAACGTTGTCAGATGTAGTTGGATTTTTTTTTTCATACATGTATTTAATCTTAACGGTGATATCTGACGGTTGGAATAGATTTTCCAAACTTTTACATTCAAAATCGGAACATATGCACTAATGTTGCTTAACTTGTTTACTAAGTGTTTAAGTGAATGTATAGTTTCAAATAGTTACTATACGTACACTCTTCAAATGCAAATATGTCGTCAAATAAGATATGACAGAAATAATGAAATACGTCTACGGTTGAAAAATGACAAGATTCCGACAAAATATGTCTGCCGAATGTTGCGGTTAACTGTTTTTTTACTTCCGTTTTCCAATGGGTAGCCTGACGTTTGGTAAATATTTTGAGGAAAATTTTTAAACGACTAGTTGCGTCTCATCGATTTGAAACTATTATCTGCTGAAGGTCAAGCAAAAAACCGTCGTCTAACTAGACTAATTTCCGTTTTAAAGCGTTTAGAGGTTTGACTTAGTGGTTTGACCAACAGTTTAGCCGACGAAAATTATATGTCGTCGGCTAAACTCTTGCGATCCGCTTATTGTCCGCCGTTGGATGGCTCAGATCCAACGGCTGCTGATTTTCCAAAGTATAGCCGACGAAATTTTAGAATTCGTCGGCTAAACTCTTGCGATCCGCGCCTTTTCATTGTCCGCCGTTGGATGGCTCAGATCAAACGGCTGCTGATCTCCTAAAGTATAGCCGACGACATTCAAAGAATAGCCGACGACATTCAAAGTTTAGCCGACGATGTTAAAGTTTTCGTCGGCTATAGTTAAGAATAGCCGACGAAATCTTTTTTAATCGTCGGCTATTCTTTCGGGTATAAATCAGAAACTGTCGAACCCTAGCCGACTTTTTCCTCTCTTCCTCCTCCTCCTCCTGATACTGCTCCAGACCGGCCCTCTCCCGTTCGTTTCCGCCGCGCCCTCCTCCTCCTCAAATGGGCTTTTCCTCTCTTCCTCCAATTCCGGCCTCCTCCTCTTCCGATCCTCCTCCTTCCTCAAATCCTCCTCCAAGCCGCCGGCCTCCTCCTCCTCCTCCTTCCCCTCCGCCTTCCCCTCCTCGTCCGACCTCCTTCCCCTCCTCCTCCGATCCGGTTAAATTTTTTTTCTTTTCAATTTAGTTTAATTTTATAAATTGTTATATATTTAATTTTAATTATATAAATTGTTATATATTTGTTAATAAATTTAATTTTAACAAATTGTTATATATTTGTTATATATTTTATTTTAATTATATAAATTGTTATATAATAAATTGTTATATATTTGTTATATATTTAATTTTAATTATATAAATTGTTATATATTTGTTATAATTTAGGTATAGAAATTGTTATATATTTAATTGTAATTATATAAATTGTTATATATTTGTTATATATTTAATTTTAATTATATAAATTGTTATATATTTTTGTTAATATATAAATGGTTATTTGTATTTATATATATGTTAATAATGAAATATAGTTATATTTGTATATAAATAGTTATATTTAGGTTAATGGTTAGTATTATTTAAAATTAGTACAAATTTAAATATTAATTTGTTAGTATGTTTTGAAATATGTTAGTATTATTGGTTATTATATTAATTAGAATTTGTTATTTAATGTAATATAATTTAATATTAATTAATGTATTAATGCCTCAAGCTGCAGATGGCCGATGCATTCAGACAGTTCTTCGGAGGCCGTCGTTCCAGATCTAGGGGTTATGGAAGTTCCGCCGGTTCCGCAGAGTCCGACAGGACCCTTAGCCAGCCTGAGAGGACCACCACCCAACCGCGGAGGAGTGTGGATTCATCCCAGCCGCGGAGGCCTGTGGATTCATCCCAGCCGCGGAGGAGTGTGAGTTCTCGGCACCAGTCCCTTCTCCAGGCGGGGCGGCCGTCGAGCAGTTCACGTCCCCCTGTTGGGCCAGATGCTCCGAGGTTCAGTAGGCAGCTATTTCAGGACGAGATAGCTGCAGACGTTCCTCAGGTCCGTATGCCTGAGGTTCATCGGGAGTCGATGACGAGTCCGACGACGTCTGCTGCTGACTCGACTGAGGGGCCTACTCTCCTAAATTAGCTCTACCTCCCGTACAACATTCCTGCGATACCCGAGGTCGACTTTCAAGGTGTGCCCATATGGCCTGCTATGCCTCAGTACGTGAGTGCTGCGGAGGCATACCAGCAGCAGCCATTTGAGAACCCTGACCTCCTGATTTCGGCGAGGAGAAAAGGAAATTCGACAGACGAGTCATCCAGTTCAAGTAACATTTGATTTTATTAATTAAATATTTTATTAAAATTAACGCACTAATATTTAATTTTATTAACTAATTGTCGTTTGTGTGATAGGGACAGCCGCTAGCAGTTCAACGAGGAATACGAGAGGTGTCATATGTTTTGACACGCTCAGGAGAACTGTTGAGAGCAGCGGGAGGATCCGGATCAACCAACCTCCTAATCAGGAGGTTCAGGGGAAAAAACGCCGCGACTACACGGGTTGCGTGGGGGCACTGATTAGGGACAGAGTCCCTATGTTGTGGACCCGGTGGGCTGATGTGCCCGAAGAGATCAAGAAGGAGGTGAACAACGCCGCGTCGGTGAGTAATTTAAAAAATTTAATTTATTTTATGTAATATTTAATAATTTTCGGTATTGTTATAATTGTAAAACTAATAAAATATTATCTTTCAGACATACTTCGAGATTGCAGAACATAAGCTGCATTGGGCGGACGCGACGCAGTCGTTGAGGTACCTTGGGAATTCCTTATCTTATAATTTGAAATATTTTATGATATTAATAATATTTCTAATGCACTTTTGTTTTTTCCGTAGGTTCAAAGAGTGGAAGAACGAGCTCCGTTCCCACTTTAACCAATACGACAACCGTGGTCGTATGGGTACTCCCAGAGAGTTCATGTTCAGGGAGTACGAGTGGCGTTGGTTGAAGACAATAGACTTCAACAACCCACTTATGCAGGTAAATACTAAACTTAACTATAAATGTTTATTTTGTTAAAATTTTAATTATTAGTTTAATTATTTTATAATTATTACACTAAAATTTTTTGATGCATTTTTCTAACATTTTATTATTTGTTTGAAGCAACGGTCTCGGGTAAACTCTGCGAACCGCCGCCGTAACACAACCCCCCATCATGGTGGTTCTAGGCCGTTTGCACAATATCAGGAGGAGGCGCTTAGAGATCATCCTGATAGCAACCCGTACGTGGAGACGTTCAAGATCGCTTATCCACAAGCGACAGAACAGCTCGTAAGTCGTTGATTACGATTTTAAAATTTTAATTATTAATTTTACATAATTATATATTTGTTAGAATATTAATTTTTTTTTTTCCCGTTCAATTAGGAGAGGGTGAACCGGGCCGAAGAAAAGGTGTTCCAGCAAGTGGTTCGGGAGACATAACCGAACATTTCAGAGGCAGATCTGGAAGAAGCCCTGCGCCAGGTCGACCGATCGAATGTCCAAACGGCAGCGAGGATGTTCGACGCAGCCTTCCCACACCGGTCAAACCAATACTACTGCCGGGGTTTGGGAAGTTCTGGAATAGGGCTCCTGAAGACCACTAAGGGAGGTCAAAAGAAGGGAGGCGGGGACAGCCAACAGATGAGGGGGGAAGTGCAGAGATTGGCCGCAAGATTGGCGGCCGAGTCCCAGAGATCACAGGAGCTACGCCGCAGAACACAACAGTATCATTTGGATCTGGCCAGTTGGCATGCTGAATGCGACAGAGTTCGGCAACACAACTACGCCGCCCAACAAAACTGGTGGTGTGATATGTTCGCGGCACAACAACAAGCCCTTGAACCCCCGCCCCCGTTTCAGCCGTTAGTTGAACCTCCAATGCCTCAACCTCCCGATGATGACGAGCAGGATGCTGGGGATGACGTGGTGGACTTTAGTGCTTTAGGTGATGATTAGGGTTATATTTTATGTATATTGGAACAAATTAAATAATAAATCATTTAGACGTGTTTCTTGTTGGTGCAAATGCATGAATTGTCTTTGTGATTTGCAGGTTACTTGGAATGGTAATTTAGAAATTAATTTAATTTTTTTCCCCTAAATGTAAGAATAGCCGACGATATTGGCATTATTTTGTCGGCTATAAGTGCTATAGCCGACGATTTTTACCAAATCTCGTCGGCTATAACCGTTATAGCCGACGAAAATGACATTATTTCGTCGGCTATAATTAATTAATGCCTATTAAAATATTAATATATTCCGACGAAATAATCGACGAAATAGATGAAATCGTCGGCTATATTTCAGAACAAATAGCCGACGAATTTCATCGGCTATAGTTTACGATATCGTCGGCCATGCTCGAGCATAGTCGACGAATTTCGTCGGATATTTTTCCCTGGTTTGGTCGACAAAATTAATTTTCGTCGGCACTGTCGTCGGCCATACCCGAGAATAGCCGACGATTTCGTTATTTTCGTCGGCCATTGGTATTACCGACGCCGTTTTTCCGACAACGTATAGCCGACGAAAATTTCGTCGGCTGAAGGAATAGCCGACGAAAATTCGGCATAGTCGACGAAATTTTTTTCGTCGGCTATTCTGTCCGATCTGGTAGTGCAAGGCCGCCAAAAAAATTTAGCACAAGGTCGCATATGACACAGGACCGGCCCTGATTGGAGCCACCCTCAAGAATAAGAGTTAAGTTATAGTATAGTAATCAAGATTTAGAATAAGCTAGGGTTAATTATCGTACCTAAGCTACAGAATTTCTAGGGGAAAGTATATACAATATGAAAATGTGTAGTTGATGTATGGTTCAAAAGGAAATGTGATTAAAGTTCATGGTGAGTATGTGCAAGATAGCGTGTAGTGGTTAATTTTAGTGTTACAATCAGTTTGATTCAAATAGAAAAAACTAGAATAAGTAATATAAACTAAGCTAGATTACTAAGAGAAATTATCACAAACAGTGTCTCAACTTTACCAGACTATTAATTTGTGTATCTCATCTTTTGAAAATATCAAAACCATATCTGAAGTTTCAATTCTTCTCTCACTTTGGTACCTAGAGCTGTTAACGTTTAAATGATGTTAACTAAGCTGCAGTTTTGCACTATAAATGACTAAAATAGCCATTTTTCACTAATTCTGAAAAAATTATTATTATTATTAAAATGTTTTTTTTTTTTTTTTTTTTTTACTATTTTCTACTTTTTGCTAGAACTTAATTACGCACTACTTATTTGTCTACTAGATCCTAATTACGTACCTTATCAATTCTAAGAACTAACCTTCATCATGCCAATTTCACCTAACGACTGTAGCTCGATTCTAGTATTTCTTAGATTGGTAAGGACAGATGTTGTAAGGCCAGGACTGTTGACGAATCTAGTATTTGGTGTTACATTGGAGCTCATTAGCTTGTAATAGATTCTATAGTCAACGGCAAGTTCCATCATGCCTTGTTTCATGGCAATCTCATCTGTTTTGATTCTCAGTCTTAGGCAGTGTGCCGCGTCTTTCAGATGAGTGGTGAAGTTTGGAAAAACATTGAAATATGCAACCTGGTTGCATAGTGAGGCTTCTACTGTTCCTAACAGGCTTTTCTTGAAGTCTGTTATTCTGTCGTCTTGCAGAATACCCAAGACCGAACAGTCTATACCGTCTCTTGCTAAGAGTTTTATGGAAATTTGGACTGCACCAATGTGCATGTAAGAATATTTTCTTTGGAATGCTTCACTCACTTCTCTAGAAGTGATTAGCCTGATGTCTGTTTCACCACCAGTTGCTGGTATCGTTAGTTCTAACATCTTGAATCTGTGAGAATCCATAATAAAGGATCATTTCTTATAAATTTCATTGAATCTAAATTTCGGTGCTGAGGCTTCTTTTACACTAGATTCAATTTCGTTGTACTCGAATTCTTGAGCATTTACAAGTTGTACTGCTGGTACAGTATGTCTTTTGCTAAATACTCTACTTAGCATTTTTGTATCTCTTTTGGATGCTTTCCATTTTAACAGCTTAGGTTCACTGAATTTGAACCCACTTTCAACCTGTGGTTGAGGTATAATAATTTTACTAGCTACAGTTTGTGCTAGTGTTTCTTCATTGAAGCTTTCAACGATTGTATTTTCTTTCATTTTCTCTATACTTTTTTGCAAGCTAGAGATTTTTGTGGTTATTTCTTGAAATTGTTCTTCAATTTCTTTCCCTTTTTCTTGAAGATAGGTGTTGCTGTAATTTTGCTGATGGATTATTGCTTCTACGTTCTCAGCAAGTTTTTCTGTTGGAAGATAAATACTTATAGCCTTCAAGTCTTCTTGTTTTAATTTTAGCTCGACTTTTTGTTTCATCCTATTCTGGATATGAGAGTTTCCAAAAGTTTCTTTAAGTTTTCTTGCGTACCTTTTAAATCAGCTGCTTGCTGATGAATATTGCTCGCAAGGTTTTCAGTTCTTAATAATTTCTTTTCAATATCTAAAAGATATTGTTTTTCTTTAAGATAATCAAGCTTAGTTTCAAGCCTTGATATCTTTATTTGAATTTCTTCGAGTTGATTAATCCTAAGATTAAATCTCTCGAGTTGTTCTTTTACCTTTTCTTTAGTTTTTTCCTTAGATATGTGATCTAGAAATTCAATTATGCTTGGTCTGGCTGGATCAAGTTCTGCGACTCCGATTTCTTTCTGGAGATGAATATGCTCGTCGTATAGAGTGTTTAAGACTCTACACGCGTATTCAATGGAGTACTGGTTTTCTTGAATATGTCTTGTGTGAAAACACAAGTTCCACTTTTCTTTTTCTTTTTCTATGCAAAAATTTTGGAAATTTTTGAGTTTTGATTCTCTTTTATTGGTTAAGAGAAGCCAACTTTGTGGCATAAGCCTTTTCTTTACCTGTTTTTGAGCAAGACAGGCTCTGATACCAACTGAGGTGGATCTAACCAGCAGCACTAACCGCGGCTCAAAATGTTAAGAGGTTCTTGTTCTCGTTCCCAAGTTTCTTCAAGTTCCGTAATCTGTCTTTCTAAAATATGGATTCCTTGTGTAAATCTGAAAATTATTTCCCAATATCCTTGTCTATGTCTAGAAAGTCTTTCTCTAAAGTTTTTAAATTTTTTAAATTTTTCTTTTTTGTCTTTTAATTCTTTTTCAGTTATACGGATATCTTCTAAATATATTAACCTCTGAGCAGAAATGTTTTATGAATAAAAATAACTGTTTACCTTTGAGTGTGAGAGGATAAATTATATATATACAATATGTTGGATAAATGACTTTATGGGCCCACCACGCTCCGTCAAAATGTAAAAATAAGGATAAATTTGAGGAAAATAGTAAATAAGGGTATTCTAGTCTTTTTAAATGGTACTAACAGCATAATTAACAGAATATTCTTTCCAGATACCAAACTGACTTTTGGTTAAGAACTTCGGGTACTGTTTTGATATTTTTGAAACTTGAGACACCAAAACTACTAGATTGAAAAAGTTCAGACACCGTTTATACCATTCTCCCGATTACTAATTAGGTCACTCTCTCCTTCCTCTCTGCGTCTTTTTCTTCTTGATCACTTCTAACTTTTGCCTTACTTCATTTCATATGGTCAAACAACAAGTTACTATGCACACACAACTATCATCTTTGTTGGCAACTCTCAATACCAAACTCGATCAATTGATGACCAGGTGTTTTTGTTTCCCATTAATCAAGTAATTAAGAAGTCGGGTCAAGTGTATTTAGCTTCCAAACTTTCCTTAATGTACGTTATCCATATATGGTCTTTTTGACTGGCCTGCATTGATCTCCAAATTAATCTCCAAATTAATCTCCATGTAATTAGTGCACTTTATGTGTGTGTCGATTAACTATGCTCTATGTATTGTTTAGAGCAACCTAATTGGGTCTCGCTAATTCTATTGCGGTGGGTGGACTTATCTAACCGTATTCCATTATTGGTCTTACCCCTTTTACCGGCCTGGTCTAAAAAGTAATGGATTTTCCTATATGGCACTTGCTCATAAGATCCAACACATCATGTTTCGCTTTCAATTGTTAGAGGAAGAAATTTACGGGGTGTTTAGGATATGGACGTAGTTATGAAATTTTTGCAAGGAAGTCATGGTTGTTTGAGAATGTTTAAGCATAAATTTTTGTATGCACGGCCGTATAGGTACACAGCACAATTTTAACTATTTACAATATTTTATACACATAGTTCACTATGTATGTATATGAAGTCATCTAATCTTAATCATTCAAATTATGTACGTAAGTGCACGCTGTGTGCTGAAAATATTCTGATGTTGATCCTTTAAAGTGGTTTCTCTGCGGTTTTTGTAAATTTCATAAAATCTGAAGCCTTTATCCTGGATAAGGATTGTGCCACATCATCTAGCTTAACGATTTGGCTTTTCCGCAACAACTGGCGGCAACTTCTGCCGTTATTTGTCATATGGTCTTTGATTCCACTCAGAACTTACCCACTCCAGTTAAGCAATGATTCTCTTGGTCTATTGTTGGGAATCCTGGGATCTAACCAAGAAGGTAGACCAAGTTTGTTTAAGCATATATCATGGTGGGAGTTAAGTCAGTTAACCCAATAGTTTGGGTCCTGATCACTTTACCATTTTCTGAACAGCTCTTGCATAATTGATTAATGGGTTCATGTGAATAGAAGTTCTGTTATTGCAGGTTGTTTTGTCATGATCGATACTTTGTGTCGGTATGCATTATTAATCTGATTACTTCTTCATCAATTATAAGTAGCAGTTCACAGAAAATAAGATCCACATGCTACACCTTTGACGAAGAACCCAGAAACCCATCTTCTCGATCTCTCACAAAAACCACACAAAGCCGAAACAGAGCAAATTGGGATCGATTGATTGGGCACTAATCGCGAAATTTATTTCTTTTCGTTCTCTTCCTCAAGAAATCCCATGTTGTGGTGTTGTTTTTATATTTCATATTGTCAATTCAGTCCAGATTCCAAAAGTTTGGTTTTCCTCCGATTCAATCTATACGCAGGTTCTCTACGGAAATTAGGAGATTTATAGCAAGAAGACAATCGGTACCGAGTACTGACTTTCTTTTTGTTAAGAATCATAGTACCGACGTTTCATTAGCTAACTCGTTAAGCTAGATGATGCGGCACAGTCCATAACCATTAGATTCGATAAAGGCTTAAGATTTTATGAAATTTACAAAACTGCAGAGAAATCACTTCAGAGGATCCTAATCCCTTCTTATATCCTTCTTGATAGTTGTTGCCAAACATTTGCTGTCTATTATTTCTTTCTTGCAGTACATGCTTGCTAGTAGTGGTATTTTGAGCGGACGAGATCATAAAAATGGAAGAGGGATGAGAGTGCTCCAGGGAATGCTTCTGAACTGCAGTAACAATAACCTGGCAGTCGATTTCTATCACAAGAGGGATGAGAGAATGCCTGCGTGCCAGCCTCAACCCTTCTAACAAAGCTCTAGAGATCGCCTTTGAGAAATGAGGGCTGGAGGTGTGTCTCTCGTCTTCTTCGCCCTAAACCTTCACTCTCTGCGAGTCTCTTATTTGAAACTCTAATTTAACCCTAGTTTTACATCACCATTTCCAATTCTCAGCTTCAATGGATGAGCCTTAGTTCTCTTCACTCCCATCGTTTTCCCTAGTTTTCTATTTCAATTTTCTTACATACCAAATCCCATTCATTTTGAACCAAGATTTCATTTACGTCTGATCGGGGTGCATTTAGTGACTTATAACACTTCCACAGAAAGTATGAAACCGATGAAGACAAGCTTGAACAACTGCATGTACTCATGGTTGTTCTACTCAGGTCGTTGCTAATGTGCCCGTACTCCTCCCCTGTGATTGACGGCGACGGTGCAAGTCAAATTGTTGTTAATGTACATGTTCTCCCCGATCCCAATGTGATTCATGATGATGGTCCCGCTCTTGTCGCTGACGTAGCTTTACTCCTCGATGCCGATGTGATTCACGGTGGCGCCGCTCTGGTCGTTCTGTGAGAATCTGGGAGAGGAATTGGCGGTGGCGGTGCCTCACGAGGAGCCCCAAGCTGAACATGGCGGTCTTCTCAACCTTTCTGAGGAAGAGTACACTACTCCAGCAAAGAATCGAAGCAACGACTTTTTGTCTTCGGTTCAGCACCGAACGCGTCGTTTCAATACCGAAGCGACAACAAGTCGTCGTTTGGATGTCGTCGCTTCGATTTCAGGCGACAAATATTGAGGCAAACTTCGTCGCTACGATATTTCATGCGACGACCCCAAAGTTCGTCGCTCAATCGGGAGCGACGAATTTTGAGTAATCTCTTGGAATTCTATGCGACGTACACTTACTATGTCTAGCGACAAACTTTGGTCCAATATTCGTCGCTTAATGCAGTGTTACAGAGAAGAAAACATGAGATGTTAAAACTGAAGCGACGAAGTTTGATCGTCACTTAGATTTTCATGCGACGCATATTGATCAATGTTCGTCACTTCATGCAGTGTTACAGAGAAGAAAACATGGGATGTTAAAACTGAAACGACGAAGTTTGATCGTCGCTTAGATTTTCATGCAACACATATTGATCAATGTTTGTTGCTTCATGCAGTGTTACAGAGAAGAAAAACAAGTTTCTGTCCAATTTGAACCTAATTCATTCGCATCCAAATAACACAAAACACACATTCAAATAACATAAAACTCACATTCAACATAACACAAACAGACTACATTTTATAAATACGTAGATTTCGTCCAAATCCGAGAATATGTTCAATAACAACAATGTACGAAAATCAAATTAAAAAGAAAAGAAATGGTCATAATTAAGGTCATCATCGGGAATACGTAATAAAGCACTAGAGGATTTATCGGCGACAGACGGAGTTGTTGCGGCAGCATTGACACCTGGATTACCTTGGGCCAAGATGACATCATTGAGGGCACCCTCCATCCTTATCATACGTTGATTTAGTTCTTCTTTCTCCCTTTCCGAGGCTATGCACCGCTCGGTGACGGCTGCTAGTTGCCTCTGCAAATCCTCAACCACCGGATCGTTGCGGGGTACGCGTGTACCGCCTCTTGGTTTTGGCGCGCGTCTTAATGCATCCTTCTAGCCTTGCAAAAATGGTATAAAAAAAAATTAGTAAAATTAAAAACCATGTAGTATCTAAAAATTAAAACACAACACAACACAAAATGTAAAAGATAAACCATTAAAAAAAATACCTCAGACCCTCGTCCCCGGCTTCCCACACAGCTCTTTCTCGATTATCGCCATCTGCTCCTCGACGGTAACGGGGCCCGTCACGTTACCCCCGCCCGCTTCATCAGTCACTCGACTAGCACACAGCTCATCCATCTTCCTCTTCATCGCTGCCTGTAAAAAAAACGTCCAATAGATTTGTGTTATTATACTTTTTAATTCAAAAAAATCAAAATCACAAGCCAAAAACCAATTTGAATCTAAAACAATGTCACTCACCACTTTCTCCTTCGCATTCTGGGATGGTTGATAAACATCGCAGACTGTCTAGAGTAAAGGCGCTAGATGCCATTTCTCCTCATTTGCAGCGACCCGGTAGCTGTAGGGAGTGGTGTCGGAATGATGATTGATTGCATACCCCTTATCCTTTCCATTGTTCCGGTTAGCGGCGTTCCGGGCACACATCGCCTGCAAAAAGAAGTACAAATATATGATTAACATATTTCATATGAGAATGTGTGAAGTTATTATATGAAATGAGAAAATCGATAATTAATTTTCATTACCTTATAATCGTCGTCCTCAAAATGACCTTTGAGGTACTCCCACTGCTCAGGTCGGTGGATGAACTCTTCGGGCGTCGCTTTTGATACTTCAACGTAATGAGTATGGCAGTCGTGTTTCCAATCCTTGTAAATCTTTGCAGCGGTCTCGTCGATATATTTCCACATGCCTGTCTCGGTGGGAGGGAGGTCATAGAACATTTAGTAAAAAACAATTCAAAAAAATCAAACGAGCCTTTGATTATCATATTTCAATATAATGTGACTGAAAAATAGTTTTTCGAAATTATTCTAAAATAATGTTTTACCTCTATATAAGTGGTCAATGAATCTTGGTGCTCCTCATCCAGCTCAGCAAAAGTAGGCGCAAGCATCAGAACTTTGCTCCGAACGGCGGGATCTCTCGGGACATCAAAGTCCTCCACTTCAGTTTTTTGGGACTCTTCTGTTCTTCGGCGTACTCAACCTTCAGAGGCTGGTTGTTGTTCATCATCTTCAGATATTGCGTCTTTGTGCCCGTGACGATGCCGCGCTTCTCAGGGTTCCGCCCCTTCACATTCTTCCCCGTTGCCATATCAACCACCTCTGCCATATCATATTCACCAAATTCATATAACCATTCACATAATAAAATCGCATAACACGACATGATGAAAGTAGTGAATAATATTATAGCAGCAGGACACGCATATTTATGATCATGAGTTATGAAGGTTTGTTTGAGATTCATTGAGTTGTGTCCAATGCATCAAACCTATCATCACATGCCATAACAAATCTGATTAATAAAATCCTATCATCAGAACTTTTATCACACACATACACTAACTGAATTATTGCTGAAAGAGAAAACGCATGCATGCCCTATCATTCTTCATCAGTACCCATCAGCATGTTAGTGAGTTTAGGCCTATAATATACATGCCGTAAAGATCATATCAAGAGACTACTGAATTAGCATAAACTCCATTCGAGATCTCATGCAATTATCGGAACAAATTTCAAACAGTAGCAATAGTCTTACTTCTTTTTATGAAACCACAAATTTAAGGTGGTTGGCTAGGGCTGAAAAGTATGGGAGAAGCTTTCTAATAGTCACATTAGTAGAGCTTAGCATACTTGTTCAAACTACTTCGAGAGGAAGCTACATTTCCCATTTCTGTCCTATAAAACTCCTCTACCCGGATTTGCATTTGCATTCCATCTCAATAAGGCAAAGCCAACCACACAAAGCTTTCACTACCCAAAACCCAAAAAACAAGTTTGATTATTTCCCCATTGATGATGTTTTCTCTAACAGCATGCCTTAAACCAGAAGTAAATCTCCCTTCTGTTAATGAACTACATTTTTGAATGTATAGTTTCTAAAAAGCTCTGATATCATATATGGATGAAAATATTATGCAATAGACTTCCCGATGGACTCCTAGACATCCCAATGCTTCTTCTTTGAGCCACCATACTAAAATGAATAATCACCAAAACAGAAACTATACAAAACTAGAACAACAAAACAGTAATGAATATGAATCATCACCAAAACAGCCATCCCAACAAACAGTAGAATCACAGAGATAACAATCCCAACAAACAATATAATCACAGAGATAACAATTACAGATAATCATCAGACAACAAAAATTGAGAAAATTTATCAATGCATAAATCAGACGTCCATTACTATAAATCCTGAATCGATAAATTTAAAAACTTTGCTCACAACCAAAGTTAAGAAATCGTTACCCGGCTCCTGAGGACCCCTCTGGTCTCGCTGTCGCGACAGCCAATCTCGCTGCAGCTTCGGCCGCCTTCTTCTCCCTTCTCGTCTCGAGCTCCTTCTTCCTCTTCTGGGCACTAGAACCTGGTGCCATTGATCTTTATGGGTTGGGGTTCCGAATTTATGGTTTGGGGGCTTCAGATTTTGGGTTTAGGGCATATGGGTTTCGGCTCATATAAGTTAGCGACAACCAATCTCGCTAAAGAACAAATCTGATTAACAAATGCGCGAATGAGGAAGAAGAAGCCAAGTTTCGGCTCATATAATCAGTTATATAAAGCGACGAATATTGTCAAAAGTCGTCGCTTGAAGTGTGTAAGTTAGCGACGACGCTTACAAACTGCGTCACTTCATTATCTGAAGCGACGAAGTTAAAACACACTACATAACCTAGTGAGGTCCAACTTCGTCGCTTCACATGACATAAAGTGACGAAGTTTAAGCTCACTAGGTTACCTTGTGTGTCTTAATTTCGTCGCTTCAGATCATGTGAAGCGACGAAGTTGGACCTCACTAGGTTACCCTGTGAGTTTTAATTTCGTCGCTTCATTTATCTGAAGCGACGAAGTTTGTTCAGAAATCGTCACATGAAATTTTAAAGCGACAAAGATTGACCAATATGCGTCGCTTCAATTGAAATTAACAGATTAGTTATATGTTTTTATTAAATTAGAGTATTGTAAATATTGTTCAAAATTACAACATGAAGTATATATATATCATCATCAGCATCATCACCATATTACAACATATAACAAAATAATTAAATATTATTCTTCCTCTTCGTCGTCTCTACCATCATCGTCTTCATCTTCCTCTTCCTCATCGAATTCATCGACGTCGATATCATCTCAGTCATCACCGCTTGATTCTTCATTCTCTTCTTATACTTTTAAATCGAGTTGGAGATTAGATGCATCAATATGGTAAAATTGTATTGAACTTAGTGTGTCCCCTTGGTAAGGCTCTGTGATTTGATTCCCTAAAGGATGCCTTTTATCTTATGTTGCCAGTGCTTCGGCATTGTATACGTTTCGGTACGACATTTCTTGTACCACCTTCCAAGTACCACCCGCCGCAGGATCGTCCAAGTAGAACACTTGTTTTGTCTGGATAGCAAGACAAAATGGTGAATTCTCATAGTAACTAGTGTTTGTATCCACTGATATAAGACCATGATCTACCTTGACGGTGTCAATTTCTTCGGCATCTAGATCGTCAGTGGTGTTGTGCCATATACCTTTGAACAACACGACCGACATATTGTCTGGATAACATACCTCGACTACATAGTCAAGATGACCATAGAAGTGTTGGGACAGGTTTCCAACTTTCGTGCTTAACATCACCCCGCTATTTTGAGTCACGAGCCTTTGATGTATATCGAATGAGACATACTTGATACCGTTCACATAACACGCCTTATAAATCAGGGTGAATTGTGGACCTCGAGCCAATGACCATATTGCCCTGTTAAAATTAAGGTCTTGAGCATCATGCAGGTTCTTTGTCTGCAAAATAGATGGTGGTAGTGTTATACTATTTAGGGTTTAGGATCTTTGTACAAGAAAAAAAAAAATTCAATTTTCATACATATCTTAAGAACCATCGATGGAAACTCCTCCTCATGAGGCGTTCGTCGTAATTGTCACCATGTTTCGCTATGTACATTTGCAAATGAGGGTTCATGTAATATTGGGCTTCTTCTGTATCCGTCAAAATTTGCCAGTGAGCCTCAGCCGTTTACTCCTCTGTTAACCTGATATTTACTGTGGTATCCATAATACACGGCTGAACTAACTACGAAACACAGCTAATATTCCATATTGGAGGATTGGACTCTTCATGTTCTTCCAATTGCAGATAAGACTTACAATACCTCACTGACTCCGATGAGATGTACCTTTCTGCAATACTCCCCTCCGGCTAACGTGTATTACTCATTGACTATTTATAATCACCTAATTGCCTATAAAATGATGAATATATACAGTTAGTGTAAATTTAGTTTTAACAAAAAGAAACATATTTAGTTAGTGCATATACCTTTCCGTCGGATACATCCATGTAAAATGTACTTGGCCTGTAAGCATAACTTTTTCGGGAAGTTGAACCATGAGATGAACCATAGAGGTGAAGAAATGTGGAGGAAAAATCAACTCCAAATTGCAGAGAATCATCACTATCTCAACTTCCATCTGTTGGACATATGCATTCTTCAACTCCCTAGCACATAATTTCCGAAACCAATTTGACAATGCTATCAATGGCTTCACGACGTTAGTTGGCAAAATTCCTCGGATAACCACAGGACATGGCAATCATGCGTCTTCAATCCATAGAATTTTTTATCGGTTAGTTTGACCTTATTTCTCAAACTTCCCACATAGCCAAGTGGATACCTAACACCGCGAAACCATTTGAATACTTCTTCACGACGATCCTCTTTAACTAAAAAGGGTGTATGAGGAACCTTTCCCTTCTTCTTTTCAGCTTTCGATTGATGTTAACTTTTGCGGATTCTCCTCTTCTCCAAAGCTTCACGAGCCCTTGGACCATCCTTGGTCTTCCCTTTAATTTTAAGAATGGTGGCAAAGATATTGTCACCCACGTTCTTTTCAATATACATGATATCTAAACAGTATCTGTGTAACAACGATGACCAATAGGGAAGAACCCAAAATACGCTCATGTGGGTCCAACATTGTCTGTTGTGTGCTGAGTAAGGGACATAAAAATTCGGATGCTGGCTAAGTGTGGTGTAACTGTGTGACCTAATTTCCTCCAAAATTTCATCTCCGTCCTTATGAGCTGGTCTTTTTCCCCACTCTAGCTTCCCGTTAAATGCCAAACTGGATCGCATCGAGTTATTCTCGTCAAGCCATTTTCGATGCCCTTCATAAATAATTCTCCCACAAATATGCTCCGCTGTCAGATCATCTAGATAAATTAGACATGCCTTGTACCCTTTCACGTTGAGCCCGCAAGCATCCCTAAACCAGGAAAGTCACTTATAGTACACATCACCGCTACCTTCATCGTGAATACATCATTGTTCACTCTGTCAAAAGTAGAGACTACATTTTCCCACAAATCTTTGAGCACGTTGATCAATAGACGAATTAGGACACTAAGGCACTTTTCTGGAGATTTAGGGCTAGGAATCAACACGGCCAACATATTATATTCCTTCCTCATACACATATTATGGGGTAGATTAAATGGCATCACAACCACAGGCCATGTACTATGTTGGGTTGTCATTGTTCCAAATGGACTGAAACCATCAGTTGCCACTCCAAGCCGCACATTTCTTCTCTTAATGTCGTCGAAACTTGGAAATGTCCTGTTAAAATGTTGCCATGCTTCTCCATCAGATGGGTGCCGGAGGGTACTTTCATCTGGTCGCCTCTACTTATGCCATCACATATGTTTTGCTGTGTGTGGAGACATAAATAGGTGTTTCAACCTTGGAGTGAGAGGGAAATACCAGATTACCTTTTTTAGAATGTCATCCGTATCTGGCTTATATCTTTCAACACCACATACTGGACAAGTCCTACGGGTTTTATTTTCAGCCCCCCTGAATAGGTAACAGTTGAACTCACAAACATGAATTTTTTCATATCCAAGGGAGAGATCCTTGAAGATTTTTGTAATTCTCGAATAACTCACAGGGAAATTATGCCCTTTAAAAAACTTATGCAACCATTCACATAATTTATCAACACTCGTATCCGACCATCCATTTTCAACTTTAATTTCCATTGCATGTAATAGAACACTTAATACAGTTTCTTCACTCCCTTCATATAATGGGGTTTGCGACTCCCTTAGAAGCCTTTCATAATTAGCATAATCATCATCTACCATGTCATTAAATTGAACTTCAGCATTTTCTTCAACAACATTATGTGGTGTATCATAGTACGGAAATACATCTTGTATAATCTCCATATGCGGGATCACTAAAGGACCGGCAACACTGGAAGCCTCAACTCTGTCTTGAAGTCACTGTCTCCGTCGACTGATCACTGTGGGTTGACCAGAAACTTCCCTGTGTAGGTGCCAAACTGTGTAAGTCGGATCCAAACCACAGTGCATGCAATGATGATAAATCTCTACGATTTCCTTATAGTGTGAGTCTTCACAAAATTGATGAAGTTAACTACGCCTGTTCTGTAGTCAGGGTGTGTATAATGATGATTCATAAAAGATTTGTTGGGGACATCATCCATGTTTCCTGTCAAAACAGATTTTTCGGGGACATCATCCATGTTTCCTGTCAAAACATAAACAGACAATATGCATAAGGTTAGCACACAACATTTATGATACAATCAAAACCTGTCCCAACACTTCTTCTCCTTATGCCTCCAGGTTGGGTCTCCCCTTCAGGAGAATACGACTTTTGTTAACCCTCTTGCATCCATATGGTTTCAGCTACAGTTTTGGGAAATTTTGGGAGCATCTCCCTATAGTTCCTCAAGTGCACAAAAATCTAAACAACCTAATTTGCACTCGAGGAACATTGTAGAGAGACACTATCGAAACTATATCCCAAAACTGAAACTGAAACCACATGAATAGCAAAAGGATCAACAAAGTCATGTTCGCCTAAAGTGTCTAAAAATGGGACAATTCGAGAATCAACAACTCATCTCGATCAATTAGATGAGTTGTTGATTCTCAAATGGGAGTGCTAAGCTGATAAACACCACAATTATATATAATATGAAACCATAAATTTACACACGGCACCACACTCCCTTACTAAGTCACTCGCATGTTTCAGAAACTCTAACTACCACAATCCACACACAACACAATCCAATTACATCATTAATTAATAATTTCAACCTAATCTACCATAAAATTCTAATTTCACTAAATTTCACAATTTCACTAAATTTCACAATTTCACAAACTAACCTAATCTCAATTTCACTAAATTTCACCAAAATTCTAACATTTTCAATGAACCCAAAACATGGTTTATCACAATTTCCATATTATAACACAAAAACAACAACAAAACACAAAATTCAACACAACATCATCCAACTTCCATTAACCAACATTAACAACCATTTAAATTGAATTAATACATAATATGCTCTGAAAGAGGGATAAATAGAAGGAAATTACACTAACCTTACTTAAGAATCAAAGAATTGGCAACAAAAGCCTTCAAACCTCACTTTCTTCTAACTTCTCCCTCTTCTCCTCCAAAAACAGCTGCAGAACCCAAATGAACTCTAAACCAAAATTTTTACCTATATATAGAGGTTGCATTTAAGACGAAGTACAAAGGCAGATGAAAAAAAAACGAAGCGACGAAGTTTGCCCAATTTTCGTCGCTTGATTTATACTCGAGCGACGAAGTTACTGTAATTTGTCGCTTCAATAGTTAGTGAGCGACGAATATTGAATTTCGTCGCTACATTTTCCAAAATATGGTTCTGGTATAAACGGAGGTGACAAACTATGAATATTCCTTGCTTCAATAATTTTTGAAGTGACGAATATTGAGCAACATTCGTCGCTCTCTATTTTTGAAGCGACGAGTCTAATATTCGTCGCTTACACTACCAGAAAAGGGGTTATAGCCGACGATATGGGAAAAAACGGCCGACGAAATAGTATCTCGTCGGCTATAACCCTTTATAGCCGACGAATTACTATTTCGTCGGCCACATCGTCGGCTATAATATTATAGCCGACGACTGCCGACAACTCGTCGGCTATAACTATAGCCGACGAAACGTTTTTGGTTATAGCCGACGACGATGGTATTCGTCGGCTATAATAGTTATAGCCGACGAAAAGTTTTTGGTTATAGCCGACGAGGAGGGTATTCGTCGGCTATAACTCTTATATCAGATCGACCTTCTGCATCAGGGAGCTCATTCGTCGATGAAATCGTCCAAAACGCTCTGAAATCGTCCAAAACCTCGGCCATAAGCTTGAAAGGTACGTATATTGCTGTGTGTGTTGATTTAGTTGGTTATATGCAGAGGTGTGTTAATTTAGAGTTTAATTAGAATAAATGTGTGATTAATTTGATATATATATATATATATATATGTGTTGAGATGAGATTATTAATGGGTTGATATATATGTTGTATTGGTTAGATAGAATTGAAGTTTTGTTAAAGATTAGTGATTGATTGTTGATTTATAGGTGATTTTAGATGAATTTGATGAAAAAATGTATATATATATATTAATTAATTTAATTGTAATTAAAAATATATTGTTGGTATATATACAAAATACATTGTGTTTAATTAATTAGGGAGATTGACGATGTTTTAATTAATTTAGGGATGCATGTGTATATATATATATATGTGTGTGTGTGTAATGATGAATTTTTTAATTAATTAGTACGTGCGTACGTACGTAGTACGTGCATATATACATATCTATATATAGCTATATTTATTTCTTGAATTTACAAGATGGACAAGAGTTGGATTACCCTTGGAAGATGGGATCAGGCGTATCATGATGGAGTTAGGAGTTTCCTGGATTTTGTGATGGCTAACTGTGGAGACACTACACTTCATTATTGTCCGTGTAAAAAGTGCAAGTGTGCCACCCCACGACACCGGTTTTCCATAGAGACAGTGGAGCAACACCTGGCTAGATATGGATTTTGGATCCTATACACTAATTGGATTTATCACGGTGAACCAGAGTTTGCGGGTCGTCATGATCATGGACAATTTGCCGAGAGAGGGAGTTCCTCCAATGATCCGACAACGAACTGGATCAACGATATGTTTCCTCGTGAGAGCGGTGTCTTTGAGGAAGCACCAGATGTGCAACTCCCACCTCCGGAGATGGAGTGTTTCCCTGATATTGAGCCACTCGAGCCATTACCCCGATCTCCGGTCAACACAAGTGGTATGGAAAAGTACAACAACCTGATCGCATTGCAACAGACTCCGTTGTACCCCGGATGCAATAAGACTGTCCTTGAATCTGTCATGGGAGTGATGAAGATCAAAACGGAGAACAAAGGCACTGTCAAATCGGTTGATGATTGGCTTCGGCTATGGGGTGGGGCGATGCCCCCCGGACATCGGCTTCCTACCAGTCATCATAAGGTGCGACATATCCTTAAAGATCTCGGCCTTTCCTACATCAAGATTCATGCATGCAGATACGATTGCGTTCTGTTTTACGGGGAAGGACTTGCAGATCTTGAATACTGCCCATTATGCAATACAGAGCGGTATAAGTTCACTCCTAAAGGGAACAAGAAAGCTGTGAAGATACTTCGGTACTTCCCGCTGATTGATAGGCTTGAGCGGTTGTTCATGTGTGCTTTCACGGCCGAAGCTATGAGATGGTGGGCTGAGAGGAATGTGCCTGACGATGACACCCTTAGACATCCCGCCGACGGAGAGGCTTGGAAGAAGAACGTGTTGGAGTTTCCTGAATTTGCATCAGAGGTTCGAAATGTTTGGCTAGGGCTATCATCCGACGGTTTCAACCCTTTTGGCAAGAAAGAGCTTCAGTACAGTGTGTGGCCAGTTATTTTGATTCCGTACAACTTTCCACCGTGGATGTGCATGAAGAAGGAATATAACATGCTCACATTGTTGATTCCAGGCCCAGGTTATCCGGGAAAGTGTCTCGATGTGTATTTGAGACCCGTAATTGAGGAGCTTCGGTACTTGAGTCTGAACGGCCACCTGGTCTACGACCGGTTCAAAAATGAGATGTTCCGGATGCATGCCATGCTTGTTGGCACGATCAGTGACTTTCCTGGGAGGGGTATGTTGTCGGGCAGCGTCACCAGGGGTTACAGGGCTTGTTCAGAGTGCATGACTGTTGATTGCTCCAGTCCTCATTGCAGCAAGATTGTCCAGATGCGTCACCGTCGTTGGCTTCCGCATGACCATCCATTTA
Organism: Potentilla sterilis; assembly: GCA_963682095.1. Taxonomy (NCBI): domain Eukaryota; kingdom Viridiplantae; phylum Streptophyta; class Magnoliopsida; order Rosales; family Rosaceae; genus Potentilla; species Potentilla sterilis. Next base: position 54,475,205 of record OY821754.1, read on the forward strand.
GGGACGATGCACAGGCTTTTGATGGGACTGAAGAAAGGGGCTGGGCACCCGAGCAATGGACAGGGGAGGAAATATTGGCAGTGTTGAATGAGTATGACTTTGGTCCGCTTAGCAATCATCCCGATGTGTTGCGCACGATTCCAGAGAGGCCGGATCGGTATAGGTTCTGGTCACACAAGAGCATCTTATGGGAACTTCCTTATTGGGCCAGGTTGGCTACCAGATACTACCTGGATGTCATGCATATAGAGAAGAACGTGGGTGAAGCCGTGGTTGGCACAGTTTTGAATTGGGAGAAGAAAACAAAAGACACCCCCAAGGCACGCATTGATCTGAGAAATATGGGACTGCGGGACCATTTGTGGTTGAGAGAGGGCATGAGCAAAATGCCCCAAGCTCCTTACACCGTCACCAGGGACCAGAAACATGAAATCTTTGGATGGCTGAGTAATGTCAGGTAACTTTTTATTAGGCATGTATTCCCTAAAGAATCCGACATCTGTTGTTGGACGACTATATATGCATGAAATCTAATTGTTGTTAATGGCTATGCAGGTATCCTTATGGCTATGAGGGTAACATAAGCAAGTGTGTTAACTACCGAGACAACAAGATGTACGGATTGAAGAGTCACGACTGCCATGTACTGCTTCAACGCCTCTTCCCTATTTTCATTCGAGCGTACTTGGAGGATGAAGTGGTTGAGCCGTTGGTGGCGTTGTCAAGATTCTTCCAGAAGTTATGCGCTAGAGAAGTTAGAAAATCAGACCTCATGAGAATGCATGAGGAAATCGTTTTTATCTTGTGCAAGTTCGAGAGGATATTTCCCCCAAACTTCTTTGACATCATGCCTCACCTGATGATCCATCTTCCCCAACAATTGTTGCTTACCGGTCCCGTACACTACACTTGGATGTATCCCATCGAAAGGTACATGTTATTCATAAATTTGATTTATACATGTTTTTAAATAAAAGTTGCATGCTCTTAACACGCACTTGTTAACCTTGCAGACAACTTGGAGACTACAAGAAATATGTGCACAATAAATCTGCGCCTGAGGGGTGTATTGCTGAAGCTTACATTGCGCATGAGTGTGTAACGTACGCCAAGTTGTACTTGGGAGCGATGGAGGACCCCCCACAACATCCAAGTCGAGATGACCCCGAGTTCAACCTATCTATCGTCGCCAACTCTGTTGTACCATACGGAAGCTTCAAGAAAAAGGGTGTGGACAAGTTGCCTGACCATGAGGTAGGGATTGCCCACTGGTGGGTTCTAATAAACTGTCCGGAGGTACAATATTGGAAACGTCACCATCTTCACTGCATCTTCACTGCAAGGAAGTTCGCGGTGATGTCGACTACCACAACACGACGTTTGCAGACTATTTTCCACAATGGGTAAGTGTATAAATATATATATTAGATGGCTTTCTTTTACAGTTCCCTATTCTTTAATCATAAACACACCGAGTGATTTGAGTTATATTTTTCAGCTGATGCAAGTGGCTGCGAGTGGTGGTCATACAAATTACTCAGAGGAATTGAGGCTGTTGTCGATGAAGCCGATATCTTCCACAGTCCGCCCAATGTGTGATGTCAACGGCGTTAAGTATATATGTGAAGCTAGAGACGGGGAACGCAAAACACAGAATTGTGGGGTGATGGTGGATGGTGCAGAGGGGGGCGTGGATTTTTACGGTGTCCTACAGTCAGTTGTTGAACTCATTTATGGGAACCGCATGAAAGTCCACTTGTTCAAGTGTCGATGGTTTGATACTAGGCCGCACCGCATACGGATCGATCAGTACGGCATACTTTCGGTGAATACCACCACTAGTGTGTATGAAGACGACCCCTTTGTTTTCGCCACAGCGGCCAAAAAGGTCTTTTATCTTGACGATCCTTTGAACAAAGGCACGTGGAAGGTAGTTAACCATGTGTCTCAGCGAGACATATACAGTGCTACCACACTTGGTGTGAGCACAGAGTGTCAAGAAGCGACGTCATACCAAGAGCCGGACGCCGACGACATTCCAGAATCCTCCACCATCCGCGATAATAATGTGACGCCGGGCAGAGTGGTCCGACTTCCTAGGGGTCAGGTGCCCATGTATGATGTTAATCCGAATCGTCTATATCAGGCCGACGATGACTCAGACGACGAGTACGAGCACCGGTTGCCAGATATTAACTACTATACTACGTCTGACTCAAGTGATGAGGATGATTCTGATTATCATCCTTAGTATACTATTTATGTATGTATTTGTGTACGATGGTGCATGCATGTATGAAAATATTTTTTGTCCTTAATTACCGTTTTCCGAATTTATGGGAAATTGTATTGATTTGTTTGTGCGATATTCAGGAATTTATCAGGTGAAATAGGCAATTTTCAGGCCCTAAATGGCAAATTTTCAGAAAGATCAGCGTTATAGCCGACGAAATGGACCATAATTCGTCGGCTATAATGCCCATACTGTAGCCGACGACTTCCAATTCGTCGGCTATACTGTAAGTCGTCGGCTAAAGTATATTGACCGAAACCATACGTAGACCGTTCAAATGCAAAAGTGTCGTGAAATAAGATACGACCGAAATATTGAAATACGACTACGGTTGAAAAATGGGAAGATTCCGACAAAATCTGTGTGCCGAATGCTGCGGTTAGGTGTTTTTTACTTCCGTTTTCCTATGGGTAGCCTGACGGTCGGTAAATATTTGGAGGAAAATTTTTATACGGTTAGTTGCGTCGCATCGATTTGAAACTATTCTCTGTTGAAGGTCAGGCCAAAAAACGTCATCTAGACGGGCCAATTGCCGTTTTAAAGCGTTTAGAGGTTTGACCAAGCAGTTTGACCGTCCCGATCGAGCCTTTAACGTTGTCAGATGTAGTTGGATTTTTTTTCATACATGTATTTAATCTTAACGGTGATATCTGACGGTTGGAATAGATTTTCCAAACTTTTAGATTCGAAATCGGAACATATGCACTAATGTTCCTTAACTTATTTACTAAGTGTTTAAGTGAATGTATAGTTTCAAATAGTTACCATACGTAGACCGTTCAAATGCAAAAGTGTCGTGAAATAAGATACGACCGAAATATTGAAATACGACTACGGTTGAAAAATGGGAAGATTCCGACAAAATCTGTGTGCCGAATGCTGCGGTTAGGTGTTTTTTACTTCCGTTTTCCTATGGGTAGCCTGACGGTCGGTAAATATTTGGAGGAAAATTTTTATACGGTTAGTTGCATCGCATCGATTTGAAACTATTCTCTGTTGAAGGTCAGGCCAAAAAACGTCATCTAGACGGGCCAATTGCCGTTTTAAAGCGTTTAGAGGTTTGACCAAGCAGTTTGACCGTCCCGATCGAGCCTTTAACGTTGTCAGATGTAGTTGGATTTTTTTTCATACATGTATTTAATCTTAACGGTGATATCTGACGGTTGGAATAGATTTTCCAAACTTTTAGATTCGAAATCGGAACATATGCACTAATGTTCCTTAACTTATTTACTAAGTGTTTAAGTGAATGTATAGTTTCAAATAGTTACCATACGTAGACCGTTCAAATGCAAAAGTGTCGTGAAATAAGATACGACCGAAATATTGAAATACGACTACGGTTGAAAAATGGGAAGATTCCGACAAAATCTGTGTGCCGAATGCTGCGGTTAGGTGTTTTTTACTTCCGTTTTCCTATGGGTAGCCTGACGGTCGGTAAATATTTGGAGGAAAATTTTTATACGGTTAGTTGCGTCGCATCGATTTGAAACTATTCTCTGTTGAAGGTCAGGCCAAAAAACGTCATCTAGACGGGCCAATTGCCGTTTTAAAGCGTTTAGAGGTTTGACCAAGCAGTTTGACCGTCCCGATCGAGCCTTTAACGTTGTCAGATGTAGTTGGATTTTTTTTCATACATGTATTTAATCTTAACGGTGATATCTGACGGTTGGAATAGATTTTCCAAACTTTTAGATTCGAAATCGGAACATATGCACTAATGTTCCTTAACTTATTTACTAAGTGTTTAAGTGAATGTATAGTTTCAAATAGTTACCATACGTAGACCGTTCAAATGCAAAAGTGTCGTGAAATAAGATACGACCGAAATATTGAAATACGACTACGGTTGAAAAATGGGAAGATTCCGACAAAATCTGTGTGCCGAATGCTGCGGTTAGGTGTTTTTTACTTCCGTTTTCCTATGGGTAGCCTGACGGTCGGTAAATATTTGGAGGAAAATTTTTATACGGTTAGTTGCGTCGCATCGATTTGAAACTATTCTCTGTTGAAGGTCAGGCCAAAAAACGTCATCTAGACGGGCCAATTGCCGTTTTAAAGCGTTTAGAGGTTTGACCAAGCAGTTTGACCGTCCCGATCGAGCCTTTAACGTTGTCAGATGTAGTTGGATTTTTTTTCATACATGTATTTAATCTTAACGGTGATATCTGACGGTTGGAATAGATTTTCCAAACTTTTAGATTCGAAATCGGAACATATGCACTAATGTTCCTTAACTTATTTACTAAGTGTTTAAGTGAATGTATAGTTTCAAATAGTTACCATACGTAGACCGTTCAAATGCAAAAGTGTCGTGAAATAAGATACGACCGAAATATTGAAATACGACTACGGTTGAAAAATGGGAAGATTCCGACAAAATCTGTGTGCCGAATGCTGCGGTTAGGTGTTTTTTACTTCCGTTTTCCTATGGGTAGCCTGACGGTCGGTAAATATTTGGAGGAAAATTTTTATACGGTTAGTTGCGTCGCATCGATTTGAAACTATTCTCTGTTGAAGGTCAGGCCAAAAAACGTCATCTAGACGGGCCAATTGCCGTTTTAAAGCGTTTAGAGGTTTGACCAAGCAGTTTGACCGTCCCGATCGAGCCTTTAACGTTGTCAGATGTAGTTGGATTTTTTTTCATACATGTATTTAATCTTAACGGTGATATCTGACGGTTGGAATAGATTTTCCAAACTTTTAGATTCGAAATCGGAACATATGCACTAATGTTCCTTAACTTATTTACTAAGTGTTTAAGTGAATGTATAGTTTCAAATAGTTACCATACGTAGACCGTTCAAATGCAAAAGTGTCGTGAAATAAGATACGACCGAAATATTGAAATACGACTACGGTTGAAAAATGGGAAGATTCCGACAAAATCTGTGTGCCGAATGCTGCGGTTAGGTGTTTTTTACTTCCGTTTTCCTATGGGTAGCCTGACGGTCGGTAAATATTTGGAGGAAAATTTTTATACGGTTAGTTGCGTCGCATCGATTTGAAACTATTCTCTGTTGAAGGTCAGGCCAAAAAACGTCATCTAGACGGGCCAATTGCCGTTTTAAAGCGTTTAGAGGTTTGACCAAGCAGTTGACCAGGGAATAGCCGACGAAATCCTTAACTTCGTCGGCTAAACTCTTGCGATCCGCGCCGTTTCATTGTCCGCCGTTGGATGGGCGAGATCTGACGGCTGCTGAGAGCGTAAAGTATAGCCGACGAGATTCATATTATAGCCGACGATATGCATATTATAGCCGACGATATTCTTAACTTCGTCGGCTATAACCGGCACGCAAAGCCCAACTTCGGCCCGGCCCGGATTTCGGCCCGGCCCGTCAGAGTATAGCCGACGAAATTCGTCGGCTATAACTATAGCCGACGAATTAAAATAACATCGTCGGCTATAGTCCTTCGATTTAAACCGAAACAGAGGGCGCCTCCCTCATTTTCCAGAAACCCTAAATCCCCACTGCCGCAGCCGCCCGTCCCTCCCCGATGCCGACCGACCACCACCGACGCCGACCGAGCCTCCCCCTCCCTACCCTCCCCCTCCCCGCCCCCTCCCCGTCGTGCCCGACCCCTCCCCGACCCGAAACCCCCTGCCGCCGCCGCCCCGAGCCGCCGTAGCTTCCCCTGCCGCCGTAGCCGCCCCTGCCTTGCGTCGCCTCTGCCGCCCCTGCTGCAGCCGCCCAGCCGCAGCCGCCCCTAGCCGACCCGAAACCCCCTGCCGCCGCCGCCGCCGCACCGCACCACCGGTCCTCGTCCAGACTGCACCACCATGTCAGGTAGTCCCGATCGAGCCTCATTTAGGGTTTTTATTAATTTTGTCGAATTTTGTGAATTTTAGGGTTTTTGTGAATTTTTTGTGGAATTTAGGGTTTGTGTGAAATTTATGGAATTGTGTGGATTTTTTGTTAAATTTGTTAATTTTGTGGAATTTATATACTAATTTTGTGGATTTTTTGTTAAATTTACGGTTTCTATATACTAATTGTGGAATTTTGTTGAATTTATATACTAGTATACTAATTTATATACTAATTTATATATAATTAGGTATAAATATTTTGTGTAATTTTTAGGAGGATATATATATATATATATATATATTTTTTTTTTCGGAATATATATATATATATATATTTAGGTATAAATATAGTTATGTATATATATAATTAGGTATATATATATTTAAAAAAAATTTATATTTTTTTGTGAAATTTAAGGAATTTTGTGTTATATTTCGGAATATATATATATAATTAGGTATAAATATATTTAGGTACGTATATATATAATTAGGTATATATACATTGAATGAAGTTTTTAATTTTTTTGTGGAATTTTTGTGCAATTTATGGAATTTATATACTAATTGTGCAGGAAACCGTCGCTTTGTAGACCGATGGCTTGGCAGACGGACCGAGAGCGACCCCGACGCTCAGGCAGGATCCAGCCGTGGGGGGAGCGGATCCAGCGGTCGTCGGGGCCTAGGCCGGCCTATGAGTCGACGAGAGGAGACCTTGATGGGATTGACCCCGAGCGATCCACGTGGGGGCTCCTCGTATGAGTCGACGGGAGCGGGCCCTGACTCGAGTGTCGGAGGAGGACGCAGAGCCACCAGACCCCAGTGCACTTCAGCACTGTTCCAGGATCGGCAGCCGACCCCACCGCGCGCCGATCTGGACCCTCCAGAGATGCTCCCTGTCCCCCCACAGCGACAGCGTCCACAGCTACGGGGCCCACCGTCAGGGGGATCAGGCCCCTCAGGGTCCACGCCCCGTATGTCTCCGCCATCGGGGATGTACATGGTCCAGTTCCTCCCTGCCATCCCTGAGTACGACGCCAGGGGGAGGCAGATTTGGAGGCACGACCGGCCCCACGAGATTCCCTGGGAGGAGGCCTACTTCTACAGTCCTTTCGACTCAGAGGACTGCCGCGGCCTGTGGGCCGTTCGTGAGAAGGACAAGCAGTACAACGACGCAGGTAATTGGTTAGTTTAATTAATTATTTAGATTGTTTAATTAATTATTTAATTAGTTAGTTTAAATAATTATTTAACTATGTGTTCATTTTAACAGGCGTCCTCGTCAATAAACCCGCGGGGACGAGACGGACCAGAGGGCCAGCGAACATGTCGACCCTGGAGAGGAAGCTGGCCGGTGGGATCAGAGAGATCCTGCCCGGTCCCGGTGAGGATGGACGCCCGATTGAGCGGAGAGACACCACCACCAAGTACATCAACGCGACGGGCATGCTCGTGCGGGACAGGGTCCCACTGTTGTGGCCCGACTGGGGCTCTGTGCCCGATGAGATCAAGGCGCGAGTGTACAATGCACTGTCGGTGAGTTAAATATGATTTTTATTATAGAAAATAAATATTTATGAATTCAGTCCTTATAACTATATAAAAATATTTTCTAATTAATTTATAATATTGCAGCAATGGTTTAGAGTCCATCCTACCTTGGACTGGTGGAGAGACGAGCAACTGAAGAACAGGTTATGTGTTTTGCTTTTTTTTGTATAAATATATTTATTGGCAGTGTACGAATATATCTAACAGTTGTGTTTTGTTAATATAGGTACTCCGAGTGGAAGAACGAGCTGTCCACGCACTACAGGACGTACTATGTGGAGCAGCGCTTGGGGCGAGCTGCAACCCCCCACGAGTTCCGGTACAGGGAGTACGAGTGGCTATGGCTGGTAGCCTACTTCGGGAGCGACAGGGTCTCGGTAAGAAAATTTAGCCTGCTAGTATATAACTTTTTAATGTTAGTTAATAATTAAATTATGTAGTTACTTAATTAAATTAATTAGTTAGTTAGTTAGTTATTAGTTATTAAATTAAGTTAGTTGGTTAGTTACGTAGTTAGTTAGTTTGTTACTAAATTAAATTAAATTAAATTAAATTAGGTAGTTAGTAAGTTAGTTAGTTACTAAATTAAATTAGTTAGTTAAGTAGTTACTAATTAAATTAAATTAGTTAGTAACTAAATTAGTTAATAATTTTATTTTGGTTAGTTCGTAATATTTTAATTTAGTTACTAATTTATATTTGCGTTTATATGTTCGTTCTTATAATACAGAAAATCTCGCGGACGAACAGCGACAACCGCAGGAGGAACGAGCATCCCCACCACGGCGGCGCCCGCTCTTGGAGGCAGTGGGCAGAGATGGCGAGGAGGGACCGACCGCTGAGGCCGTTGTCGTGGATTCATGCGCAGATGTATCCGGGGCGTCCCGACCAAGTGGTAAGTATTCGCCCATCTTCAATAAAAGTGTTTCATTAAATTAATTTATATATATTTTTTTTAATTCGTTTATTATATATATTTTCTTGTCAATTAGGCGGAAATAGATGCGGAGACCGACGCGATCACCTTCGGGATCGCGCGAGACACCCTGGGAGACGGGGCGTCCGACGAGGCTATCGCGGAGTTTGCCTCCACGATCGACACCCTTGAGCCGCGCTTGGCCTCTCAGATCATGCACGCGGCGGTAGGGACGGGGAACAACTACTTCTACCAGAGAGGCCTAGGCGCGGCGGGAGATGGGGTTCTCAAGTACACGCCGGCCAATCCCAGCACGCAGCGTGCGACTTCGACGAGAGGAGACTTGCAGACGCAGCTGCATAGGACTCAGGCGGAGTTGGCGAGGGCGGTGGAGGCGCTCCAGCAGGCGGAGTTGGCGAGGGCCGCGGAGGCTTCGGCGCAGCAGGCCAGAGACGCATCTGTGGCGGAGATGTACCGATGGATGCAGCAGTCTTGGGAGGCCCAGCAGGCTGGACTCCAGCCCCCGCCTCCGCCACAGATGCCCCAGTTCGTCGTCCCCACTCCCCCCCCGCATCGGAGTACGCCAGCCGATCAGGACAGCCATAGCCACCGGAACTCGAACGATCCGGTCGACGACGCTACGCGTTTAGGGGGTGATGATGAGTAGTTAGGGGGTTAATTTGTACAGTATGTAGGATATTAGGGATGGATTGATGTGGATATTTGTTGGATATTTGGATGTTTGTTGTGCATTTTCTGCAGCTAAACCGAAGACGAAGTGAAATTGGGCCCGAGTTAAATTTTTAAATTTTTTTAAATATTTAGGGGTTATAGCCGACGATATTGTCATTATTTCGTCGGCTATAAGTGCTATAGCCGACGATATTGGCATTATTTCGTCGGCTATAAGTGCTATAGCCGACGATGTTTACCATATGTCGTCGGCTATACCCTCCCGGCTTCAGGCAAAAAAAAGCCGTTCCTGGTACCGGCGATTGGTATGGCCGACGACAGTGTCGTCGGCTATATTGGACGTATAGCCGACGATAGTGTCGTCGGCTATACTTCGGTTTAGGGGCAATTACGTAATTGTTGAAGCCGACGATCTTGTCGTCGGCAATGTTCGAAGTATAGCCGACGACGCTTTATTCGTCGGCTATACCCCGCGGTTTATAAGCCGACGACTTACGCCTCGTGTCGTCGGCTATAGTATAGCCGACGGAGCATTCCCGACGAGACTATAGCCGACGATACTTCGTCGGCTATGACTATAGCCGACGAATTAATGGTAACGGCCGACGAGATGGCCTCGTCGGCTATAAGGCCTTTTCTGGTAGTGTTAGATGTGTTGAAGCGACGAAGTTTTTTTTTCCTTTTCATTCTTTGTCGCTTCAAAGTGGATCTCCAGTAGTGTACGTAGCCTGTGGTGGTCACTCTCAAAGAATACATGAAATTCACTCAAATCTACCAGCGTGAACCACTACTGAAATCATACAACCTTACATGCATGAATCTCCACCAACAATCAGGCAGAGGAAATACGGTGTGCAATTTGGCCAGGCCTACAACCTTGATAATTAGAGTGATTTCAATATGACTTTGAGGTACAAACAAGGGAATTTGACAAACTTTTTGAACTGGGGATTGAATTGTTAGATTCATGGCTTTTGATGAAGGAAACCTGTTTGTTTGTCATCTTTATGTTTTCTAATATGTGAATGCTTACCTGCAATATCAGGAGGATATCATCGATTTTTAAAAAAGTGACTGCTGTTAGGAAGAATAAAATAGTGTTCTTGTAGTTGTTATTATATGATGTTTGTATATCCACAATAACATTTTTTGATAGCGCTTATAGAATGTCCGAACGATATTTTTATTAGACCTAAGTTTAACACTAACATCACGAGGGGCCAAAACAAATTTGATAAGAATCCTTGAAAAAAAAAAATGTTAAAGAAAAAATACACTATGTGCCTTCGTCAAAGTAACTGACGATAGAAAATTAGGATATTATTAATCAAAGGATGTAACGACTCAATCAGTCATTATAATTAGGATATTATTAATCAAAGGATGTAACGACTCAATCAGTCATTATTGTCATTATGTACGTTGTAATTACCATTGTAATATTCACCATATATAAATGGGATTATCAATGAAATGAGTAGACCGATTCCCATTTTACTTTTACACGTTATCAGCACTTTGCTTTAGCCAAAGAAAAAAAAAACCCTAGGTTTTGTCCATGAAAAACAAAACCAAAACCCGAAATTTTCTTTTCCCGACAACCACTTCTTCGGTAAAAGAAAGGCCATGCAATCTGCCGACGAAAGCTTTGTTGGTAGAGAATGAAAAAAATATCTGGGCACCCATCCCTCGCCGGCGTCCTTCCTCGACGATGATCGAGCTTTGCTCGTCGTTGGTCGAGCCTCCCTCGACACCTCCCCGCCGTGATGTAACCCAGCATCGACGCCGTCCATCTGGCCCTTGATGCCGCCCGGGCTGGCGAATCCCAAACCGGTCATGGAGGCGGCTCCGTCGACCCTTAGAGGCCATCTATGCCCTCGCCACAAGTCGGTTGATGCACGACGACCTGGCACCGCTCTCCGATCCACGCCTCCACTGCGATTTGCAGGAAAAATTTCGACCCGGATTTGAAGTTCTCGACACGGCTCCTTTGGGCCTTATCCGACCCGTGTCCAACAAACCCGACCCGGATCTACGTGACCCGACCCATGAAAAAAAAGGATTTTTATCTTTTTTTTTTGTAAAATTTAAAGGTAATATTTGAAATTACCGTATTGTGATTCATATTTACTGTGTGACCATTTACTGTTTTGCTCTTAATGGTAAATACGAAATTGATTAATTTACATGGTAAATGTGAAATATATATGATTAAAGTGACTAATCATATGAACATTATTTGTTTTTATGTGACATATCAATTACGATGAGGCGATCAACATGCGACGACAATATGGAGTCGGAGATCGAGCAATCGCTTAATATGCAGTTTATTTGGCAAACTGACAGTAAGAATTTCGCCGCTTTCGTTAAATCACGTTTAAATTATTCTATGATATGATGCTCTTATTAAACCGCATTAATATTTATTTAAATCTTAAATTTAGAGCATTATATGTTCATTTTATTACTGTTAAATAATTATTTTATTTAACATGTTATTTAGTTTGACATTGCCATGATAATGCAATTTCATGAATATTGTGATATAAAGAAAAATGGACAAACCTACTACTGTGATAAAACATTTTCACGAAGCATGAAAAATATGACCATTACAAATCTTGGTCTTGAAATCCAATTTTTGTCTCTTGAAATTTTTTCAACATGGGATATCTTCTTGATTGTGTAAAAAGCAATGATTATGAAATTTCATTAGCTTCACATGCAATAAAAATGGAGAAACTAAAATTTTACTGTGATAACGTAATTTCACAAAACATCGGATGTGCCATAATGTATACTGGTATATTTTAGTTGTCGTCGATATCAATTTAGACGGCGAAGCTAATATATTTTCTTCTTTCTCTATTTTATAGATGGTTTAACCATCACAGTTTGGCTTTGATACATTGCACTATGAAGAAGTTGAGTACCAAATTCCCCTATTGAGCCAACTAAGGCTTGAGCATGGTATATTTATGCAAACCGCTTTATGTAAATAGTTGAGAAATAACTAAAATACCTTGATTGACGATGTAAGGTCTGAGACAAAGAAATTTTCTAAAAATAAATTATCCAAAGTAATGTAACATCCCTAATACAAAGGGCAATTACTATGAACGTAAAGATTTCTATAATCGCCTAAAATCAAGTGTGTTGACAGTAGCTATAGAGAGGCTACCCAGGCCCCCAGACCCGCAGTCAGGACTCTTGGACCCTGCCCAGGGCCCGGGAGCGTAGCATGGACACTTGGCCCTGCGCCCGGGCAGGTCTTACTTGTGGCCGGGCCCCGGGAACCGGAGATAGCAGCTCCCCAAACAGGGGCTGAAACAGTCCAGCAATATGAGCAGAAGGGGGGCCAGGTCCCACATCGAAGGGTGAGGCCAGCTCTCATGCCCGACAACCTATATATGAGTCCCAACTACCCACATTAATGGGTAATCAATACTTCAACTATTCATTCCCGCTTAAGTTACCAGTTTATTCCAAATATACTGACTTAGGCATCGGAGTGGAATAGACCGGCCCCGCCCGGTATTCCCTTAGTTAGCAGGGTTTGCATGCAAGAATCACACCAAGATCCACGGGTATCTGTGAGTCTACGGATTTAGACATAAACAATTGGCACCATCTGTGGGAACAGTTCAAAAATTTTGTGTTGTCATACTAGCGGGAACGGAATCGATCAGCCTACGGGTCACAAAAAATACATATGTCTGGAGGTACCGGAGAAAAGAGGGAAAGAAATCCAGAGGACCGGTGGGTTCTGGAGCCGGTGCTAGCCCAAATCCCGGGGACGGGACAGGGGCAGCCCGCTGGTAGCTGCAGTCAGGATGCTGCTACCAACCGTGATCCGAGCGGTACATCCGGTGAACGCGACAAAGATCTATGCGGGAAAGGCCCGGCGGACGATCTCTAAGTCTTGGGCCTGGAACCCTCACTGATGTCCCCCGCGGCCCCAAATAGAGGGGAAGATCGGCTGCCCAGCAGCGACAGCCCGGACGATGTCTCCAGTCCCGGCTAGTACGATATGGCGGGAAAGATAGACGAGATGCGGGCGAAAGTAAACAGCTTGCGGGCAGAGAGCGACCGGGACAGGGCAGAAGCCACCACCAGGTATCAAGACATGGAAGCGGTTAATGCCGCATTGGTGGCTGCCTTGGAAAGAGGCCAGCAGCGCAATGCCGCTCTGGCAAAATCATTTGCCCCACACCCAAAAGAGCCTCCCCACCAGGAAGTGGGCCAATCATTGGGAGGGGAGAGGGACACCGGCGTGGCGGGAGACGTGTTCCCATCGGACACGGTGCCATCAAATATCGTCTCAGCCCCTCGGAGGCACAGCGGCTCGTGCGAGGAAGATACCAACAGCTCGACAGCACTAGCACTGCATATACTATCCGACTCGGTGTCAGATATGAAGACCCAGATGAAGGCCAAAGAGAGAAAGGCTGCGAGACTGCCGGAGAGCGCACGATTCAACGAGCAGGCCTGACCCTTCACACTCCGGGTTCTGGACTCCAGAATATTAGGCACCTGAAAGTCACTAAAGCTGACGTACTCCGGGGCCGGTTGCCCATACAACCACCTAGACAGCTTCCGGTCCCAAACGTGTGCTAAGGGCTACTCCGACGCCGTTTGCTGCAACATATTCCAGGAGAGCCTTTCCGGAGAGGCGCTCAGCTGGTTTTACGAACTACCGGCGAACTCTATAGAGGCATTCGAGCAACTGGCCGATAGATTCGTGGGCCGGTTCATATTAAGGGTCGAAGGGGCCCGGACCTCGACGGTCCTCTTTAACTGCAGGCAGGCAGACGACGAAGAATTGAGAACTTTTGTTAACCGATGGCAAACGGCAACCGCCGGGGTCAGGGACCTGGACAAAGGGATTGCCGAATCAGCTTTCAAGCAAGGTCTCCGGACCGAAAAGTTCTCGTACGCTGTGCGAGTGGAGATCCCGCAGGGTTACGACGAACTGATGGAAATAGCTATCACGCACGCCCAAGCAGACCACGAAACTTACGGGAGTCGTCAACACAAGAAAAGGCAGGAAGAGCCCGAACCCGCCCGACAGGAAGCCATAAACTGGCAGTAGGGCCTGGACCGAAGAGCCTCGACCGACAAAAGACCATGAGGTTAGGGGAACCAGCAGCGCCGGAGGGACTATATCGACGTTCCCCAACGAGCAGGGAACCTCCCATCCTACCAGCAGCAAACCCGCCCCCTAGCGGTCATGTCAGCATGACGACAAGAGGTATTCTCTACTTTGACCTCCTCCTACGAGGATATCCTGTATGAGAATGGGAACAACTTCCCCCCTCCACCAAAAAGAAAGCACCTAAAGGGGAACCTGACTAGGGCACAGACCGGTAAATACTGCTCCTACCTCGATGAAGCCACACACCACACAAACGATTACCTTAACTTGAAAACAACGATTGAGGGCCTAGTCCGCCGCGACGACTTGCAGCGGTATCAAGGGTAACCCGGACAGTGGAGACCGCGCGAAATCGGGACGTCTATCCCGCGGCATCAACGGTCATACAACCAGTCGAAATCTTAAACCAGTATAGAAGCTCAGCGGTCCAACAACTTGTCAGCCTAAGTAAGGTGTTAGTTTTTTTTCTTTCCTAAACACAACTAGCTAGACATTCCAACCAGTTCAACATGTGTAATTTCAGCAGTTGTCTATTCCAACTTTGTTTTCAACTAAGTACAAATGCCAATCCATGGGTAGCCAAATCAGGTAAGGTGTCCATTCATTATAACTCAGGGCAGCGTGTACAAAAAAAAAACAAAAAAGCTTAAAGCAAAAAGGGAGGGCGGGAGTGTACAAAGTCTGGAGCTGCTAGGGCATTTCCGCTTGCTCCCCCTCTTCAGCAGGAGCCCTTCAACAGTGGTTTCACTAGCGGTGTCTTCACCGACCGGCTCGGTGTCACCCTCATGAACCTCTTCTTCATCCGCTTGCGGCGCCCAAAAATTGATGAGTCACCGAAGCGATTCTTCAATCAAAAACCCTACAATCGTTAGTAGTATAGAATAAGTAGGGATCGTTCTAGCCGGGGATTAAGGGTACCTGAAATATAAGAATGTTAACACAAAAATATATACATATATACATGGATTCGTCACTTTTAATGGGGGAAAAGAGATCGGCAGCTTTGCTGCCTTAAAACCTAAGAGCATGAATTTAAAATCCTAATTTACTATATACAAGTGATCATCATCTCTCACACCAAGTAATTCACACAAAAGACTCTTTAACATATAGACTCGCATGCAAGAAAGTAAGGAACAAGTATCCACATGTTTACATTCAATTTTAGTTCCGACTACAACTTAGTTGTAAGACTTCTCAAGTTCTTAAGATCGACCTTTTGAGTATGGACCCTAGAATATTTGTTAATCCTTTTGAGACTTAATAATTAATCACAATAGTCTAAATCGGAGACATGCAAAACAAGCAAGGTTGTCAATCATCTTATTTTAACATGTAAGAAATCTAAAGTATTATACACTAGGTGAGCAAAACAAATCAAAGTAACCTTTTGAGTATTTAGCCATATTTGTTATTACTCCAGTTTGATGAAACCTAACATCTAGATTTACATGTTTTAAACAACAAATGCTTTAAACAAAACTAATGTTTCGGTTTTTAAGTCCCAATCCTTAGATTTCTAACCAATTTCAAACCTAAAACATGCAAGATACCATTGCCCTAATTATCTAACACACGAAATCCATAAGTTAAATTTGCAAAACTACTTACATAAACTTCAACCAAATCAGTTCATACAAAAAGTTTAACAAAAACCAAGAATTGAAACAAGTTCTTATAAACCACACAAACATGAATAAATACATAAGCCATAGAGGGAGTGGATCACACTTTTAGAACCTTGGAAGACTCTTCAAGACGTGATGGATGCTTGATCAGCTGCTCGGCAGAAAACCAATGTGAAGGAACAGAATTTGGATGGTGGTGGTGATGGTTTTGGCTAAGTATTTGGTGTTTGGTGCTTGTAAGACTTCGTAGAGTTTTTGGCTAGTACTTGTGCTTGAGATGAGATGATTATTTTCTGAGAATTCATTGGCTATTTATAAAGGAGAGATGATTATTTTCTGAGAATTCATTGGCTATTTATAAAGGAGAAACCCTAGGTTGCCGGCAGCTACAAGAAAAAGAAATTCCTTGTCCAAGTTGGTTAAGGTTTCCATGTGGGCAAAGCAATGCATTCTTAGACTTCACTTCTGAATTTG
Organism: Potentilla sterilis; assembly: GCA_963682095.1. NCBI lineage: Eukaryota > Viridiplantae > Streptophyta > Magnoliopsida > Rosales > Rosaceae > Potentilla > Potentilla sterilis. The sequence continues at coordinate 54,491,732 of OY821754.1, forward strand.
GACCTCAACCGGCAGCATTGGCATAGCATAGACATTTCCAACAAGTCATTATGTCCATTAAATCCGATCCATGATTCCAAAAGTCCAAAGGAGAGCTTTCCTAATGAAACCGAGAAAATATAGCTTTCTCGGCAGAATTGATCTTGCTCCAGTAAATCCGGCATAACTCTCTCCTCAGAGCTTCGATTGATGCTATTCTAAATCTCAGAGAAATTAGACTCATAGAGATTTCTCTATTTAAAAGGGCTTTCTCAAATTTCAAGTGAAACGTCCGGAATAGATTTTTGAAGTCAGGATACAGTCCCAGGAAAATCCTGTTAGTCCCTGGTGATCTTTGCTCGGACTGCCACGTTGCAGCCATCTTTTGGGTGACTTCACGAACTCTGATTGTTCTGAAATTTTAACACAATATACTTTAGCAAGCCAATTATATGTATACCAAATTTAATCAAATTTGGAAAAGGATAAGTCACAATTCCACTCGTCTCAGGATCACGAAAAAGACACATTTTGTATTATTTTCCATTTTTCGGATTATTAAACAACTTTTGCCAAAACTCTACCAAAATGACACTAAACTATACTATGACTCTATCTTAGATAAATAAGGGTTAAACGAAGCATAAATGAGGGCGTAAACATATTAATCTCGTTGCACATTGTGCTCCTTTCAGCCGGCAACTTTGAGACGTCAAGATAGCCCTTACTCTTCCAGTCGTCATAAGAATCGGCTATCCCCGCCTCCCGGGCCCATTCCAGTAGGTCAAGAAGCTCATCACTTTCTTGATACTTCTTAACCGCCCACTGGTAAACCTCCAGGTCATTCTCATCGACCGGTCCGCCGGCAGAAGTGGAGCCCGTCGCCACCTGCCGCTGGAGCTCCTCGACCTGGGCCTCCAACTCAGCCCTGTCCTCCTCCAGGCCCTTCTTCTCCTCCTCCAGAGCCTCGACCTGGGCCTCCAACTTGCCTATCTGCTTCCTAGCCCTCTCTTCCAACCGGGTTTTCTCCCGTTGGAGCTTGGACTTCTCTACATCCAGGAGCTCCCGGGCGCTTGTCAACTCCGCCACCTGCTTCTTCAGCTCCGGTACCTCTTCACTTACATCCGATTGATACAAGTGTACATCAACTACAGTTTAACAGGCACCGGTTAGAAAGCAACAGATCACGAAATAATGTTGTGCCGATACCGGTGGCAAACTATCTTTACCTGGAGGGCCATCTCCCTGGTTTTCAGCCGGTGCTCCTCCGGCCGCTCCCCCGGGTTCTATCCCCGTCCATAAGTATGTGGTGCGGGGCTCCTCCTGAGCGGGCAGTGTCCAAGGACACTCCGTACCGAGCATCCTCCTGTCCCAGCGACCCGGACGTTGACGCCTCACCAGTCAAACGGGCACTGGCGTTCGGCCCAGAGGACGAGGAGGCAAGCCAGTCCTCCATCCTCTCTTGGTCGTCCCTCACCGGTCGCCTGGCGGCCGATTCGGAGATCTCACTAGAGCTTCCAGAATCCATGTAACCTATATATAAAAAAAAAAATCCTTGGCCGATCAGAAACATAACCTAAAACCACCACCGCAAGGCAGTACGCAGCATATATTGTCTCGGCATAGCCCACACCGGCCACTGGATTTCTCAACCGAAAGTTTCCAGCTCTCGCTGAGATTCGGTACTACAAGGGTCCCATCCAAAGGGCTAATCTAGATACAACCAAGTGCTCATCAGATCCAACCAAGAACAAAAAAGGAGGAGGAGAAAAAAATTTCAGAGTCGCAAAGGACTGAGACTCACCGATTAGTATGCACGACGATGGAAACGCAACAGTTGGAAAGCATCGAGCAATTGTGTTGAGCGAGGCTAAACAAGGGATCAGTTTTTCAGCCAAAAGAAAAACACACCAAGCGGCAAAGGTTTATATGCAGGTCCAGCGCCCTTGAATTCCCCCCCCCCCCCCCCCCCCCCCAAACTACTCAGTAGGGCAACTGAAACACCCGCGAATCCGGGTCATCCATCCCTGACCGTCTCCTAACGGTACGTGTCCCAGTATTGGGAACTTCCCAGGCCATCATAACTGATGAGACTAATGCAATACCCCCTTCAATACATGTCAGCCACTTGCCTCGCATGCGGATGGTAGTTGAAAGAAGCAGGGGACATAATCGAACCGTCCCGCCTAGAGCCTACTCCACCTAACGCTGAAATACTCCCACAAATCGAGGTATCCCACTGGAAGAACCCTCCTTCTAGCGCCAGGAAACCCTGCAGGATTATTATTGTTACCGCTGAAATATTCCAACAAGTACGGGGCATTCTAACATATATTCCAACGGAACGGGGCATTCCACCGGTTGAATTTATTCCACATTTACAGCCAAACAACAACGACTCGGTGTCCCACCAGGAGAAGTCTTCCTCTAGCACAGGAAACCTCTTCCTGCATGCTAAAAACCCTGCATCAATATTATGTACAGGCTACGATATTCCAACCGTAGTGCCTGCTCCGGTTCAAGGCTACCCTAGCCGTCAGTCCATCCAGCTTCAACTATTGGATGCGGTATCACACCGGCCATAATTGCACTTGCTTATCGCTCTCCTACGGAATAACCGGTTCGTCGAACTGAGACATTCCTACGGACAGCCATGTATGACCTAACGGATCCAATGTACCACCGGGCTTTATAAACCCGAGAGACTTGATCCTCTAACACAGGATGTTGGAGGTATATATGGTGCACCACTAAGCATATGTAATGACCTCGTAGACCGTGCAACCTGTGCTGTGGGACCCAATTCCGGCATGCATCGGGAAGCTTGACACCCCGACTACATCCCTATTGTGGAAGATCACCGGTGCCACATCCAGAAGGCGTGCCACCGGGCTCCGGAAGTAGCTTCGTGAGTGGAAAAGTGTGACAACATCCCACATTGGAAACATGGTGTAGGAGGGGGCCTTCCTTAGTTATAAAAGGAAGCCTTCCCCCTTAGAATCTGATAAGTTGGTTCCAAGACATTCCACCCTTGTAACACCGATGGCTTATTAGCCGTCTATAGTATATTCTAAGTGGACGTAGTCATGCCCACCGATGGCATGGCGAACCACTATAAACCTTTGTGTCAACCTTTATTATCTTTATCATTGCTTTTGTTAGAGACCCCGGATTCTGACAGAAATAATTGGAGCCGTCTGTGGGAATTTATTTAAAAAGCTGTGTTGCTCTACCGGCGGGTAGAGATCAATCAGTCCAGTTGCTTTTAATCATTCCATCGGCAAGTACCCGTCCAGGAAAAAAAAAAAACCCTACTGCCATCAGACCCATCCCCGGGCCAGTAGCAGGCCAACAGGGCAGCAAGAATGGAAGCAAAACCGGTGGAGTATGAGTTCTCTCGACATACTATCTTTGGCTGCTCCATGTACAACACAAGCAAAACCGGTGGAGTCTGGTACACTATGCTCCAAAATGGACTATGCAGGAACCAGTGCAAAAGACCATGCTCACTACCAAATGCCTTCCCTGGCTTTCCCGCTGACTCAACCTCTATACCAGATTACATGGACCGGTGACTACACGACTTGGTCAATCACCAAGACAATCAATTCCACCGGTCCCAGGCCTAGCCGAGTCACCGCAGTAAGTTCTAAGGCACCTACAACATTTAGTTTTACTCCGAGCAGCTTAGTTTTACAAGCAAAAGTATATTCCATGCTCTATACGCATGTGTTTGGTCTTGAAAGATGTATACTCGATGGGCCGCTGGTGAAGTTATGGTACAAGCCTGATGGTACTTATAAACTCCCACATCCGAACATATACTTTCGGGAGCATCTGATTGTCTTGGCTCAACTATATGACGACCTTCTTTAGGATGAGTTGAGTGGAATTATATATCAGTATCGGTAGAGTGATGATCATTCTTGGCTACCGATGGAAAGGTTGAGCTGTATATTTTGCAACATGCTTGCTGGATAATCTAAGATTGTGTGAAAACAAGGAAGTAATATTGGGTCGTTGTGAATTTGGCATTTAGGACCACAATTGAGGAGAAGTATATGGGTTTTGCCTCGATGAGTTCTTCTCCAGGCATCCATTAGTTCTTCTCCGGGTTAGCAAGCTCCTCAGCGGATCAACCAAAAGGCATATCTTCTCTGGGCACCCCGGATCCTCATCTTTGCACCAGAGCGCTGCTGCATCATAACCGTACACTCTGCACCTCGTGCAGCTTCCGGTTCGCAGCTTCAGCAGGTGCTGGGTCCCCCCCCCTCCGGTCGACGGGTCCTCTCTTCCTCTCCGGGTTCGCCGATAAGTCTTCCTCTCCGGGTTTGCGCTCATTACAACCCCAACCGTTCTGGCATCACACTGGTTATATCTCATCGGTAGCTCTCCTCTCCAGGTACGAGTACCGGTGGCTTTCATCTCCGTAATCGGGTACCAGTGGCTCTTCTCTCCGGTGCGGTGTGGGTCGTCCCCCAGTGCGATGCGGGTCCAGAGAAGAGAGAAAACAGAAAGAAAGGAAAGAAAAGGTCGACACAGAGAAAAACCAGAAAGAAACGAAAGAAACGAAAAAAAAAAAAAAAAAAAAAGGGGCATGCAGCCCGGTCAACGGACCCAGAGGGTCAACAGGCTGGAACGGGTTGGGCCGGGCCAGGTTGAGCTGCAGCAAGCCAGGCAGAGGGCAATCTTCTCAGGACACCCACTAGTTTTGTTTGGACACCCAAGCTGCTCTCTACTCCCGTAGACAATCAGCGGGCAACCCGGGAACCATTCCCATGGGCTATTCAAACACCTGGCAGCTTCTCCAAAGATAAGTATCACCTTTTATATCATTATGTCTCCACATGATTACTTTGGGTATGTTGGTACATTAAACATGGGATAGGTGTGTGTGCATATCATTATGCATCACTTATCATTATGCTATGCATTTCATTATGCACACATATCATTATACGCTTATTAGTGCTGCGCATGTCATTATGCATTGGTCGATCATTTCAGCACTGCACGATCATATCAGTATGCATCGTCCCACGCATATCATTATGCGCTTATTGGTGCACGCATTTCAATACATCGCATCTCAGTGCACGCATTTCATTTTAGTCCAGCGCCTACGGAACCCCATCGGTCTCCGGCACGGAGTTCCCGCGCACATTCCTACGGAATAAGCGGTACAACTACCCGAAAAATTCCTACAGACAAGCCAGCAACAATTCAAGGCTTCAAAACATCGGACTTTATAAACCCGGGAGATTTTTCCTCTAACCCAGGCAAATTCTTCCAGCAGGCTAGAAACCCTGCATCACACCAAACTGTGAACAAACTGGGGGAAACACGGCCAGGCCACCCCACCGGGAGAATTGTTACTTTAACACAGGACAAATCTTCCCGCAGGATAGAAACCCTGCACATATCTCACCCCTGTTCCAACAAAGGCTGTGACATGATCGGTGAAATACCCACGAACAACCGGGTCACCGCATCGGAAGACAGTATCCTCTAACACAGGAGCTTCTTCCAGCAGGATAAAAACCCTACATACCTTTATGAGTAATAGCACGATCATGTTTGTATATCATTATGCATTGGTCGGTCATTTCAGTACCGCATCACATTTTAGTGCACGATCATATCCGTATGCATCGCATTTCAGTACTGCACATATATCAGTACTCATCACTCATATCAGTGTATACACGCATGTTGTTATGCATCGCTCGTATCATCGCTGCACATATTCGAACTCCCGGTCAGGTCCTATTTCGAACTGAGGGACTTATTAAATGATATATACACACATCCCACACCCGGGTAAAACGGTATTCCAAAAGGTATTCCAAAAAAATATTCCAACGGTATTCCAAAAGTATTCCAAAAGGTATTTCAATGGTATTCCAACGACATTCAAACGACAAAAGGCATTCCAACAGTAGAGCCTATTCCAACTAACGGTTGCGGCATTCCATCGATTGAGCCGGTACTAGCTTACCGCTCACTTTCCTACGGCATAACCGGTTGCACCAACCGATTTATCCCAACAGACAGTCCAAATCTCACAAACGGACTTGGGGGACTATTATTGCATGTGCATCACAACATGCATCACATCAGTAAAACCCGAGCAAAAGAAAATGGGATTATTCGAACGCCCTAGCTTCTTGGTTTATGCGCATATGTATCATGAATGCTGAGACAAGTGATAATGTGAGATATATTCTACTCACTGACCAGCTGGCCCGTCCTCCAGGCCAGTGTTTATCAGAAACCTGTTGCCATCAGCCCTCTGAAATGGGTCAGCAGTCAACCTGCAGAGAGTCAGCAGGCCAGGCCCGCAAGTCAATAGTCAGCCACCCAGTTCATCAACCCAGTCAGCGGGTCAGCAGGTCAGAGGCCGACCCAGGCATCTTTTTCACCCCGGGAAGCACCGGTACCCCGCAGCCCACGGGAGCCCAGTCTCGCACGACGTTTCCGGTATCCTTGACCGGTGGCGCCGGGCTCGGTCCGTCAGTCTGCGCCATCCCCAAAGCAAGCTCCTCCCACTGCTCCAGCACCATTTCGCCCAGGCAGGCTCTGACACCAACGTTAAGCTCTTCCGGCATCGAGGTCCGCCCCGCCCTCCACGTCGTCCAGCCTCCGGACTAGGTCTTCTCCTCCGGGACCCCAACGAGCTCCTCTCCTGTACGGCCGGTCATCCTCCTCTCCGGGCACCGGTGGCTCCGCATCCGGTTCGAGTCCTCGCCACCACAGGTGGTACCCCCTCCGGTGCGGGTTCGTCTACTGTCAGGTGCTAGGTCGTCTCCCCTCCGGGTGCCGATCGTCTCCTCTGGGGTGGCTTCCTCTCCTCCGGTGTGAGTCCTCTTCTCTTCGGGTGCCGATCGTCTCTCGAGCCACGGGTCACCTCCTCACCGGACGGGTCACCGCGAGACCGGCCGGTCATAGGTCCTCTGGAATCGATAGCCTACCTCTCCGGTGCCGGTCATCCTATCCTCTGATGCGGGTCGTCCCCTCCGGTGCGACGCGGGTCACCTCCTCCAGAGCGGAGCAGAGAAGAGATGCGAGAGAGACCAGAGGAAGGCAAAGGAGAAGAGAAATAGAAGAAAGAAGGAAAACCAGAAAGGGAAAGCAGAAAAAAAAAAAAAAACAGGAAACAAATTATGGCAGAGGGAGAGAGCAGAAAGAAAGTAGAAAGAAAGAAAGAGAAACCAGAAAGAGAAGAAAAGAAAAAGCAGAAAGAGAAGAAGAGAAAAAAGAGCGGGAAAAGAAGAAGAAAAAAAAAACATGGGCCAACGGGCCAGTAGCCCAGTCAATGGTCAAAGGACCTGGTGTGTGTCAACGGGCCGGGTTGAACTGGAGCGGGCTGAACCGGAAGCAGTTTTTTTTTTTTTTTTTTTTCTGGACACCCACCAATCTCCTTTGGGCACGTGAGCATTTCCACAGTCAGTCCACCGAGAAGCCTGGGGGACTCGGCATTCGAACGCCCGGTAATGAGACATTCTTACTTGAGGAGTTGGGGGACTAGTGGGGGTGGCGCCCGGTAAGGTCACTCGGCCGTCACCCACGCTTAGTGGTACATAATTTTAACTCCCCAAGTAAGATTGCCTCTTACTCGGGAACTTGGGGGACTTGTTGGAGGTATATATGGTGCACCACCAAGCATATGTAACGACCTCGTAGACCGTGCAACCCGCGCGGTGGGACCTAATTCCGGCATGCATCAGGAAGCCTGACACCCCAACTACATCCCCATTGTGGAAGATCACCGGTGCGGCATCCGGAAGGCGTGCCACCGGGCTCCGGAAGTAGCTTCGTGAGTAGGAAAAGTGTGACAACATCCCACATTGGAAACATGGTGTAGGAAGGGGTCTTCCTTAGTTATAAAAGGAAGGCTTCCCCCTTAGAATCTGATAAGTTGGTTCCAAGGTATTCCACCTTTGCAACACCAATGGCTTATTAGCCGGCTATATTATATTCTAAGTGAACGTAGTCATGCCCACCGATGGCATGACGAACCATTATAAACCTTTGTGTCAACCTTTATTATCTTTATCATTGCTTTTGTTAGAGTCCCCGGATTCTGACAGAAACACAGGACAACTCTTCCCGTAGGCTAAAAACCATGTACATACATCCCACCTGCAGGAACAAATGCAGCGACGTGGGGACGGCTACCAAGGACTACTCCGGGCCACGCCACCCTGGGAGACTTGCTCCTCTAACACATGATAACTTTTCCCGCAGGCTAAAAACCCTGCACATACCTCATGCCTGTACGGGCAAAGGGTATGAAACGATTGGGGATGTCTCCGGTACCAACACGGGACCGCTTCACCCCGGGAGACTTGATCCTCTCATATAGGACAACTCTTCCCGTAGGCTAAAAACCATGCACATCCAATATGCCTGCAAGAACAAGAAGCTGTGAAACACGTGGGGACGGCTGCCAAGGATCACTCTGGGCCACGCCACCCACCAGGAACTCCTATAACACAGGGCACGTTTCCCGCTGGTACTGGGTGACCTCTTCAAAACTGTTCAAAGGCACTCACCGACTACGGTGGCTACCGTTCTTAACTTGGGGGACTCAATCATCCCATTCGCTATATTCACCGGGTTTTTCCTGAACATACCATGACGGATTTCAACGTCAAATCATCCCATTCGCTATATTCACCGGGTTTTCCCAGAACATAGCATGGCGGATTTCAACGTCACATCATCCCATTCACTATATTCACCGGGTTTTCCCGGAACATAGCATGGCAGATTTCAATGACTCAGTCATCCCATTCGCTATATTCACCGGGTGTTCCCGGAACATAGCATGGCGGATTTCAACGTCACATCATTCCATTCGCTATATTCATCGGGTTTTCCTGGAACATAGCATTGCGGATTTCAACGCCACATTATCATCTCATGTACTACATCTTGTACCCATATGCAACTGTCAGTATCAACATCATAACCATGCACTCATCACATTATGCATCATCATAACATGTATATTTGAACGCCCGGCCAAGGCCAATCTTAAACGCGGACTTGGGGGGCTAGGGCACTGGTGGGTAAGTGCCCCAGCGGGTGTGCGGGCCTATAAAGGCAGACAGATTTAAGTCACCATTCAAGATGGCACTTGACCAAAAACTTGGGGGACTTGTTGACAGTAGCCATATAGAGGCTACCCAGGCCCCCAGACCCGTAGCCAAGACTCTTGGACCCGGCCCAGGGCCCGGGAGCGTAGCATGGACACCTGGCCCCGCGCTGGACAGATCTTACTTGTGGCCGGGGCCCGGGAACCGGGGATAGCAGCTCCCCAAACAGGGGCCGAAACAGTCCAGCAATATGAGCAGAATGGGGGCCAGTCCCACATCGAAGGGTGAGGCCAGCCCTCATGCCTGACAGCCTATATATGAGTCCCAACTACCCAACTACCCTCATTAATGGGTAATCAATACTTCAACTATTCATTCCCGCTTAAGTTACCAGTTTATTCCAACTATACTAACTTATGCAACAGAGTGGAATAGACCGGCCCCGCCCGGTATTCGCTTAGGTAGCAGGCACTACTGGAAGCAAGGAATGAAGCGACGAAGAATGAAAAGGGAAATACAAAATTTGTCGCCTCAACACATCGAAGCGACCAATATAGGATTCGTCACTTCAAAACATCGTCGCTCACAAATTATTGAAGCGACGAATAATGGCAAGTTGTCGCCTCCGATCATCAAAAAACCATGTTTTGTAAACTGTGGCGACGATAATTCAATCTTCCTCGCAAACATAAATTTCAAGCGACGAAATTAATAACCTTCGTCAATATTCGTCACTGACTGAATAAACGAAGCCACGATATTTGTCCAATATTCGTCGCTTAAAGTTTTAAAATCTGTTATAAAGCCCCCGACTTCAACAGATTGCAGAAGTTAAAGTTTTAGGAAAAAAAAACTGTTTCGGAGCTGCAAAAAAGGGGGCAGATCGGCTAATTTCGTCAATTTCGGGGTCTAATTACTTGGGTCTTCTCTTCTAATTGCTTTGTAGGTTAGTATAATCTCTCATCTTCATTGTAATCACCATATTTGGATTTGATTGGTTGAATTTAGAGTTTGATATCTTGAATTGGATTTGTTTTATAATGTGTATTGTGTTGTTTTTAGTGTTGTGTGTTTGAATATATGACGGAGTTTGTGTTGATTTTAGTGAAATTGAGACTAAGTTAGTTAATTTGTGAAATTGTGATATTTAGTGAAATTGAATTTTAGTGAAATTTAGTGAAATTGCCCAATTTAGTGAAATTGAATTTTAGTGTAATTTAGTGAAATTGTGAAATTTAGTTAAATCCAAATTTAGTGAAAATGAAATTTTGTGAAAAACTGAAATTTAGTGAAATTAGACTTTTATGATGTAATTTGTTTGTGTTGTGTGTGGATTGTGGTAGGTAGGATTTCTGAAACATGCGAGTGGCTTAGTGAGGGAGTGTGGTGCCGTGTGTAAATTTATTGTTTCGTATTATATATAATTGTGGTGTTTATCAGCTTAGAACTCCCGTTTGAGAATCAACAACTCATCTAGTTGATCGAGATGAGTTACGTTGTTGATTCTCAAATTGTCCCATTTTTGGACACTTTAGGCGAACGCGACTTTGTTGATCCTTTTGCTATTCTTGTGGTTTCTGCTACAGTTTTGGGATATAGTTTCGACAATGTCTCTCTACAATGTTCCTCGAGTGCAAATTAGGTTGTTTAGATTTTTGTGCACTTGAGGAATTGTAGGGAGATGCTGCCGAAATTTCCCAAAACTGTAGCAGAAACCACATGAATAGCAAAATTATCAACAAATTCGTGTTCTCCTGAAGGGGATAGGACCCAACCTGGAGGCATAAGGAGAAGAAGTGTTGGGACAAGTTTTGATTGTATCATAAATGTTGTGTGCTAACCTTATGCATAGTGTTTGTTTATGTTATGACAGGAAACATGGATGATGTCCCCGACAAATCTTGGATGAATCTTCATTTTACACACCCTGATTACATAACAGGCGTATGGCAGTTCATCAATTTTGTGAAGACTCACACTATTGGAACCCAATATCTCCCTTGTCCGTGCGCAATTTGCAGAAATGGTCCTCATTATAAGGATATCGTAGAGATTTATCATCACTGCACGCACCATGGTTTAGATCCGACTTACACAGTTTGGCACCTACACTGGGAAGTTTCTGGTCAACCGACAATGATCGGTCGACGGAGACAGTGGCTTCAAGACAAAGTCGAGGCTTCTAGTGTTGCCGGTCCATCAGTGATCCCGCCTGTGGAGATTATATAAGATGTATTTTCATACTATCTTGGATACCACGGAGATGCACCGCATAATCTAGTTGAAGAAAATGCTGAAGTTGACTTCAATAACATTGTAGATGATGATTATGCTAAGCATGAAATTCTTCTAAGAGAGTCTCAGACCCCATTGTATGAAGGGAGTGAAGAAACTGTATTAAGTGCCATATTATATGCAATGCAAATTAAAGTTGAAAATGGATGGTCGGATACGAGTATTGATAAATTGTGTGGACGGTTGCATAAGTTTTTTAAAATGCATAATTTCCCATTGAGTTATTCGAGAATTAAAAAAATCCTTAAGGATCTTTCCCTTGGATATGAAAAAATTCATGTTTGTGAGTTCAACTGTTACCTATTTAGGGGGGCTGCAAATAAAACTCGTAGGACTTGTCCAGTATGTGGTGCTCAAAGATATAAGCCAGATACGGATGACATTCCAAAAAAGGTAATCTGGTATTTCCCTCTCACTCCAAGGTTGAAACGCCTATTTATGTCTCCATACACAGCAAAGCATATGCGATGGCATAAGGAGAGGCGACTAGGTGAAAGTACTCTCCGACACCCATTTGATGGAGAATCATGGCAATATTTTAACAGGACATTTCCAGGTTTCGACGACATTAAGGGAAGAAATGTGCGGCTTGGAGTGACAACTGATGGTTTCAGTCTATTTGGAACAATGACTACCCATCATAGTACATGGCCCGTGGTTGTGATGCCATATAATCTACCCCCTAATATGTGTATGAGGGAGGAATATAATATGCTGGCCGTGTTGATTTCTAGCCCTAAATCTCCAGGAAAGTGCCTTAGTGTCCTCATTCGTCCATTGATCGACGAGTTCAAAGATTTGTGGAAAAATGAAGTCTCTACATTTGACAGAGTTGACAATGATGTATTCACGATGAAGGCAGCGGTGATGTGTACTATAAGTGACTTTCCTGGTTTAGGGATGCTTGCGGGCTCAACGGTGAAAGGGTACAAGGCATGTCCAATTTGTCTAGATGAGCTGACGGTGGAACATATTTGTGGGAGGATTGTTTATGAAGGGCATCAGAAATGGCTCGATGAGAATTCACCAATGCGATCTGGTTTAACGGGAAGCAAGAGTGGGGAAAAAACCCACCTCATACGAACGAAGATGAAATTTTGGAGGAAATTAGGTCACACAGTTACGCCACTCTTAGCCAGCTTCCGGATTTTCATGTCCCTTACTCAGCACACAACAGACAATGTTGGACCCACGAGAGCGTATTCTGGATGCTTTCGTATTGGTCATCGTTGTTACACAGGTACTGTTTAGATGTCATGCACTTGAAGGGAAGACCAAGGATGGACCAAGAGCTCGCGAAGCTTTACAGAAGAGGAAAATCCGTAAAAGTCAGTGGTGTTCGGAAGCTGAAAAGAGGACCGGAAAGGTTCCTCATGCACCCTTTTTTGTTTAAGAGGATCGTCGTGAAGAAGTATTCGAATGGTTTTGCGGTGTTAGGTATCCACTTGGCTATGCGGGAAGTTTGAGAAATAAGGTGAAACTAACCAAGAAAAAGTTCTATGGATTGAAGACGCATGATTGTCATGTCTTGCTTCAACGTCTTCTTCTAGTGGTTATTAGAGAATTTTTGCCAAATAACGTCGTGAAGCCATTGATAGCATTGTCATATTGGTTTCGGAAATTATATGCTAGGGAGTTGAAGAAGGCAGATGTCCAACAGATGAAAGATGAGATAGTGATCATTCTCTCTCTAATTTAGAGTTGATTTTTCCTCCACATTTCTTCACCTCTATGGTTCATCTCATGGTTCACCTTCCCGAACAGGTTATGCTTACAGGCCCAGTACATTTTACATGGATGTATCTGACGGAAAGGTATATGCACTAACCAAATATGTTTTTTTTTTGTTAAAAATAAATTTACACTAACTTTATATATTTACTAATCATTTTCATCATTTTATAGGCAATTAGGTGATTATAATCAGTCAATGAGTAATACTCGTTACCCGGAGGGGAGTATTGCAGAAATGTACATATCGTGGGAGTCGGTGACATATTGTAAGTCGTATTTGCAATTGGAAGAACATGAATAGCCCTATCCCCCAATATGGAATATTAGTTGTGTGTCTCAGTTAGTTCAGCCGTGTATTATGGATACCACCAGAAATATCAGGTTAACAGAGGAGGAAACGGCTGAGACTCACTTGCAAATTTTGACGGATACAGAAGAAGCTCAATATTACATGGACGCTCATTTGCAGATGTACATAGCGAAATATGGTGACGATTACGACGAGCGCCCCATGAGGTGGAGTTTCCATCGATGGTTCTTAAAATATGTACGAAAATTGAACTTTCTTTTTTCTTGTACAAATATCCTAAACCGTAAATAGTATAAAACTAACACCATTTAATTTTCAGGCCAAGAGAATAAATGATGCTGAAGACCCGAATTTTAACAAGGCAATATGGTCATTAGCTTGAGGTCCGCTATTTACCTGGATTTATAAGGTGTGCTATGTGAACGGTATCAAGTATGTCACATTCGATAGAGATCAAAGGCTCGTGACTCAAAATAGCGGGGTGATGTTAAGCACGAATGTTGGAAATCTGTCCCAACACTTTTATGGCCATCTTGACTATGTAGTCGAGGTATGTTATGCAGACAATTTGTCGGTCGTGTTGTTCAAAGTTATATGGCACAACACCACTGACGATCAGAATGCCGAAGAAATTGACACCGTCAAGGTAGATCATGGTCTGATATCAGTGGATACAAACACTAGTTACTATGAGAATTCACCATTTTGTCTTTCTATCAAGACAAAACAAGTGTTCTACTTGGACGATCCTATGGCGGGTGGTACTTGGAAGGTGGTGCAAGAAATGTCGCACCGAAATGTATACAATGCAGAAGTACTGGCAAGAGAAGATAATAGGCCTCCTTCAGGGAATCAAATCACAAAGCCATACCAAGAGGACACACTAAGTTCAATATAATTTTACCATATTGATGCATCTAATCTCTAACTCGATTTAGAAGTACACGAATAGAATAAAGAATCAAACGGTGAGGAAGATGACAGTGGCGATGAATTCGATGAGGAAGAAGAAGAGGAAGATGAAGACGATTGTTCGTACCTAAAACCCGTAGGCCTGGCAGAGACAGATGAATCCAAATGTGATCTCCTGTAAACCTGCTTACTAAGGGGAATACTGGGCGGGCCGGTCTTCTCCTCTCCGATACCTAAGTTAGTACAGTTGGGATGAATAGATAACTTAAGCACGTATAATAAGCAATAGGAAAGATCAGTTACCTATTAATGAGGGTAGTTGAGGCCCTTATATAGGTGGCCAGGCGTGAGGTCTGGCCTCACTCTTCGATGTGGGACTGGCTTCCTTCTGTTCGTACGCCGAAGGGCAGCTCTGGTGACCTCTTTGGCAGGCTAGCGCCTCCGGTCCCCGGGTCCCTGGTCGCAGGGTAGACTGCTGGACACCGGCTCCGGGTGCTGGCGATCTAGTTTCGGGCCCTAGGCCGGTCCCGGGTGCACTGGTTGCGGGTCTGTGGGCCTGTTGTAGCCCCTCTGTGGCTACTATCAACAACGATGATGGCGGAGATGACGAAGAGGAAGACTACTAGTTAATTATGGTACATGTTGTAATATGATAATGATGATATATATTTATTGTTGTAATTTTGGACAATATTTACAATATTCTAATTAAATAAAAACAAATGCATATAAGCATAACTAATCTGTTTAGTTAAATTGAAGCGACGAATATTGGACAATATTTGTCGCTTAAAAAAATGAAGCAACCATTTTTGTAAAACTTCATATCTTCAGATCATTGAAGCGACAAATTTTTAGCTCACTAGGTAACCTAGTGAGGTCCAACTTCGTCGCTTCAATGATCTGAAGCGACGAAGTTTAACTTTCGTCGCCAACTAAAAGGTGAAGCGACTAGTTTTGGCCATGTCTCGTCGCTTCATATTTCTAAGCGACGAGTTTTGCCGATGTTCGTCGCTTCGTATCTGATTATATGAACCGGGACTTTGTTCCTTCTTCCTCAGTAGCGCGATCCCCAAATTTTAAAATAGCTGAATGTTCTGATTTCTTCCCCCAAACCCTAAAGCCAATCCTTATGATTTCTTCCCCCACACCCAAACCCTAAATTCAATGGCGCCAGGTTCTAGTGCCCAGCAGAGGAGGAAGCAGCTCGAGGCGAGAAGGGAGAGGCAGGCGGCCGAAGTTGCAGCGAGATTGGCTGCCGCGACGGCGAGGGCAGAGGCGGCGGAGACGACTGGGAGACCAGAGGCGGGGACGTTGGTGCCAATCCCGTCTCTGGAAGAAACGACTTCGGGCTTGAATTATGCTGCTGGTGGCGAACCGTCAAACGCTGGAGGTAGCGGTGGCGAACCGTCAAACGCTGGAGGCGAGGACGCTGCTCCATTAAGCATTTGGACCAAGAGGGGTCCGGCGGAGCCGGGTAAGTTTTTCATTTTTCCGATTTTAATTTTTCTTGAATTCTGGTGCTCTTTGCTTTGGTGCTGCTCATTCTTGTTTGGTTGATAAATAATGCACTGCTTGTTTGGAGTTCAAGGTTAGAATTAGGGATTATGGTATGGTTGCTAGTATGACAGAAATCCTGATGCTTTAGTAGGTGTTGTATTATTTCGGTGTTGGATTACAATTTGTCGGCTATAATGAATAGATGATAAAGGCCCGTGAAAGAATAGCCTAACTAAGAGTACTAAGTCGGCGCTAAATCACATAGATTAAGGCCCATGCTTCTTTTGTTAGAACTTGGAAGCAGTCTTGCTTGAGATGATGGAAAAGGGTATGAGGCCCAATGCTGCTACCTATACTGCGGTGATTGAGGGGTTTGCAAGGCAGGAGGACAAGGCAACTGAGGAAGAGGGCAAACAGTTGGTGGAGGTGATGATGCATAAGGGGTTTGTGCCAAATGCAAAGGCTATGATGGAGGTTCTAAAGGGAAGGCCAACACCTTTAATAAGAAGGGTCATCAACATTGCCCTTTCCAAGTTGAAGGGCTGATGCTTTGCGTCATTGATGTAACACCAGCAGCTTCAGGATTAGGATGTTTCAGATATGGGGTAGCTAGTGAGTGTAGGAAATCATATAGGCTTGAGTTTCAATAGGGGGTTTTTTGCACTGTGAATGTGACCTTGGAGTAGTGTGAGTGCTGACATTGAATTTGACAATGTAGGACTAGTTTTCAATGTGGGATATGCTGCTGTGCTTTCTGATTTTGGATGATGACATCTGAGTAGTTTAAAGTATGCTAATCTCTTTAATTTCTGTTTCTTTTATTCTGGTGTTCTGCATTCATTTTTTTTTTCTGGAAGAAGTTTTTTTTATTATGTATTGAAATTATCTGCTGTTCACTTGCTGGGCAAGAAGTGTCATTGGAGTAACAATTTAGGTTCCATCTTCCGCACTGTAAAGTTTACCTCCTTTAGGGAGCTTTGACACAATTGTTATTGATAACATAGATATTAGTCTTATGGTCTTCTGTACTTGCATTTGCTGTATCACTAGAACGATATGCACTTATTACAAAGTTTATGTAACCAGCAGAAACTTCTTATTACATGATTGTGTTCAAATAGGAATTCTTTGGTTAAGGATAAGTGCAACAGGTGCTTATAAGCAGTAGACAGTAGCTTTCTGTTAAGTCATTAGATAAATGGTGGAAGTAAACATGGAATGTACTCTATTCTGTTATTATGTCCCTATGAATTATTTGTTTTCCAGAAACATGGAATTCCACATTCTTGAGAGATGTATGAGCAGCAGAGCATATCATTTCATTAAAAGCTACATGTTTCAGACGACTGTGATTTCAACCAGTCAATATCCATTTTAGTGTACTGTATACTCCCTCAGCGGAGAAGTTTCTGAGCTTCTATTATGATTAAAGAGCTGCCTGCCTCTGTTGATATATTGATTTGTTAGCTATGCATAGTCTTAATTTGGTTTGGTTTATATGGCAGAGTTGGTTGATATGACAACGGGGAAGAATGTGAAGGGGCGGAACCCTGATAAGCTCGGTATCATCACGGGCACAAAGACCTA
Organism: Potentilla sterilis; assembly: GCA_963682095.1. NCBI lineage: Eukaryota > Viridiplantae > Streptophyta > Magnoliopsida > Rosales > Rosaceae > Potentilla > Potentilla sterilis. The sequence goes on from OY821754.1 coordinate 54,509,150, forward strand.
GTATTTGAAGACCCTAAACAACAACCAGCCTCTGAAGGTTAAGTACGCCGAAGATCACAAGAGTCCGCGCCTCGTGAAGTGGAGGACTTTGATGTCCCGAGACATCGGGAGGGCTGTCCGGAGTAAGGTGTCGATACTTGCGCCATCCTTTGCTGAGCTGGATGAGGAGCACCAAGATGCATTGATGCATTATATGGAGGTAATATGTTATTTTACAATAATTTCATAAAACAAAATTAACATACCACATTATATTGAAATATGTTATTTCTGATGCCATTTTTTTGAATTGTTTTTTACTAAACGCTCTATGACCTCCCACCCACCAAGACAGGCTTGTGGAAATACATCGACGAGACCGCTGCCAAGATTTACAAGGATTGGAAGTACGACTGCCATACCCATTACGTTGAGGTATCAAAGGTGACGTCGGCAGAGTTCATCCACCGACCTGAGCAGTGGGAGTACCTCAAAGTTCACTTTGAGGACGGCGATTTCAAGGTAATGGAAATTAATTACAGGTTTTAACTTCATATAATTTCATAATTCTCATATGAAATATTTTAATATATATTCGTACGGTTCTTTACAGAGGATGTGTGCCCGGAACGCCGCTAACCGAAACAAGGGAAATGAGAAGGGGTATGCAATCAACCGCCACTCCGGCACCACTCCTTACAGCCACCGTGTCGTTGCGAATGAGGCGAAAGGGCATCTAGCCCCTATACTGCAGACAGTCTACGATGTTTATCAACCATCGCAGAATGCGCAGGAGAAAGTGGTGAGCTCCTTTCCAATTCACCAATGTGATTTTTTTTTTTTTTAATTAAAATGTATAATAACCCTAATCTATTGGACTTGTTTTTATTTGCAGGCATCGGTGAAGAGGAAGATGGCTGAGCTGTGTGCTAGCCGAGCGAGTGATGAAGGCGACAGTCACGTGACAGGCCCCGTTACCGTCCAGGAGCAGATGGCTGTAGTCGAGAAGGAGCTGGGTGGGAAGCCAGGGACGAGGGTCCGAGGTAATTTTTTTTTTACACCTAAATCTTTTACAAGTTTTATTTTTTAGATTTTAATTTGACTAATGTTTTTCTTTTACCAATTTTGCAAGGCTAGGCGGTGCATTAAGACGCCCCCCAAAACTAAGAGGCGGTACACACGTGTCCCGGGGTGATGAGGATTTGAGGAGCCAGCTAGCAGCCGTCAGCGAATAGTGCAGAGATGAGGCAGCGTGTGGCAGCGCTGGAGGCTACCGTCCAAGCTTTCATGGCGGGCCAAGGCAATTTGGGTGACAATGCCGCCGCAACAGCTCCAGTCACCGATAAATCCTCATGTGCTTCATTAGGTATCCCCGGTGATAATGATGCCCTTGATTAGAACCTTTTTTTTTTCTTTGTACATATTATTGTAGGAAGTTGGATATTGTAGTACATTCTCGGATTATCGTACATTGTAATTATTGTACCTTTGAATGAAATTTACGTATTTATAAAATGAACTGTGTTTGTGTTATGTTGGATGTGTGAAATTGTGACTCAAAATGCAGGTTTTGTGACGATTTGATCGATATTGAAATTGGGTCAAAACTGACCAGAAACCTGTTTTTCTAATTTGTAACTCTGAACGAAACAACGAACATTGCCCAATATTCGTCGCATCACAATCCTAGCGACGATAAAACTTCGTCGCTTAGATTACGTCAGACGACGAATTTTGACCCAAAAGCCGTCGCTTCGTTTTTACAAGCGACGACTCAAAGTTGGTTGCTTTGTTTTTCCAAGTGACCACTCAAAAGTCGTCGCTTAGTTTCTGAAACGACGAACTTTGATGTCGTCGCTTGGAAAATCGAAGCTACGACTTTTGTATCAAAATTCGTCTCTTCGGTGCTAAAACGACGAGAATGAAGCGACGACCTCCAAGCGACGACTTTTTGTCGCTTCGATGTTGAAGCGACGACTTTTTTTCGTCGCTTCGATTCTGTTCTAGAGTAGTGAGGGTTTACAAGCAGGAATCACACCAAGATCCACCGGTATCTGTGAGTCTACGGATTCAGACAGAAACAAAGTGGAAACAATGCACCATTTGAAAGATGACCTAGGGGACATGTTATATGTAGTGAAGCACTCTGTCATTGTTGTAAATCAACGAAGTATTAATACGCACATTACAAGCTAGCAAAATATTAGTTGCGACTTACATGAAATATAAAGAATCATACGAGCACGAGGATTTGGAAAAGTATCTTCAATATCCGACAATAACTTTGAAAATGAATTTACAACTAAAGACTTACCATATGGGAGAAGATGACAATGACACATCTCATCATTGCAACTTTTAAAAGAACAAAAAGGATCTAGCTCAATCCAAGATAGACTTTGATTAGTCCACTTTTTTAATTTCTAAGATATCCTAGTAAAGGTTATCACGCCTTATATCTAATAAATTAGACTTTTGGTCTTAAAGTTTCTATTTCTAAATTGGACAAGACTAAATGTAATCGTTGACATGTTAATTTTTTGAATTTTCTCTCAATGAATTGAGATTATTCGAATTTTCTTCATGATATACATGATTTAATTTTATGCATCTAACTTTGCAAAGTATTGCATAAAGCAAAACAACATAACATAATATAGGCACGACATAAAGAACTGTGTGCAAAGAAACGCACCATGTAATCCCTAGAATAATAGTACTGAAGGACAATGGTACTAATATATCACAAAATAACATAATAGTACTGAAGAACAGTAGTACTATATCAATAGATATAATAAAAGTAATAAGGATCGGTATATCTGTTCCTTTGGGATTTATAATGCACCTGTCTTCCTGCGATTACCATATATTTTATTGCAATCCCCATCGAGTTACTCTAAAGAACTTTGGTTACATTTCGATGTATATATATTGAGCATATGTCAAATTGACAACTCATGCGACAAAAGAAAATTGATTTTTTTTTTCCACAATTTAAAGAAATTTATGCCATGATGTTCATGTGAAAAGACACAAGTGAGAATTCATTTGAGCTCCTTTGCATTACCTGTAACGACTGCGGATGTAAACGAGTATTATAGAAGTTTATATGTCAACTTAGTAGGCTATATGTAACCGCTAATTGAATCTAACATCATAAGATAATGATCTTTTGGAATTCTGACATAGATTTGCTTTGACGCAACTAATCGTGGTCTGGTGATCCGTACATTAAAGAAATTACCATGGACACCCATATTTTGGATGAATAGAAATAAACACCAGAAGAATATGGTTCACACACGAAACCGAGGACGACCAAAGAACATTTTATCCTCAAATATTGTTTCGACACAATCCATGTAGGGTTGAAGACGTGTGTTCAATCCCTACATTCCACCGCTCCCCTAAGGTGATATTATGATATATTTAATGCACAAGTATATGCACCATATAGTGCTTCTTACATCCGTTGTGATTTTATGGATAAAAGCACATCATTTAAAGCCTATTCGTTAAAGCAATTATGACTGAGACCATCATATGCAAAAAACACATGTGTTCTCATTATGTTCTTATATTGAATCCAAAGAGGATTCAGTGGACTGATTCAACCAACTTGCGGACACCTTAGATATTTAATGGTGTTGATTATTGTGTCGACATGCTGGTCACGTGTCATGACACCATCCACTATTAATACTTATGCTACTTATGCTAGAAAGTCAAAGCATCTAAGCTGGGTTAATTTCCATAGGTGCGATGACTTTATAGCTTATTATATGGGATCCGTAATGGGCATCATAATGTTGAGCAAAAATTGTAAATAATATACTCGACATAATTTCATCTTATCTCATTATTTTGAAATAAGACTTTTATCATGTTAAGTTCGGATCCATTCAAGACAAAATATGTCTCTTAATTACAACTCCTATATTTCAAGGAGAAAACCCTTTGATTCCAAATACGAAGAAAATAACGTATGTGGAGTGTGTGTGTTTGTTTGTTTTTGCGGCTGCACCCAGGAATATGAATGGGTTGCCTACGTACCCTTGGAGAGGGATCAAGCCACTCGTAGTTCAAGAGTTCCAATGAGTGAATGACTCACTGGACAAGTTTGGCATTTTGAATGAGAGTAGTGTTTAGGCTACTTTGAAAGACAGATTTGACAGACCAGGGATTCAGGTGAATTTTTACTGGTGGAGTCAAGGATTCTGTTTAGAATTGTGGTTGCGCCTGGATTTAAATCTAGACTGCCTACATACCCTGTGAAGGGATCAAACCACTGTAGTTCGAAATTTGGGATTTAAATGGGTAGATGACCAATTTGCTTGGAATTCGTGTTTGAGACATTTGCGAGGGTGTAAAGCCCTCAAGTCTACTTTCGATGCAATATGGGAATGATTTGCTTTTTCTGGTGCTTGAGTGGATTTGACTGTAGGGCCAAGGATTTGTCTGGCGAAGTCAGGGATTCGATATGTGAATTGTGTGGTTGTATCTAGTGGGCCGCTAGATTGCCTACGTACCCCTTTTGAGGGATCAAACCGACCGTAGTTCATGAGCATATGGTTTTGTACCGACGTTTTGAGCTCAAGGGATGTATGCAGAACTTGAATCCGTCAAGCGTATCTCTTTCGAAACACCCAATTTGGTAGAGTGTGTGCCGGGCATTGCAACGGGCCTCGGAATTTAGTGGATTGCACGTATTGTATCGGGCTTTGTGACGGGCCTTAGTGGATAGACTGATGTTGTGCCGAGGCTTTGCAACATGCCTCAAAATTTAGTGGATGGCCAATGTCAATCAAATTTCTGCCGTAAATTGCTTTTTATTTTTTATTTGAGGAGCTCCGTGTCTGGGCTTGGGCATTTGAGTGAGCATGGTACCATAACGCGAGGCCCAAATATCTGTGACCCACAATCTTAGACTCCTGCCTTTGTAAAGCCAACTCCATGACGCCGGAAGTCCCAAAGCATATGGAAGTCTGAGAGAAGAGACCACCCTACTCTGATAGACTCAAAAGATATTCTATCGTGATCAAAAGTGCTGGATAGAGATTAGCTCGCTGACGAAATTTGAGTCCAAGTTAGAGATGGAATCATTGGATTTGTCCCGTATAAATGGGAGTACGCCTTCACTGACCTCTGCATCTTCTGTTTTCTGGGTAAAAATTTCCTCTGAGCATATATGATTATGTATGGGTAATTTACTCATCACACCGATTTAACCATTTCCCCTTTTAATTGCCGCAGCTACTTCAGGTGAATTTGATCGAGGCTGAGCTTTGTGAAATTGGTGAGCGTTGATTCCCATAAAGGTTTGATTTGTGGCCATCCATGAATCTCAAATGTTTAATTAAGAAATTCATCTTTTGTGCTCAGAGATTACGTGTCTTCATCAAAAGGCAACCTATCATCACCTCATGGTTCAAATATATTGTTCCACTGCTTTGACCTCTTTATGACTGTCCCATTGATTTGGTAAGCAACTGAATGTTAATTTGTTTCGTTCCCACCGATCAACAATTTGATACTGAAGCTTTTACAGAAGCTATATATCATGCTTTAATTGATATGTACTTTATCAAGAGCTTGGCGAGTCTTTGAGCATGACATCTGCATATTAAACTCTTTCTTGTGCACAAGTCTCGTGTAAAGAACCTCACTATATCGTCGAGGTCTCACATATAAGTTTGCATTCCTGCTTTGTTTACTCTGTAAGCTTCATGGACGGTCTCTTTGGCTGCCAGCAATTTTGGAATGCAACTTAATCATTGTAGGTGTCTGCACTGTCTTGAATATGCATACAGGGTCATCAGTTTGGGCGTGTAGGAGCAGTAGGTGTATTGATCATCACTCCACCATTTGCTCTTATGTGAGACCATTGCAAAAAGCTTTGTGCCTGTAGATGCTTCATTATTGATGTCATGAAACTTCCTTGCTTGCAGGTCGATATTCGACAAGAGGCAGAGTTCTTGAATACTTTGGCTACTGCACCGTCTGCACGTCAAGTTAAAACAAACTGTAAACACAGCCATTTGTTTTGGACACCTTTGGAGCAGCCCGTCGTTCTGGTAATATCCGCAGTATGACTTCCCTGCTTTGCAGCTTCTGCAACGTTAGATGTAACTGTGGACCTTGCTATGTATTTGAATTCGGAACTGCTTCTTTTGATGTATGACTGATGTATTTGCAGGCTTAGTGCCGAAGCATCGTATCAACCGTATAATAGCCTCTTTGTCACCGTGAACTCAAACAAGTGTGACAGAGCCCTTTAAGACGCAGCCATTCTCCGAGAGTAGGCCGAAAAGGATAACACACAAGTCAAAGACACAGAGACAAAAAGACACGGGTGAGCCTATTCTCTTCCCCATCTTTTCCATTCAAACCTTGATAAGCTCCACCTTGCGTACATGCTTCTTGTTCTATATTTGTTTGGCTGTTTTGGTGGGTAATGGTGAAGGATTGGGAGAACATTTGTTTCTGGTGTTGAATAAGAGGAGGGCTTTATTTCTTGAGGCATGAACTGCACTCATGGAGACATCAGCCAAGATAAACAATAAAAATGAGAATAGACCATGGAGTAACGACAAGATACCTGCAGTTCTGAACTTGGGGAGGCCTCTCGTCGTGTGATGATAATCTCCAGGTAATTAAATCTCTCCTGTTGTTTTCTCTTTTTCTCTCCTTTGGTACGTACAGAGCCTCTTCTCACCCTCTTCTTTTTTCTCTCTCCCTTCTCGGTTGCAGATTGCTCTCAATATATAGAGGTGCCGAAGGAGCTAGATAAGCTGCTTTTGAATTTCAAATTCTGGTAGAGATGATGAAGATAAACCCATTGGAAAACTGATTTGCTCTGACCCGGCTGCATATTCTGTTTTGAATTTGTCAACGATAACTAACTCTTCTAAATTGAAGAGATTATCATGACTTTGTTTAAAGCTATTATCTCTTAATAATTATCGTTCAACAGTTGCCCCCTCAAGCGTCGTGTTTGTATTTGCTTTACATATACGAGGCTTGACCATCTAATTGACGTTTCATCATTTTTTAGAAAATGAACCCAAACGGAGAGCTTTGTTCTGAACGAATCCCGGGCAGAGATGGTAAAGCTGTTGATAATGATATAGAGTATCAGAGGTCCCTTTCTTTGAATTCGCTCCAACTCACTATGTCACTTGAGAGTCGGCCGACATGGGTTGTCCAGGATGACCTACGCTCTGGTTTTCTCAAATTTGACCCTCACGCAGAGGATGAGGTTATCAAGTCATGTCCCAGCTTTGGTAGCGTATTCACAGCTTATACTCTGGAAAAGGTCAACAACAATGAGCATGGTGGCGACAAGATAGTGATTGGCACCAACTTTTATCCTTCTCTATACCGTATGCTACAGGAAAAGCAAGGATTTGACAATGGTATTATATACCGGGGACGAGCTTTCTTTGATTTTGGCGTATTGGAATGGACTGAAGAGATATTAGAGACTTTCAAAGAAACATTATATAAGGCAGACATATATGGTGCCGTTGCTGTATCTCGTTATCCTTATGAGCTTTCAAAGAATATCTGGAGGGCATTTTGTGAATTATGGGGCCCTTTATCAAATACCTTGCATTTTGCGGATGGTGAGATGAGCATTTCTCTATATGATTTGAAAGTCATTGGTGGTCTACCCGTTTCTGGTATTCCTTACGAAGAATTTTTACCAACCAATGCGGCTCTGCAGGATGAGAAATTATACCCTCCCACCGTTTTGGAGCTTTTACAGATACACTTTGCATTGTGCACAGAGTATAAATATCATGACATTTATTGGGACCAGTGGCTTAACCATTTTTACCGAGGGAAGCTTATATATGCTTCTATTGGTGGAAAACAGGTCGTGCCCCCGAAGCCAAAATTCCCGAGGCTCCCATTGAAAATTTCAAAAGAGGGCAGACTTGCTGCCTTTCTTGCTTTTTGGTTGTGCAGGTTTGTCCCCTTTTCATTTTGGTTTATATATATACATATATATATATATATATATGTATATTATTCTCTTTAAACTTTTCATTTCATGACAGGTTTGTCCTTCCAGCATGGAACAAAACAATAAGGCCTGAGACATTTCACATGGCGTGTCAGATGGCGCAGGGAATAAAGATTTCTTTAGCGCCGACGACACTAGGATACATCTATCACCGTTTAGGGGAAATTGCTTGTCATTCAGTTGGGGATGAACTCCCAAAAGTGTGCTTTCCTATTCATTATGTAATTGGCTGGCTTGGCGAGTATTTTCCGCAGACGTCTAGACGTCGTCCTGATAGTGATTTTGCGACGGACTACCCGCATTTGGCAAGATATGCTTGTGTTATAAGCAAAGACTTTTCCATCACTTGTGCCAGAATAATTTTTCGAGATGACAGAGCTGTAGTATATCGCCCCCATGCTTTTTATGAGACTGACGGTCAATTTCTATTTGATAATGAGACCTTGTCAGATGAGAGATTTGAATATTTGATTTGTTTACGCTCCGCATGCCTTCCTGTGAGAGTAGATGGTAAACTTGTTTTAGAGCCGTATTATCCCAACAGATTCGCTCGTCAGTTTGGCTACGATCAAAGTGTTCCCTCTAACCGTCTCTCTTTCAGCATCCCGAAGAGAAAGCAGTGTTTTGTTGAGGATTTAGCTAGGGCCCAGTCTATCATCTTCAGGAGGAATACTGCCGCTCGCTTTTATATTCCGAGATCCTCCCATCAGGGCCAATGCACTTGGTGGTATTGTAAATGGTGGTTGAAAGCTTGTATTCCATATTTAGGGCTCTCAGTGTCGAAGACTTTCAAAACTGTCTATAAGAAATCTCCTGAACCCGAGCACCGTATCTTTAGGGTGAACAAGCTTGCTGAAATTTCCAAAGACTTGAGGAAGACAATCAGAGTGTCATCTATTGAGAGACAGGGGAGCCAGAATTCTCAAACAAGCATTAGCAAGGATCAACAACCTAAAAGCACCGATATCACAAGTGTCAGAGAGACAGTTTCGAAAAACTTGAATGCCACTCAGACGAAAGGTAACGCTCAAGGTATATTGAAAGCGCCTGTGAGGATGCCTTCCAGTTTAGTTGTTTCAAAACCTTTGACAAATGTTCTGAATACTGTTGTGACTGAAAGCAACTCTAGCTCTAATTCCGCTCCTCCCAAAGTGAAGCATGCAGCTCAGTATCCGAAAAGAAAACGTGAAGATACGGCGAAACAGCATGTCAAGAAGAGTGTTAACAAGACAACCATGCCTGATAAACCTTCTGTTACCGAGTGTATACTGGCTGCAAAAGAGAAGACAACTGTGCCTGAAAATTCTTCTGCAGTGAGGTGTGTGCCGACCGCAAAAGATGTGGAAAATTTTCTGTTACCAATATTGGATCCTGCATTAGCTTCATTTACGAAGAACTATCTTATTGGGCATGTGAGTGACATCTTCATGAAAGTTTCTTCCTCAACAGCTCCGACAGATTTGCTTGCTCATAGTGAGGAAATTAAGTCGTCCTTGAGTATGCTCCGTCCTGTCATTGATAGTCTGAAGTCTGGAAAAGCTCTTTTTGAGAGATTTACATCCATCATTGAAGATATGTTGAGGGTAGCATCTGAATCTTCGAGAACTATGACAGTCTTGAAGGAGAGCACTGGGGTTGATGTAGAGTTTGCCAGTGATCTGATTTCTGATTATGAGCGATGCATGAAAGTCACAAAAGACTTAAGTTCTCGATTAGCAAATTCCACCAAGAAGCTCAAAGACTTAGAAGCTACTGATCTTGACATTAAGGCCGAAGAGGAGCGTATCATGAAGAGACGTAAGAAATGTGACTCTGAGAAGGCCTCTGTTAAAAAGAACATAGCCTTATTGAAAGGCTCCATCCAGGAACAAGAAGAACAAGCTCAGTCACTGCTGAAAGACAAGTCTGATTGCATGAAAGATAAACTACCGGAGATCGAACAGGCTATTTCTTCGAACAAGCTGGAGAGAGAGAAGTTTCAAAAGACGTTTGATTCCCTTATTTCTCTTTTTCCAACTGCATAAATGTCTAGATGCATGTTTCCCTTTTGTAGTATTGACTTTTTTAGACTTGGTCTTAGATATATTTCAGCTTTTGAGACCCCTTTTGTTTGTAGTTCTTTTCATTCTCATGGAATAAATTTTGAAGCCCTTGTTTCTTCATTGCCTTCCTTTATTCCTTGTAAACCTGTGATAATGTAATATGTGATTAATCTACCAGGTGAATAAAGGGAAAAGAGATTTTGTTTGAAAATATGACTGGATCTGGTTATTACCAGACTGCCTACGTACCCAATTAAGGGATCAAGCCAAACGTAGTTCAGGGGGATTTGTGCTCTAAATTTTTCCTGGACCGCCCCCCTGGCTTTTCAATCCAGCGAGCTCCTTTATGTATGGTATTTTTTTATAAACTTCCCATTTACACAAGAGTAGACACGATCTCCACTTGCATTTGAAAGTTCATATGCCCCCTTGTTGAAGACTTTGGTAACGACATAGGGTCCTTCCCATTTTGGCTCGAACTTTCCCTTTGACTTTCTGGTGACGATGATAGGCCTTCGTATGGATAGGACTAAGTCTCCAATTCTGAATGATCTAAACTTAACCTTTTTGTTGAAAGCGCCTGCCACCTGTGCTTGGTATATCTCGAGTCTTTGTTGAACCGCAAGTCTCTTTTCATCAAGTGCCTCCAATTCTGCAAGTCTAACTTTTGCATTCTCGTCTGGATTTGCAAGTTGAGTAGCTATCCTTAGTGATGGTAATTGAATCTCAAGTGGTAGCACTGCTTCGGATCCGTATACCAAATTATATGGAGTGCATCCTGTTGCTGTACGAACTGTTGTTCTATAAGCCCACAGTGCCTCAGGTAGGCGTTCATGCCAATCCCTTTTGCTCTTTGAGACCATCTTCTTTAGGATGTTGCCGAGAACTTTATTAAAAGCCTCTGCTTGCCCGTTTGCTGTGGGGTTATAACTTGCAGAGAATGCATGTTGGATATGGTATTTTTGACACAACTGGACCATAGCTTTGCATTTGAAATAGGAGGCGTTATCAGATACTATCTTAGCAGGGACACCGAAACGGTAGATGATATGATTTCGGATGAAACTTGCGACGTCATTTGCCTTGACAGTTTTAAGGGGAATTGCTTCAGACCATTTAGAAAAGTTATCTGTAGCAGCCAATATATACTGATGTAGTCGCGATGATTTAGGGTTTATAGCACCCATGACATCTAATCCCCAAGTCTCGAATGGATATGACAAAATAGAAGGATGAAGAGGCAATGGGGGCTGATGTATGAAATCCCCATGTAGCTGGCATGCTTTACAGGCTTTGGCGTGATCTATTGAATCTTGTACCATGGTGGGCCAGTAGTAGCCGATTCTCTTCAACTGAGCTGCGAGTTTTGGTCCTGCCTGATGGGCTCCACAGATGCCTGAATGAATGTCTTTGAGGGCTTGTGTCGCCTCTTCCTTTGACAAACACCTTAAGAGTATCCCATCAAAAGACTTTCTATACAAGGTGTCATTTAAATACGTGAATCGGAAGGCTGTCCTCCGTACGTATGCTCTTTTCCTTGGGTCATTAGGCAATTTCCCAGTCTGACAATACTCGATCATGCTCTTTCGCCAATCAAATTCTTGTTCGACTTCAAATACTGTGACTGCGTACGCTTCTTTGACTTCCTTCATTCTTTCAAGTGCAGAAGGTAGTAATCGACGTTCCCCAACTGTGATTTGGACATCTCTTTCCTCAGGTAGGGTTAACGATGCCGCCAGTTTAGCCAATGCGTCTGCTTTGTCGTTCTCCGATCTCGGAATGTGACTAACACATACTTCTTGGAAAAGGCCCATGAGGTGTTTGACTCTTTGATGGTATGGAATAAGCTTTTCATTTTTGACAGCGTACTCGTCGTTTATTTGTTTGACGATTAACTGAGAGTCTCCATAGACTTGTAACATGCTTATGTTCATCTCAAGTGCTACCTCTAGACCGATGACCAATGCTTCGTACTCAGCTACATTATTAGAGCAAATGGCCATGAGAGAAAATGAGTATGGAATTAAGCCTCCATGTGGCGTAATGAGCACAAAACCTGCTCCCGCAGCACTTTTCCTAGCCGCTCCATCAAAATAAAGTTGCCAAGTTGGTGCTTCTGTTGAGAAAACTTCTTCATCTGGCAAGTCTTCTGGCAACTCCATGTGGTCAGGTACCGGGTGTGCTGCCAAAAAATCTGCAAGCGCTTGTCCTTTGACGGCTTTTTGTGACATGTACTTGATATCAAACTCTGATAGGAACATAGACCACTTTGCAAGACGTCCTGAAAGTACTGGTTTTGACATTAGGTATCGAAGTGGGTCGGCTTTGGAGATCAAGGTGACATGGTGAGCAAGCATATAATGTCTCAGTTTCTGAGCTGCAAAGACTAGGGCTAAACAAACCCTTTCAATGGAGGAGTAATTATGTTCTGCCCCCACTAGTGTCCTGCTCAAGTAGTAGAGAGCGTGCTCTTTTCCTTCGTCATTATTTTGAGCGAGCAGCGCCCCCAGAGATCGCTCGAGCGTTGCGATATATAAAATCAAAGGTTTCCCTTTTATAGGTGCCATTAATACTGGAGGTTTGAGCAAATACTCTTTGATGTTGTCGAAGGCGTTCTGACAAGCTTGATCCCATTCAAACGGAACATCTTTCTTCATTAGCCTTGTGAAAGGTTGGCATCTTCCAGATAGGTTTGAAATGAACCTTCGTATGTAGGCTAATCTCCCTTGCATCCCTCTTAACTCTCGTAAGTTTTTGGGAGGAGGCATTTCTCTGATTGCTTTGATTTTAGTGGGGTCAATCTCTATTCCTCTGTATCTGACAACAAAACCGAGAAATCTCCCCGATGTGACCCCAAATGCACATTTTAAGGGATTCATCTTTAATTGATGCTTTCGAAGCCTATCAAAAACTCTTCTCATGTCAGCTAAATGGCGCTCTCTTTTCTTTGACTTTACCACTAAGTCATCGACATAGCATTCAACCTTGTCGTGTAGCATGTCATCAAAGATGATTGTCATAGCTCTTTGATAGGTCGCGCCTGCATTTTTTAAACCGAATGGCATTACGGTATAGCAATATACCCCTTTTGGTGTGCGAAATGCTGTCAGCTCTTCGTCTTCAGGCGCCATTTTGATTTGGTTATAGCCAGAAAACCCATCCATGAATGACATAGCACCGTATCCCGTTGTAGCGTCGACTAAAAGCTCTGTAATTGGGAGTGGGAATTCGTCTTTTGGACACGCGTCATTGAGGTCTCTGTAGTCGACACAAACGCGGATTTGTCCGTTCTTTTTCTTCACAGGGACAATGTTTGCTAGCCATGTTGGATATTGTACTTCTCGGATAAAACCCGCATCAATGAGTTTATCTACTTCAGCTTTAATCTGAATAGCAAGCTCTGGGCGAAAGCGTCGAGAAGCCTGTTTTACCCAGCGTTTTTTATCTGAGACTGCTAGCTTATGAACTGCCACTTTTGGATCTAAACCAGGCATGTCTTGATACCCCCAAGCGAAAACATCTTTATATTCCTGGAGGAGCGATTTGTAGCCTATCAATTCATCTGGCGTCAATAACATACTCACGAATGTAGGTTTCGGATCTTCTACAGTCCCAAGATTGATTTCTTGGAGTTCGTCAATAGTTGCTTGTCCTCCATCTTCCATTTGTGGTGGGGCAGGCTGAGCAGTATCAATGAACTCTGGTGGTTGCTCTTGGTCTGGTTCTTCTTCAAATGAAACACAGTTTACTTCCACTGGCTTATCTGCTTTAGAGATAAAAGGTTTCTTGAATATCACCCGTATTTGTCGTCTAAATCTACATTTCTTGGTCACTTGTACCTTGCTTGATTGTGACGAGGGGGTCCTATTCAAGCGCTTGAGGGCCGAAACGCGAGGTTGATCATCAACCGTTAATCGCTGAAAAACTGAAACCCGAGGGGGAGTTTGCTTCCCCAAACGTTGAAAAACCGAGACACGAGATGAGTTTTCCTTCTGAGGGTTAGGGGTTTCATGTTTCGCCTTGAGCATACCATTCACATGTTGAACTGTGATCTTGAGTGCACCGTTCTTCCGAACTTTGGGTTTTACCTTTAGTGGAGCAGATGATGTGCTTCGAAATGAGACAACTCGTTTATTCTGACGTTTATTCCCACCAAGCACTGTAGAGATTATCATGTTGCTTTCAGGAATTGATTGATCTACCCTACGAAGGGGCTTGGTGTAGCTAGTCATGAGTGTCCCCATTGTGTCCTCGACTGGTGTTAGTGCTTTCTGTCCAGGTTCACGCTGATCTTTCTTTAAATACTTGAATATCACCTTTGGTTTTGCTGCTTCTGAAGTCGAAGGCTTTTCAATTTTCAGGGCCGATGAAGATTGTGTTGTTACTTTGACTCGAACTGGCCTTTGTGGCTTAGTAATTTCGGTCGTATCCACAACACCTTCATCTTTTGACGTCTTCCTTGTCTTTGTCGACTGTGGGGTAGGTAAAGTTGGGGATTTGTAGAACTTGGCATCTGAATAATTTACTTCTTCTCCTTTGAAGGGGTCCCTGTCCGCCAATACTTTCTTTACCACGCCATCTGCCCCGAACTTGAAGCATTGGTGTAACGTCGAAGGAATAATACCATATGTATGAAGCCAAGGGCGTCCCAATAATACGTTAAAGGATGTTGGGGCGTCGATCACATGGAACAGAGCGTCTGAATATAATTCCCCGATTTCCATTTGAAGTGCAATCGTGCCCATGGCTCTCTGCCCTGATTGGTTGTAACCTTGGATTGTCAGTGTTGAGGCGGATAGTTGTTTCGCACTCATCCCCATCATACGTAGTGTTCTGAGTGGTAGGAGATTTACGGCCGAACCACCATCTAGGAGGATCCGATTGACTGTAGTGTTTCCCACAAGCCCCGTGACATAAAGAGGTCTGTTGTGGTATTCAGATCCTAATAAAAGATCGTCTTCACAAAATAGGATGCACTCCCTACACTTGGCACAAACCCTTGGGATGGTTACAGCAACTTCTGCGACTTCATCCTCGTACAAGTCTGGGCAGGTCAAAGCTTCAATAAGTGCCTCGCGAAGTTCCCTTGACATTTGTAACGCATCAAAGACGCTTAGCAATGCTGGGATCCGCTTCAAATGGGCCAACACATTGTATTTGCAACTTTGCGATGACTCCTTTTTGCGACTTCTAATTTGTTCGGGTTTAGTCCCTGACGACGAGGCCATTGTCATCTTATCCTTCATCTTCTCTAAGGTGGGTTTTAGCTTTTTGGGGCTACCAGGCGATGTGCTTGAGTCCTTTTGGTCTGCACTTGGGATGCTCATACCGGAGCGTAAAGTTATCTTGTGAACTTCAAATTCTGCCTTTTCTGAGTCTTTATCATTTTTCTCAGTGTCTGAGCCCTCGATGCTCCCAATGGAGACCATACAGCACTGAACTACCTCTTCATTTTCCTCTTTTGGGTGTTCACCTTCAAGCAACTCCTTAGGTAAGAATTCTCGAAGGGTGATCGGTACTCGTGGTGTCTGTTCATATTCTTCTTCTTCAGGGGTTTGAACCTTTTTAGGCGCTTTCTTCTTCTTCTTTTTACTCTTCAAAGATGGCCTTCCCCTGAATTTAACACCAGTTGGAGTAGAGGACCTTGTATGGAGAGGGTGATGCTGAAAGTTTTTGGTTATTGTCTTCCACTCATCGGATGACTCATCTGTTTCCTCATAATCTTCCCAGATGTCGAGGCTAGGAGCAGTCATTAGTTCGTACAAACTCGGCATTTTGGGATTCCCATAGCCAGGCATATTTGAGTATGCATGAACAATTTTGACTTCATTGTCTACTTGGAAAGCCACCTTTATAGCACCCTCTGGTAGCGAAACTGTTGGAGTTTTTACTGCTGACGCACCCAACGAAAGACCCTCTTCGATCATGTTTGCAGATGCCGATGTGTGGGGAGATGAGTCAATCTCTATTTCTTTATTATTGATCATCTCCTGGATTTTGTCTTTGAGGACATAACAACCCTTCAGGGTATGACCGATCAGCCGATGATACTTACAGTATTTTGGGTCGTTAGTTTTGTTCATTTCAGCTGGGCGTTTTGATTCTGGGAGTTTTATTGCTTTCGCTGCTATGAGCTCACTAAAGATCGAGTCGATATCATCATCGTCAAATGAGTACTTGACTTGTCTTCTCTCTCTTAGTGAAAGATTCCGCGGTCGCTCGCCCCTTTCCCTGTTGTTACTATTACCACCTTCATTCCTTCTTTCTGTTTGGATAAAGGTAGCCATTGATTCTCCCTTGTTGGGTGTTGGTTTCTTGGCATCAGCTCTCCTTTCATTAGTCTGAAACTTTGGAGTTAATGTCTTTGTACGAGCAATTTGGCGCTCCACGTTACTTGCCTTTGACACCAAAGCATCAAACGTTTGGGGTTCTGCAGTGCCTATATATGTTGCAATTTCCGGGAGTAGGTTATTGGCACACATTTGGACTGCGGACTGTTCTGATAACTTCTCAGGACATTGGAGATTCAAACTCCTCCATCTCGTAATGAAGTCATTGGCATTTTCACCAATCTTTTGTCGTGCGTCAGCTAGGTCGATAATCGAGACCTTCTTCTTCGAGCTGACAAATTGAGCTAGAAATGCTCTTTGCATGTCATCCCATGTTATTATAGACCCTTGTTCAAGCTGAGTGTACCAGGTGAATGCTGACCCCTTGAGAGATTGGACAAATTGCCTGACTAGGAAAGCATCCAACTGAGACGTCTCTCCACAAGCTGAGTAGAAGTGGGCCAGATGTTCTTGGGGTGAACCATTTATTCCATCAAATTTGTCAAAAGGAGGTCTTTGGTACCCCTTAGGGAATGGTATGGCGTCATAGTGAGGAGGGTACGGCTTTCGGTATCCAACGACAGGCGGATTCAAAGACACTTGGAATTGTTTAACGGCTTCGGCAATCATTGTCTTGACATCATCTGGCGTCATTGTATTCGAGAAGCCTGATGAACCTGGTCCGCCAACGTCCTTCTGTTCCATGTATTGTTGGAAGTCGTCTTTGTGCTTTCCCTTGTTTGCCATTAAGGTTAATTGTGAAAGCAAGGTTGATACTTCAGCCTCCTTCTCGGCCAGTTTTCTAGCGGTTTCAGCTTCTAACTCAGCGCGCCTCCTGGCCTCTTCTTCTTGTCTCCGAGCTGCCTCTAACTCAAGTTGAGCTAACCTTCTCTGCAGCTCTGCCAGCTGTTCTTCTGGTGTTTGTGGATTTGCCACTAGGACTTGCTCATTTTCTGGTTCTCTGATTATAGTGTTCTTCGAACCTTGTGGTGTGCCTTTTGTCAACAATGGGGATCTAATTCCCGCTTTTGCTTCAAATTCGGACACTTTTTCGACCACAGATGCCCCCTCATATAGTGGGTTGATATTACTCCAAGATGCTTCATCTTCGGAGGTGGTTCCCACTGACGAGGCATCTCCTTGTGATTTTTTAGCTATGCTACGAGTAACTGGTCCTGGGTATGAATCGCCTCCAAAGACTGGAAATTGTCTGCCCTTTGTTGCTTTCTCCCTTCCTCGTCCTCTGGATGATGTTTCAAGGGCCCTGACTACTCCCTCAGCTATCGACCTTGCATCCGTAGTAGTTTGTTGTGAGGAGGTGGTGGACCGTGGAGATGCCGGAGCTTCGTCCTCTTCAGTTGAGGTCACCATCACATTTACGGTAGTAGGTAGGTAGACTGGGATATCGCCAACCATGACATATGGTAAGGTGCAGGGTCTTGGGAGTGAAGAAATTTTGTGGACCTTGCCTGGTGCTACCTGAGGTGATGTGAATTGAGCGACCTCTGCCAGAATGGCTTCTATCGTCTTTGTCTGGGCCTCTCTTTTCCTCTGAGCCCTCGCCGCTGATAGGAGCACAATGTGCGACGATATTATATGCTTATGCCCTCGTTTATGCTTTGTTTAACCCTTATTTGTCTAAGATAGAGTCATAATATAGTTAGTGTCAATTTTGGTAGAGTTTTGGTGAAATGTGCTTAATTGTCCGAAAAATGACTAAGTTTGAGAAATCTGGAAAATAGTGTAAAATATGTCTTTTTCGCGATTTTGAGATGAGTGAAAATATGATCTATCCTTGTCCGAATTCTATGAAATTTGGTGTGCTTAATATTCATATACTGAGGAATGTTGTATTAAAAGTTCAGATCAATCGGAGTTCGGGAAGTCACCCAAAAGATGGCTGCAAAACCGCAGTCCGAGCATTTCAATCCAGGGACTTCCAGGATTTTGCTGGGACTGTGTCCCAACTTCGAAAAATCATTCCCGTCGACTCACGAGGATTTTGATCAAACTGTTTTATGGGGAGATGGCCATATGTGTCTAGTTTATCTGAGACTTGGAATCGCATCAATCGGAGCTCCACGGATGGAGATATGCCGGAATTACTGCAGCAAGGTCAAATCTGCCGATTCCAGGAACCTACTGCTCCCTTTTTGTGTTTTCTGTTTTTTGATGGACCAAATGGTGTACAAAAGCATATGTGAAGATGGTTCAAGCTTAAAGAAGGTTAGAGGAAGACACCTGGCCATGGCATTGAAGAAAAGTACAAGAAAGAAGTTCTCCTAGTCACACTAGGAGAAGCTGCCGAATAGAGGCAGATTGTGTGCTTGATGTTGCTGCCGGCAATTGGGGCATTTTTCGATGGACCAAGACATGTCAAATGAAGTCCAAGATCATACAAGAAGTCCATGAAGATGTGAAGCCCAAGCCTTGAAGAAAAATTCAGAAAAAGAAAACCTAATTGTACTATGAAAGGAAGGTTGCAAAACCTAATCCCATTAGGTTTTCTGAAATCTTTTTGCATAAGGACTGCCGGCAGCCTCTCTCCCTTTTTCCTCTATATATAGCCATCTCATATTCAGAAAAACTTGTCACATCTCAAGCCAAAACACAAAGCCAAAGCTCTACCAAATTCTCCCCAAAAATCCTACACAAACCCTAGCCGAAAATCACCACCACCCTCAACCAAGTTTCTGCCGAACTTGGAAAATACCTACTGCCGAGCCACTTTGTTGCCGTGCAGCAGTCCATCCGACCACCATACGCCACCGGATCCACACCAAGACGAAGCTCTCCAAGGTTTCTAAAGTGTGATCCACTCCCCTCTTTTCGGTTTAGCTTTTGTTTATGTAGTTATGAATTGTTTTGTCTATGAAACTCTTTTGTATTTTCGGTTTTGGATTATATGTCTATGTATGATTCAAATTGGAGATTGGTTTTATGAATTGTATGTTGATGAATTGTTTGATTCGATGTTTAGACTTAGGTTTAAATTTCGGCAACAATGAATTTGCATGTTAATTTTGTAATATAAAACTTGTAAGATGAATACACTTAGATAATTAGGACAGCGGTATTGATGCATGTTGAGGATTTAAATCGGTTAGTAATCTAAGGGCGTGACTTAAAAACCGACTCATTAGTGTTGTTTGGCAAACAAGTAAATCTAGATGTTAGGTTTCATCTAACCCGAGTAGAATGAATAAAGATGAAACGTATGTTGCTTTGATTCTATTGTGCTCACCTAGGGTATAACCTTAGCTAAAACTTGCATGTTAAATGAGATGATTGACAACCTTGCTTGTTTACATGTTTTCGATTATAGACTTTTGTGCTTCAATGCTATTACTTGTATAAGGTAGCATAACTTTTAGGATCACCATGCGAATAGCTCGATCTTAAAACATAAGAAAAAGTCTCTCAACTAGGTAAAATCGGAAACGTTCTAGTTGTAGGTCGAAACTTGTTTAAGTCCAATGCATGCTAAATACTTGTTCCTTACCTTCTTTTGTGTGAATCTTATGTGTTAAATGAGTTGAGTGTGGAGTGCTTTGTGTGAAAGATGTCGACCAAAACTTGTAAATATTAGACTTAGAATTTATTTTCAGCAACTTTTATTTTCGTGATACCTAGTTTAGGGCAGCTTGCTGCCGTGCCTATTTCCCCATGTGTGTGACGTTTTGTACATAATTGTGTGAATATTTTGACTAACAATTTCATATCTCAGGTACCCTTAATCCCCGGCTTAGAACGATCCCTACTTATGTCTATACTACTAACGATTGTAGGGTTATTATTGCTTGATGCTCGCTTCGGCGACTCATCAGCCGCTCTTTTCCTCTGGTTTCTCACTGCATTTCTGGATGGAGTTTTGCCAATCTGTGTCTTAACAATTTTCACCACTTTGTTGTCTTTCTTGGCTCCTAACACAGACTTGATTGTACTGCGGGTGACTGGTGTATGGCCGATTACAAAGGACATGCGATGACCAGACCTCTTGGTGTCGTTCGCTGGGAGCTTGTGGAAGAATACTGTTACTTGTGGTGCCATTTGTTTCGTTTCCTGTACACACACGAAATACATTAGTAATTTCAAAAGGAGATGAAAGGGAGAATGGTTCCCCAGTGAAGTCGCCAAAAATTATGTTGAGCAAAAATTGTAAATAATATACTCGACATAATTTCATCTTATCTCATTATTTTGAAATAAGACTTTTATCATGTTAAGTTCGGATCCATTCAAGACAAAATATGTCTCTTAATTACAACTCCTATATTTCAAGGAGAAAACCCTTTGATTCCAAATACGAAGAAAATAACGTATGTGGAGTGTGTGTGTTTGTTTGTTTTTGCGGCTGCACCCAGGAATATGAATGGGTTGCCTACGTACCCTTGGAGAGGGATCAAGCCACTCGTAGTTCAAGAGTTCCAATGAGTGAATGACTCACTGGACAAGTTTGGCATTTTGAATGAGAGTAGTGTTTAGGCTACTTTGAAAGACAGATTTGACAGACCAGGGATTCAGGTGAATTTTTACTGGTGGAGTCAAGGATTCTGTTTAGAATTGTGGTTGCGCCTGGATTTAAATCTAGACTGCCTACATACCCTGTGAAGGGATCAAACCACTGTAGTTCGAAATTTGGGATTTAAATGGGTAGATGACCAATTTGCTTGGAATTCGTGTTTGAGACATTTGCGAGGGTGTAAAGCCCTCAAGTCTACTTTCGATGCAATATGGGAATGATTTGCTTTTTCTGGTGCTTGAGTGGATTTGACTGTAGGGCCAAGGATTTGTCTGGCGAAGTCAGGGATTCGATATGTGAATTGTGTGGTTGTATCTAGTGGGCCGCTAGATTGCCTACGTACCCCTTTTGAGGGATCAAACCGACCGTAGTTCATGAGCATATGGTTTTGTACCGACGTTTTGAGCTCAAGGGATGTATGCAGAACTTGAATCCGTCAAGCGTATCTCTTTCGAAACACCCAATTTGGTAGAGTGTGTGCCGGGCATTGCAACGGGCCTCGGAATTTAGTGGATTGCACGTATTGTATCGGGCTTTGTGACGGGCCTTAGTGGATAGACTGATGTTGTGCCGAGGCTTTGCAACATGCCTCAAAATTTAGTGGATGGCCAATGTCAATCAAATTTCTGCCGTAAATTGCTTTTTATTTTTTATTTGAGGAGCTCCGTGTCTGGGCTTGGGCATTTGAGTGAGCATGGTACCATAACGCGAGGCCCAAATATCTGTGACCCACAATCTTAGACTCCTGCCTTTGTAAAGCCAACTCCATGACGCCGGAAGTCCCAAAGCATATGGAAGTCTGAGAGAAGAGACCACCCTACTCTGATAGACTCAAAAGATATTCTATCGTGATCAAAAGTGCTGGATAGAGATTAGCTCGCTGACGAAATTTGAGTCCAAGTTAGAGATGGAATCATTGGATTTGTCCCGTATAAATGGGAGTACGCCTTCACTGACCTCTGCATCTTCTGTTTTCTGGGTAAAAATTTCCTCTGAGCATATATGATTATGTATGGGTAATTTACTCATCACACCGATTTAACCATTTCCCCTTTTAATTGCCGCAGCTACTTCAGGTGAATTTGATCGAGGCTGAGCTTTGTGAAATTGGTGAGCGTTGATTCCCATAAAGGTTTGATTTGTGGCCATCCATGAATCTCAAATGTTTAATTAAGAAATTCATCTTTTGTGCTCAGAGATTACGTGTCTTCATCAAAAGGCAACCTATCATCACCTCATGGTTCAAATATATTGTTCCACTGCTTTGACCTCTTTATGACTGTCCCATTGATTTGGTAAGCAACTGAATGTTAATTTGTTTCGTTCCCACCGATCAACAATTTGATACTGAAGCTTTTACAGAAGCTATATATCATGCTTTAATTGATATGTACTTTATCAAGAGCTTGGCGAGTCTTTGAGCATGACATCTGCATATTAAACTCTTTCTTGTGCACAAGTCTCGTGTAAAGAACCTCACTATATCGTCGAGGTCTCACATATAAGTTTGCATTCCTGCTTTGTTTACTCTGTAAGCTTCATGGACGGTCTCTTTGGCTGCCAGCAATTTTGGAATGCAACTTAATCATTGTAGGTGTCTGCACTGTCTTGAATATGCATACAGGGTCATCAGTTTGGGCGTGTAGGAGCAGTAGGTGTATTGATCATCACTCCACCATTTGCTCTTATGTGAGACCATTGCAAAAAGCTTTGTGCCTGTAGATGCTTCATTATTGATGTCATGAAACTTCCTTGCTTGCAGGTCGATATTCGACAAGAGGCAGAGTTCTTGAATACTTTGGCTACTGCACCGTCTGCACGTCAAGTTAAAACAAACTGTAAACACAGCCATTTGTTTTGGACACCTTTGGAGCAGCCCGTCGTTCTGGTAATATCCGCAGTATGACTTCCCTGCTTTGCAGCTTCTGCAACGTTAGATGTAACTGTGGACCTTGCTATGTATTTGAATTCGGAACTGCTTCTTTTGATGTATGACTGATGTATTTGCAGGCTTAGTGCCGAAGCATCGTATCAACCGTATAATAGCCTCTTTGTCACCGTGAACTCAAACAAGTGTGACAGAACCCTTTAAGACGCAGCCATTCTCCGAGAGTAGGCCGAAAAGGATAACACACAAGTCAAAGACACAGAGACAAAAAGACACGGGTGAGCCTATTCTCTTCCCCATCTTTTCCATTCAAACCTTGATAAGCTCCACCTTGCGTACATGCTTCTTGTTCTATATTTGTTTGGCTGTTTTGGTGGGTAATGGTGAAGGATTGGGAGAACATTTGTTTCTGGTGTTGAATAAGAGGAGGGCTTTATTTCTTGAGGCATGAACTGCACTCATGGAGACATCAGCTAAGATAAACAATAAAAATGAGAATAGACCATGGAGTAACGACAAGATACCTGCAGTTCTGAACTTGGGGAGGCCTCTCGTCGTGTGATGATAATCTCCAGGTAATTAAATCTCTCCTGTTGTTTTCTCTTTTTCTCTCCTTTGGTACGTACAGAGCCTCTTCTCACCCTCTTCTTTTGTCTCTCTCCCTTCTCGGTTGCAGATTGCTCTCAATATATAGAGGTGCCGAAGGAGCTAGATAAGCTGCTTTTGAATTTCAAATTCTGGTAGAGATGATGAAGATAAACCCATTGGAAAACTGATTTGCTCTGACCCGGCTGCATATTCTGTTTTGAATTTGTCAACGATAACTAACTCTTCTAAATTGAAGAGATTATCATGACTTTGTTTAAAGCTATTATCTCTTAATAATTATCGTTCAACACATAACCCCATATAAAAACCCAATTGGTCTCACGAAAAACGACTACAGTAATAGTCTTGATACTGGTAATGCACACCAATACTTCTGTTTAGGGTTATGCAATTTTGCATGCAGTGTTACTTATTCACCTATGCCCACCATCATTTAACTAATTTACACCACAGCTAGTTACTGTGTGTGAGGAATTTAAAGGATTTCAAACAAACTTGTAATCCTTAAGCTTTATTCTTTGGATTTACACGGATCTACAATCCTTGAGCTCGGTTAAATGTTTCTATGTGCCAAAATTGCGCCGCCACTGCGCACAATGATAGGTCACTTGGGATGAATAAAAAATCATGATGGATACGAACCTCCAGCAATAGTCCGCTAAGTCGAAACCTGAACATGCGATCTCTTTACCGCTAGATAAGCGGAGTGTCACTTTGATGAGACAGTCTTCCCGTCGTTAGGGAGAGATAAAAACAAGCATGTTCAAGTGGAACGATAGGAATTGTCGTAGTTTGTCCCCATTGTGTCTCATCTTGATCTCTAAAATTGCACAAAGTAAAGTGCGTAGATGTCTGATACAGTAAAGTGCGTAGATGTCTGATACATTAAAGTGACGTGATCACATAAACCTGCTGCAAACATGTCTGCAAGGATTGTGTCCTATCAAGAGGACATGGTGCCACCCAAGAGGAATTAGGCATTGCACCACCACTATGGACGGTGGCATAGTGACACCATAAAGTGGCATAAATGGTGTCACAGGCCGTGGCTCTCCAAGGAAGAGGGGGAGGCCACCTTAGGTTCGATAAATACTCGCCTAAAGGAAGAAAGCAAGTTTGGCACAAATTGATCCATTGATCAATGATACTCAAATCCGTCTCATGAGAATATTTATGAATTGTGGTTATCATTGGGGGACGCCTCAAATGTTAGAACCAATCCTTGAAAGTATAGAGATCTTTACAAACACAGTACACTAGTGTACATGAGGACGTGGAACAATGAGTTTAATATCGAACCATACTTCATTGAAAAAATGTCAACGTAGGAAACTGGCCTAATGGAAAGAAGCGATCCAGTATAAACAAAGAGATAGGTCTTTGGGCAGGTGACGCCGACACCGCCAATATAAACTCTATCAAATATATATTTGTCAGAATGCGTAATGAGAATAAGAGTATGTAGACTCACCTTATGGCGCATGGTCTCTCAAAAACGCACTGAAATCGACTACGAAGAGATATTCTCTCATAATGAACTACGAGGAGACAATCTCTCGTAATGGATGTCATTGCACTCCACTACCTTGTCAGTTTGGTAGTTTCTGAGAAACTAAACATGCAACTTACGAAAGTGGTCACAACTTATCTTTATGGAGATCTAAATTAAGAGATATACATGAGGATCCTAAACTGATTTCATTCACCAAAATCAAGTAAATCTAGATCACATAAGTGCGTTTGCAAAAGAAATTGAAACGTTCACTAAAGTGACTACTTGATTGGGAAGGGATTGGTGAATTATGTCATTGCGTGTTCATTATGGATATACATAGACTCTCAATGAATGAAGAGATACTCTATGTATTGTAAATCCTAAGTTAAGAATGAAAAAGATCTTGGGAATACACAGTCTTGAAATGAAACTCAAGGACTGCAATGATGATGATCATCTATTAATCGGCTTAGGCACTCTAAAGAATAAAGTGAGACCTACATATACTCCCATGATCAGTCGAAGTCTTTACTCTAACGATAGATCCATTTTTCATCTAAAGGAAGATGACGAAGAAGTGTTGGGAAATGAAATTCCATATACAAGTGCAATGACACATGATTGTACTTAAACACAATATGTAAGACTCGACCTCTCATCCAATGAAAATCTGTAAAGCTATGTGTAGCTCTGTGCCCACGCAACACCAATGGTTCTTTCAAATACTCAAAGATATGAAATATTTGAGTTTATTCAATCCCTACATAGAAGACGACGTGATGGAAAGAAAACTATCCACGTCATAACTAACTATGCATAAAGTAAAAACGGTGAGGAAAGGTGAAAATCTGTTATTGCAGATCAATTTCAAATCTCTTAACGGTTCGTCCATATCTATACTATTGATAGAGTTTTTGACTGTTTTACTACGAGAAGGTTATGCTTAGCATAAACATGATGTTCATTATGAACTTATGTGTTCAGTTCATGGACAACCTTATCCTCGAGATCAAAGTAAATAAAGTTGGATTTGAGGACGATGTGGTAAGATTTAATTACTAAATCATTGCTCAATGTCATATTTGAAAAACATGTGAAAATGCATAACTATGCTAAGATTATTGAAACTCCTTTGATCAAATGAAAGAATCGGGGAGAATCCCATGATTAATATAAAAATCAGGGGGAGTGTAGCACATACATGTTGTTTTCAAATGTAATAGGTGCGTTGTGCTCTTTTTCTCCTTCGTCCAAAGTTCTATTTTCTCCCATTTAGTTTTTGTTACTTGGCAAGGTTTTTAATGAGGCAACACCTCATGCACCATTTTATCTTTGACTCAGCACAAGGGGAAGTGTTGAAGGAAAAACATACTATGTGCCTTCGTCAAAGTAACTGACGATAGAAAATTAGGATATTATTAATCAAATGATGTAACGACTTAATCAGTCATTATTGTTATTATGTACATTGTAATTACCATTTTAATATTCACCCTATATAAAAGGGATTATCAATGAAATGAGTAGACCAATTCTCATTTTACTTTTACAAAAAAGTATTTCTTTATCATGTGTTTTCCTCAATAAGTGCATCAAATAACATTACATGACAAATCATTAAAGCGTCTCCCAGCCACGTTTATAATTCAACAATTAAGCGAAGCTATTGTTCGCTTGTTTAATAACTCACTTGGCAACCTTACCAAAAAAAAAAACTCACTCGGCCTAACTCATGGCAAGCTAGAAGGTGCTCACCAGCCGCAACTTAAGTTTCTTATTGGTGATGTTTAGTTTTAGGGTAAAGTACAAATAAATACCCGAACTTTGAACCTTATTTCAATTAAATACCTCATTTATAAATTATTTCAAATAAATACCCGAACTTTGAAGTTCATTTCAACTAAATACCCCATCTATAAATTATTTCAAATAAATACCCAGCAATACAAAATCCTACAAAAGTTTCAACTCCGTTAGACATCCCGTTAAAACAACCGTTAACTTGTCTATAAGGGGTGTTTGACTTATTGACTGGACCCGCCATCGAGGGTATTTTAGGCAACACAAACTTATTTCCGCTCAGTGTCTCCTATAACCCTAAACTTTTAGCTCTTTCCCTTAACATTTAAGCTTAAACGAAAGTATTACATTGCAAACTACCAAATGGAAATCGACTTAATTGTATGTAAAGAAATTTTTGTACGTAGCTAATTTGTTTTGGCTTAACTAGCATAATAACTGAAATTTTTGTACAAAAATTTCTTTACATACAGTTAAGTTGATTTCCATTTTGCAGTTTACAATGTAGTACTTTCGTTTAAGCTTAAATGTTGAGGGAAAGAGCTGAAAGTTTAGGGTTATAGGAGACAGTGAGCGAGAATAAGTTTGTGTTGCCTAAAATACCCTCGATGACATGTCCAATCAATAAGTCAAACACCCCTCATAGACAAGTTAACGGTTGTTTTAACGGGATATCTAACGGAGTTGAAACTTTTGTAGGATTTTGTATAGCTCGGGTATTTATTTGAAATAATTTATAGATGGGGTATTTAGTTGAAATGATCTTCAAAGTTCGGGTATTTATTTGAAATAATTTATAAATGGGGTATTTAATTGAAATGAGCTTCAAAGTTCAGGTATTTATTTGTACTTTAATCTTATTTTTAGTTAGACTTGATAATTAATCATAAAGTTTTAGTGAAAGTTCACTAAAAGTCTCGGAAGATTGAGAGTGATCTCCTACCCTTTTCACATTAAAACAAGTACAAAACAACGTACAAGGAAAGTGCAATACTAAACAATGGCTAGCTAGGACAAGAAGGTGCTAGTTTTGGGTTTAATGCTTTGTCTTAATCTAGGAGATTAGTGGTTGAATAAGAATGGGAAAAGTGTTACTTCCACTCAAGAAATTCCACTACTAGCTAGGTCTTTGCTCGTCACCCATTATAACATGAACTCGATACGAAAACTGTCACGACACTCGCGCTTTAGAAGGAATATCAGGATTGAATACAAACCATATAGGGTTTATATTGTAACTAGTTCTTAAAAATAAGTGTTGAAAACTCAGTTGAGCTGTTTTTTTCTCCATATATTTGCTCAAAATGTTCGGTCATCAGTGTTCAATAGTGGTGGAGGGCTTTACACAAGCATTACGTACATTATATTATATATTCTGGGATTTGTGAGCATGCCAGCTGCAATGCAACAGATTCAAAATCTGTGTTTCCACAGAATGTTATAGCTAGAGTGATACATTTGTTATAGCAAGGAGCATGTTTTTTGTGAACATACAAAACCACATATAACACTAAGAAATGCACGATCACATATCGATCTAATTAAAGGCAATGGTGCAATGCTTCTCTGATCGAATACGGTTCCATGAAGAAATGAAGCTCAAATATAGATCACAGAATATAATTTTAAATCAAAAAAATCATATATTCGAACTGTCCCGCAGTATTCGAATGTGAAGCCCTCAACACTTCATCAATCGTAATCAGTTAAAATATAAGCAACAAAAATAACCAAATATTTGGCAACCACATCATAGTGAATTTCCAACCATTCAATGATTTTCATAGCTATACACACTGAATGTAGAACCAAAAAAAGATATAACTAGTGGATAAGGCATGCATAGAACCAACTCAACTAATAAGTACCAACATGGGAGAGTACTCGAGCATTGCCTTTGCTTTGCTGTTTCCCGCAACAAAAATATCTGTTTGTCGATGGTTCTGTTCTGTATATCATTATTCATTCCAAGTTGCTCGAAACTTTGGCAAATTCAGAGTATGGATGAAAGTGAAGTGAAAAGAATGTTTCCATTTTGATGACATTTCCCCCCATTTTGAACCCCATTTCTTCAAAATGGGGTGGGGAAATCACATCACAGGTACATGAAGTACACTTCAAATTCAGACTGATTAAAGCTGACGGAGAAATAATGGAAGAAGGTTTGCAGACACACATCACGTACACTTCAAATTTTTGACATCTATTAATGGTATAAATAGAACCCTATTTTAACTCTTAAGTACCTTCACTCAAGCAAAGTCTTAGCAACCATGCATGCATGTTCATACAATTTTTGTCGACTTTGCTACCTGATTCAGTTACATGTAAATAATATCAAATGAATGTAGTAACTTTGTTCACTAAACTGTTGTTTTAACTTCATTTTGTAAACCAAAAGTATCAGACCCGGAACAAGGCTTATGCATAAGCATGCTCAAGCTGCTAACATTACTATGAAGAGAAAAACGCTCTCGTCTCTCTCTTTTCATGGCGCCGCCTAGGGTTTGGCCTAGGTTTAGCCTTGATTTCTTGTCGAAACAGCTCTGTTTTCTTCATGCGAGGCGGTCGTGGCCGTCTTCAAGCAACCAGTTTACTGTGCTTTTCTGTTATCGCTGGTCTCGCTGTGACGACTGGTATTTTTTTGTGGTCGGCTGGGGCTTTGGGATGAAGTGGCGACATGGCTGCATTGGATTTGAAATCTCGTCCTCCTGAGAACAAGTTGGATGGTGGAGATCTCAGACTTGTTGGTGATTGGAATCCTCATCCTTGTTGGAATGTCCTAATGGTGGCTAGCGACTGGTGTTGGCCATCGGAGAGTGTGACCAAGGGATCCAATCAGGCTCCGGAGCTGCCAGCGGCAAAGCTTGTGGACGAAGGAGGGTGGTCGGCGGCTGGAACAACTTCTGAGTTTGGTGGTTGCCGGCGAAAGGGAAGGCTTCTCTGGATTGGGGTCCCTCAGGTCTGGGCTTGGATTCGGCTTTTTGGGCCTGAGTCTGGGCTTAGATTTTGGAGGACTCTTTTTGACTCTGGGGTTTTATCCCAGGCGTAATAAGTCCGTTTAGTTTTAGGGTTCAATAATAAATTGAGATAAGTCTTTGAAGTCGCTTCGGGGTCTATTTTGATAGCGTCGCTGGTTACTTGGTTACTTGGTTTGGACTTATTTACTAAGATTGTATTGCTTTAGGTGAAGCTAGGTTTTATATTTAGATTTACTTTTCATGGCTCGCTTGTGACATAGCCAAGACCATCCCGGTGAGTCATGCTGGTAATGTAATATTTCTCTTACATTAATGGATTATGAGGCCCCTTTCAAAAAAAAAATTTTTTTTTTAAAAAAAAACCTTCATTTTGTAAAGAAACATCTTAAACTATTTAACTCTACATGAGAATAACAAATATTGCTCTGGAACCATAGCTAGGTCAAACAATAGCCAACCCTAATCCACCAAAATTAGACCACAGTTGAACAAATGTACGTAGAAAAACTAAAACGCTAACACAGTTGATTATTCCACTACTGCAGATTGATAGAGAAACGACGACAATCGTTTCTGACCAAAACTGGTCGCTTCCGTATGAAAGAGACGAAAAGTTGTCGCTTCAAAGTCGTCGCTTACTTTTCGTCGTTTCCGGTTGAAAGCGACGAGTTTTGGGTCAAACGTCGTCGCTTGGAGTTTGGAAGCTACGACATCTAACTTGGTCGCCTGCAAATAAAAGCGACGACTTTTGGTCGTCTCTTCCAAAATCTAAGCGACGACTTTTGGTCGTCTCTTCCAACATCACACGAGTTTTGGTCGTCTCTTCCAAAATCCAAGCGACGAGTTTTGGTCATCTCTTAAACAATAAAAGCGACGAATATTGATCAAAATTCGTCGCTTTATGGAATAAATTAAATTTGTGTATTATAACTGAGGCGACGAATATTCATAAAAATGCGTCGCTTCTATGTATGTTACAGAGAAGGAAACCTTTTTCCTGGTGTTGTTTGGACCTATTCCATTCACATAAAAATAACACAAAATGCAGTTCAAATGAGATTTCACACATATCCAACATAATACAAGCACACTACATTTTAGAAATACGTAGATTACATTCAAATCCGATAATATGTTTCATAATAACAATGTAAATGTTCCATTACAAGGAAAAAAAAAGTCCTAATCAAGGTCGTCGAACTCGAGATTACCTTTGGATGCACACGAGGATTTATCAGGGACTGTGGCAATTGGTTCGGCCACATTGACAGCCGCATTGCCTTGGGCCGATATAACTTGACCGAGGAGAGCCTCCAGCATCGCCACGCGTTGCCGCATCTCTTCTTTCTCGCGTCTGCTGTCCTCAGTGACAACTTGTATCTGCCTCTTCAACTCCTCAACCTCTGAATTGTCGCGGGACACGCGTGCACCGCCTCTTGGTTTGGGCGGGCGTCTTAATGCACCCCCTAACCCTGCAAAAATGGTAAAACAAAAAAAAAATTAAAAACGATTTCGTATCAAAAATAAGAAAACTAAACAGAACAAGATGTTTTAAAAAAATATACCTCGGACCCTCGTCCCCGGCTTCCCACCCAGCTCCTTCTCGACGACAGCCATCTGCTCCTTGACGCTAACGGGACCCGTCACGTAACTGCCGCTCACTTCATCACTCACTCGAGAAGCACAGAGCTCATCCATCTTCCTCTTCACCGCTGCCTGCAAAAAAAAATTACATTGATTTGTGTTATTATATTTTTTAATTCGAAATAACTGAAATCGTTGGACCAATAGGGAAGTCACTTACCACTTTCTCTTGCGCATTCTGCGATGATTGATAAACATCGCAGACTGTCTTCAGTATAGGCGCTGGATGCCCTTTCTCCTGATTCGCAGCGACCCGGTAGCTATAGGAAGTGGTGCCAGAGTGGTGGTTGATTGTAGTCCTTCTCCTTTCCCTTGTTTCGGTTAGCGGCGTTCCGGGCACACATCCTCTGCAAAAAGGAGTATAAATATGAGTATAAGAAGCTATTTTCTGAAATACAAAAACCTCTAATTAATTTACATGCATTACCTTATAATCGTCGTCCTCAAAGTGAACTTTGAGCCACTCCCACTGCTCTGGTCGGTGGATAAACTCTGCAGGCGTCGCCTTTGACACTTCGACGTAGTGTGTGTGGCAGTCGTACTTCCAGTCCTTGTAAATATTTCCAGCCGTCTCGTCAATGTATTTCCACATACCTGTCTCGGTGGGAGGAAGGTGATAGAGCGTCTAGTAACAAACAATTAAAAAAAAAACATTAGAAACATCATATTTCAATATAATGTCATTGAAAAATAATGTTAAAAAAATTGTAAAATAATGTTTTACCTCCATATAAGTGGTCAATGTATCTTGATGCTCCTCATCCATCTCAGCAAATGAAGGCGCAAGCATCGGCACTTTGCTCCGGACGGCGCTCCCGATGTCTCGGGACATCAAAGTCCTCCACTTCAATTCTGTGGGACCCTTGTGTTGCTCGGCGTAAGCAACCTTCAGAGGTTGGTTGTTGTTCATCATCTTCAACCACTACGTCTTTGTGCCCGTATAGATGTCAGGCTTATCAGGGTTCCGCCTTTTCACCTTCTTCCCCGTTCTCATATCAACCAGCTCTGTGATAGAACATACATGTCCATTTTGTATAAAGCAAATAATAGACTTGAAGGAAAAAAGAAAAAGAAACAGTAGATCATAGTTTGGCTAAAGAAAATTGATATAAAGCAAATAATATACATTTTGTATACACGTCCCAGATCCTAATCCAAAGTACAGTATTGATTGTGGGAAAGATATGCAGAGCTATATCTAATTATCTTTCTGGGATTCTACTTGATTGTGTCAAGTTGGTGTTGGTGTTTCTTCTCATGTTTCTTTATGAAAATCAGATTGTTCTGTGGTAGCCTTACGTCTTGGATAGGACTAAGGATTACCATAGTGAAACACTGGTGTCATGATATCTACAAAGATTTTAGCATAATCTTTCTGACTGGATTTGGATGTCTTATTTAGCTACTAGGATAAGGGGCAAGAATTCTCTTGGCTGCTAGAGATTCGAGAATAAATGAATTTATGCTTTCTCTTCCGGGTTAATTTTTAATATTCTTCTGATAGTGCTTTCTCTTTCTCGGGGGGCATTGCATGCAGAATACTGATATTCTTCTAATAATACTGTTAGTCTTATGCTTGACATTCAAACATGTAAACTCAGGCTTAGATGTAATTAATCATTTAGTAAATGTTTGGATGATTGATAAAGTACAATGGTTTTACTGTTGATATTTCATGCTAGCAATTTAATTTGTTCTTCCTGAAGGAGACTAGAAAGAATAGATTTAGTTCAAAGGTTGACGATTTTCTAGAGACAGATATTTTTATCGATTCATTTTTGTTTAGCTACGACATTTTTAAGAAAAGTTTTATGCAAATACATGAATAACCCTATAGATGCAAGCAAACACATAAGCACATATGCATTACGATTTGATTTAAACAGTGAAAATCATTGTTCGGAAGATTCTCACATTTCAGCGAATTCTGCTCTAAACCTAGATAGAACATTTATGTAAATGGTAATGTTCTATCTTTTGGTTACTATAATGTACTATCCTAAATTTTTACAAATTCAAGTTCTGTTATTAATTCAGTATCCTTTGATGTAGTGAGGTTGTGAGCAGAAAAAACATATGATTAAGATTCATATGGAACCTCATGTGCAAGTAACGTGCATGTGGGCATCTCTAATGTAGGCACTTGAGCGAAGCCAAAGTGAAGCATGAGTAGATTATTGTAAGGGAAGCCAAAGTATTGAGGGATTGCAATTGCAAAGAGGGAGTAGTCAATGCTGTTAGGTCCTTCTTTAGTTTAGCTAGTGAGTGACGTAGGTTATTTATTGTTGAAAATTTTATCACCATAAGATGAATACTTGAGAAAACTTGATTATGTTAGAAGAAGCTACTTCAGTTGGCCCTCTATGTTTTATGTTAAATTGTTAATACACACTTGTGTTGAGTGGACTAACAATAGTTACAGTTGATTTTTCTAGTTCAACTCATAGCATGAGGGAAGGTCAGGGTTTGTTTCATGAGGATACACACTTATGTTGAATGCATTGATCATAGCAATTACTACTGATTTATCTAGTTGAACTCATATAACAATTTTACTTTCAGGAATTGGATTCAAAAGTGTGTTTCTTGTGTCTTCACAACCCCACATATTTAAAATGAGCAGAGGGTCTTATACCAAGGTCATCCATATTCTTGGGGGAACAAACTTGCTTCCAAGCCATACGACAAACCTTAGACTGGGAACCCCAGAAAAACTCAATAATAATAGTATTCCTAATATGATTAGCCAGATTGGGGGAGAAATGAACAGACGATTTATCAAAATTAATTTTTTAAATGAACACAGTTGTCATTTGAAATGAACACAATGAGCACAGAGAATGGCCACTGACTACCACAAACAACATGCGCAGGTGTAGATCGTATACATAATAAGAATCGCAAAAAATAAAATTTTCAATAAATTACCCGGCTCCTTCGGACCCCTCTTAGTCCTAATATTGAGTGGTAGTCCGTCATCCCCTTCCATAGCGACAGCTCCACTGCCCCCCGCACCGCCGCTCCCGATATCATCGCCACCTCCACTAGCCCCCAAGCCCGAAGGGGTGGTTTTGTCGAGAGAGGGGATAGGCACCAGCGCGCCCGCCTCTGGCGCCGTCGTCGCCGAGTGGGCTGCCGCCGCAGCCGCCGTCGTCTCCTCCGCTGCTGCAGCCAATCTTGCTGCAATTTCGGCCGCTTTCTTCTCCCTTCTCGCCTCGAGGTCGTTCTTTCTCTGCTGGGCACTAGAACCTGGTGCCATTGTTGAATCTAAAGGGTTAGGGTTTCGAATTACGGGTTTGGGAAAAAAAATCCCGTCTAGATTAGGTTTCGGGTTGGAAGGAGTAGTGGTTTTTGGTGAGAAGGAGTTGTGGTTTCGGGTTGGAAGGAGAGGGGGGTTTAGGTTTCGGGTTTCGGGTTTAGGTTTCGGGTTGGAAGGAGAGGGGGGTTTAGGTTTCGGGTTGGAAGAGAAGTGGGTGTCGGATGAAAGAAAGAAATCGAATGGGTGTCGGATGGAAGAAAGAAGAAAGAACAAAAATTCTGGAATTGCAAAGGCGAAGAAGGAAGTCGAATATAAGATTAGGGGTTGCGATGCATTTTGTATAAAAGTCGTCGCCTTTTTACATATAAGCAACATATATTCTTCCAAAATTCGTCGCTTCCAATAAATCTAAGCAACAACTTGTGTAAAAAATGTCGTCGCTTCAGTTTAAATGAAGCGACGAATTTTGATCTCACCAGGTAACCAAGTGGACACCAAAACTCGTCGCTACAGGGAAACGGAAGCGACGAATTTTGAACTCACTAGGGAACCAAGTACGATCCAAAACGCGTCGCTTCATTAATTTCAAGCGACAAATATTGTACAATATTCGTCGCTTAAGTTGAATTTAACAATTTTTTTTTTCAATTATATGTTTTTATTTAATTATAATAAATCTGAAGCGACGAAGTTTTAACCCACTAGGTAATGTAGGGAGGTCCAACTTCGTCGCTTCAGTTTTCCGAAGCGACGACGTTTGACAAAAATGGTCGCGTCACTTTTTCAACCGACAAGTATTGTACAATATTCGTCGCTTCAAGTTGACTGAACAGATTAGAATTATGTTTATATTCATTTGTTTTTATTTAATTAGAATATTGTAAATATTGTTCAAAATTACACCAATAAATATATATCATCATTATCATATTACAACATGTACCATAATTAACTAGTAGTCTTCCTCTTCGTCGTCTCCGCCATCATCGTCTTCATCTTCCTCTTCTTCTTCCTCATCGAATTCATCGCCACTGTCATCTTCCTCACCATTTGATTCTTCATTCTGTTCGTGTACTTCTAAATCGAGTTGGAGATTAGATGCATCAATATGGTAAAATTGTATTGAACCTAGTGTGTCCTCTTGGTAAGGCTCTGTGATTTGATTCCCAGAAGGAGGCATGTTGCCTTCTGTTGCAAGTACTTCGGCACTGTATACATTTCGATGCGACATTTCTTGCACCACCTTCCAAGTACCACCCGCCGCAGGATCGTCCAAGTAGAACACTTGTTTAGTCTTCACAGCAAGACAAAATGGTGAACTCTCATAGTAACTAGTATTAGTATCCACCGATATCAGACCATGATCTACCTTGACGGTGTCAATTTCTTCGTCATCCTGTTCGTCAGTAGTGTTGTGCCATATAACTTTGAACAATACGACCGACAAATTGTCTGGATAACATACCTCGACTACATAGTCAAGATGGCCATAGAAGTGTTGAGACATGTTTCCAAGCTTCGTGCTTAACATCACCCCGCTATTTTGAGTCACGAGCCTTTGATCTCTATCGAATGAGACATACTTGATACTGTTCACGTTGCACGCCTTATAAATCCGAGTGAATTGCGGACCTCGAGCCAATGACCATATTGCCCTGTTAAAATTAGGGTCCTGAGCATCATATATTCTTTTCGCCTGAAAAATAGATTGTGTTAGTTCTACACTATTCAGTTTTCGTAGAGAATTTTAAGAACCATATATTTAGTTTTCGTACAAATTTTAAGAACCATGGATGGAAACTCCTCCTTCGATGGCGCTGGTCGTAATCGTCACCATATTTCGCCGTGTACAGCTGCAAATGAGCGTCCATGTAATATTGAGGTTCTTCTGTATCCGTCAAAATTTGCCAGTGAGCCTCAACCGTTTGCTCCTATGTTAACCTGATATTTCTGGTGGTATCCATAATACACGGTTGAACTAACTGAGAAACAGAACTAATATTCCATATTGGGGGATTGGGCTCTTCGTGTTCTTCCAATTGCATATACGACTTACAGTATGTCACCGACTCCCATGATATGTACCTTTCTGCAATACTCCCCTCCGGGTAACGAGTATTACTCATTGACTGTTTATAGTCACCTAATTGCCTGTAAAATGATGAATATGATTACTGCATATATAAGGTCGATACCAATTTAGTTTGAACATTAAGAAACATATTTGATTAGTGCATATGCCTTTCCGTCGGATACATCCATGTAAAATGTACTGGGCCTGTAAGCATAACTTGTTCGGGAAGGTGAACCATGAGATGAACCATAGAGGTGAAAAAATGTGGAGGAAAAATCAACTCTAAATTACAGAGAATGATCACAATCTCATCTTTCATCTGTTGGACATCCGTCTTCTTCAACTCCCTAGCACATAATTTTCGAAACCAATTTGACAATGCTATAAATGGCTTCACGACATTATTCGGCAAAAATCCTCGGATAACCACTGGAAGAAGACGTTGAAGCAGGACATGGCAATCATGCGTCTTCAATCCATAGAACTTTTTCTCGGATAGTTTCACCTTATTTCTCAAACTTCCCGCATAGTCAAGTGGATACCTAACACCGCGAAACCATTCGAATACTTCTTCAAGACGATCCTCTTCAACTAAAAAGGGTGCATGAGGAACCTTTCCCGTCCTCTTTACAGCTTCCGAACACCACTGACTTTTGCGTATTCCCCTTTTTTGCAAAGCTTCGCGAGCCCTTGGACCATCTTTGGTCTTCCCTTCAATTGAAAGAATGGTGGCCAGCATATTGTCACCCACGTTCTTTTCAATGTGCATGACATCTAAACAGTACCTGTGTAACAACGACGACCAATAGGGAAGCATCCAAAATACGCTCTCGTGGGTCCAACATTGTCTGTTGTGTGCCGAGTAAGGGACACGAAAATACGGATGATGGCTAAGAGTGGCGTAACTGTGTCACCGAATTTCCTCCAAAATTTCATCTCCGTTCTTATGAGCTGGCCTTTTTCCCCACTCTGGCTTCCCGTTAAATGCCAAATTGGATCGCATTGGTGAATTCTCGTCGAGCCATTTCCGATGCCCTTCATAAATAATTCTCCCACAAATATGCTTTGCCGTCAGCTCATCTAGACAAATTGGACATGCCTTGTACCCTTTCACCGTTGAGTCCGCAAGCATCCCTAAACCAGGAAAGTCACTTATAGTACACATCACCGCTGCCTTCATCGTGAATACATCATTGTCGACTCTGTCAAAAGTATAGACTCTATTTTCCCATAAATCTATGAGCTCGTCGATCAATGGACGAATGAGTACACTAAGGCACTTTCCTGGAGATTTAGGGTCAGGAATCAACACGGCCAGCATATTATATTCCTTCTTCATACACATATTAGGGGGTAGATTATATGGCATCACAACCACGGGCCACGTACTATGCTGGGTTGTCATTGTTCCAAATGGACTGAAACCATCAGTTGCCACTCCAAGCCGCACATTTCTTCCCTTAATGTCGTCGAAACCTGGAAATGTCCTGTTAAAATGTTGCCATGATTCTCCATCAGATGGGTGCCAGAGGGTACTTTCATCTTGTCGCATCTCCTTATGTCATCGCATATGCTTTGCTGTGTGTGGGGACATAAATAGGCGTTTCAACCTTGGAGTGAAAGGGAAATACCATATTATCTTTTTTGGAAGGTCATCCGTATCTAGCTTATATCTTTGAGCACCACATATTGGACAAGTCGTACGAGTTTTATTTGCAGCCCCTCTTAATAGGTAACAGTTGAACTCACAAACATGAATTTTTTCATATCCAAGGGAAATATCCTTGATGATTTTTTAAATTCTCGAATAACTCACAGGAAAATTATTGACTTTAAAAAACTTATGCACCCATTTACATAATTTATCAATATTCGTATCCGACCATCCGTTTTCAACTTTAATTTCCATTGCATGTAATGTGACACTTAATACAGTTTCTTCACTCCCTTCAAACAATGGGGTTTGAGACTCCTTTAGAAGCCTTTCATACTTAGCATAATCATCATCTACCATGTCATTGAACTGAACTTCAGCGTTTTCTTCAACGACATTATGCGGTGCATCTGCATGGTATCCAGGATAGTATGGAAATACATCTTGTATAATCTCCACAGGCGGGATCACTGAAGGACCGGCAACACTGGAAGCTTGGACTCTGTCTTGAAGCCACTGTCTCCGTTTACTGATCATTGCCGGTTGACCAGAAACTTCCCCGTGTAGGTGTCAAACTGTGTAAGTCGGATCCAAACCATGGTGCAACCAGTGATGATAAATCTCTATGAGTTTCTTATAATAAGGACCATTTCTGCAAACTGCGCACAGACAAGGGAGAAATTCGATTCCAGCAGTGCGAGCGGAAACAAAATTGATGAAGTTAACTAAGCATGTGCTGTAATCAGGGTGTGTAAAGTGAACATTCATCCAAGATTTATCGGGGACATCATCCAAGTTTCCTGTCACAACATAAACAGACAATATGCATAAGGTTAGCACACAACATTTATAATTCAATCAGAACCTGTCCCAACACTTCTTCTCCTTATTCCTCCAGGCTGGGTCCTATCCCCTTCAGGCGAACACGACTTTGTTCGTCCTTTTGCTATTCATGTGGTTTCCGCTACAGTTTTGTGAAATTTCGGCAGCATCTCCCTACAGTTCCTCAAGTGTACAAAAATCTAAACAACCTAATTTGCACTCGAGGAACATTGTAGAGAGACAATGTCGAAACTATATCCCAAAACTGAAACTCAAACCACATGAATAGCAAAACGATCAACAAAATCGTGTTCGCCTAAAGTGTGCAAAAATGGGACAATTCAAGAATCAACAACTCATCTCGATCAACTAGATGAGTTGTTGATTCTCAAACGGGAGTTCTAAGCTGATAAACACCACAATTATATATAATATGAAAACATAAATTTACACACGGCACCACACTCGCTCACTAAGTCACTCGCATGTTTCAGAAACCCTAACTACCACAATCTATACACAGCACAAACCAATTACATCATTAATCAATAATTTCAACCTAATCCACCATAAAATTCTAATTTCACACAATTTCACTATTTCACAAAATTTCATTTTCACTAAATTTCAAAATTTCACTAAATTTCACTAAAATTCAATTTCACTAAATTTAACAATTTCACAAACTAACCTAATCTTAATTTCACTAAATTTCACCAAAATTCTAACATTTTCAATGAACCCATTCCATGGTTTATCACAATTTTCATATTCTAACACTAAAACAACAACAAATCACAAAATTGAACACTCTAAATCCAACTTCCATTAAACAACATAAACAACCATTTCTCATGAATTAATACATAATATGCTCACAAAGAGGGATAAATATAAGGAAATTGCACTAACCTTACTTAAGAATCAAAGAATTAGCAACCCAAGTCCAATAATGTACAATTTCTTCTAATTTCTCCCTCTTCTCCTTCTTCTCCTTCAAAAATAGATACAGAAACCCGAGCACAGTATGTA
The DNA here is from genome assembly GCA_963682095.1 of Potentilla sterilis. Lineage (NCBI taxonomy): Eukaryota > Viridiplantae > Streptophyta > Magnoliopsida > Rosales > Rosaceae > Potentilla > Potentilla sterilis. The sequence goes on from OY821754.1 coordinate 54,549,312, forward strand.
TCAAATTTTTTCACCTATATATACAGCTGTCATTTAAGAGGAAGTACAATGATTGGTGGAAAAAAAAGCGACGAATAGTGACCAAAATTCGTCGCTTAAATTATAATACAACGACGAATCTACAATATTGGTCGCTTCAGTATTTTTATGGCGACGAATATTGAATAAAACCAATATTGGTCGCTTCAATAATTTGTGAGCGACAAAGTTTCAGAAAATGTCGTCGCCTGATAACATGAAAGCGACGACTATTGCATAAAACCTATATTGGTCGCCTGTATGTTTTCCAGCGACGACTTTTGATTTTCCAACTTCAATCTTCGTCGCTTCAATGCTTTGCTGCAATAGTGTTCTCATAAGCAACTGTGGTCAACTGGTCATGCTTTTACGTATATATCAGACATATTAAACTGGTCATGCTTTTTATGGTTCGTATCCCCATTTCGAAATCTTAAATATGGTATGCTGTTTTTTCTATTAAGGAAGGTAGCTAAAATGAAAGGAGCCAGATGATCGAGTCAGATTCTACTAAACTAGTGGTTGCTGACATTACTAGGTCCAGGTATGAGTAATTTTCTTATCAGTTAAAGATTCTCATGCAAGCTTATGATCAAACCAGGATAATATATACACACATACTTATACATGTGTGTGTGTCTTGGTACATCGATCATATACTTAACGTATACAACATATATATAAGAAATGTCAATGTACATATCAATATTTTATCAAACATTTCATTTTATATATTACAGATCGATTACCAAAGGGTATGGGTTTCGATATAGGAATGAAATGTTTTGTAGAAACATGTCTACCCAGCTTCTAGTTCTCTCCTCTTCGATTGTTCAGCTTTATTACTTATTTTCTTTGTCATCCTGTTGTCACCATGACCCAATGCAATGATGCTTTCATGTACCTTAAAACTCATTTCTGATGTTAGTGTAGTGGTCGTGACCTAATTAATCTTTCCTTCTGTGATGAACTCAAGGAAGACACTTACTTTTGTTGGTTATTATCAATATTTAATGATCACTACATTCCTGTTGTTTTAATTTTCTTACACCCAAATCCCCAAGTGCCTGAGCACTTGCTTAACTAATCTCTCTGATATATGTATCCTAGATAATACTGTGTTGACTTCTTTTAAAGAAGTGCAACTGATTACGGCACTGATCGATAAACAGAACCCCGTTTCATTCCTATCATTGTTCTTTCCTTCGCGAGCTGCAAACCCTAGCTTTACTAACAGGCGTTAGTATTAGCATATTGAGACCTCAGTATAGCATCATGATTCTTCCGCTTTCTAATTTAACTAAAGACTAAATATGTACTTTTATTCAAAAAATAAATAAATTAACTAAAGACTTAATAAAATGAAATCCAACTTCTTTTATTATTAATAATAAAATCCCTTAACCCACCATACCCGTATGTTAGTGAGATTTGAGTCCTCTGACCTCGACAGTATCTTTTAAGCTAACTGATCAACATGTCATGGCTCTTGGACAATCAAATCCAACATTTTAATGGATTAAAAGCTAAAATTTAAATTAAAAAAAACTATATTAAGGAGCGAGCTAGATTGTCAACTGAACTAACTGTTAAGTGAGAATTTAATGTTAATTAGGATCAAAGAGCATACAAATTATTATTTCTCTCTTTATTATATTAGTTTCATCAAACATTTGTCATTTTGTAAGTGGATTGTTTTAGTACCTTCTGGCTATTGCTATGCAAATATATTGTCCGTTTGATTAAAAAAAAAAAAAAAAAATTCATACACCCTTATAACCTTATTTGCTAACTACCTAAAAATGAGTCTGAACAATTAGGTCAAGGAAGCTCATCGATTTGAACAGTGGGATACAGGGCATATCACAGGCTATACAGACAATAGAGAGAGAGAGAGAGAGAGAGAGAGAGAGAGAGAGAGAGAGAGAGAGAGAGAGAGAGAGAGAGAGAGACATATAAGTTAGCTAGGTTCATTCGCATGGAAACTGCTAAAGATCTCCACAGTGCACACATAACAACTTGATCAAAAGCTGTAGGATTTGTAACCACTGGTGGTGAATTACTTGGTGGGCTGAAATTCTCGATTCCTTTTGTGTTCTGACTTAGTGGAATAGCTATGAAAATTAATAAACAGTATACCAGTTATGCGCTGCAGTACGTAGTAGTTTATGCTTCTTACTATAATAACATTTGTCAGATCCAAGTAAAAGCCTAGTCAGCCACTCCATTCTTTGAAGCACTCTCTTTACTTTTATGCAAAATCTGTGTCTCTCGTCCTACAAGAGACACAAAGACGTGTATCCAATAAAATATATTTTTCAGCTGCAAACTCTCTCCTTATAAATTGAAGCCCGAGTGAGCCAACCAACTCATCAAAGTCTATAACGAAACAACTTGTATCAAGCTTGCTAGTTCCTTCATTTTCTCTTCCATTCTCCTCTCTTTTCAAAGTACTCAGTGCCCAGAAAAGGAAAACCAGAAGCTTGAGCCATTTTGAGTTTTCTAAAGCCATGGAGATCATCAATGATCAGTTAGCTGGAGGTGAACATCAGAATAAGCCCGGGGTTTTTGAACGTGCTTGTTCTTGGGTTAAGGCCTTGCCGGGAAAGTTCAAAAGCAAGGTTACCAAAGTTGCAAAGAACACTATCAAGCTAGGAAAAGATGACCCGAGAAGAGTTATTCACTCACTGAAAGTGGCTATAGCTCTCACATTGGTATCCTTATTGTATTACTGGAGAGCCCTTTATGATGGTCTTGGGGTTGCAGGAATGTGGGCGGTTCTAACAGTGGTAGTAGTGTTTGAATTCACTGTAGGTGAGTAATTCCAAAAAGTAAATACATTAAGGAACAAATATATAAGATATGAAATGGTATTCTTTATTTAATGAACACTACTCAATTTGTTTTCTTTTTGTTCAGGTGCAACACTCAGCAAGGGTTTAAACAGAAGCTTCGCAACATTACTTGCCGGTGCTCTAGGAATTGGAGCAAATCACTTGGCTAGTCTTTTCGGAGAGCAAGGAGAACCCATTATCCTAGGTGTCCTTGTCTTCCTACTAGGTTCGTACATATATATTACTGATCACTAAAGTTTATGAATCATTTTACTTAAGTAAGATCATGTTTCACAGTCTGAAAAATAAAAATACAATCACGAACTGACAGCAGAAAGCATGATTTACTTACATATGTGAGTTGTTTTACATGTTTGCAGCTGCAGCAGCTACATTTTCGAGGTTTTTCCCAAAGATCAAAGCCAGATATGATTATGGGGTGTTGATATTCATACTGACATTTAGCATGGTAACTGTATCGGGCTATCGGGTTGAGGGGCTCTTAGAGATGGCCGATCAAAGACTATATACAATTTTAATAGGTGGAGGAACCTGCATAATCATATCAATTTTCTTATGTCCAGTATGGGCTGGTGAAGATTTGCATAATCTCATAGCATCCAACATAGACAAGCTTGCAAACTATCTTGAAGGTAAATGTTACCTAAACATCAGTACAGATTAATTACAAAACAGCTGGTTATATTAAAATGTCTGAAGAATAAATACTAATAATTAAAATCATTATAGAAATCGGAGGATGTGAATTCTTTCAAGTACCCAAGGATGGAAAGTCTAGCAAGGTCGCTAAAGACGAGGGATATAAAAGTGTTCTCAACTCAAAAAGCACTGAAGAATCCTGGGTGAGTACTAATTAAGCATCTTTCGCTCCTTCCACCAAAGTGTCACCTTGGCATGAAAACCACTAACATCTCTAGCTAGCTAGCCATTAGTTTATATAGAAACAACTTTTGACTATGCCAATACGGCAATACCTATATGAATAAGCTCATATATTGGATATGTTATGTATGTGCAGGCAAATTTTGCAAGATGGGAACCAGGGCATGGACGCTTCAACTTTCGTCATCCATGGAAGCAATATTTGAAGATTGGAGCCCTTGTCAGGCAATGTACTTATCAGATTGAAACTCTAAATGGCCACATCAACTCAGATGTACAGGTAATATATAAATCAAGTCGATCACTATTCTATTTTCTTTTTGGCACTATTTTTACCATATATATACAATAGTAGTGAATATAACATATTCACTTGGAATGCAAAGCTTAGCAGAGAATGCTATTTCCGCATTTAATATGTTGTGCTATTGATCTACTTGAATTCCATGGTTCGCTGATTAATAATTTATATCATAATCCTAACAGGTGCCGCAAGAATTTTTGCAAATAATCCGAGATTCATGCATAATAATGAGTACCGAGTCTGGCAAAGCCCTAAAAGCTTTAGGCTCAGCAGTTAAAACCATGAAGAATCCAAAATCTGCCTGTCAACATTTGGAGAACTCTAAAAAGGGAGTAGAAGAACTTCACATTGCACTGAAAGCTTCATCCCTGGAAGATGCAGACATCCTTGCAATCATACCAGCTGCCACAGTTGCTACAATATTAGTTGAGATTGTCACATGTGTGGAGAAAATTTCCATGTCAGTTTATGAACTTTCGCAATTAGCTGATTTCAAAGAGGTGGAAGCAACCGTTTCGCCAGAGTCGACTAAGCCACAATTACTTCACAAAGGAATCATAAACCCCATACTCCTGGATGATGGTGATGATAGTTCCCATGTTGTGATCACAGTAGATGAAATGACCAAGGGCTCTCAAGAAAATGATCGTCAGGCACCAAAAGGTCCAACCCCAAGCGATGTAATGAGATTTGGTGGAGATTAATTGAATACTCAACTTGCATACTTTGTCTGGTTGAGTATAATGATCCAGTCTGCTCAATCTCATTTCACAATTAGAAGTGGGATTTTGTTGGGGAGGAGATATATTAAAAAAAGCCTTCCTCATTTTTCATATTCCATGATTTGTAACAAATTATATGCCACTACTCACTCAGTAGAATTAGGACAAAGCACTACTGTTCTTCTCCCAACTGGACTATGTTGTACATACTTCTTAATTACATGCAGAAAGGTGCTCATCTTATTTTTGATTGCCATATCTTCAACAGTCAAGCCACAAAGGTTAAAACAAAGCTGAATTTCTCATGATTCTTTGTGTTCTCATGATGTCTATGAAACATTGAAGGCCAGTAGGAGACTCAAAATTAGATAGAGGCTGGATCTCTCCTTCCATTCAAGACAGTCTCGCTCTCTGTTTATCATTTGGATTATTCCTGAACATAAACACACACACGGTTTTTCTGTCTTTTTCCAGGGATAGGGCATATACCAACTTTTTGATCAAATTTAACACACTACTGCAGGGCACAAATGAAGCGACGACTCTTTGTCATCGCTTCGAGGGAAAAGTCGTCGCCTCGGATCTCTACCAATGAAAAGTCGTCGCTTCCTGGTCGTCGCTTCAAAGTCGTCGTTTCGACACCAGACGACCAATAATGGGCAACTGGTCGTCGCCTCAGAATATCAAGCGACGACTACAAACTTCGTCGTTCAGTATGAAGCGACGAATATTCTGTGTCGCTTTCTATCTGTAGCGACGAACTTTGATTCAAAATTCATCGCTTAGTGTCACGTTTCACAGAAGGAAATATTGGAATATAACATGGAAGCGACGAAGGTTGCTTGTCGCTTCAGATTTGATGCGACAAATATGGATCAATATTCGTCGCTTCGTTCTGAGGTACAAATTGGAAATACAGGTTTCTGGTCAGTGTTGAACGCATTTGAAGATCGATAAAATAACAGAAAACCTACATTCAAATCACATATACCACACATCCAACATTACACACACACACACACATTACATTAGCAAACGTTTAAAATTTTATTTAAATCTACAATATGTTACATAATTACGATGACGATAATCCTCGGGAATGTACTATAATATCCATCAAGCTACAAAGCTATTTTAGAATGAAAAAAAATTGTCCTAATCAAGGTCATCAGCGGGGATACCTAATGAAGCACATGAGGATTTGTCAGGGAGTGGAGCTGTTTGTACAGCAACGGCTTGGGCCGCTATCAAAGTGTGGATGTGACCCTCCATCTCTCTCATACGTTGTTGCATCTCTTGGTTCTGTTGGATGGCGGTTGCTAGTTGGGTCCTCAACTCCTCATCTTTTTGGGACACGCGTGCACCGCCTCTTAGTTTTCGCGGACGTCTTAATGCACCCCCTAACCCTGCAGAAATGGTAAAAGAGAAGTCAAATAAAAAACCATTTCATATCTAAAAACTAAAACTTGCAAAAGATTTGGGTGAAAAAATAAAGTACCTCGGACCCTCGTCCCCGGCTTCCCACCCAACTCCTTCTCGACTATCTCCATCTGGTCGTCGACGCTAATGTGCCCGTCACCTGACTGCCGCCCGCTTCATCACTCACTTGGCTAGCACAGAGCTTGTCCATCTTCCTCTTCACCGCTGCCTGCAAATAAAAACAATTATTACATTAGGGTTATTATACATTTTAATTCAAAAAAACCAAAATCACAAGCCGAAAGAGAAGTGACTCACCACTTTGTCTTGCGCATTCTGCGATTTTTGATAAACATCGACTACTGTCTGCAGTATAGGCGCAGGACGCCCTTTCTCCTCGTTTGCAGTGACCCGGTAGCTGTAGGGAGTGGTGCCGGAGTGGTGGTTGATTGCATACCCCTTCTCCTTTCCCTTGTTTCGATTAGCCGCGTTCCAGACACACATCCCTGTAAAACACAGTGGATCATATAATTAATATATCAGATTAGGGAGAAATTGGACTAAGCGTGTAGCTATAAATTAATATTCATTACCTTGTAAGCGTCGTCCTCAAAGTGGGTTTTGAGGTACTCCCACTGCTCAGGTCGGTGGATGAACTCCCAAGGCGTCGCCTTTGATACTTCGACGTAGTGAGTATGGCAATCGTACTTCCAATCTTTGTAGATCTTTGTTGCGGTCTCGTCGATGTATCTCCACATGCCTGTCTCGGTGGGAGGGAGGTCATACTACATCTAGTAGAAAACAATTGTTCAAAAATGCATTAGAAATTGAATATCATATTTCAAAATTAGAAATATTGAGAAAAAAAATCCAAAATTATTCTAAAATAGAAATTTTACCTCCATATAATGGGTAAGTGCATCTCGGTGCTCCTCAGCCAGCTCTGCATATGAAGGCGCCAGCATTGGCACTTTGGTCCGGACAGCGCAGCCGATGTCTCGAGACATCAATGTCCTCCACTTCAACTCTTTTGGACTCTTATGCTCTTCCGCATACACAACCTTCAGAGGTTGGTTATTGTTTAGCCCCTTCAAATATGCCGTCTTTGTCCTCGTGATGATGCCAAGCTTCTCATTCTCCACTTCAACTCTTTCCCCCGTTGACATATTAACAATCTCTGTCAATATAATGCACAAATGAAAACTGAGGATGGACAAAGTAATAGTAAAAGCTATGCCATGCCACAAAATCAAAATTAAGTTCCCATCCAATTATTCAACTAACCCCGTCCCACACTCTAATATGCTGCTTTCAATCAAATATATACACACACACGAGCATCATATAACTAGTTATATATATGTTATACAATTATACTGTGTTTTGTACAAGGAAAAGTGGTGCCACCAAATTGAAAAAGGCAGCAGATCCTATAGCATGTTGAGTCCATTGACGATACTTCAGAGGTCACCAATGAATTTGACAAACAATCTCCTTCAGTAGAAAATTGTGAAGAAACTTCTTGTGAAGGAAAACTACCTTCACTTTCTTCCAAGAAATTACCATACAAACCGTCTATCATCATATCAGGGTCTATTTCTTCCAAATTCATTGGAAGTTCCTCCACCTGTGATGTGACCTGAATCAGATCATCACCACAAAGCACGGTGGCAAAAGGGTATGAACAAGTTTCCGATATGTCAGAAAATACATCTGAGTTGAAGACCAAAGAAGAAAAATCTGAGCTACCTATTTGAGTGTCATCCAGGTTCATGAAATCAGATTGATCAAAAGGTGAGTTCACAAAATTTTGGAATGGCCAAGAAGCCTCAAGAAGTGGAGAGTATTCCATCTTCTTTTGATGAACAGTAAAAAAAGTATGAAGAATTGAAGATGAAGACTCTGTGGTGGGTTTGATGTGAAAATGAGTCTGATTGGGGGTGTATATAAGCTGATCAGCAACAATATAGAGACAAGCTAGGACATTAAGATACTAAGAAAAAGAAGAACATTAATAAATGGGAGAATTTCCAATCACCATCTCATTATCTTCAAAAACAAAATAAACAACTACTGTATCTCTATCACCTACTTTTCTACAAACTTCATTTCAATTACAAAAAAAGTTCCCTGCTCAAGTTTCTTCCATTACGAAATTTTGTTACAAAATTACGAAAATTTTGTTGTGAAGTTATGCCTATCCTAGATATATAAAATCTAGTTTTTGTAAAGAGGGAAGTTACATCAGATGTAATTGGCTATGTGTATTTTGCATTGTTCTCTGTTTAACAAACAAATCCATCAATAATAATTCACAGGTTTTGATGATTGTGAATATACAATTCCATCACATATAACTCAGAACACTAAGGTCAAGTCTTTGCTTTCCTTCTCCTACTGTATCTTTCATATTCATGGCATAACACCGAGACAGGTCACAATTTTATTTTCTTTTGTGAGTAATGTTTGTTTAAAGCACGTCACCGATCAACTATGGCCCTATCAACATTAAATTGGAATCCCTGTCTTCTTTGATTTGCTTTGCTACAACAAACATATATACTGATCATTATATGCTAGCTTGTATAAAAGCAAGCATCAAATCTCCCTAGGAATGAGTAAACATGTTTACGCTTACCCAGCTGCTTAGGACCCCTCTTGGTCCGAATGCGTAATGGAGGACCGACTTCGGTGTGCCCTTCCACGGCGGCAGCCCTGGCTCTAGCGGTGGCGCCAGCGCCAGCTCCGGCTCCGCCAGCGCCGCTTCCAGCAGGGCCCGACCCCAACGCGTCTGTTTCGTCCAAAGACGGGGCCGGTACCAAGGTCCTGACCGCCGCTCCCGTCATGTTTGCATTTGGCTTATCCGACGACGTCGCCGCCGCCATCTTCGCCGCCGCGGCCGCCACTCTGGCGACAGCTTCTGCCGCCATCCTCTCCCTCCTCGCCTCGAGCTCCTTCTTCCTCTTCTAGGCACTACAACCTGGTGCCATTGATGATTTGAATTAGGGTTAGGGTTTGAAGGTCCGGATTTAGGGGTTTTAAATTAGGGTTTATGGTGGGATTAGGGGTTTCGATTTTGGGGGTTTTTGGTGAAGAAGGATTAGGGTTTAGGGTTGAATCTAAGGGATTGGGGATACGGGTTAGGGTTTCGGGTTTAGGGTTTAAGGGAAATGAGAGAGAGAGCGGGAAATGAGAGAGAGAGATGTTGAAATCGGGCTAATGATGAGGAAGAAGGTTCTGAAACTCAGGTTATATTAGATATGAAGCGACGACTTTTGGCTTAACGCGTCGCTTCACTTTTGATGAGCATACTTCGTCGCTTCATTTGTGTCCTGCGACGAACTTGTTTTTAATATTCGTCGCTTCATATGAACTGAACATATTAAGATTATGCTTATATATATATATACATAAGTTTTTATTTAATAATAGTATTATTAATAGGCGTTAAAAATTACAACAATACGTGGTTAACATCATCATGATCATGATCATCATCATATTACAACCTTTAACATATTAACTAGTAGTCTTCCTCTTCGTCGTCCCCGCTATCATTGTCTTCATCTTCCTCGTCGTCATTGAATTCATTGTCTTCATCTTCCTCGTTCTCATCGAATTCATCGTCTTCATATTCCGATGCCTCACTGTTTGATTCTTCATTTTCTTCGTGTACTTCTAAATCGAGTTGGAGATTAGATGTATCAATATGGTAAAATTGCATTGAACTAAGTGTGTCCTCTTGGTAAGGCTCTGGAATTTGATTCTCTGAAGGAGCCCTTCCACCTTCTGTTGCTAGTACTTCGGCACTGTATACATTTCGGTGCGACATTTCTTGCACCACCTTCCAAGTACCACCTGTCATAGGATCGTTCAAGTAGAAAACTTGTTTTGTCTTGATAGCAAGACAGAATGGTGAATTCTCATAGTAACTAGTATTTGTATCCACTGAGATCAGACCATGATCTACCTTGATGGTGTCAATGTCTTCGGCGGTCTCATCGTCAGTGGTGTTGTGCCATATAACTTTGAACAATACGACCGAGAGATTGTCTGGATAACATACCTCAACTACGTAGTCAAGATGGCCATAGAAGTGTTGGGACATGTTTCCAGCTTTCGCGGTTAACATCACCCCGCTATTTTGAGTCACGAGCCTTCGATCTCTATCGAATGAAACATACTTGACACCGTTCACATAGCACGCCTTATAAATCCGAGTGAATTGCGGACCTCGAGCCAATAACCATATTTCCTTGTTATAATTAACGTCTTGAGCATCATGACGACGGGTTGTCTGAAAAAAAAAATTGTGTTAGTGTTATACCATTTAGGGTTTAGGATTTTTTTAAAAAAAAACATCCCTAAATTTCCGTACATATCTTAAGAACCATCGGTGGAAACTCCTCCTCATGAGACGCTCGTCATACTCGTCACCATGTTTCTCTATGTACATCTGCAAATGAGTGTAAATGTACTCTTGAGCCTCTTCTGTATCGGTCAAAATTTGCCAATGAGCCTCAGCCGTTTGCTCCTCTGTTAACCTGATATTTTCGGTAGTATCCATAATACAAGGCTGAACTAACTGCGAAACACAGCTAATATTCCATATTGGGGGATAGGGCAGTTCTACATCTTCCAATTGCAAATAAGACTTACAATACGTCACCGACTCCCATGATATGTATCTTTCTGCAATACTCCCCTCCGGATAACGTGTATTACTCATTGACTGTTTATAATCACCTAATTGCCTATAAAATGATGAATATAATTAGTGCATATACCTTTCGTTAGTGTAAATTTAGTTTGAACAAATGAAACATTTTGTGTTAGTGCATACACCTTTCTATCGGATACATCCATGTAAAATGTACTGGGTCTTTAAGCATAACTTGTTCGGGAAGGTGAACCATGAGATGAACCATAGAGGTGAAGAAATATGGAGGAAAAATCAACTCTAAATTGCACAGAATGATCACTATCTCATCTTTCATTTGTGCAACCTCAGCCTTCTTCAACTCCCTAGCACATAATTTCCGAAACCAATTTGACAATGCTATCAATGGCTTCACGACGTTATTTGGCAAAAATCCTCAGATAACCACTGGAAGAAGACGTTGAAGCAGGACATGACAATCATGCGTCTTCAATCCATAGAACTTATTCTCGGTTAGTTTCACTTTATTTCTCAAACTTCCCGCATAGCCAAGTGGATACCTAACACCGCGAAACCATTCGAATACTTCTTCACAGAGATCCTCTTCAACTAAAAAGGGTGCATGAGGAACCTTTCCCGTCCTCTTTTGAGCTTCCGAACACCACTGCCTTTTGCGGATTTTCCTTTTCTCCAACGCTTCGCGGGCCCTTGGACCATCATTGGTCTTCCCTTCAATTGCAAGAATGGTGGCAAGGATATTATCACCCCACGTTCTTTTCAATGTGCATGATATCTAAACAGTACCTGTGTAACAAAGATGACCAATAGGGAAGGATCCAGAAAACGCTCTCGTGGGTGAAACATTGTCTGTTGTTTGGATTATAAGGGACATGAAAATCAGGATGCTGGCTAAGAGTGGCGTAACGGTGTGACCTAATTTCCTACAAGATTTCATCCCCGTCCATATGAGCTGGTCTTTTTCGCCACTCTGGCTTTCCGTTAAATGCCAAACTGGATCGCATTAGTGAATTCTCGTCAAGCCATTTCTGATGCCCTTCATAAACGATTCTCCCACAAATATGCTCCGCCGTAAGCTCATGTAGACAAATTGGACATGTCTTGTACCCTTTCACTGTTGAGCCTGCAAGCATCCCTAAACCAGGAAAGTCACTTATCGTACACATCAGCGCTACTTTCATCATTAATACATCATTGTCCACTCTGTCAAAAGTAGGGACTCCATTTTCTCACAAATCTTTGAGCTCGTCGATCAATGGACGAATGAGTACACTAAGGCACTTTCCTGGAGATTTAGGGCCAGGAATCAAGACGGCCAGGATATTATATTCCTTCCTCATACACATATTAGGGGGTAGATTAAATGGCATCACAACCACCGGCCATGTACTATGCTGGGTTGTCATTGTTCCAAATGGACTAAAACCATCAGTTGCCACTCCAAGCCGCACATTTATTCCCTTAATGTCGTCGAAACTGGGAAATGTCCTGTTAAAATGTTACCATGATTCTCCATCATATGGGTGCCGGAGGGTACTTTCATCTACTCGCCTCTCCTTATGTCATCGCATATGTTTTGCTGTGTGTGGAAACATAAATAGGCGTTTCAACCTTCGAGTGACAGGGAAATACCAGATTACCTTTTTTGGAATGGCTTCTGTATCTGGCTTATATCTTTCAGCACCACATACTGGACAAGTCCTACGGTACTTATTTTCATCCCCCCTGAATAGGTAACAGTTGAATTCACAAACATGAATTTTTTCATATCCAAGGGAAAGATCCTTCAGGATTTTTGTAATTCTCGAATAACTGACAGGGAAATTTTGCTTTTTAAAAAACTTATGCAACCATCTGCACAATTTATCAAGACTCGTATCCGACCATCCGTGTTCAACTTTAATTTCCATTGGATGTAATATGACACTTAATACAGTTTCTTCACTCCCTTCATATAATGGGGTTTGAGACTCCTTTAGAAGCTTTTCATACTTAGCATAATCATCATCTACCATGTCATTGAACTGAACTTCAGCGTTTTCTGCAAGCTGATGCATCTGCATGGTATCCAGGATAGTATGGAAATACATCTTGTATAATCTCCACAGGCGGGATCACTGAAGGACCAGCAACACTGGAAGCCTGGACTCTGTCTTGAAGCCACTGTCTCCGTTTACTGATCATTGCCGGTTGACCAGAAATTTCCCCTTGTAGGTGCCAAACTGTGTAAGTCGGATCCAAACCATGGTGCAAGCAGTGATGATAAATCTCTATGAGTTTCTTATAATAAGGACCATTTCTGCAAACTGCGCACCGACAAGGGAGAAATTCGATTCCAGCAGTGCGAGCGGAAATAAATATGATGAAGTTAACTAAGCCTGTGCTATAATCAGGGTGTGTAAAGTGAACATTCATCCAAGATTTGTCGGGGACATCATCCATGTTTCCTGTCACAACATAAACAGACAATATGCATAAGGTTAGCACACAACATTTATAATACAATCAGAACCTGTCCCAACACTTCTTCTCCTTATTCCTCCAGGCTGGGTCCTATCCCCTTCAGGCGAACACGACTTTGTTTATCCTTTTGCTATTCATGTGGTTTCCGCTACAGTTTTGAGAAATTTCGGCAGCATCTCCCTACAGTTCCTCAAGTGCACAAAAATCTAAACAACCTAATTTGCACTCGAGGAACATTGTAGAGAGACAATGTCGAAACTATATCCCAAAACTTAAACTTAAACCACATGAATAACAAAAAGATCAACAAACTCGTGTTCGTCTAAAGTGTCCAAAAATGGGACAATTCGAGAATCAACAACCCATCTCGATCAACTAGATGCGTTGTTGATTCTCAAACGGGAGTTCTAAGCTGATAAACACCACAATTATATATAATACGAAACAATAAATTTACACACGGCACCACACTCCCTCACTAAGCCACTCGCATGTTTCAGAAACGCTAACTACCACAATCCACACACAACACAAACAAATTACATTGTAAAATTCTAATTTCACTACATTTCACTCTTTCACAAAATTTCATTTTCACTATATTTGGATTTAACTAAATTTTACGATTTCACTAAATTAAGCTGAAATTCAATTTCATTAAATTTCCCAATTTCACTAAAATTCAATTTCACTAAATATAACAATTTCACACATTAACTAACATAATCTCAATTTCACCAAAATCAACACCAACTCCATCATATATTCAAGCACCCAACACTAAAAACAACACAAAACACATTATAAACCAAATCCAACTCAAGATATCAAACACTAAATTAAACCAATCAAAACTAAATATGGTGATTACAATGAAGAAGAGAGATTATACAAACCTGTAAAGCAATTGGAAGAGAAGACCCAAGCTTTTGGACCCCGAAATTGAAGAAATCAGCAGTTTTGGGGATTTTTCGCAGCTGCTACAGTATTTAGAAATAATTTCTTCACCTTCTGTGTTCTGTCTGACCCAAGGCTTTATAACAGATTTCAAAAGTTGAAGCGACGAAGATTGATCAAAATCCGTCGGTTCGTTTATTATGATGCGACGACGATTAAAAACTTGTCGCTACATTTTCCAAATCCTATTTCTCTTACGATCCGAGGCGACCTGAAACCATTATTCGTCGCTCTTTTTTTTTGAAGCGACGACCTTTGATCAATCGGCGTCGCTCAATTTTTTTGAAGCGACCATTTATATATTTGTCGCTTCGGAGTGTTGAGGCGACAAAGTTTGATTTCCCCATTTCATTATTGGTCGCTTCAGTCCTTGATTATAAAAATTTTATGAGATTATACTCAAGTGTACAACTTTTCGAAGCAACTATATAAAAGAAGTAAAATTTTGAAAAACACTGTCAAATAACATTTGATCTTTATGATGAAATACGGTTATAGTAAAAAAATCACTTAAATCCGACAAAGTTAGAGCCCCGATCGACGCGGTCAACCTTATTTAACCTTATTTCTCTCTATGGGGAACCATAGTATCGGGAGGTAAAAGTTACCAAATTTTTACATGCCTGATTACGTCTCATTTATTTGAGAGTTTAATGTTTAGAAGAGTAGACGAAACAAGGTCATCTAAAGGTACGTAATAGCGTTTTCGTCTTATAAGTTTTATGAAAATATGGTTGACCGTTTCGATCGAGCATCGAGATTTCACGAAATGAGTTGATTTTTCTACTCTACTCATATTTAACTATAACGATCACATCAGACGGTCAAAATTTTCATTTTGTGAATTTAGCCATTATAATGACAACATGTTTACTAATACCATATAACTTGATTATAAGATTATACTCAAGTGTACAACTTTTCGAAGCAACTATATAAAAGAAGTAAAATTTTGAAAAACACTGTCAAATAACATTTGATCGTTATGATGAAATACGGTTATGGTAAAAAAATCACTTAAATCCGACAAAGTTAGAGCCCCGATCGACGCGGTCAACCTTATTTAAACTTATTTCTCTCTATGGGGAACCATAGTATCGGGAGGTAAAAGTTACCAAATTTTTACATGGCTGATTACGTCTCATTTATTTGAGAGTTTAATGTTTAGAAGAGTCGACGAAACAAGATCATCTAAAGGTACGTAATAGCGTTTTCGTCTAATAAGATTTATGAAAATATAGTTGACCAGATTTTACAACATGAAGTGACGACTATTGATCAAAACTCGTCGCTTAGTTTCATATCTCAGCGACGAATATTGACGAAGGTTATCAACTTCGTCGCTTGAATTTTGAGTCGGCGACGAAGATTGAATTTTCGTCGCTACAGTTTACAAAACATTGTTCGTAGGCGACAACATACCAATATTCGTCGCTTCAATAATTTATGAGCGACGACTATTGATCAAACGTCGTCGCTCGCGTTTTCTGAAGCGACAAGTCCAATATCGGTCGCTTCAATGTGTTGAGGCGACGAAGTTTGATTTTCCCGTTTCAATCTTCGTCGCTTCAGACCTGTTTTCCAGTAGTGACATGACAACAGTTCAGTTTTTAGGTCCTAATATATGTGTAGATCACTTCTGCAAGTCAAACTCATTGGCTACCAGGGTGCAAAACAAAATTGGCTAGGGCGGGTGCTAACCAGCAGGCAGGAGGAACTGAGGAAGAACAAATTAAGGAAAAGACAATCCCCGCCAATGGCCACAGGCCACAGCATATATACTGTGGTTGAATGTCCTCTGATTAATTGGCTCATTTTTATAATAATAAAAAAAAAACTTTGGCAAAGGATCAATTAGCTCTTAACTTAGCAATGGCAGTAAACAAGGCTAATACTAATTACCCAAGTATATAAAACAGCTCCGAGTTTCTGGGTGCGAAAGGTAAACCTAGGTTTCTAGGTTTTGCACCATCGGGCGGCGGCGATCTCGATCTCGTCTACCGGCAAGGCGCCCCGGCGCAGCACCAAGAAGGAGGACGACCTAGGTTTTGTTGTTTAGATTTGTCTTTTATGGCTCGCTTTTGACGTAGCCATGCCTCTCCTGGTGAGTCATGCTGGTAATGTAATCTTTCTATCACATTAATGGATTATGACACCCCAATTAAAAAACAAATTACCCAAGTATATCCTCTGATTAAGAATATAGAAAATGATCATTTGATACATTTTTGGGGGTCTCTTTGCCCAAACCAATGACAACTTTTAAAAATTGTCCGAGTCAACACAAGGTAAACAAGCTATTGCCCAAATGATACAAAAGTTTTATTTTCTATATTTTTTAAACTATTTTGCCCACACCCCTTATACACTCATATGAAGAGAAAGTGGAAAATAGAGAAAACTTTACCGGAAGGTCACCAAACTCCGCCGGCGTCCGATGGCTGGTCGCCGGATTTCAGTCACCAAATTTTTTTTTCGCCGGAATATTATTTTTCCAAATGTCGCTGGAATCTCACCGTTTTTTTATGACAGCACTATCTCACCCACCATTGCCGGAACCATACTAGACCCTTGCCGGAGTTTTACAAGAGAGCTATAAACTGTATATGCAATTTATTAAACCCCAGTAAGCCCTAATAATAAATTATTGACCATCAGTAACACAAAAAATGACCCCAGTAACCCCTAATAATAAATTACTGACCATCAATAACTCGATTACTGACCTCCAGTAACCACTAATAATAAATTACTAACCATCAGTAACACAATTACTATCCCCAGTAACCCCTAATAATAAATTACTGACCATCAATAACTCGATTACTGACCTCCAGTAACCACTAATAATAAATTACTGATCATCAGTAACTCCAATTATTAGACCCCAATTCAATTCAACCCACAACCCAAAAAAAAACCCCAATTTCTCGATTCGATCACAACCTTCTTGAGATCATCGAGAGAGAGAGCTCAGAGTCAAACGAGCCATCCATGGAGTTGCTATGCCGGTGGCCGCCGTCGGGCCTCTTACCATCAACGGCTTCCTTGTCGGCGGAGTCGGTGGAGAAACCGAGACCGTCGAAGAAGTCGGAGTCAACGGAGAGGCTGCGGAAGTGGGCGACCGCTTGGATTTGGATGTAGTTCATCAAGGACCCTGAGGAGAGACAGAGAGAGATGAGAGAGAGGCTTCGTCGGTGTCATCTAGGGAGATTGGCGTCGGTGAAGCCAGTCGGTGTGGCTGGTCGGCGTCGGCGAGGCAGGTTGACTTTGTCTAGGGCAGGTTGGTGTCGTCAAGGCACGTTGGCATCGGCGTCGTGAGGCACGATGGCGTCGACATCGTTGAGGAACTAAAAAAAAAGGCATTGTTGAGGCATGTCGGCGTCGGCGTTGGCATCGACTTTGCTGAGGCACGTCGGCGTCGATGTTGTTTTGGCACATAGGTGTTGTCGAGGCAATGCAACATCGCTGAAACAGAGATAGGAAAGCGATGGTTAGTAGAAAGTAAAGAACAAGAGACTAAGGGCAGATCTGACATTTCCTTTAATTTCAATATTGGTTTGGACTATTAACATTGGATTGGGTAATTTTCAAGCTAAATATGATCAAATGGTCATTTTTCCTTAAGAATATGTATCCTTTGTGTGTTAGGAAACGTGGTCACTAGTTTAATTAGAACATATGTGTACTAACTACTAAGAGATTTTCATTTTGTTGGGGGAGCATGAGCTGTTTGCCTGTTTCCCACTTCCATGCAAGTTTGTACTTACCTTCTTAATTTAGAGAATAGATGGTATTATTTTTGGTGATGTTCAAGGTTCATCCTTTTTTTTTTACTTGATCCCTTTAAAATCTACATGCATCTTTTATCAGGTTAATCAACTCATCAGTTTGGGTTGGAGAATCCACTATATATAGCTCCTTGATGCATGCTGAGCTCTATATACAATAAGACACTAAGTCAATCAATAATAAAATAGCTATTCATGCATATATATAATCCTTTCCAGTCGAGATAAGAAGGATGAATATATACAAGAAATATAAAGTTTGTTAATGGAACACTACAAAATCATATCCATTTCTCTTTAATTGGCACACTCCAATGAACATCATTTAAATTTTGACAATGAATAGATCAAAATGCACGTGAACTCTAAATCTTCACCCTTATATGTGAAGTGCTTCACTCACTAGCTTCAAAAGATTCCTTCAGCAAGATCTGTTTATAGTCAGTCACCACTAGAAAGATTATTAAGGTTTTGTTTCAGTACTACATATGAATCATGCCCTTACTATATTAATTCAATTTGTTCAATTCCCTTTCCCTCTTTTCAACTCTCTTAACTTTATGCAACTAATATTGACAAAACTGGGAATTAAGATAAAGACAGAGTTCCTCCACATATGAACTCCATGCTTCATTCCTCATCAGGAAAATGCTTACAGAAGACAAATGGTATAATATTGCTGAAGATACCCCCTACTTACAGAATGAACATACATCACATAGAATATTACCCATTTACCGAATTAAAATAGCCAGCCAACAAAAGGGAAACAAAAGTATTATAAACAAGTAAAAGGGAAGAGAGATAACTAATTAAGCAATATACTAGCGGTTTAGGGATCAGCATGTGATTAATTGACTTGTGTTAGATTATATATATAGTTAGCATAGGAAGCAATGGCTGCAGTCCCACAGCTAAAAGTCACATAATATAGAAATGCTGAACTTTGCAATGGCGTTGCAGAAGAGAATAATATGATAAGTGCTCAGAGATGATCCAACTGGTTCTTCTTCTTTGTCCCAGTTAATATAGCACTCACAGACCGACTGCAATCCCACAGCTTAAAACTGACACACCACATTGGAGTTAAGAACATACTAATGTCACTCGTGAGCTTTCTGTAATATTGAGAACCCAGAAAGGGTTTTGGTTTTGTTTTGTTCTTTTTTCCTTTTGTCTTTCTTGCAAGGAACCCAGAAAGGGATTTATTTGAATAACATTTTGGTATACCCCCATGAATACAGGTCAGATTCATAGGAGGCAGTAACGTGCGGTGGTGATGTGGGAGCGAGGCCTTCTTCACTATTAAAATTCTTAAATATATGAATTGAGACATTTGATGATGATGATCATATGATCTTGTGGCTAACACAAAAAGCATTTTTGTTAGAAGTTAAAAGTTAAAACCAAGATACTGAGAATATTTCGATCCTCTTCACTGTGATCATTTTAACCAATTAATGACGTTTCTTACACCAGCATTATAAACTATTGACTTTAGATATAACTAATTATATTTGTTGTTCAACTAGGAAGGAAGGCATCAGAGGCTAGCTACAAGATTTGATTCTACTACTTTTAGACGTGTTTGAGAGGCTAATTTGTTGGCGATGTTATTGCTAACCCTAAGCATTCTTGTAACTCACCTGTATATTAGAATGATAGGGTTTCTAATGACGCTTCGAGAACCTTATTTTCTGACATTGTAAACGTTTGTTTGCCCCAGAGACTTCTTACTGTACTTATTTTATTCTTTCAAATAAAATGTTAACGTGACGAGGTCGTTCCAATACCAACTGAAACTGTTCCCGAGTCAGTGTTCACCCTATAGGAAATGGGAATCACATGAAGAACAAGCTAGTACCATTCAAGTCACTTATATGGTCACTTTGAGTTTGGTTTGGTCATTACGAACTCATTTCACTTTGAGTTTGGTCATTACGAACTCATTTCAGTAGCTCAAAGTAAATTTCAATAGATAATGGGGGCATGTGCATCTCACGTTGAGCACAGAAAGGATGTAGCCGGTCACACTCAAATCCTTGGTTTGTTTACAGAGGTGAATCAGGTTATTCAATCATTCTTGTCGCTTTTCCAAAACCCATGCTTGTATTTAGATCTTACTGTCAATCTTGTTTGTCTGGAAATATGCTTATAGAGCTGTAGCCGGCTAGCTTCAGTTTGTTCTATATGTGATCCAAGTAGGTTAAAATGCTTGATGAGCATATCTAAGATACGTTATTTGTCCTTTAGAGAAAGGAACCATTGAACTCGCCTAACCAGTCACCCAGTTCTGAATAAAATGTCTATCCAATTACCATATACAAGATTGTTTGCACCCCTTACGTGAATTGCCGAGTCCTATGACATTAGGCTGTGAAAATGTAATATAGCAATACTGTACGAAATCACAAGTCGCATGCCAAATTGAACTAATTCATAAACAGTAAACGGGATTCAACTAGTTATTCCAGCTTTTAGCCGGCATGTTCATCAGTAAAGCAGAGCTTAGCAATGCAACTTATAACGAATAACTATATACTGGCAATTATTTCCTATGGATTAATGAGACCACAAAACTTGGATCGGGCTATCTACAAAAATATATGCATAAATGAGGCATACTGATGTAGAAAAGAAACCAGCATTCTACCTAAGCATAGAAGGCTCCTAACATACCAGGTATTAGTATTATACACAGGGAATACTGACGGACTGCTAATCTACATATTACCAGCCATATATAGGGTTTTCAACCTGAGGAGGCAAGAGACGGAGGTCTTTACAGTGTTGCTTGTCGTAGTCACGGGTTCCAGGGGTTGCGCCAGTGCATAATCTAAGGAATTCATTCCCGGTGAGACAGTAATGGGCAAATGCCAATCCTCCATCAACCATACCTGATAGGCTAGGCATCGATGCAGACTTTGACATACCCTTTCCCTTGCCTCTACCTGATCTTGCACAATTCTTTTCCTTTTCCAAGACTTTATCCAGCTCAGAATACTCCATGAATCTCTGTGTAGCTGCTTCCCATGAAAGACTAAATCTTTGCTCTGGGGTAAGAGGCTGAGGTTCTTTTTCCATTGCCTCCTTTACTTTGGCAACAAAGTCCTCAGACGTTTCATAAGTCAGGCAATTAGGAAAGGATCGGAAAAACTCATTTGACGGATGGTCTGCGCAAACAACAAATTTTCCCATAGCAAGTGCCTCTGCAGTAGCAGTGCACAGCACATCACTAACACTGGGATTTATGAAGACTTTGTACCTTCAAGAATAAAAAGGAAATATTATTGACATGAGAGATAAAGAAAGGTCAGTCAGTGGGGTTGAGATGGTGACATGTCTCAATTTTTTTCTTCCCCGAAATTAGTCTAAACGCAAACTACGACAGCTTATTCATTGAACTAGTATTTGTGGAATGTCTTTTCCATTCAACCCCCTTCACATGAAAGTCGGGAAGTTGAGAAGAGATTCATGAATCCGCAGAAAAAGAAGAAATAAAAAGTTGGGAAGCTAAATTCATAGAAACTCACCTGTGAAGAGAATCATCAGCATGGTCCCTTCCTTTCAGAAAGTTCAGATTCAAATCCAAACTCTTAGCTGTACTCTGGACTTCATTGGCATCCTCTCCATTCCCATACACATCTACCTTGAAGCCATCAAGGTCACTCTTGTGCTTTGCCAATAAATTTATCAATTCGCGGTATCCCTTGGCCCACACCATCTTTCCCAAGAAATATGCTCCTTTCGAGAATGCTTTCTCTCCAGTTTCCCTCTCTGCAGCCACCTTCTCTCCAATTTTTAAAAACTTAGGATTCACCCCATGAACGTTGCAGATCACAGACTTAGGCATGTCCTGTGTGGCAGCTGAAAGACGAAGAACCTAGATAAAAATCATAACCAATGTAGTTAGTGTATCACGAAAAGCATTCTAATGAACTTAGCAGAAACCAGGTACAACATATTCAAAATTTACTGCACATGTTCATCAGGTAGCCGATGAATAGGCTCATACCTTGTCGCAATATGCTCTAGTAACCCAATTATTTATGTGCTTCACAAAGAATGCTTGAAGAGCTCCATTCTTCTCTCGCTTGATATATTCCAAGTAATTTGTATGCACAACGCCAACAACATGGTTAAACTTATCCGTCCATCGCTTGCCATGATGGTACCAATTCAGGTGTTCTGGTTCTTCCAGGATAGCAATGTCAGCATCCTTGGATGGAATAAACTGAGAAGTGTCTCCAGCAGGTAAAATGCTTCGCCTTTCTTTGGAAAACTAATATACAACAAGACAATGAATAATATAAGAATTTAAGAATAACAACCATAGTTGATTTGATCAGATATGAAGTGGAGTGGATCAGAATCATATATGTAATTACCTTCCCAGGATAAAAGGAGATCTTAAAGTCAGCCTTAAAGCCGATCCTTTCCTCAAGCCAGTTACGGATGTAGATTTCCTGCTCTTGTGGTGAAGTAAAAGTGATATTGCCCGGATATACAAGTTCTTGATCTGATGCACACAGCCAGGGAACTAACAGGGTAACATTTTGTTTTGCAGACTGTGCAAGATATGCAGCCCGAAAAAGTGGATTCACTGCTGTTCCTGTCATCCAAGGAAGACTAGCAGTTGTAACTATAGCAACATGCCGTTTCTGGTCAGATGGGTCATGCTTAGCATGGTCTGTCCAAAATCCACCATCGTAAGAATGACCTGTACTTTGCAGGACAGAAGCTATCCTCAAGTCTAATTCATCATTAACGTTTTCACCCTCTAGAGCAGATGACTCTCCAGAAGAAAGGGAGTTCAGCAGAAAGTAATTCTTGCGTTTACTATACAAGCTTTCCACTAATTTCTCACAAACATCTGCATTCATTTTCAGAAAACCAAAAAAACTCAGCTTTATTACATAAATCCATAAAAACAATAGAATATACATCAAGTCAACAAGAAATCTAAAATAAAACAATGATAAGTCTTTTCTGGCTCAACAGGAAATAGCAGTATGACCTGCCAAGCAATTTAAACTTTTCTTCTTTGCTCTGTATTTATTCTTGAGGGGACTCAACGTTAATTAGACTTCTTCGGAGTAAGGTTCATGTTGATGATAACTTTGTCAACCAAGATGTGTTCAGAACTGGGTTTACAGCATATGCTATATCGTTTGAACAATCCAACCAAGATTTGAATGTATGCAGTCCAATACTTACCAACAATCACTTTTTTTTTTTGAAGGACCAACAATTAATTAACAAGCCAAGAAGTTCTGCTATTTATATAACTATCAATAGAATCATAAAACTCCATCTACACAGAAGAAACTAAAGAGAAAATGCCAAAGCATTTATGCAGAAAGAGCTTTAAACAGAACTTTGAAATTAGTACCTTTTCTAATGCCAAGTTGATCCAGAAATGGTTCAGATTGCCTAACCAAACTTGCCAAAAGTTCTGTCGCATCCAGTGGGGGTATGGCCTGTATCATGCATAAGAGCCAAAAATTAGCATAGCAAATTACCTACATAGCAATCTTTAAAAAATAAAATTATATATATATATACAGTGCTTCTCAGGTGTGGACGTCCACACGCACTGTTCACGGTGCGGATGCGGATGCGGCGTTTCCGGCCACCGGCGAGGCGGCGACGGCGTATCCGGCCGGTGGGCTTTGCTCCCCCCACGCCGGCGACCCCGTCTGTGCCGGCCCGAGCTCAGCCGGCCGGCGATGGAGCTCGGGCCGGCACAGACGGGGTCGCCGGCGTGGGGGGAGCAAAGCCCACCGGCCGGATACGCCGTCGCCGCCTCGCCGGTGGCCGGAAACGCCGCATCCGCATCCGCACCGTGCGGACGTCCGCACCTGAAAAAAATTCTATATATATATATATATAATCAACCACAGAAATTTGCCAATACTATGTCTATTTAAAACACCAGCCTTCAAGAAAAAATAAGCAAAAAATAATATATATAACAAATAAAAATAAAATAAAAAAAATCCCACTTCCATAAAGAGCATATACTAAACTCATTGGGAGGGTTTGCCACACCGATTCTACTATTATTTGTTCGTATGATTAAATTGTCGTATGGTATAAGTTTACAGAATATGAGCACCACAGATTGCAACAACAAGAAATCATATTTTTATAAAACAGAAGTGCACATTAGGTACCATGAAATTACTACACGGAAAACCAGTTGAGTTCTTTGTTTTGGAACAACAAAATAGGCGTCATCATATCATGCCAAGATTCGTAAAAACATATATACTGAGTGAAATGCAAATACAAACATAGATTCTTTTGTGAGCCAACACCTTCACTAAGAGAGTTAAAGAGACTTTACATAAGTCTTAGGTTGGCTTTGGTTTCCAACATAAACTACATAATATAATCCCCCCGAGAAACTTTTGCATCTTCTATAGTCTCAACTAAATTGTAGCTCATAGAACACTAATATGCCAAAGCGGTCAAAAATGAAATACAAGTATACAACTTAAAGGAATAAATGAATTGCTCGTGCAAGCGCGACCCTTTTGCACACGCATGACCAGTGTAGGAAGGCTAGTACAAGATAGTAACAAATAAATAAAAAAAGGATACAGAACTGATAAAAAAAAGAAATTATACTGGGTAGGTACAAACCTGTGACTCCTGAGCATCCTTGTAAACTGATTTCTGAAAACAAGGAAAAAAAATGAACCGATAAGAATATGAACTGCTCACATATGACCACATAACAATAAGTACATATTTATTATGGAAACACACACAACGTAAGTTCATTCAGTAAGATATCTCCTGAAAGAAACACAAACTCAGAACAGTCGTACAATTTTGACAGTTCATTCACAGAATACAACATACACCTTCCAGATAAGCACATAATGTAACAATCGTCATGTTGCCAATTGGTGCAGAGGTTGAACTTCTGAATGATACTAAAGTGCAAACTTATATGCATAACAACAATTAACCCAAGACATCCTGGTTCCAGCCAAGCGAAGTTGGACTCCAAATAGGAATCTTCAAAAAATAAATGTAAATTTTTCTGTTTCCAACATTCAGAACCATACCCAAACGATTTTATTACATACTTGATCACTCCAGTCTGGTACAGACTCCAGTGATTAGTCAGCCAAAAGTCCTATCTCACAGCTCAAGGGTCAAAAACATTCATTCCAATAGTGTCTTGGTTTACTATCTACCAAGCTCTCTAGTAGCAATCTAATAAACTCCACGAAATATGTACAAGGAAAATAAGCATACAGCTATCATTTCATATAGCTTTCCTATGTTTCAACTTTTGTTCCGCTACCAAAACACAACAAAATCACCTCTATGAAACATTAACTCGGAAAAAATAATTAAAATCTATTTATATAAATTTCATCCTATTAATTCAATTTTTCTACCATCTTATAAACAAGAACATTTAAGCCAAACATAAAAGCATAACTAACTAATTCAATTGCGAAAAAGCAAAGAGACAGAACATACCAAGCTGGACTTGACCTTCTCAACAAACTCACTATTCTTAAACCCACCCAAAAATTCCCTCTTCTCAAACTCCTTCAACCTCGTCTTCAAAACCCTAATCGGCTCCCAATCCCTCCCACCATCCTTGTCCTCCTCCTCACCGTCTCTTCTCCACTCCCCCCAAAACTCACTAAACTTCAAACTCCTCCTCCTCCTAAACCTATCAAACTCCGTCATCGTCCCCTCCCTCTCCTCCACCTCATTCACTATCGCATTCTTAATTGCCGACAGATCAATCCTTATCGTCGACCGCGGCGTCCACTTCTCCAGCACCTTCTTGCTGAAGTCCGGCGACGAGTACGCCCTCCGAATCTCCACCAGCTTCGGCTGCAGCTTCTTCACGAAGTCGATCTCCGACGACGTCGACGGCCGGATTCCGGTCGCCGAGTTGAACAGATTCTCGAGCTCGCGGTCGAACGACGTCGCGAGGTTGCGGAACGAGTTGGCTCGGTCCTTCATGAGCTGGAGATCCGCGTCTGCCGAGTCCTTCACTTCTCTCCACCCCTTCGATATGAACGAGAACGCGTTCGCCGTCGAGGCTTGACCGCCTTGACCGGCCATGGCCTAGGGTTTTGACTGAGATAGAGATAGAGATAGAGAGAGAGCTTTTAGTTTTTTTCGCGGGTAAAGGATTGGGATTGGGATTCGTGAATCTTCTTCTGCTCTTTTAGCGAAGCCAGACACGCAGAAGAGGTGGGGGCGCTCAGAAATTAACGGTTGGAAATGCGGGGCTTTCTGTTTAAGGAACGAGCATGGCCACGTGGCGAGCACGTGGGGTGAGCTGATTGGGTGGGGTAGGCTCGGGGGATGGAATATTGAGGGGGAGCGAATATGCTGGAGGCTTGGGATTGCGTAGAGGACGTGGCGAGCGGTGGTTGGCGGGGATTGGCTTCGGTGGAGTGAGTTGGTGGGTGGGTGCTAGAACCCACGCAGGTGGTGCCTGTCGACACGGTTCTACCGGAAGATCTCATAATTTTGTTTCTGTTGAGAAAATAAATAGATGCAAAACGTAGTTTTATTTATTAATAAAAAGGTTTTTATATAAGCATTACATCAAGTATCTTAAATAATCAGGAATTTTCTGTCAACTAAGATAACTAGTAATCTAATATAATTAGGTCAAGACACACATAGGAAGTTACAGAATTATCATTCCTTGAACAGTCCCTCTTGTGTAACGTACCTAATGTGACACGGTGCATAACATGTTGCCTCGCTAAAATCTTGCCAAGCAAATCAAAACCACTTGAGTAAAAAATAAAAAGCTTGGTCGAAGGGAAAAGAGCACAACGCACCAACTATAATTGAAGATTACATGTGAGGTAGACTCCCCCTAATGTCTACAAGACAACTCCCCCTCATTGGTAACCCAATATCGGAGTTAAGATAAATGACGTATACAAACGCTACTCACAAGTTTCAAAAGTAGGCGTGGTCAATGATCGAGTCATTGAATACGGCCATATTATCCTTGTATTAGACCAGCTATATTTAGTTTTACTTGGTCTTAAGGAAGAAGGTTGCTTAACAACTCAAAACTAGAGTTCGCGTTGAAAAACAGATTCACGCGCAGCATGACCTTCGTGTACTTAAATAGTCATAACTCCTTCGATACAATAGGTATGAACGAACTGTAATAGTTTCTGGAAACTAGACACCCATATCTTTCCAGTGATTAAAGTACACAATATGGTTCGTCCGGAGCTGATCACAAAACTCCGTCGAATGTGACTGATCTGTAAATTACCGGACAGATTCGTCCTACTTTGCTAAAACAGCCATAACTCACTCAATATGATAGCTATGATCAAATGGCTGGTGTCTATGAAAAGTAAACACATAGACCTTTAGATAGTCATAAGCCGATTGATGAATAGGTTCATCACTAACGGTTCTCACTCTCGAGTCCAAGTATTCCCAAGATCCTTTCATTCTTAACGTCAGATTTGTGATATCTCAATCACAATTCATCCGGAGTTCACACGCAAATAGGCATGATTCTTTACATTTCATCTCCAATCAAGTAGTCACTCAAATGCGTTGTACAATATCCAACCAGAAGATTTGAACCCATATAGAGAACATCCTAATCTGATAGCATACGCACTACGAGGTTTTTGCCACTTGACTTGGGTGAAAACTGATCCGTTCATGATATTTATGTACATCTCTTTATTTAGTCCCAATAGAGATGATTCATAAGTCGCATGTTCAATTTTTCGGAACTACCTAACTGACAAGGTAGTGGAGTGTGATATAACTCAATTACGAGAGCATATGTCATCGTAGTCGATTCGAGGGCGTTTGTGAGAGACCTTGCGCCATAAGGTGAGTTTAGGCTCTTTTTCTCACTACGCTTTCCATCAAAGATTATTGATAGGGTTTACACTTACGGTGTCGGCATCACCTGACCAATGACCTATCTCTTTGTTTAAACTGGATCGCATATCTTTCCGTGTAGGCCAATTCACAACGTTGGTATTTGCTTCAACGAAGTGAGTGTTCGATATCTAACTCATAGACCACATACTCATGTACACTAGTGTAATTCACTTTTGTAGAGATCTCTATATGGATCGGCTTTGCATTGAGGCATCCCCCAATGATAAGCATAATCTAGAAAATCTATGAGACGAATGAATTGTCATTGACCCAAGGACCAAGTTATGCCATACTCGCATTCGGCGAATGTATATCGAACTAAGTGCCATCTCTACACTTCTTGTGAGAGTCACGGCCTAGTGACACCATCTACCACTTTTGTGGAGTCACCGTGTCACCATCTATGAGTGACAATGTGTCCATTTATCCGGACATCAATCCTTACAGGCATGTTGATACAAGAGTACTATTCCGATCTTTTCCTTGAAAAGACCAATAGTTTTCTCTTAGCAGCATGTATATCAAATCTCGTCACTTTACTTTAAGGAACTTTGGGAACATGATGAGGCACAGTGGGGACAAACCACGGCAAAGCCAAGTCGTTCTACTTGAACAAACTTGTTCTTCTCTCCCCCTAACGACGGGGAGACTGACTCATAAAAAAAATGACATAAACGAGATGGCCTGTAAAAGTTTCTATACAGCGGACTATAGGTGGAAGCTTATGTCTTATTTAAAGACAAATACCCATCATTAAGTGCTTGTGGTGGCACAATAAGACACATAAAGTATGTGGACGATAAAGGGTATTGATCGTTAACACTTATCCGTTAACAAGATGCATTCAGTTACAAAATGTAACATGCATGTACGCTTCCTGAAACGTTTCACTAAGTTTTGGACACCAAATGCTACCAAATTTTAACAGTAGGTAGACACGTATGTTAGGATTCCAACGCCGCCAGTATCATCGCCAGAACCGGTCGAAAAAACACCGAACCAGTCGGAACAGTCTTCAGAGGTCAATGAACGTTTATGTCGAGCGGTTCAGCACCTTCCAGGTGTCCAATGGCTCTGAAATTTTATCAGCAGGTAGCTATGGATGTTAGAAATCGGTGGACCAAATTTCACCTCAAGAACCGGCCTAAAAGTAGGTGAACTGGTCCGTCCAATGATGAGTCTGCGAGTTGGAAACCAGGATTTCTAGGTTTTCTTCAACTTTTCAATCCTTGTCTAGGTACTTCATAACATCTAAGTGTTGTAGCTTGAGTTTAACCAATATATGGATCACCAAAGTATCATTGTGTCTCAAAAATTGAACCATGATTGGGCATTAAGGCCACCATCTTATGTATCATTATCTTTAGCGTAGGAGGGCGTTACTTCGAACCTTTACTAAAGATTAGGCTTCCATATCATGAGCATAGCTAATGAAAGATCATGAGAGGGGGATCATATGCAGTATTAAATGCATAGATGGTACTTCCATTGACTTGGAGGAAGACTTGGGTGACGTTAATGTCATCCTTAAGCCTTGAGCATTGCTCATGACACTATCAAGTATTCTTTTGGTAATCTTTGATCCCAATAGCTTCTTTGCTCAAAAGAAACGATGTCCATGACTTACTTGTATATGGATCATCAAAACATGTCCAAAATTCTGGACGATGTATAGAAGAGTCTACATGAGTCGCCGATTCAAAGAATCTGAATCATAGTATACGTGAAATACATTCACAATATTGACTCATAAGTTGTGCGCATTCATTAAGAGTGATACATAAGAAATTTCTTCAATTTTCACAATGAGTTTCAAGGTGATAAACGTTGGCACGAATATCTTTAAATAGTGAGCAAGGTTCGATTGCTTCTTTATGCATAGATAGCATATGTGACTTTGAATCATAATGTCATAAGACATTGAAACTTTTGAGCATGAGAATGCTTTATGATTATATGTGATGAACTAGTCATCATAGTCACAATGGATTTATAAAATCCATGAAGATTAGCTACACAATCAATGTATTTATGATACATTCGTATATAAGAGTGTAGAGACAAGGTTTTATGCCAAGTCATATAAACCAGAATATATACTCAATTCTGATAGAGTGTGTTACATGGCGTGTAGTATCACAAGATAAAACATAGGCATGCTTAAATGCTTAGTAAATACATCCGTTAACGCTAAAAAATAGAGCCGGAAAACAACCAAATGAGCCAACATAGATACTATATAGACATAAATGTCTAAACCAAGTATCCAAGACCGAGGCCATGAGCTAGTTATTTGAGGCCGAAGCCAAGCTAGAGTGGAAGCCAAGCCGAAGCAAGGCAAGGGAGGGCCGGGGTCAAACATAGGCGCGTTCCAGGCTAGCCAAGGCCGAAGCCAAGGTAGTGCACGGGCGGGCCGAGGCCGAGCAAATGTCAAGGCAAGCCAAGGCTGAAACTAAGGCGTGTCGAGGCAAAAGCAAAGGCTTATGGGCCGAGGCTTGATGTTGGAGTCGAGGTCATGCGAGTTGCCGATGGCTAGCCGAAACCGAAGCCGAAGCCGAAGCTAAGGCTTACCGAGACATAAAGCAAGGACCTGACAAGGCCGATGCCATGCTAAAGTTCCAAAGGCATGCCGAGGCCGAAGCGAAGACGTGCCGGGGCGAGTGCATGGGCTTATAGGGCCGAGATGGGCCTTGTGCAGGCCGACGCCAGGGCCGAGGCCCGGGTGGGGCTACGCGGGCGCGTGCGTGCCAAAGGTCTAGAGACCGAGGCGTGCCTCATTGTTTGGTTGTGGCGGAGCTATTGTTCAAGCAGCGCGCAAGACAAGCCAAGGCCGAAACTGAAGCTAGGCAAGACGGGCTTTGGTGTGTGCAAGAGTGCCAAAGCCGAGGCCAGACAATGCGCATGCATCCGCGCATGTACGCAAGCATGTCTATTTATTTCTTGACGAGCATAGGCTCGTTTATCTTTGTGATTTTCAGAGTTAACATCACCAATTAGATTGGTGAACTCAAATCAACATGCCATGTAAATGTGTAATGCGATTCATTGTATTCACATATAGCTTGTTAGGGAATTGAACCATGTATGCATTACAATGCTAACGGTTACATCGAGGTCTGGACCATAAAGAGTGTATCGACTAAATTGCATTAGTCACACCTGTGAGGTCTATGCATTCACAAAATAAACGGATTTGTAGTCACTATGACTATGAAATCGAAAAATCCGTAATCATGAGGATATACTCTCATCTTCTTTCATGTATCTCTTGTATACATTGACCATATGATTACATTATTTGTAATTAGTGAACCGATGTAGAACCATATCAATGACATGAATATTTTTTTTTTCAATGGCCCTTTTCTCTTCCTTTTTTTTTTCTGTATGACATGGGGGTTTCGAGGCGTAGCCTCCCCCTCTTTTTATGGGCATATTTTGTGGTCAATTTTTCTTTTTCTCAAAAGAACAAGAGGGAATATGTATTGAATTTAGGTCGAGACCAAGATTATGGGAACTCAATTCAATATCTGTTGGGACAATTTCCGTCACATATCGATGTTACAGCGACAAGTTCTGTCGCACATCATGAGTTTGTCCCTTTGTGACTCCCTTAGGATCGTCACAAGCATCGACAATAATCTGTCAGAATCGTGATAAAATAGTCACGAAGAGTTGTGGTTCACAGTGACATCACAGCCACAAGCACAACTTTAGACGGTAACATCACAATTACCCCTTAGTGATACTCAGGGGTGGGTGGGACCCCTTTGTATCGTCCCGAGAAGCAGAAGAATCGGGATGATGTAGCAAGGAGTTTGAAAGTCCCGGAAAAGACAAAAGTCCCAACAATTGAATTGCAGAAAGTATGAACTTTTAATAAAATCTTACTTGTTAGTTCATTAAATGAACTGTGTTGTAAATTGTGCTTGAGGACTCAGTTCTGATCCTTTTGCAAATTGCAATAGTCGCTTCGATTCTTGAACGAAATGCGGAAAATTGCTTCTCTTCATCGCGTACATATCGTCATAATAGGTTGACGAAGGAAGATGTTTCGCCTGAAAGGGCTGCTGGGCTCGGGAGGAGGCCCAAAGCTGAATGGGCTCGGCAAAGGCCCAAACCCGACACAGGTCGGGTTGATGCTGCAGGTCCGGGTCGGATCCGACAGGGCTGGGTCGGGTTGACGAAACCGGGTTGCTGGATTTTGGGGTGACGACGAGAGCGCGGCACGATGGCGGCAGCAGAGGCGTCGTCGTGGATCGTGCAACGCCTTGCGCTCGGATTGGTGGCGTCCAAGGCTGCCAGACGGCGGTGTCAAACATGGGATTCGAGAGCACCTGGCTTGACTTCGTCGTCAAAGGCTGGGGCGCGCTAGGGTTTCGTCGAAGCAGCGAGGAGGGCCGCCCAAGCAGCGCCGGGCTGAGGCGTCGACCGAGTAGGCGCTGTCTCTGGATTGCGTCGCGACGGGGAGGCGACGAGAGAGGATGCCAGCGAGGTGTGGGGAAGAATCAATGGGTGCCCAGAGAAAATTTCTGGTTGCCCAGAACATCTTCATCCTCTGCCGACAAAATCTTCGTCGGCAGAGTTTGTTAGGCTAATCCTTTCCGACAAAGGGTTGTCGGCAGAACTTGGTGTCTTGAGCATTTTCTTTCTTTTCCGACGAACAGATTGTCGCCAGAAGAAGATTTCTGGGAGGGCCTTCTTTGCCGACAAGTATTTGCCGGCAGAATAGAGCATTTAGGGTTTCTGAATTTTTTTTTTTTTTTTTTTCAGATTAGAACCTTAGGGTTTATGAAATTTTCAGGGCTATTAGACGAAGGTTAGAGCCACGTGCTGATAACGTGTTCTAGGAGAAAAAGAATAGATGCAAAGCGTAGTTTTATTGATTGATAAGGAGGCCTTTATATAGGCATTACATCAAGTGTCCCGAACAATCAGAGATTCCCTATCAACTAAGGTAAATACTAATCTAGTCTAATTAGGTCAAGGCAACATAGGAAGTTACAGAATTATCCTTCCTTGAACAGTTTCACAGAAATGCATATTATATTTCAGGCAATTAGAAGATAAAAAAAGTGCATGTTTTAGTTAAAATTCTGTTTCCAATTCCTCCATTTACATGTTTTGCTAGATGAAGGGTCTTAAATTCTAGGTTTTTCATCATGACGTGTGATTAATTATTAATTTTACAATCAATTTCTCAAATCAGTTTCTCTTTACGATTCAATAGAAAACATCCGTATTGATTAAGAATAGTTTAGTTCTTACAATTTTATTATGTCAGACTGTATTAAACGTAATCACAATTCGTCTAATCTAAACTCTAAATTTCTTGAAGCTATTAATTTTGAAATAAAGTTGAGATAAATACACTATACGCACGAGTCCACCGTCTACTGTGCTCTAATGTAACAAATTTAACTTGTTTTCACATACATTAAGACTAATTAGAAATTTCTCTTTACTGAAAAGTATGATTCTAAATTTCGGTTCTGTTTTTGCTTAAACCCGGAGGGCTAAACTAGAAGCATAATAAAGATATAATAACACAGAGGTTTATAGTGGTTCGCCATGCCGCCGGAGGGCATGACTACGTCCACTTAGAATATACTATAGCTGGCTAATAAGCCCGGTGGTGTTACAAGTGTGGAATGCCAAAGGGTCAAAGATCCATATATCTAAGGAGGAAGCCTTCTATTTATAAGCAAGGAATGCTCCCTCCTTTACAATGTTTCCGATGTGGGACACAAACCCACTTTTCCTACTCACGAAGCTACTTCCGGAGCCCGGGGGCACGCCTTCCGGATGTGGCACCGGCGATCTTCCACCGTGGAGATGTAGCTGAGGTGTCGGTATGCCCGATGCATGCCGGAAGCAGGACCTATCGCACCGGTTGGACGGTCTACGAGGTAGTCGGATATGCTTGGCGGTGCACCATATATACTGTCAACAAGTCCCCCAAGTTCCCGAGTAAGAGGCGATCTTACTTGGGGAGTTAAAATCATGTACCACCAAGTGTAGGTGACGACCGAGTGACGTCACCCCCCCCCCACTAGTCCCCCAACTCCTCAAGTAAGATGGACTCGTACCAGACGTTAGAATACCGAGTCCCCTAGGTTTTCCGGTGAATTGCCTTTGTCTTTGGTTGATCTTGACTGGAAGTGATGCTTCCTTGCTAGTGCTCTCCGGGTTGGGTGCCCATACTAAATTCCAGAATGGAGAAATGTTGCTGTTGGGTGTACTGAGCCTTGTTTTTTTTTTTTTTTTTTTCTGGCTGCTTTCTTTTTTCTTTTCTTCCCGCTCTTTTTTGTTGTTTCTTCTCTTTCTTTCCTTCCTCTGCTCTCTGCTTTTTTCTTTCTCTGCTCTCGTCTCATGCCCGGAGACGGCTATCGGCACTCGGAGAGGAGCCACCGGCACCCGGAGATGGAGAGACCGACCGGTGAGGGATATATGCCGGAGTGAGATCCAGCGGGTGACCGGAGAGGGAGGTGACCGTGGCTTGGCTAGGGTAGCTGGGAGGCGACTTCGGGCTGCCGGTAACCGGAAATGCCGCGCGATCCTGGGCTCCCTAGGGCTACGGGGCACCAGAGGCATTACGCGGGCTTCTGTTTCTAACCCGCTGGCTTGCTGGATAGAGTCCTGCTGACTCGTACAAGGTGAAATGTAGAGACGAGCTGACGAACCCGCTGGCACCGTTGGAATGAGGCGTGTGGTGCGGGACCACAAGCGGCGGTGCAGGGGCATTTCGGCGAAGCGGTGAGGATTCGGGGTGCCCAGAGAAGATCTACCTTTTGGGTGATCTGCTGAGGGGCTTGCCAACCCACTGACTGGGCTGCCTATTGGGACTGGGAGTGACCCTCTGATAATAATGTGCCCGCTGAGGCGTCCTGCCGACTCGGACTGGGCTACTTGCTGCCCTGCGGAGAAAGAACTGCTGGCTCGTTTACTAACTGCTGACCTGCGACTTTCTTGGATAACTTTCCACAAACCGCTGACTCGCCGTTGACACTTAGGCGGGGTGTTTGAATAGCAAGGCCGAAGGATTTTTTTTATTTGCTTTTTTGCCGGGTTGCTTCCCGTCAGTACTACCCTGGAGGATTTGTACTGAATTGTAGTTGTTCATGAGTAGAATATATCTCACATTATCACTTGGCTCAGCCCCATGATACACACGCGCGTACATCAAGAAGTTTGGGCGTTAGAATAATCCCTTTTTCTTTCGCTCGGGTTTTACTGATGTGATGCACGCTTATGATGCAGATGCAGTAATAGTCCCCCAAGTTCTCGATTAGGCTTTCGACCGGGAGTTCGAATATTCCAGTTGGCTCGTTCTTATAACCGGACACGCGGCGAAAGGCAGCTAGGCTTTCCCGCTTATAGGTATGTTCGTGCATGCAGGGTTTTTAGCCTGCGGGAAGAAGCTCCTGTGTTAGAGGATACTATCTCCCGATGGGGTGGCTTGGCCATGTGTGGACATTGGCCGCCGTCCCCAAACGTTTCACTGCCTTTGTTCCTGCAAACATGTAGAATGTGCAGGGTTATTAGCCTGCGGGAGAGTTATCATGTATGAGATGATCAAATCTCCTGGGTTTATAAATCCCGGTGGTACATGTGCAAGGTTTTTAGCTTGCTGGAAGAGTTTCCTGTGCTAGAGGACAAGCTCTCCAGGTGGAATGCCTCAGCCGTTGTTACTGGCTTACCCTTTCCAGGTGTTATACCTCAGCCAATCACACACACGAAAGACTATGTTGCTATGCAGAGATAAGCTAAAAATTACCGGTGTAGCAGGTAATCATGTGCACACACTTATCGCATGTGTAATGTACCAATATACCCAAAGTAATCATGTGGAGATATAACGATATGAGAAGTGGTACTTATCTTTGGAAAAATTTACCGGGTGTTTTGAATATCCTGCGGGAATGATTCCCGGGTTGCCCGGTGATTGTCTACGGGAGTAGAAAATAGCTTGGGTGGCCAAAGGAGATTGGTGGGTGTCCAGAGAAGATTTCCTCAGGTCTGACCCGTGTTGACCCGTACCCAAACCCGACCCGAACCTGCTGACCCGCTGGGCCCGTTGACCGGGCTGACCCCTTGAAGTCTCTCCTTTTCTTTTCTCTTTCTTTCCCACTTTTTTCTCTTCTTCTCTTTCTTCTTTCTCTTTATGTCCGGAGAGGAGGAGACGACTCGCACCGCACCGGAGGAGATACGCACCGCAATGGAGGGGGAGAAGTTGTCTGAACCTGAGAGGTGGGGCTATCAGAGCCGGAGAGGAAGGGCCACCGGCACCCGGAGAGAAGGAGCCACCGGTACCCGGAGAGAGAAATGTCGAGCCCGACGCATGCAGTTCTTGGCTATGGTACCAGGGAGGTGATTTCGGGCCGCTGGTCACCGGGAGGTGACTTCGGGCCGCTGGAGGCTGCTGGTCATCGGAGGCATCATGAAGTTGGGGTAGCCTGCTCCGCTGGCTCGCTTGGACCGGGCGATTGATCTACCTCACACTGCCGGTCCCTAACCAACGGTGGCTCTCTCTTCCTTTCTTCTTTCTGGCCCCTTTTTTTTTCTTTCCTTCCTCTCTCTCCTCTCAGTTTGCTCTTTACAGGTGCCCACTGCATGGACCCAAAGACGCTTCGGGTTCGATCCGCACCATGGCCTCCGGTGGTGTTGAGTTTTTGTGCACCATGTACCCAAAGACGCTTCGGGTTCGATCCGCACCATGGCCTCCGGGACTGCACCCGGAGGAGACGACCTGCCATCGGTGCCCGGGGGAGGTGACTCGCAGAGGAGCTGACCACCAGGGAAGCCTGCCACATCGGAAGCTGTGCGTGAGAGGAGGATGCCTGGCTTGACCGGGCGGTTGAGGTGGTTGCACAGGTGGCGTTCAAACACTGGCGGGACGCCAACGGGGGGGAAAGAGAGACGCTCCTCTGGATGCCACCGCTGCTGCGAACCCGGACATGTTCTCTGGTGCCTCACCCAGCCTCCGCGGCAGGTGGCTTCGAAGCTAAACCTGGCCAGTTTGACTTTCTTGGCCGGGCAGTTGACCCTCTAACTGGGTTGACCTCTTGTTGACCGGGCTGACCCGCTGGCCAATTGGACTGGGTTGATGGCAGCAGGGGCTTTTTTTTCCTGGTCGGGCTGCCTGCCGATGGTGTAATTTAAAGGATAAATGGATTGATTGATCTCTACCCGTCGGTAGAGCAACACAACTTTTTGTCAGACTCTTCCCACAGACAGCGCCAATTGTTTCTGCTTAAACCCGGAGGTCTAAACTAGAAGCATAATAAAGATATAATAACACAGAGGTTTAAAGTGGGTCGCCATGCCACCGGAAGGCATGACTACGTCCACTTAGAATATACTATAGCCGGCTAATAAGCCCGGTGGTGTTACAAGTGTGGAATGCCAAATGGTCCAAGATCCAGATATCTAAGGGGGAAGCCTTCTATTTATAAGCAAGGAATGCTCCCTCCTTTACAATGTTTCCGATGTGGGACACAAACCCACTTTTCCTACTCACGAAGCTACTTCTGGAGCCTGGGGGCACGCCTTCCGGATGTGGCACCGGTGATCTTCCACCGTGGAGATGTAGCTGAGGTGTCGGTATGCCCGATGCATGCCGGAAGCAGGACCTATCGCCCCGGTTGGACGGTCTACGAGGTAGTCGGATATGCTTGGCGGTGCACCATATATACTGTCAACAAGTCCCCTAAGTTCCCGAGTAAGAGGCGATCTTACTTGGGGAGTTAAAATCATGTACCACCAAGTGTAGGTGACGACCGAGTGACGTCACCCCCCACTAGTCCCCCAACTCCTCAAGTAAGATGGACTCATACCGGACGTTCGAATACCGAGCCCCTAGGTTTTCCGGTGAACTGCCTTTGTCTTTGGTTGATCTTGACTGGAAGTGATGCTTCCTTGCTAGTGCTCTCCGGGTTAGGTGCCCATACTAAATTCCAGAATGGAGAAATGTTGCTGCTGGGTGTACCGAGCCTTGTTTTTTTTTTTTTTTTTTTTTTTTTCTGGCGGCTTTCTTTTTTCTTTTCTTCCCGCTCTTTTTTGTTGTTTCTTCTCTTTCTTTCCTTCCTTTGCTCTCTGCTTTTTTCTTTCTCTGCTCTCGTCTCATGCCAGGAGAGGGCTATCGGCACTCAGAGAGGAGCCACCGGCACCCGGAGATGGAGAGACCGACCGGTGAGGGATATATGCCGGAGTGAGATCCAGCGGGTGACCGGAGATGGAGGTGACTGTGGCTTGGCTAGGGATATATGCCGGTGATCTTCCACCATGGAGATGTAGCCGAGGTGTCGGTCTACTCGATGCATGCCGGAAGCAGGACCTATCGAGCCGGTTGAACGGTCTACGAGGTCTTCGGATATGCTTGGCGCACTACCAGATCAGATAGAATAGCCGATGAAAATTTTTTCGTCGACTATGACAAAATTTCGTCGGCTATAGCCTCTGCCGACGAAATTTTCGTCGGCTATAATTCGTCGGAAAAACGTCGTCGGTAATACCAATGGCCGACGAAAATAACGAAATCGTCGGCTATATGCGAGTATGGCCGACGACTTTACCGACGAAACATCATTTCGTCGACCAAACCTTGACAAAATATCTGACGAAATTCGTCGGGTATTTTTGAGTATGGCCGACGATATAGTAAACTATAGCCGACGAAATTCGTCGGCTATTTGTTCTGAAGTATAGCCGACGATTCCAGCATATTTCATTGGTTATTTCGTCGAAATATATTAATATTTTAATAGGCATTAATTAGTTATAGCCGACGAAATAATGTCATTTTCGTCGGCTATAAGACTTATAGCCGACGAATATTGGTAAAAATCGTCGGCTATAGTGCTTATAGCCGACGAAATAATGCCAAAATCGTCGGCTATTCTTACATTTGGTGAAAAAAAAATTAAATTATTTTCTAAATTACCATTCCAAGCAACCTGCAAATCACAAAAACAGTCCATGCATTTGCACCAACAAGAAACACGTCTAAATGACTTATTATTTAATTCGTTCCAATATACATAAAATATAACCCTAATCATCACCTAAACCAGTAAAGTCCACCACGTCATCCCCAGCATCCTGCTCTCCATCATGCTCGTCATCCTGCTGACCGAACTCGGGAGGTTGAGGCATTGGAGGTTCAAGTAACGGCTGAAACGGGGGCGGGGGTTCAAGGTTTTGTTGTTGTGCGGCGAACATATCATACCACCAGTTTTGTTGGCCGGCGTAGTTGTGTCGCCGAATTCTCTCGCACTCAGCATGCCAACTGGACAGATCTAAATAATACTGCTGTGTTCTGCGGTGTTGCTCCTGTGATCTGCGTTGTTCCTCCTGTGATCTCTGGAACTCGGCCGCCAACCTTGCATTTTCTTCTGCCAATCTCCGCACTTCCCCCCTCACCTGTTGGCTCTCCCCGCCTCCCTTCTTTTGACCTCCCTTAGTGGTCTTCAGGAGCCCTAGTCCAGAACTTCCCAAACCCCGGCAGTAGTAGTTGTTTGAGCGGTTTGGGAATGCTGCGTCGAACATCCTCGCTGCCGTTTGGACATTGGACCGGTCGACCTGGAGCAGGGCTTCTTCCAGATCTGCCTCTGAAATGTTCGGTTGTGTCTCCCGAATTACTTGCTGGAACACCTCTTCTTCGGCCCGATTCACCCTCTCCTAATTGGACGGGAAAAAAAAAATTAATATTCTAACAAATATATAATTAAGTAAAATTAATAATTAAAATTTTAAAATCGTAATGAACGACTTACGAGCTGTTCTGTCGCTTGTGGATAAGCGATCTTGAACGTCTCCACGTACGGGTTGCTATCAGGATGATCTCTAAGCGCCTCCTCCTGATATTGTGCAAACAGCCTAGAACCACCATGATGGGGGGTTGTGCTACGGCGGCGGTTCGCAGAGTTTATCCGAGAACGATCTTTCAAACAAATAATAAAATATTAGAAAAATGCATCAAAAAATATTAGTGTAATAATTATAAAATAATTAAACTAATAATTAAAATTTTAACAAAATAAACATTTGTAGTGAAGTTTAGTATTTACCTGCATAACTGGATTGTTGAAGTCTACTGTCTTCAACCAACGCCACTCGTACTCCCTGAACATGAA
Source organism: Potentilla sterilis (assembly GCA_963682095.1). Taxonomy (NCBI): domain Eukaryota; kingdom Viridiplantae; phylum Streptophyta; class Magnoliopsida; order Rosales; family Rosaceae; genus Potentilla; species Potentilla sterilis. The sequence goes on from OY821754.1 coordinate 54,589,459, forward strand.
CTCTCTGGGGGTACCCATACGACCACGGTTGTCGTATTCGTTAAAGTGGGAACGGAGCTCGTTCTTCCACTCTTTGAACCTACGGAAAAAACAAAAGTGCATTAGAAATATTATTAATATCATAAAATATTTCAAATTATAAGATGAGGAATTCCCAACGTACCTCGAGTTCTGCACGGAGTCCGCCCATTCCCGCTTGTGTTCGGCAATCTCGAAGAATGTCTGAAAGATAATATTTTATTAGTTTTACAATTGTAACAATACCGAAAATTATTAAATATTACGATAAATAAATTAAATTTTTTAAATTACTCACCGACGCGGCGTTGTTCACCTCCCTCTTTATCTCTTCGAGCACATCAGTCCACCGTGTCCACAACATAGGGACTCTGTCCATAATCAGTGCCCCCACGCAACCCGAGTAGTCCCGTTTTTTTTTCCCCTGAACCTCCTGATTAGGAGGTTCGTTGATCTGGATCCTCCCCCTCAGATCAACAGTTCTCCTGAGCGTGTCAAAACATATGACACCTCTCGTATTTCTCGTTGAACTGCTAGCGGCTGTCCCTATCACATAAACGACGATTGGTTAATAAAATTAAATATTAGTGCGTTCATTTTAATAAAACATTTAATTAATAAAATCGAATGTTACCTGAACTCGATGACCCGTCTGTCGACTTTCCTTTTCTCCTCGCAAATCAGGAGGTCAGGGTTCTCAAATGGCTGCTGCTGGTATGCCTCCGCAGCACTCACGTACTGAGGCATATCAGGCCATATGGGCACACCACGATAGTCGACCTCCGGTATCGCAGGAATGTTGTACGGGAGGTAGAGCTGATTTGGGAGAGTAGGACCCTCAGTCGAGTCAGCAGCAGACGTCGTCGGACTCGTCATCGGCTCCCGATGAACCTCAGGCATACGAACCTGAGGAACGTCTGCAGCTATCTCGTCCTGAAATAGCTGCCGACTGAACCTCGGAGCATCTGGCCCGACAGGCGGAAGTGAACTGCTCGACGGCCGCCCCGCCTGGAGAAGGGTCTGGTGCCGAGAACTCACACTCCTCTGTGGCTGGGAGGAATCCACAGTCCTCCGCGGCTGGGATGAATCTACACTCCTCCGCGACTGGCTGGTGGTCCTCTCAGGCTGGCTATGGGTCCTGTCGGAGTCTGCCGAACCGGCGGAATTTGCCGAACCCCTAGATCTGGAACGACGGCCCCCCGAACAACTGTCTGAATGCATCGGCCATCTGCAGCTTGAGACATTAATACATTAATTAATATTAAATTATATTACATTTTATAACAAATTCTAATTAATATAATAACCAATAATACTAACATATTTCAAAACATACTAACAAATTTATATATAACAATTTAACTAATTTTAAATAATACTAACCATTATCCTAAATATAACTATTTTTATACAAATATAACTATATTTCAATATTAACATATATATATATATATATATAATTAGACTACCAATTTATATATATAATTAATTTAACAATTTATATAATTAAAATTAAATATATAACAATTCATATACCTAAATAATAACAAATATATAACAATTAAATTTATTAACAAATATATAACTATTTATATAATTAAAATTAAATATATAACAAATATATAACAATTTATTATATAACAATTTATATAATTAAAATAAAATATATAACAAATATATAACAATTTCTTAAAATTAAATTTATTAACAAATATTTAACAATTTATATAATTAAAATTAAATATATAACAATTTATAAAATTAAATTAAATTAAAAAAAAAAACCGGATCGGAGGAGGAGGAGGAGGCCGGCGGCTTGAGGAGGAGGAGGAGGAGCAGCGCGGCGGCGGCGGAATCTGGAAGAGGAGTTGTTCGGCAGCAGCTGCGGAGGAGGAGGAGAAAAAGAGCAAAACGGAGGCTAGGGTTTGGCAGTTCCGGACTTATACCCGATAGAATAGCCGACGATTAAAAAAGATTTCGTCGGCTATTCTTTACTATAGCCGACGAAATCTTTAACTTCGTCGGCTATTCTTTACTATAGCCGACGAAATTTTTAACATCGTCGGCTATTCTTTACTATAGCCGACGAAATCTTTATCGCAGCCTGCACCGGCCGAGTAGGGCTGCCCCTGCCAGGAAGGATGCTTGCATGCTCCTGTTCGGCATGTTGGTTCTTGGCACGCTGCAGGCTGGCTGCTTGTCATGCCTCTCGGCAGGTGGTATCGGCAGGCAGCAGGGCTGGCTGCAGGGGCAGCAGCACCGGCAGGCTGCGGTAGGGGCATCTTTCTCTCGGCAGCAAGGCAGGAAGTTGGTGCGGCATTGGCAACAAGGTGCAAGGTTGCATTGCTGGGGGAAAGAGCAAGCATGCGCACGGAGGAATATCGGCAGGGCTGCGCGGCAGCAAGCAAGGCGTCAGGCTGCAGGCAGCTCGGCAGAAGCTTTGGCAGATGGAACGCTTCCTCTTAAGGCTCGAATTTGGGTGTGTTCCACTATCCTAATGCAAAAGTGTTGTAAATAAATGTTGTAGTGGACACACAGAGCTTTCCACCGGTATAAAATTTGCCTCAATCGGACCAGCAGAAGTACTCTTTGTTTGGTCTTTAATCGGACCTATTGATCTGCCCAGTGTTCTGTTTCGCCAGATTGACCTTGCTGCACTCAAATTGAAACTGGGAACGGCCCGAGACTCCAAATCAACTTCTGTAAAATCCTACAGAAAGTAGACTCAGAGACCTTTCCAACGGTGTATGGCTCACTTTCCCAAGTTTTGTGAGCTGAAAACGGCAGCCATCCAAAGTCGACGGATTGCACTGCCCGATTTCTGTTTTGGGCAGAAGGTGGTATTTCCTGCACTTTTTTTTCTTTTCAATTCAATCTGCACACGCACAAGACACATCAAAACGAACAAAACACAAAGATAAATGCAAGAATATACAAAGCTATACAAGCCATGGCATTAGCAAATACAAACAATTTTCAAACAATGATACACAAAATCACATTCGGCAAAGCATACAACACACACGGCAAAGCACAAGCATGGTTCGGCAATAAGAGAGCAAAATTCAAAACGTCCATGATCATGTAATCGCTAGGTTTAATTTCTTTTAAAATTTGTTCTAACTCTCGAAGTACGTGGAGCAGAGGAGATAACGGTGCAATGGACTGATACAGCCCCCGGTAGTATCATGCTTAACCCGATATACCTCAAGAGTTTGAACCACACAACATGTTTTATCTTCGAAGAAAATAGGCCACATATGTCAAGTTATGTTCTAGCGTCTAAAGTGAGGTGATGCTTCGGCACAAGCTGTCGACTAGGTCGTGCGGATTTTACGTTTCAAAGGTCATTACAATCACGGAGGGCGAACCCCCTACAGGAACCAGGCAGGACTCGTTGTTGGACACCATGGAGGGCGAACCCCCTATCGACTCACTCACCGAGAATGAACATCAGTCTATGGGCCTTGAGATCCAGTTAAACAAACCTGAGAACCATATCTATGATAATAACTTCCCCATACTTTGTAAAACAAACACGGATCCCTAGCGGTCTCAAGTGTTGATTAAAACCGCCCTCAACCTCATAGAAGTAATACTATTACCGAAGAAACGCTTATATGCGTGGGGGGGAAGTATCCCGCGTTTCCCAATCTACATAGAAACGGCCTCCGACATAGCACCATTCACATGAAGGGTTTTGGTTATGATCAACAAAAGAGGCTTCACCTACATGTTACACTTTAGAAACTACAATAAACTCAAACATACACAACACTATCAACTTTCTAGAAATTAAACTAAGTGATTACCAACATACATCAATATATATCATGCAACTTTCAAAATTAGACTCTACATGCCGAAGCATATTTCTACTTTACAAAATCCCAAAATAAAATAAAAATTACAAACTTTACAATTATACCACAAAAATTTCCAGCAAACATATATACACAACAATAACATAAAACAAGCTTTTATAATCCCCGGCAACGGCGCCAAAAATTGGTGAGTCGCCGAAGCGAGCATCAAGCAATAATAACCCTACAATCGTTAGTAGTATAGACATAAGTAGGGATCGTTCTAAGCCGGGGATTAAGGGTACCTGAGATATGAAATTGTTAGTCAAAATATTCACACAGTTATGTACAAAACGTCACACACATGGGGAAATAGGCACGGCAGCAAGCTGCCCTAAACTAGGTATCACGAAAATAAAAGTTGCTGAAAATAAATTCTAAGTCTAATATTTACAAGTTTTGGTCGACATCTTTCACACAAAGCACTCCACACTCAACTCATTTAACACATAAGATTCACACAAAAGAAGGTAAGGAACAAGTATTTAGCATGCATTGGACTTAAACAAGTTTCGACCTACAACTAGAACGTTTCCGATTTTACCTAGTTGAGAGACTTTTTCTTATGTTTTAAGATCGAGCTATTCGCATGGTGATCCTAAAAGTTATGCTACCTTATACAAGTAATAGCATTGAAGCACAAAAGTCTATAATCGAAAACATGTAAACAAGCAAGGTCGTCAATCTTCTCATTTAACATGCAAGTTTTAGCTAAGGTTATACCCTAAGTGAGCACAATAGAATCAAAGCAACATACGTTTCATCTTTATTCATTCTACTCGGGTTAGATGAAACCTAACATCTAGATTTACTTGTTTGCCAAACAACACTAATGAGTCGGTTTTTAAGTCACACCCTTAGATTACTAACCGATTTAAATCCTCAACATGCATCAATACCGCTGTCCTAATTATCTAAGTGTATTCATCTTACAAGTTTTATAATACAAATTTAGCATGCAAATTCATTGAAGCCGAAATTTAAACCTAAGTCTAAACATCGAATCAAACAATTCATCAACATACAATTCATAAAACCAATCTCCAATTTGAATCATACATAGACATACAATCCAAAACCGAAAATACAAAAGAGTTTCATAGACAAAACAATTCATAACTACATAAACAAAAGCTAAACCGAAAAGAGGGGAGTAGATCACACTTTAGAAACCTTGGAGAGCTTCGTCTTGGTGTGGATCCGGTGGCGTATGGTGGTCGGATGGACTGCTGCACGGCAACAAAGTGGCTCGGCAGTAGGTATTTTCCAAGTTCGGCAGAAACTTGGTTGAGGGTGGTGGTGATTTTCGGCTAGGGTTTGTGTAGGATTTTTGGGGAGAATTTGGTAGAGCTTTGGCTTTGTGTTTTGGCTTGAGATGTGACAAGTTTTTCAGTAGGAAAAGTTGGTATTTATAGGGGATAGGGAGAGAGGCTGGCGGCAGTCCCTTAAGCCAAAAGGGATTCAGAAAACCTAGTTCATTAAGGTTTTGCAACCTTCCTTTCTTAATCCAATTAGGTTTTCTTTTCTGAATATTTTCTTCAAGGCTTGGGCTTCACATCTTCATGGACTTCTTGTATGGTCTTGGACTTCAATTGATAGGCCTTGATCCATCGAAAATGCTCCATATGCCGGCAGCACACATTGACACACAATCTGCCTCTATTCGGCAGCTTCTCCTAGTGTGACTAGGAGAACGTCTTTCTTCAAGTTTTTCTTCAATGCCATGGCCTAGTGTCTTCCTCTTCCCTTAATAAGGCTTGAACCATCTTCACATATGCATTTGTGCACCATTAGGTCCATCAAAAACAGAAAACACGAAAAGGGGGCAGTAGGTTCCTGGAATCGGCAGCTTTGACCTTGTCGCAGTGATTCCGACATATCTCCATCTGTGGAGCTCCGATTGATGCGATTCCAAGTCTCACGTAAACTAGATACATATGGCCATCTCCCCATAAAACAGTTCGACCAAATTCCTTATGAGTCGACGGGAATGATTTTTCGAAGTTGGGACACAGTCCCAGGAAAATCCTGGAAGTCCCTGGATTGGAATGCTCGGACTGCTCTTTTGCAGCCAACTTTTGGGTGACTTCCCGAACTCCGATTGATCTGAAATTTTAACACGACATTCCTCAGTATCTGAATATTAAGTACACCAAATTTCATAGAATTCGGACAAGGATAGATCACAGTTTCATTCATCTCAAAATCACGAAAAAGACATATTTTGCATTATTTTCCAGATTTCTCAAACTTAGTCATTTTTCGGATCATTAAGCTCATATTTCCAAAACTCCACGAAAACAACACTAAACTAAATTACGACTCTATCTTAGATAAATAAGGGTTAAACAAAGTATAAATGAGGGCATAAGCATATAATATCGTCGCACATTGTGCTCCTATCAAACTAATCGTATAAAAATTTTCCTCAAAATATTTACCGACCGTGAGGCTACCCATAGGAAAACGGAAGTAAAAAACAGTTAACCGCAACATTCGGCACACAGATTTTGTCGGAATCTTTTCATTTTTTAACCGTAGATGTATTTCATTATTTCGGTCATATCTTATTTCACGACACATTTGCATTTGAAGAGTGTACGTATAGTAACTATTTGAAACTATACATTCACTTAAACACTTAGTAAACAAGTTAAGGAACATTAGTGCATATGTTCCGATTTTGAATCTAAAAGTTTGGAAAATCTATTCCAACCGTCAGATATCACCGTTAAGATTAAATACATGTGTGAAAAAAAATCCAACTACATCTGACAACGTTAAAGGCTCGATCGGGACGGTCAACCGGGTGAGTCAACCCTTTAAACGCTTAGAAATGGAAATTGGCCTGTGTAGATGACGTTTTTTTGCCTGACCTTCAACAGATAATAGTTTCAAATCGATGAGACGCAGCTAATCGTATAAAAATTTTCCTCAAAATATTTACCGACCGTGAGGCTACCCATAGGAAAACGGAAGTAAAAAACAGTTAACCGCAACATTCGGCACACAGATTTTGTCGGAATCTTGTCATTTTTCAACCGTAGACGTATTTCATTATTTCGGTCATATCTTATTTCACGACACATTTGCATTTGAAGGATGAAGCAATGGGTTGTCGATAGTGATAGAAAATGGAAGGTGGTCTTTTTTTGTTTTTTTTTTTTTAATCATAGCCGACGAAATCAAACCTAGTACACGTCGGCTATTCTTTTGTCGTTTTGTGTCTAAAATAAAATATGTATTTTTCAATATAATTTTGGCAGACGAAATCACGCATTTTTCGTCGGCTATAATTAGTATAGCCGACGAAATAATGCATTTTTCGTCGGGTTTGGAATAGTCGACGATTTTTTATTTTTAGCGACGAAAGACAATATCGTCGGCCATTCTTGGGAATAGCCGACGAAAATAGTATGTCGTCGGCCGTTTTTTTTTTCGTTGGTAAAGGGCTTTTTTTCTGGTAGTGCGGTGCACCATATATACTGTCAATAAGTTCGAACCCCTAGAAATTGGGCCTAAAATACTGTTTCTGCCTAAACCCGGGGGTCTAGTAGATACTTGATGAATCCGACTCGATCTCCTGCAATCCTGCTTACTAAGGGGAATACCGGGCGTGCCGGCCTTCACCTCTCCGATGCCTAAGTTAGTATAGTTGGAATATATATAACCTGGGCACGTATGTAAGCAGGGAGAGAGACAAGTTACCTATTTATGGTGGTAGTTGAGGCCCATATATAGGTGGTTGAGGGTGAGGGCTGGCCTTACCCTTCGATGTGGGACTGGTTCCCTTCTGTTTGGATATTCTGGTGCCCTCTTTGGCAGGCAGGCGCCCCCGGTCCCAGGACCCTTGGAGGCAGGATAGACCGTTGGGCCCTGAGGCCTGGTGCTGGTGATCCGATCCTGGGTCCTGGGCCGGGCCCTGGTGCACTTGCCGCGGGTCTGTGGGCTTGCTGTAGCCCCTCTGCGGCTACTGTCAACAAGTCCCCCAAGTTCCCGGTCAAGTGCAATCTTGAATGGGGACTTATCTGTCTTGCTCTTGTCCCGCAGACCCGCGGGGTTACCAACCTGCAGGTCCCCAGTCCCCCAAGTCCGCGTTAAAGATTGGGCGTGACCGAGGTGAGTACCTGTTACCGATGGCAAGAAATAATTTATAAGCATGGAGCGGGGTGAAAACCCGAAGAGTGCATGAGATGATGCCATGCGATAGATGGTGCATGGAATGATGATGAGGCGTTGAAATCCGCCATGCAAGGGATGGTGCATGGAATGATAATGAGGCGTTGAAATCCGCCATGCAAGAGGTTAATGCATGGAATGATAATGAGGCGTTGAAATCCGCCATGCAAGAGGTTAATGCACGGAATTCTGATTGGGCCTACTGCCCTTCGGAATAAGGCGGAGCTCACTGATCCCGAACTGGGCATCCTGCCAAATCAGAACGGAGCGGTGCCAACTGGGCCAGAACCGGGCGTTCTGCCAAATCAGAACGGAGCGGTGCAAACTGGGCCAGAACCGGTTGTTCTGCCAAATCAGAACGGAGCGGTGCAAACTGGGCCAGAACCGGTTGTTCTGCCAAATCAGAACGGAGCGGTGCAAACATTTGCTAGTTCTTCTCAGCTTGTGTTTGAATAAGCGATGAGGTAAATGTGCAGGTTTGTTAGCCTGCGGGGAGATTTGTTCTGTGTTAGAGATACAATCTGCCCGGTGGGATGGTGTAGAGATAACGAGTCTCCCCCAAGTGTTCCTAAAGGTATCGCAGTTCAGTGCGATGCAGGGTTTTTATCCTGCTGGACAGTATCGCGGTTCAATGCGACGCAGGGTTTTTATCCTGCTGGACAAGAGTACATGTGTTAGATGTAAACTCGCCCGGTTTGTAAAGCCCATGCGTTTGCCATGGAGGCGGGCGGACTCGACGGGCGACATGCCTATCGAAACGAGTCCCCCTGTGAAAAAGCCATGGGTCCGGGTGATTATGTTTCCGGAAAGTACTCTCAAGCTGGTTGGACATGACGGAACCGATGGGGTGGACCTCGCCCGGGCGTTCTGCCATATCGGTGCGAGGTGGAGTTCATGGGGGCTCGACGGGCGTTCTGCCAAATCGAAACGAGTCCCGGATGAACTTGCAGACCGGACCTCGATCGGGCGTCCTGCCATATCGAAACGAGGTCGTTGGTGCAAATGTGGGGAAGATGCCATGGAGCCGGTTGAATGATCATAACCGCGGACTGCCATGGTACCGGGCGGGACTCGCGCGGGCAACATGCCATATCGAAACGAGGTCCTGCTCAAACCCGGATAGATGCTCTTGAAGCGGTTGGATCAGCATAACCGGTGAGAGGTCTTCAAGCTTTGCAGCGAAGAAGCCATGCAGCCGGTTGGAAGATCACAACCGCGAACTGCCATGGAACCGGGCGGGACTCGCACGGGCGACATGCCATATCGAAACGAGGTCCTGCTCAAACCCGGATAGATGCTCTCGAAGCGGTTGGATCAGCATAACCGGTGAGAGGTCTTCAAGCGGTTGAATTTGCAATGATGATGGCGTGGAACCGTGGAATCTGGGGAAGCGTAGGGGAGCCTGACTCCTTGGTTCCTGCTCCTACCTTCCTGTCGCCAGCGTGTGGGACGGGTGGCTGACATGCATTTAAGGAGGGAGTCCATCAGTCCCGTCAGTTATGATGGCGTGGGCAGTTTACCAATGCTGGGACACGTGCCATCAGGGAACGGTTTTGTGATGGAGGGCCTGGATTCACAGGCGTTTGAGTTGCTCTGATTGCGTTTTTTGGAGGGATTTCTAAATGCCTAGGGCACCGGTCCCCTCTATAAATAGGTCTCTTCTGCTCTTCTTTCCACTTTTGCTTCTTGCACTTTTAAGAGAGACTGAGAGAAAAAGGAGGTGGTCCAGCGAAAAAAACCCTAAGTTCCTTGCCCCAAGAGATCCGTTGTTTGAAGCGCTCCCAAGCCTCCTTTTACCATTGCTCGTTGCTTTCGCAGGGCGGATTGTCCTCGGCTGAGCATACTAATCGGTAAGTTGTGTTCTTTGCCCCGGTGTTTCTTGCTTTTTGATTTGTTGTTTTGCGGCGGGGGGAGGGATCTGTGTCGCTGACTGGGTTGCTCAGCGGCAAACTTTTGGGGAGAGGCCGTTGAAGGTGGTGTTGTAGTCTGTTGCTGACGAGCGTTAGGGTTTTGCTTTTCTGCCCCTAGATTAAGATGTACACTTCGAGCTCGGAGGAGGCTTCTGAATCTGCCGCAAGAGGTCCTGTGGTGGATGATGTGGAGAGGATGCAGGGCTGGCTCGATTCTGAAGCCCCGGAGCAAGAAGCCGCGGACCGCTCCGGGAGCGGTGCCTCGTCCACGTCCTCAGATTCCGGGTCAGATTCCTCGGAAGCTGAGATTCCGCATGGGGTGCGCATGGCTGGTGCGCCCGCTGAAAGCTACACGCTTGGTAGGGGAAGAACTGCCGTGGTGTGTGACGAACCGGAGGAGAGCATGACTCCCGCGGAGATTGCCGCGTTCCGGGAAACGTGGGGTATCCCGGACGATATCTTTTTGCGTCCATTGAACCCTGGAGAGTCGGCCTGTAACCCGGAGGAGGGTTGGGTTGCCGTGCATCCGGACCAGTTCCGGCACGGGATGTCGCTACCGCTGCCTGACTTTGTGCAGTATATACTGAGTGCCCTGCCAGCGTCGCCCGCGCAGCTGCCCGGTCTCCAATGGAGGCGGCTACTAAGCCTAGGCTGCCTATACGACTTGTCCGGAATGAGTATGCCTACGATCAATGAATTCCGGGCGCTGTATAGGTTGTCCTACTCGAGGAAGGCGGGGTCCAAAGGCTGCTTATCCTTCAACTCCCGCAACAATCAAGCGGTTATCACCACTATGCCTTCATGGGTAGACAACAGCTGGAGAAAGAAGGTGGTGATGGCTGGCGGGGCTTGGCAGGTGAAGAGGAGGATGTACCGGGTGCCTGGCGCCTTCCAGCCCATAAGCGACCAGTCGTTCCAGCTGTCCGAGTTGGAGCAGGAGAGGGTCTCGACTATTCTCGGCTGCTGGGACCACCTGGAGCGAAGTTCGTACAATTTCATCCGGCAAGAAGTGTTGGAACACTGTGGGCTTGGGCGGGATCCCGGTGGGTAACAAACCCTAGCGGTGGGACTTGTGCTAGGTTTTGCTCAACAATCTAACGTTTTCCTTGTCCTGCAGGTGCGTCAACCCGGGCGGTGATCAAGCCCGAAAACACTCTTTCGATGGACGGGGAAGACCTCCTGAGGCAGCTTACGGAGAAGGGTGCGAGCGTCGCCCGGTCCTCGGTGGAAGCGGACGGGCGGGTTACGTTGCATGCGGAGCCCCAGGCCCGGGATATAGACGAATCGTCCTACCTGCCGGAGCGGGTGAAGACCCATCACTCTGCGGCAGCAGCGGTGCCTGGGAAGGGCAAGAGCACCGGGGGACCGGTGCGGGTTCCTGTGGGAGCAAACAGGATCCCCAACCGTGCGGCGAGCCTGAGTATCGCTGCTTTTGTTCCTCGTGCAAACGCACGTGCCGCTTCTCCCGTAGGGCGGGGAGAGAAGCGGAAAGGGCCGGACGGTCCGTCCCCCTTGCTGGTGACGCTAACCGGCGGGTCATCCCGGGAGGTCCTGGCGAAGCGGGTCAGGACAACCAGCAGCGTAACATCCAATGCTGGGGAGGGAGCCGGAGCTGACCGGCAGAGCAGTCTTGCGCCTGCGGAGGCGGCGAGGGGAAGCCCGGACAACGCTCTCGTTCGGCAGATGATGGCGGACCTGGCCAGCTTCGGCTTGGACAAGCCCGGGGTTGATGGCGTGCTGGCGGGTGGCAACCGGCCAAAATGCAAGGAATCCATCTTCCGGGTAAGTACCGCATGGTACCGCCGTACTGCTTATATCCTGCCTTCTTTCTTTGCCACTTGACTGCCTTTGTTGCCCTGCAGCTGCTCTACCACCTGTACCAGCCGGATGCGAGCAAGGAGCTCCCGGAGCTGAAGAGGCAGATAACTGCGTTGTCCAAGTCTCAGAAGCTTCTGGAGGTGGAGAAGTCCCGCTCGGATCGGGAGAAGGCCAGGGCGGAGGAGAGGGCCAAGAAGATGGAGGAAAAGGCCAGGAAGATGGAGGAGAAGGCCCGGGAGCTGGAGGAGCAGAACCGGAGCATGGAGAGGGAGCGGGAGCGGGCTGACGCTGAGAGGGCCGAGCTGGAAGCCAAGATAGCCGAGCTCCAGGTACGTGCCACCGCTGCTGCTGCTGGTGGAGATGACCCGGGACAGTTCGACCGGTTCGTTCTTCAATACGAGGAGAGCGATCGGTTCCTGGACTGCCTGGAGAAGGCCCGGGAAGAAGGCATCTCGGATGCGTACACGGAATGGGCGGCGAAGGGGTGGTTAAATACTTCCCTGATGCCGGGTACCTCTGCCGAAGGAAATGCTCCTATGGAGCCGGTCGTCCAGCAGCTGGCGGTGGAGGAACAACCAGGAGCAGAGCGTCGCCCGCACTTGGATTCTTTTACCAAGGGTGCCGAGCCTGCCGGAGCTGAGGTCGACGACGAAGCTATCGCTGGAGATGCGGCTCCTTAGGATGTTTTTCTTGCTCTTGCTTGTAAAAAAAAACTCTCCGGAGCGGTTACTGCTTGAATACTTCAATTAATTATGAATATATATCTGAGCTTGCGGGGCCAGAGTTTTCAAAAGTAGTTTGCATATATTTGATCTTTACAATCGGTTGAACCGGCGATATGCCAAACTAACCGCCTGGACCCAGCGGGTTTACCAAGCCGGGTTACTCTCCCGGTCGGGGTCTGCTCTTCTCTCCCCTACATATCTCTGGAGCTGGCCGCTATCAATCAAGCCCTGCACTGCAGTCTTGAGGGCGAAGCACTGGTTCGTCCGATGAGTTGCCTCGTCGTGGTATGAGCAGTACTTGCCTGTCTGCGCCGTCATGAGCTTCCCCTTGGGGTACCTTCTCTGGGGCGGTGGGGCAATGACGTTCGCATTCTCCAGCAGGATGTCCTCATAGGATGCGGTGAGAGTGGAGAAGACTTCTTGATTAGCTGGGGGTGCTGGCATAATTGCCAGGGGGCGCTCTTGGTGGTACGGTGCAGGTTTGTTCTCGGCCCGAGACTGGGGCCTGTCAGAGAAGGGCCTCTGCTGCCGCTGCGGCCAGGTCTTGCCGTTGTTGTTGTTGTTCCGGCTGGGTCGGCGACTCCCGTGCTCGGCTCGCTGGCCGGGTTTGCTCTCTTGACTGCGCGGGGGATCCTCCCCCCGGGGATGGTCCAAAGACTGCTCATCCCGCTTCCTCTTCAGCAGGTGGTTCCCGTAGGTCTCATGATCAGCCTGGGCATGCCGGATGGCCATAGCCATCAACTCGTCGTAGCCCTGAGGGAGTTCTACCCTGACGGCGTAGGAAAACTTCCCTGCCCGAAGCCCCTGCTTGAATGCCATCTCGGCGATGCCCTTGTCCAAGTTCCGAACCCCGGCCGTGGCCGTCTGCCACCGGTTGACAAAGGTTCTCAACTCTTCCCCGGGGGCTTGGATGCAGTTGAAGAGGACGGTGGACGTCCGTGCTCCCTCGACTCGGAGGATGAAGCGGCCTACGAACCGGTCAGCCAGCTGTTCGAATGCCTCGATTGAATTCGCAGGAAGCTCGTAGAACCAACTGAGCGCTTCTCCGGACAGGGTCTCCTGGAAGATGTTGCAGCAGATTGCATCGGAGTAACCCTTGGCGCAGGTCTGGGATCGGAAGCTGTTCAGATGCTGATACGGGCAACCGGACCCGGAATAGGTGAGCTTGAGGGACTTCTGGTTGCCAGATCTCCCTGACTCTATGACTCGGTGTGAAAAGGGGCCCATGCGCTCGTTGAACCGGGCGCCTTCCAATGGCCGGGCTACTCTCCTCTCGTTTGCCTCCATCTGGGCCTTCAGATCTGACACGGTGTTGGCTAGCAGTTGCAGCGCCCGGGCGGTTGGAGTATCCACTTCATCCGTGGACGAAGCGTGCGGCTGGTGGGAGGCGGGCGTGCTCTTCGGCAGGTCCTCGCCGGCTTGTAACTTCTCTCGCACAGGCTCGCTGGGCTGGGCGCCCGAAGATTGCCCTGCCTCTAGTTGCTGGGGTTGAACTAGCAGGGGTGTGGCTTGTGCCTCGGCCATGGCGGCACTGCGATGCTGCCCCCTCTCTAGGGCGGCTACCAGGGCGGCGTTTACTGCCTCTATTTCTTCGTATCGGGCCTGGGACTTGGCTCGGTCCCGGTCGTTCTCCTCTCTGAGGCGACTAACCTCTGCGGCCATTGCCCGTACCTTTCCCGCCATGCCGTCATGGTCGGGGCTGTACGTGGGGTCTTGATCCTGGCTCTCAGACTGATCACTTGGATCATCTGAGAACGTCAGGGATAGGCCACGAAGCACCGGACTGCCTTCGTCCTCTATCGGGTCTTTCCCGTGCGAGCTCTCGTGGCGGGGCTCCGGATCACCGGAGGGTCCTCCACGGCTCCTTCCCAAATCGCTGCCCTGCTCGCCACGAAGCTCCCGCGTGACGACAGGGGTGGAGGCGAGCGTTTGCACAGTTGCAACACGCCCCTCCTCAGTGGTTCCTCTCTCTTGACTCATTCCCACAATCTCAGCCAGCGGTGTTGCTTGCACGGCTTCTTGTTCAGACTTCCCACAGACGGCGCCAATTGTTTCTGCCTAAACCCGGGGGTCTAGTAGATACTTGATGAATCCGACTCGATCTCCTGCAATCCTGCTTACTAAGGGGAATACCGGGCGTGCCGGCCTTCACCTCTTCGATGCCTAAGTTAGTATAGTTGGAATATATATAACCTGGGCACGTATGTAAGCAGGGAGAGAGACAAGTTACCTATTTATGGTGGTAGTTGAGGCCCATATATAGGTGGTTGAGGGTGAGGGCTGGCCTTACCCTTCGATGTGGGACTGGTTCCCTTCTGTTTGGATATTCTGGTGCCCTCTTTGGCAGGCAGGCGCCCCCGGTCCCAGGACCCTTGGAGGCAGGATAGACCGCTGGGCCCTGAGGCCTGGTGCTGGTGATCCGATCCTGGGTCCTGGGCCGGGCCCTGGTGCACTTGCCGCGGGTCTGTGGGCTTGCTGTAGCCCCTCTGCGGTTACTGTCAACAAATACATGTGAAGCTTCTTCTTTTTTATTGTGCAAAGGAATGAGAAAAACTGCTACCACAGTACCAAATAACGTGTTGATTGATTTTGTAACCCAAAAAAACAACGGGTTGATTAACTTGAAAATTTCAAAAGGGAAACGATAGTGAAGGTGAAGGAACAACAATTCCAACAAACCAAGAACACATCATCACTTCAGCTTCGTCCTTTTGCTGCATGTGCTTGAATAGACCCATCCCAGATATGGCTAATATGCAAATTTCTAGGTGGGAAAGTTTTTCGAATCATCTACGTACAACAAGATAGAAGGGTCTTCCCTAACCCAGACACCCGAATGACTGGCTTTGCTATTCCTCCAAACCTTGTGGGCTGTGGTAAATGTGAACCCACCATTGTTGTCCCCCTGTGTTTTTCACCGTGCATGTCATCATCTCTATATATACATACGTACTTTCTTCTTCTTGTTAGAAAATATTTGGACTTGTTACAATAATATTTAGATTACATGAATTGTATGACAAGCATGAGAACTAGTTCAACATGGACAATGATTTGTACTCTCTCCTAGTTGTTTTAGGAATCTGTGTATTGATCTCTTTTGAACAGAAACATATTCGGATTCTATGAAAAGAATACTGTAGTAATTCATACAGTATCTAATTAGGATTCTTAGGTTTCAAGAAGTCCTTTATGGATGGACTCTTGAGTCTTTTATCTTGTATAAATAGGTGGTTATGTCCCTGTTGTTCCCATCGCATTCTAGCACTTTGTTCTGTCCATATAAGAAGCTATTGTTGATGAACTAACAGAAGGCAAAGCCTAGTCTTTTATTGTTTCAGGTTTCTAGCTCAAGATGGATCCAGTTAGAGGTGCAGATGGTATGATGTTGTTCATGTTGCTGCACTTGTGTTATTGCTGTGTTTGGTTTATACAGAATTGGTTTTATGTTTAAGCTTATGTATTCAGTTTGAGTATGATGTTTGTTATTAAGTAACAATTGATATCAGAGCAATCTGTGCTCATAAAATCGGTTGCTTGATCAAAGTGTTTAGAAAACCAATCTTAAGAATCAAAAGAATTTATGTTTTTGTTTTTTCGGGTCATATTCTTGGCAAAACCCATATTCAGCAGGCTGACTCAGTTCAAACCCGACCAGAAGCAAAGGTATTTAAAAGTACAGAATTAGCCGTTGACTAATAATGGCGATTTCTACAAAGCTGATGAAGGGAAGGGGGTGAATCGGAGATGCTCTGCGTCTCTAAAGGAATTCAAATTCAACAAGTTATGGATCAAGAAGCCAAGAATTTGATACTGCTGTTAAGAAAAATGCTTCCGCTTTAAAAATTTTATGCAGCAATTTGGGGAAAAGCGAAAACCAGGTTTTTTGTATCTGATTTCAATTCAAGAATATTATACTATAATAAATATATGTATATATATGCATAAGAACCCTAGAGCACTCCCAACGTGCACATAAGTTGGTGATTGTGTTGTTCTGTGGCTGGATGAAATTTCAATGCAGGTTATGCTCTATGGAATTGGATTGAAGCATGTTGATGTATCTGTGTTTCTATAATGCATATTTTGATCTCCTTAAAGTTTTATATGTGGTAAAAGATTTACAGATGCATGGATTTCTTCAAAGTTTTTCTTATAAAGAATAATTCTGGTTAGAAAGCATAAAGTTAGAAATCATAAAATTTTGCTGCATTCTGCTGATATCAATGAGCATACTGCACAAAGCATTCCTTATTGATGTCAGGAGAATGCATCTGGAAAAAAAAAATTAAAAAATTGTGTTGTGTGTTTTTAAAATTATACCATCGTATCTTCCAAAGAAGTGACTGTGTGTGATTTTAAAATCCAAAACAGCAGTATGCCTGTTAAATAAGATTATTTCTGGATACATTGAAATTTTTTCTTCTGTCCAAATATGTGGATTGATTTCTCTGTATAACAAAGCTTTATTAACATGGCTTATCGATCAAGAACTACAGAATATTTAGCTTCTGCTCAAAAGTGTTGCTTTAATATTATTTTTTGGTTTATGGACTGAAAGATGCAAGTATAATGTGTTTTCTCTGTTTGGTTTTGATTTTGTGTTGTTTTTTGCTTGTTATTGAGTGATAAAGATTACACCACAACTTCATAAAACATTGAAAACTCAATAAAACTTTACAAAACTAAGAACTCACTAAGTTTTTTCTCTTTTTGCTTCTAGGAAAACACTGTGAACCTCAACAATGTGTTGATACTTACTGGAACCAATTATAGAGCTTGGAAAGATTCAATAGAAAACTACATGAGTGTGCAAGACAACATAGATTACTGCTTCTATGAAGATATGCCTAATGTTCCAACTGAAGATGATTCTAGAGATGCCAAAGAACATTACAAGAAGTGGATGAGATCCAATAGGATGGCTAAGAATGTCATAAAAACCTCTATGAGAAGTTCTATAAGGGTAGTATTCCAGAGCCAGAACTAGCTACAGATTTTATGGATGCTATTGCAGCCAAATTCAGAGAGAATGAGAAGGCAGAGATAGCTAGGCTTAATAAATAATATCATAGCATAGAGTTTTCTCAGTCTAGATCAGTTAGGAAGCATATTCTGAAGCTTGTAAATGTCAATGCTATACTAAGGGAGATGTGGTAGGGAGTTAAGGATGAGTTGATAGTACATCATGTGCTTGATACACTCCCAAACAGTTATAGCCACCTCAGAACTAGCTATAATGCTCAAAAGGAAAACTGGTCCATAGATGAGTTGATCTCCATATATGCTGTGATGAAGAGGCAAGGATTAAGAAAGAAGAAGGTAAACCTAGCACTACAGTAAATCTTGTTGAAAAACCTAAAAAGAAAAAGTCTCAGAATAAGCTCAAAGCTGTCAAAACCATCACCAAGGCCTCAACATCAGGTGAACCAAAACCATTCCGGTTCAAGTGCTATTTTTGTAAAAAGATAGGACACATGAAGAAGGATTGTACTGGATACAAGAATTGGTTGGTTAAAAAGGGTAAGCAATTTTCTCAGATTTTTGTATTAGAAATTAATTTTTTAAATGTTGAACCTACTAGTTGGTGGTTAGATTCTGGTTCTCCAGTACATATAACAAATTCTTTACAGGGATTCACAAGGAAGAGAACCCCAAAAAGTGATGAAATCAACCTAAGGGTAGCAAATGGCATGCGAGTTGCAATCAAGGCAGTAGGCACATTCAGGCTTAGTTTTGGATCTGGAAGATTTTTAGTTTTAGATAATGTTTTTTATGTACCTTCTATTAGAAGGAACTTAGTTTCGGTTAGTTTTTTGGTTAAAGCTGGTTGTAGACTTTTGATTGATAATAATATAATAAGTATTTCAAGAAATTCTATGCAAGTTGGTTCTGGTGCTATCATGAATGGCTATTTACAGTTAAATTATTCAACACCTCAGCAAGAAATTTCTCTTGTTGAAACAGAAAGAACTCTTGAATCAGAAAGCACTTTAAGTACTAACACCATAACAGGTGTTAAAAGAACCAAAATCAATGAAAAGTCAGCATATTTATGGCACATGAGACTTGGCCATATTTCTGCAGAAAGACTGAAACTTCTGATAAAAAACAGTATCTTACCAGAACTTAAACGAATGTGTTGAATGCTAATAATGGAAATTTATGGAAATAGCATTACATTTTCAAACTAATAATCTAGTATCAGAAAGTTTAACAGAAAATAATAATGCAGAAGATCAAAATCATGATCAGGAAATGCATATGGATGAGGATCAAGCTGAACCTGCAGTTCAGCTTGAGCCTCAAGTGAACCCTCAATCCCAACAAAACATTGAACAACAGAACCATCATGTAGCTCACCAAAATCCTCAGCTTAGAAGATCTAACAGAGCTAAGAAACCAAAATATGGGGAAGATAGTGATTATCAAGTCTATTTCAATGAGCAAGATGTTGAAGTGGACTGTTCTAATGACAATGATCACACAAGTTATGCTCAAGTAGTAGAAAATTCAGAGTCAATGCAATGGCAAAAAGGAATGGAGGAAGAAATTAGATCAATGGATAATAATGAAGTGTGAGAGTTAGTTGAGTCAAACCCAAATCAGAAACCTATAGGCTGCAAGTGGGTGTATAAAACCAAAAAAGATGCATCTGGAAATGTTGAAAGACATAAGGCAAGACTTGTAGCTAAGGATTTTACACAGAAAGAAGGAATTGATTACACAGAGACTTTTTCACCAGTCTCAACAAAAGATTATTTCAGGATTATCATGTCCTTAGTAGCTCATTCTGATATGGAACTTCATCAGATGGATGTAAAGACTGCTTTTTTGAATGGTGAATTGGATGAGATGATTTACATGAAACAACCAGAAGGGTTCATTAATGCTGGCAGTAAGCATTTAGTCTGTAGATTGAAGAAATCCATTTATGGGTTAAAGCAGGCTTCCAGACAGTGGTATAAGAAATTTGATCTAGTGATCTCTTCTTTTAGATTTACTGAGAACCTGGTTGATGAGTGTGTCTATTTAAAAACTTCTGGAAATAATTTCATATTTCTAGTATTATATGTTGATGATATACTCTTGGTCAGCACTAATGTTAAAATGCTAAAAGATACCAAGAGCTTTATGTCAAAGAATTTTGACATGAAAGATTTAGATGAAACATCATATGTACTAGGAATAGAAATTAAAAGAGACAGAACTCGCAAGTTTTTAGGTCTATCTCAGAAAAACTATATTGCCAAAGTTCTGAAAAGATTCAACATGTAAAAATGCTCAACTGGTGAGGTGCCTATGTCAAAGGGTGATAAGCTTACTAAAAATAAATCTAAAGATGGAAAAGATGTCATGGATTCAAAACCATATGCTAGACTTGTAGGCAGTTTGATGTATGCTCAAGTCTGTACCAGACCAGATTTAGCTTTTCCAATTGGTATTATGTCTAGGTTTCAGTCAAATACTAGTCATGAGCATTGGGTTGCAGGGAACAAGGTGTTAAGGTATCTACAGGGCACCAAAAGTCATATGCTGGAGTATAGGTAAGTGGAAGATTTGAAACTCACAGGTTATTCTGATTCTTATTTTGCTGGGAATTTTCCTACATCAAATAAATCAACCTGTGGCTATGTGTATATGATGGCTGCAGGAGCTATTGTCTGGAAAACCATGAAGCAGACTTTGGTGACGACTTCTACAATGCAGGCTGAGTATATTGCAGTCTATGAGACTATGTGTGAGGGACTTTGGATTAAGAATTTTCTAATTCAAACTGAAGTGTTAAGTCACATTGTTGAAGATAAACTTATGATTTATTGTGATAATGAAGCAGCTGTATTCTTCTGTAAAAATAACAAAAGGTCTAGTAATTCAAAACACATTGATTTGAAATATTATGATGTTAGACAGAGAGTGAAACATGGAGAAGTTAGTGTATTGAGCATTAACACTAACTCACAGCTTGCAGATCCCTTCACTAAAGCTCTTGCAGTAGGCGTTTTCAAGGACCACATCAAGAACATGGGAGTTTTATCAAGCCTAGAGTTTTAGGTCTAGTGGGAGTTAAAGTTAGAAGCAAAATTAGAATTTTTTCAGTTTTTGAGTTCTTGAGTCTTGTTGTGATTTTAATCACATTTTATTTTGTATTGACAGTCATTTAGTTTTTTTTCAATGAATTGAGGTATTTTCAGAATTTTTGGTTGCTGCAGCATTATGTTTTGCTTACCTGAAATTTATCATACTGTTTTGTTTTTATACTTGCTATCAGATGACTTATATCATGGTAAATATGATAATACAGTTCAAGCTTTTGGAAAGTCATTGGTATTCAGTTTTGCTTGAGTTTCTGGTTTAGGAAACATTTGGTGGACTTTGTTATATGCTTTTTACTCGTAAATACACATTAGCATATATCATAATTATTGCATTTAAACATGTGGATTATAGGTGTTTGTGTTAGTGGTACAAAAGCTCTACATTTTTGTTAAAGTGTTTGATGTGTCTTGCTCTACATAAATGATTGCAGTCTGACAGTTTAGAGAATAGGTCTTGATGTCTTGTGGTTGTCTGGCGCGCCCTGAAATAAGTTGATTAGTTTCTGATGCTTTCAGGTTTATTACTTTCATGATATATTACAACAGTCCAAGTGGGAGATTGTTAGAAAATATTTGGACTTGTTACAATAATATTTAGATTACATGAATTGAATGACAAGCATGAGAACTAGTTCAACATGGACAATGATTTGTACTCTCTCCTAGTTGTTTTAGGAATCTGTGTATTGATCTCTTTTGAACATAAACCTATTCGGATTCTATGAGAAGAATACTGCAGTAATTCATACAGTATCTAATTAGGATTCTTAGGTTTCAAGAAGTCCTTTATGGATGGACTCTTGAGTCTTTGATCCTATATAAATAGGTGGTTCTGTCCCTGTTGTTCCCATCGCATTCTAGCACTTTGTTCTGTCCATATCAGAAGCTATTGTTGGTGAACTAACAGAAGGCAAAGCCTAGTCTTTTATTGTTTCAGGTTTCTAGCTCAAGATAGATCCAGTTAGAGGTGCAGATGGTATGATGTTGTTCATGTTGCTGCACTTGTGTTATTGCTGTGTTTGGTTTATACATAATTGGTTTTATGTTTAAGCTTATGTATTCAGTTTGAGCATGATGTTTGTTATTAAATAACCCTTCTGAGAATATATAGGGATATTATACATATATATTACGTACATTTAACATTTCCATCACCATCGATCAACTTTACGTGAGAATTGGTTACCTGATCGACCTCATATATGATGCCAGACTAGCTTTGTGCTGGCCCTTTCTTGATGATTCTTAAGTAGCTTAATGTATAACCAGGCAAAACATAGAAGTCTTGAGTTATTTATCCCCATGTCGACTATATATGCTTATTAGCTGATGCAGTTGTATAGATTTTTAAGTGATTTTCTATAGATTTTTGTATAGATATAGGGTCTTAAAGTCTAGAATGTATGATATTTCTTCTTTAATAATGCTTTTAATTTATTCTAGCTTTGTTATGATGGGAGCCTCTCTGCTCGCGCATTTGATCGATCCTGCATTTTTGGACCTTGAGAGGCATGTTGGCATTTGTGTGAACTGCATCAATTTGAGGCAGAAACTTTCCTTTCTTCCAGCTATGTTGATTTGGAACAACAATGACATATTTGCACCGAGAAGAGTTAGAACAACTATGCCTAGGAACACTCATTACCTTAGGCCTCATTTGTTTCGCGGAAAGTAAGCCTCATGAAATGATAAACTGTTTTTTTTTTCCTGTGTTTGGAATGCTACAAAGAAAGGAAATACTTTCTTTATAGAAGGGAAAATACTCATATATATTGGTTCCTTCCAAAATCCTATGGAACTACTTTCCCTCATTTTTTAATTTCCTTGAATTTATTACTCACAACACACTATTTTGTCACATTAATTAACAACTTTCTGAAGTGCCAAAAAAAAAACCCTCTTATCACCCCTCTGCTAGGGTTTCGTCGAAAGTCGACGTCCGGCCCAGGGTTTGCGACAAAACTCCCAAATTGCACCGTGGATTTAGATCTATTGAGTTGGAATTGTCGAGGTATCTGTGGAGACGACACTACACGAGCCTTGAAGGACTTCCTGGCACAGAAATATGCTCAGATGGTATTCTTGTGAAAGACGAAAATTAGTGCCGAGCAAGATTTCTTTCGTTTGCAAAGCGTGATAGGTTTTCCCCAATCGGAGATGGTTTTGAGCAATGGTCGGTCTGGTGGACTAGGCTTATTCTGGTTAAAGGAGATGAAGGTCCAAATGCTGTCCAAATTGGCTCATCACATTGATGTGGAAATCGTGAACGACCTGGGAATAGCTTCATGGCGCCTCACTGGTTTTTATGGCTATGCAGCAACTGGAGAACGAGATAAATCTTGGCAACTCCTCCGTGAATTGACAGATGCAAGCTCTGTGCCATGGCTAGTGATCGGCGACTTCAACGAAATACTGAATGGCACCTAGAAAATTGATGATGCGCCGAGACCGGAGAGGCAGATGAGGGGGTTCTGGGATGCGCTCTGGTATGCTGAATTGCTAGACCTTGGCTATCACGGTGTCATGGCGACGTGGGGAAATTTAGAAACTCTTCTGCGTTTAGATAGAGCAGTATGTACAATGTCCTGGTTCGACATATTTTTTCATGCCAAATTGTTCCATCTCCCTCCGTCGGATAGTGATCATGTCCCGTTATTATTAAAAGCAAGTACTGCTCCAATTCAGGATCGTCCAAAGGTTCATAGGTTTCAGTTCGAGGCTTACTGGTTGAAACATGCAGAGTGTGACAAAGTGGTGGAGGAAACCTGGCTTGAAGACATCCATGGCGTTCCAATGTATCAGGTTGTCATAAAAATTCAAAAAGTACGTATTCGTTTAGATAAGTGGTAGAGAGAGGTTTTCAGAGGCAGACATGTGAAGATGATGGCAATAAGAACTCGATTGGAGGATCTTATGGGCTGTTCAATTACTCTTGAGAGGTAGGCAGAGAAGATTGAGTTGTTTGGAAACCTTCAGAACTTATTACATCAGGATGAGATCTTTTGGAAGCAGCGATCAAAGGTGCGGTGGCTTAAGGAAGGGGATCATAATACTAGTTATTTCCATAAGCAAGCCAAGGTTATGAAACGCCGTAATTCATTGAAAGGGCTTTTCGATACTGATGGCGTTTGGCATGAGGATATCTCGGGTATGGAGAAAATAGATACGGATTATTTTGGAAAAATGTTTGAAGCCTCGAATGTGGACATGGATTCTCTTAATCAAACTCTAGAAGCGATTACTCCTTGCTTGTCGGAGGATATGAATGTGCAGCTATGCAGTGAGTACACCAATGAGGAAATTAAACAGGCTGTCTTCCAAATGTACCCGACTAAGGCTCCAGATCCTGATGGAATGCCTTCGCTATTTTTTCAACATTATTGGGAATTAATTGGAAGGAAGTAGTGGCTGCAGTACATAACTTCTTAGACTCGTGTCAGATTCTTAAGCAGATTAATTATACCCATATCTGCTTAATTCCCAAAGTTGCACAGCTGGAGAATTTGGCAGACCTCCGACCTATTGCTTTGTGTAATGTGATCTGTAAGATCTGTTCAAAGGCTTTGGTGAATCGTCTGAATGTAATTCTCCCAACTATTATTTCTCCTTTTCAGAGTGCTTTTGTTCCTGGGCGGTTGATCACGGATAATATTCTGGTGGCTAATGAAATTGCATATTTTGTGCATTACAAGAGATCGGGAAGGGGTTTTATGGCTCGAAAACTTGATCTGAGTAAAGCATATGATCGTATGGAATGGTCTTTTTTTGAGCGAGTGATGTCTCGTTTTGGTTTCAGTCCTCGTTGGATTCAGATTGTGATGCAGTGTGTATCTACAATGTGTTATTCTTTTTTAATTCGGGGAAAGCTCGAGGTTATCTGACATCGACTTGAGGCTTACGCCAAGGGGACCCATTGTCACCCTATTTACTTTTACTTGGTGCAGAAGGATTTTCAGCTCTTCTGAGGCAAAGGATGCAGACAGGTGAGTTACTTGGTATTTCAATCTGTGAGGGAGCCCCTCTAGTGAACAATATTTTATTTGCTGATAACAGTATGCTTTACGGAGAGGCTTCATTTGCTACTGGAAAGGTGTTTAAGCAGGTTCTTGACGTGTACAGCAAAGCTTCTGGTCAAAGGGTGAATTTTGACAAGAGTTCAATGGTTTTTAGTGACAGTCTGATTGAGGAAATGAGAATGCTTCTTTTGACCTTGTTGAATGTCCAACCAGTAGAGGCACATGAGAAATATTTGGGCCTACCAACTTATGTGGGCCTACCAAATATTTGATATATAATCCTTCTTCGTTGATTGCATTTATTTATAAGGCAAAATACTACAAAGACTGTTCTTTCTGGGAAGCAAAGGAACACACTTCTCCTTCCTATTCTTGGATAAGTATTTTTGGAGCTAGGGTGGCGCTTAAAGAAAATAATTATTGGCAGGTTGGAGATGGTAGGCAGATACAGACTTTTGTGGATAGTTGGATACCAGGTTCAGTAAAGGGCTGCCCAGAGATGGTGATCCCTACTACTGAGTCAGTGTCCAGAGTTAGTGGTTTTTTATGTGGATATGGTGTTTGGGATATTGCCAAAGTAAAGAGATGTTTTTCAGAGGCTGATGCTACTATGATTCTGAGTATTCCTATTAGCTCAGGTCCTAGCAGAGATCGACTTTGTTGGAAACTAGCACCAGATGGACAGTTCTCAGCGAAGACAGCTTATAAGTATGTCTTTATTAATTCTTCCAGTTATCATCGTATTCATCTAACAATTGACTTTTTGAAAAAAATTATAGAAAACTAATATTCCAAATAAGGCAAAAGTGCATGAGTGGAGAGTTTGCCTAGATATTCTTCCATCTCTGGGAAGTTTATTATCCAAGAGAGTAGTGGTGGAAGGTACTCACTGTGTGTTGTGTGGTATAATTGGGGAATCGACTTTACATTTGAGGAGAGATTGTGCTTTTATGAAAGAAGTTATTCGGTCTCATCCTAATCTTAGTACTGTTTGCTACCGTTGGAGTAGTGTGCATGAATCTGCTGTCGAATGGTTGTGTTATTGTGCTAATGAACTCAATTTACCTCACTTTGGAGAGCTTCTTTTTATGCTATGGTCAGTATGGAAAGGGAGAAATGAGAGAGTATGGAACAATAAGTCGATAGGAGCACAATGTGCGATGATATTATATGCTTATGCCCTCATTTATGCTTTGTTTAACTCTTATTTGTCTAAGATAGAGTCATAATATAGTTAGTGTCATTTTTGATAGAGTTTTGGTGAAATGTGCTTAATTGTCCGAAAAATGACTAAGTATAAGAAATCTGGAAAATAGTACAAAATATGTCTTTTTCGTGATTTTGAGATGAGCAAAAATATGATCTATCCTTGTCCGAATTCAATGAAATTTGGTGTGCTTATTATTCATATATTGAGGAATGTTGTGTTAAAATTTCAGATCAATCGGAGTTCGGGAAGTCACCCAAAAGATGGCTGCAAAACGGCAGTCCGAGCATTTCAATCCAGGGGCTTCCAGGATTTTCCTGGGACTTTGATCCAACTTCGAAAAATCATTCCCGACGATTCACAAGGAATTTGATCGATATATTTTATGGAGAGATGGCTATATGTGTCTAGTTTATCTGAGACTTGGAATCGCATCAATTGGAGCTCCGAGAAGGGAGATATGTCGGATTTACTGGAGCAAGGTCATTCCAGCCGAGTTGCTGCCAGTCTTGTGTCCTTGCGGGTTTGGGGCATTTTTCCATGGATCAAGCTCACCAAATGGAGTTGTCAATCCTACACAAGAAGTCCATGAAGATGTGAAGCCCATGCTATGAAGAAAATTCAGAAAAAGAAGTCCAAGAATGCAATGTTTATCCCACAAGGAAACATAAGCCAACTAGGACAAGGAAACTTCTTTCCTTGTGTGGCCGGCAAACCCTAGCCTTTTCCCTATATAAAGGCCAACGAATTTCAGAATAAAATCATCTCATCTCAAGCATAAACACAAGGCCTAAACTCTACCAAAATTCCCCAAAGATCCTAGACAAAAACCTAAACCTAAACCGAAAACCACCTTCACCTCACCTCAACCAAGTTTCTGCTTTGCCGAACCTTGGATTTTCTCCTCCATAACCTACTGCCGACACAACCTACTGCCGTGCAGCCTCACCCCAGCCTCCATACTTCGCCGGATCCACACGACGTGAAGCTCTCAAGGTGTCTCAAAGTGTGATCCACTCCCCTCTTTCGGTTTAGTAATTTTTGTTTAGTTATGTTTAGTTTTGTCTATGAAACATTCATGTATGTTTGGTGTTGGTTTATATGTCTATGTATGAATCGATTTTGGTTTTATAAATTGTATGTTAAAGACTTGTTTGAATCGATGCTTAGATTTATGTTTAGGTTTCGACAAGAACAATGAATTTTGCATGCTAATTTGTAATATGTAACTTGTAAATTCATGTGTTAGATAATTAGGACAGTGGTATTAGAAGCATGTTTAGGATTTAAATTGGTTAGTAATCTAAGGTGAGGGCATGAAAATCGATACTTGGTGTTGTCTTTGAACATGATCTAGGTATTAGGTTTAATCTGCTAGAGTAATTACAAGCTAGATGGACCTAACGGACTCTATGATTTGTGTTATTCACTAAGGGCTATTAATCTTAGAACTTGCATGCTAAATAAGATGATTGACAACCTTACTTGTTTACATGTTTTCGATTTAAGACTCTTGTGCGATATATGTTAAGTCTTAACCGGATTAGCATAAAAATCTTTAGGGCTAGAGCGAAAGTTTGTCCTAAAAGAACTTAAGGAAGTCTAGTAACTAGGTACAGAGCGAAAGCTCTAGTTGCGGTCGAAACTAATTTTGAATTTAAACATGTTGATACTTGTTCCTTACTTTCTTGCATGTGAGTTTATATGTTAAAAAGTCTTGGTGCTAAATGTTTTGTGAGAGATGATGATCACTTGTATATAGTAGTTTAGGTTTATTTTCGTGTCTTAGATATAGAGGCAGCCCTTGCTGCCGAACCTCACCTCAATCCCCCTTGATTTCGTGTGAATATGTATATAAGTGTGACAATTGTGTGCATATATGTTTGTGAATATTTTTATTAACATTCTCATATTTCAGGTACCCTTAATCCCCGGCTAGAACGATCCCTACTTATTCTATACTACTAACGATTGTAGGGTTTTTGATTGCTTGAGTCGCTTAGGCGATTCGTCAATTTTTGGCGCCGTTGCCGGGGATTATAAAATCTTGATTTGTGTGATTGTTGTGTATATATGTTGCTGGAAATTTTTGTTGTATATGTGTGCTATTGATTGAAAATTGTTTGTATTTGCTAATGCCATGGCTTGTATATTCTTGCGTTTTAGTTTATTGTTTTTGTTCGATTTGATGTGTTTTGTGTGTGTGCAGTCGAACTTGAAAGAAAAGTGCAGGAAATTCCAAGTTCTGCCCAAAGCAGAATTCGGGCATTGCAGTGCATCAACTTTGGAAGGCTACGGTTTGCAGCTCACAAAACTTGGGAAAGTGAGCCATACGCCGTTGGAAAGATCTATGGGTCTACTTTCCTTAGGATTTTACAGAAGTGGATTTGGAGTCTCGAGCTGCTCCCAGTTTCAATTTGAGTGCACAAAGGTCAATCTGGCAGAACAGAGAACTGGGCAGATCACTCGGTCCGATACAAGGCCAAAGAAAGAGTACCTCTGCTGGTCCGATTGGGACAAACTTTATACCATTGAAAATCTCTGTGTGTGCACTACAACTTTTATTTAGAACACGTTTGCATTCGGACAATGGAGCACACCCATAATCAGGCCTCAAGAGAAGCAGACACATCTGCCAAAGACCCTGCCCCTGCCTCTGTCCTGCAGCCAACCCTGCATGCCGAGGCCAGCATACACCTAAACAATCCTACCAAGCACATTGCCCCTTCTCATGCCATAGCCAAGTTTCAGCCTCACGCTGCCAAATACCCTGCGCGCAAGCTCCTGCCCCTGCCCCTGCCGAAATTTGCTGCACCCAAGTTACTAAGGACACACCATTGAAGGCGAAGCAGTTTTCGGTGCCTTGTGTTATCAATTTCGTGTAAGCCTTGGTCCGGCCGGTCAAGGAAGACACACCACTGAAGGCGAACCAACTCAAGAAGAATCCATGGAACATGGTCAAATTGGAGAGAAAAAAGTGAGGAAACTCAAACACCAAACTGTACCCTAAACAGAGTTCCGGCAGTGCAGCTCTTCTACTTTGGATGGCTGTCATTTTTAGCTCACAACACCTGAGAAGGCGTGTGATATATGCAAAGAAAGATCTCGGAGTCTACTTTCTGTAGCATTTTACAGAAGTGGATTTGGAGTTCCGTGCCGTTCTCAGTGTCAATTTGAGTACCGGAAGGTCAGTGCAGCAAACCAGGATTCTGTGCGGCTGCAGCTAATAAAACCCAAAACAGAGAATACCTCCGGTGGTCGGATTTTGGCAAACTTTATACCGTTGGAAAGCTCATTGAGTTGGCTACAACTTTCATAATGGACACTTTTTCATTCGAGTAGCCTATCATGTAACAAATCAGGTATAAAGAGGTAAAGGTCTGTTCTGTTTTGCTGATAACTGCTGTTATTTTCAGCCAACTTTGCAGGGGCATAACTTTTCAGCTGCTTGGAGTTATGGGACGTACCACATATGTACGTGCAGCTCGTAACATGGACTTTCAATTTCATATGGTAGCTTCCCAATCCAACCGCCCATTACATTGTTATTTGCACTGGAAAACAGCTTCGTGGGACATCACCGAGAGGGGCTGCTGCCCCAACTGCGGAGCTGCACATGGCATGTTGAATACACAAAACACATGGTGAAGAGTCTAAGCAATGGACTATAAATAAAAAGCGCTACTTGGGAGGCAACCCAATTCGATCAAAGAAAAGTGAAGGAGTCATCACCGAGAGTTTGCAATTTCTTAACCCTTTTCTTTTTCTTTGGTTTGTGATGATATGTTGGAATATGTTAGACAATTGCATGCTTAGGAAATTCGTTGATATAGATTTGTGCTTACATTGAGGACAATGTAATTTTCTAAGTGTGGGGTGGGATAACGTATTCCGTTTATGTTTTGGTGTGCTTAGTTTAGAAAAGAAAATTCAGAAAATTGTTCTACAAAAATAGAGTGTTTAAATTTGTTTCGAGTCTTAGGATGCCCCTAAATTGTCAATGATGTTTTTCTCCTCTTTGCATACATAGATGATGGTTTTGCATACAATTAAAATTGTGAGTTTCATGGATTTTGTGCATTGGTAGGAGCATGTAGGACTTGTTGATTACGAAGCATGCATGTTTTAGCTAGTTTGTTTCCATAACAACCTTTGTGAGCTTTAGAGCCAATTTGCTTTCTTCTTGAGCGATAAAAAGATAAAATTCAATAGATTCGTAGGAAGCATGAAACCTCATAATTCTTTGATTATTCGATGACTATGTGCCATAGCTTTTTAATGAACTCTAGTATGCTAGAACTTACTCTTGTTGATTTTCGAAACGTTTATATCATAAAATACCTTGATTTTGAATGTGATTGAATAAAGATCATTTAGGTTTACCACCAAAGCCAAATAAAGCATGAGCCCTATTGGAGCCCGTCGTGGGACACCTTAGTAAACCCCATTTGAGCCTACGATTAGCCTTTTCTTTCATCACCCTTAAACACTTTCCATGAGCTTAGTATAGTGATGTCTTGACCATTGTGTGTCGGCAAAGCTTGATTTTCGAAGGAGTTTTTGCGTGAAGTGATGAAGAAGAACAAGTGTGGGGTAGACTTAGCTAGAAAAGTATATGAAAAATTGTATGTGAGCCGTGCTTATGAGAAAATAAAAGAAAAAATTTTTTTGAAATCGGACAGAAAAAAAAAGAAAAAAAAAAGAGAAAAATCAAGTCCGAAAGAAAAGAAAAGAAATAGGCACGGTTTCAAAGTGTAGTTTGCTAAGTCTAGTCTTGAAAAGTGTTGTGAATTTGGAGTTTTGTTTATATGTGAAGGTCTACTATTGTTATATTTTGACCTTTGTTCATATTCACTATGTTTTGGGAAGTAAAGAATGAAGTATGGGTCCAACAAGAAGAAATTCGACCCTTGGTGAGAAGACATAAGGAGATTTGAGCTTTGCTAAAGTACACGGTGACGTTTTTTAAACCTCCTTATCCAAATATCGAATACCTGTTAGCCTAGCCCCATTACAACCTTTTTATTGATCTTTTTCATGATTCTTAAGATGGTTAAACTTGATTTGTGGAGATTATCTCAAGAGTAAGCATATGGTTTTGATTCATTGGTGCATATAGTTATCATATGAGGTTTTTCCATGAAAAATTCACAAAGTGCTTTTCGTTTCTTTGATATATGCAAGTCACTCTTTGTAATTCATTATCTTTCGCTTGCATACACTAATGAGTGAATAACCATGCTTCGAGAGAAAAGAAGAGAGTATGCCTTGTGAGGAGGATTGTATTAGCTTAACATGTCTACATGCTTACTTTTGCTCTTATATGTTCTTATTGATGTTACATGTTCATGAAACTTGGAATTTTCGTGCTTAGCATTCTCATGCATTAACTTGAAAGCTATGTGTATATACGAGCCTGAGACAAATTGTTAGGGGCAATAGTTTGTTTAGAGTCTAGTTTTTATTTAGTTTGCTAAGGGACTAGCAAAGGATAAGTGTGGGGTAGTTGATAGGAGCACAATGTGTGATGATATTATATGCTTATGCCCTCATTTATGCTTTGTTTAACTCTTATTTGTCTAAGATAGAGTCATAATATAGTTAGTGTCATTTTTGATAGAGTTTTGGTGAAATGTGCTTAATTGTCCGAAAAATGACTAAGTATAAGAAATCTGGAAAATAGTACAAAATATGTCTTTTTCGTGATTTTGAGATGAGCAAACATATATGATCTATCCTTGTCCGAATTCAATGAAATTTGGTGTGCTTATTATTCATATATTGAGGAATGTTGTGTTAAAATTTCAGATCAATCGGAGTTCGGGAAGTCACCCAAAAGATGGCTGCAAAACGGCAGTCCGAGCATTTCAATCCAGGGGCTTCCAGGATTTTCCTGGGACTTTGATCCAACTTCGAAAAATCATTCCCGACGATTCACAAGGAATTTGATCGATATATTTTATGGAGAGATGGCTATATGTGTCTAGTTTATCTGAGACTTGGAATCGCATCAATTGGAGCTCCGAGAAGGGAGATATGTCGGATTTACTGGAGCAAGGTCATTCCAGCCGAGTTGCTGCCAGTCTTGTGTCCTTGCGGGTTTGGGGCATTTTTCCATGGATCAAGCTCACCAAATGGAGTTGTCAATCCTACACAAGAAGTCCATGAAGGTGTGAAGCCCATGCTATGAAGAAAATTCAGAAAAAGAAGTCCAAGAATGCAATGTTTATCCCACAAGGAAACATAAGCCAACTAGGACAAGGAAACTTCTTTCCTTGTGTGGCCGGCAAACCCTAGCCTTTTCCCTATATAAAGGCCAACGAATTTCAGAATAAAATCATCTCATCTCAAGCATAAACACAAGGCCTAAACTCTACCAAAATTCCCCAAAGATCCTAGACAAAAACCTAAACCTAAACCGAAAACCACCTTCACCTCACCTCAACCAAGTTTCTGCTTTGCCGAACCTTGGATTTTCTCCTCCATAACCTACTGCCGACACAACCTACTGCCGTGCAGCCTCACCCCAGCCTCCATACTTCGCCGGATCCACACGACGTGAAGCTCTCAAGGTGTCTCAAAGTGTGATCCACTCCCCTCTTTCGGTTTAGTAATTTTTGTTTAGTTATGTTTAGTTTTGTCTATGAAACATTCATGTATGTTTGGTGTTGGTTTATATGTCTATGTATGAATCGATTTTGGTTTTATAAATTGTATGTTAAAGACTTGTTTGAATCGATGCTTAGATTTATGTTTAGGTTTCGACAAGAACAATGAATTTTGCATGCTAATTTGTAATATGTAACTTGTAAATTCATGTGTTAGATAATTAGGACAGTGGTATTAGAAGCATGTTTAGGATTTAAATTGGTTAGTAATCTAAGGTGAGGGCATGAAAATCGATACTTGGTGTTGTCTTTGAACATGATCTAGGTATTAGGTTTAATCTGCTAGAGTAATTACAAGCTAGATGGACCTAACGGACTCTATGATTTGTGTTATTCACTAAGGGCTATTAATCTTAGAACTTGCATGCTAAATAAGATGATTGACAACCTTACTTGTTTACATGTTTTCGATTTAAGACTCTTGTGCGATATATGTTAAGTCTTAACCGGATTAGCATAAAAATCTTTAGGGCTAGAGCGAAAGTTTGTCCTAAAAGAACTTAAGGAAGTCTAGTAACTAGGTACAGAGCGAAAGCTCTAGTTGCGGTTGAAACTAATTTTGAATTTAAACATGTTGATACTTGTTCCTTACTTTCTTGCATGTGAGTTTATATGTTAAAGAGTCTTGGTGCTAAATGTTTTGTGAGAGATGATGATCACTTGTATATAGTAGTTTAGGTTTATTTTCGTGTCTTAGATATAGAGGCAGCCCTTGCTGCCGAACCTCACCTCAATCCCCCTTGATTTCGTGTGAATATGTATATAAGTGTGACAATTGTGTGCATATATGTTTGTGAATATTTTTATTAACATTCTCATATTTCAGGTACCTTTAATCCCCGGCTAGAACGATCCCTACTTATTCTATACTACTAACGATTGCAGGGTTTATTATTGCATGCGAGCTTAGGCTCACATCAATGGTGGCCTTGGATGTTTGTTCACAACATGCCGAACTGGTGGTATGCAGCAGGGCTGTGACATTTGTAGAGAATCAGGGTTTTGCTCCTGCAATTTTGAGGACTGATGCATCAGAAGTGAAGCACCAACTGGAGATGGTAGCAGTTCCTAATACCTCGAGATTGGGGAGAATTTATAATGATTTGAAGACACAGATTCAGAGTCAAGGAAATTGGGTGGTGTCTCATACTCGACGTCAGGGTAACAAGGCTGCGCATTGCCTGGCAGCTTATGCTTGTTCTTTAGATATGGATGAGTTTTATTTCTCTACATCTTCTTTTCTTGGAGCTGTTATTGCAGCGGAATACTGTAATGTTCAAACTTCTTTTTCATTAATAAATTCTTATCAACTGATTAAAAAAAAAAATAACTTTCCGAATGATTTTCTTAATAGTGTTGTTATTGGGACCTCCATATTTGCTCATTAGACCTCTCATGCTTTCTACACCTTCATTACTTTTGATTATAAACATCTGTTCATTAGACCTCCACTCATATTACTTAAATAATCTTGAATATGTATCCACATATATTGCAATAAGTTACTCTAAAGTTAGGATATGAAATCTTTAGTAATTATATTGTTGAAGGATCCGGCTCCTCTAAAGTTAGGACCCATAAAGTTACGAAAATTTCATTGTCGTTATCTTACGTCGTGAATCTTTGAACCTGTAATTATATTGTCGTTATCTTACGTCGTAAATCTCTCTTTGCCTCTCACACTTCAATCTTCTTCCCCAATATTCTTCACGATGAAAAACTCTGAACCTGAACCATCGTTTCATGAAATGAGATTAAAATTCAGAACAGATCTTGAAATCATTGGAATAATTCGAGTCTCATAGACGAACACATCTATGCAAAACAAATCTTGAAACCTATGCAAGTCTAAACTCCAAAATCACCTCCAAACAAGAGGTAATGGAATTAAGAGACATTGATATGACCGAAGGAATTAACCATTAAGCTTGATGCTGGTAGAATTCATTGTCAAATACACTTCATTGAATAAATTAAAAATGTTCCAAAGCTACGAAGTCAAAGAAAAAGTTCATATCAAAGTTACATATGATCAGAATTGCAACCATCGTCTTTCTCTTTTCGATTGCTACAACTATTATCTTGATTCCGAAAGGCATCGATAGGAAGAAAAAGGGAGGAGAAGCCAAGAAGTTTTCTCCGAAAGTTGGGTTCAGTACTTTAGAGTTTAGGGTTTTATGTTGTTGTCAATTGGTAATCTAAAGGGGTACGGTGTATTGTGTATGGAATTAGTGGGAGTTTAATATAAATCAATGGAATCGGAAAATCCAAGTGTATTCGATATAGAAATTTAAAAGTCCATAAAAATCTGAGTGTATTCAATTAGTATTTTAAAAAATCAATATGAAGTCTACCAAAGTCTAGGGGTATTCATTATGGACTTTTCAAAATGAATAGAATTTTGAGGGTATTCAAAATATCATTCATACTTATAGAATTAGTAACTCATGGATAATCATGGACTTTGTAGTGTAAATTATGCACACAAAACTCCAATATTTTTCCAATCTCCAGACCAAAGATTTCGAAAAGTCCACGACAGACTTTTTCTGCCTATGAAGAGGTTAATCCTCCGTCATCTCTTTATTTTTTAACATATCATCTGTCTTTCATGTTTTTCTTTCCTTTCATTTTTTCTATAATATTTCATAGTAACATGTTCATTGTTGTTGAATTTGTTTTTCAAATATTTTTAATTTATTTCTCATTTATTTATGAAATCATAAAACACAAATATTATCGTTTGCACCAGTCAGTTATGGAGTTTTCAATTTCATTTTTTCCAATACTCGTTAATTAATGAATAAAATTGATCAAATGAATATAAATCAAACTACATATTTGTAGTCGGTCTATAATAGGATATAAGACAATAAAAAGTCAATAATTACATAAAATAATTATGTAACTAATATATAACTCACTAATTACTATATGTTTTCTTTCATTATTAGGTGTCTGCGGATTTCCCAACCGACTCCGATTCTTAGCTCCATTTTGAGGTACCCGATATCATCTCAAAGACTTTGCTGGTGAAGGAAATCATCATGTTAATGCAATTGAGGTATTTAATCTTCCACATGCTTCCTTGAGGAACGTAATTGAGATGATATTTAGAGTATTCAAGTCACGTTTCACTATTTTCAAATCAGCACCACCATTTTTATACAAGACACAAGCATAGCTAGTTTTGGCTTGTGCATGATTGCACAATTTTCTTCAACAAGAATGTCGTTCCGATGAATTTCCTCCAAATCCAGAAGAGGACCCCAGAGCCGATCAAGAAAATAATTTTGAATGGGATGATTTTCAAACCCAAGAACAGCAAAGAGATAGTGCTAATGAATGGAGAATGAGTATTGCCAGTCATATGTGGGAAGATGCCCAACCAAATGTTCAACAAAATGCCAATAATGAAAACGATTACAATGAAGAAAGTGACGATCAAGGAGAAGAATGATCTTTTCATTGTTTTAGGAACTTATCCGCCAACATGAAATTTTGTTAAAATATTTTTTTCTTCCATTTTTTTGGTATTTTTTTGTTTATATTTCATACATTTACCTGTGGTTTATTCGTTACATTGAGATATTTTTCCTTTTCGTTTTAATTATTTTCTGTTATAACATTATTTTGAGGTGAAATCTGTAGAAGTCGTTCATAATGAACTCTGTGGATTTTCATAAATCAATAAAATTTTGTAATCAAAATCAATGATTTTAAAAAAATCGACAGAAATCTATGTAAGTCTGTGGTCTTTTTAAAAAGTCTGTGGACTGTTATGAAAGTCTATGAATTAAAAAAAAATTCATACAAATCCATATAAAATACACCCCCTTAAACGTCGTTAAAAGTCATTCTACCCAAAAAAGGGTTTCAGCTTATGTGGCACAACTAAAATTATTGGATTAAATGAACGATTGAGATTTTCTGAAATTTATGTAACTTCATACTATCCTAACTATAGAGGATCCAGATCCATTGTTGAAACTATCTGGAAATGTTATGTTCTCAAAGTTGAGTATGAGAGGAGATGCTGCTACAGCTCCAATTGTAACATGGGTATATTTCAACCTAAAATATGATGCCAGCACTGAATTTTTTTTTTTAACTTACAGTACCAACATAACCAAAAAAAAAAAAAAAAAACTTTCTAGGAAACCCTAGAGATCAAGAGCGTTCTGATGTGGCTGTTTTCTAAAACTTACTTCAAAATATTTTTTTTAGTAATAATAATAATAAAGTACTCTAAAATAGAGCTGTCAATGGGTCGTGTCGGGTCAAGGTATTTTGCGTATCATAATATATAAACCCAAACCCAACCCGTTTAATAATCGTGTCAAAAATTTAAACCCAAACCCGACCTATTTTGGGTTACCCATTTCCAACCCGTTTAACCCATTTAATAAATAGATCATCTGGTGTTGGACAAAATGACCAATTCAAACAAGATTCATACAAAAGAATTCATAGTATTACCGATAATCCTACTTCCAAATGAGGGAAAAAAAAACTTATTTAAGCCTTATAAACTTATAATATTACTTTTTTAAAGGGGCTGTATACGTGGGTGTTTTGTGAAATTTTGCCCGACTTGTATTGAACATGTCATGTGGCTTCATTTCATGTTGGCGGGTCAACTCGCGGTTGACCTATTTATTAAATGGGTCATGGCTGGTTAACCCGCCGCTGACCCGCATTTAATCGTGCGGCTTCAACATGCTATATTTCGTGCGGGTTTTGAGTCGTGTCATAATTGACAGCCCTACTCTAAAACTTATTTTGAGTTAATGAGTTGAGTTAAATTTTATAAGTAAGTTGACTTAATGATAACATAAGATGATTTTCACGTTCAAGGAACTAACAGAAACATTTCAATAAAAACCTCTACTAACTAAAGTGGGGTTGCTAGATAGCTCCAAAATTATAGGAGCGTTACCAAAACATAGTACTGTAGATTTTGTGTGGTAGCGAGGCGGCGGTCTTCGACCTCATATGCAAGAAGACGTTTCGGCGTGGTTCCTCCGGTGTACTAAAGGTGATAGGGAGACAGCTAAAGGCTGGTTTTGCGGGTGCAAAATCAGTGATTCTAAGTATTGGGAGCTCTACAACGGTTTAGGTGTGACAACAAACAGATCTTTTTGGGTTCGTATAGGTGGTCCAAGAGTTTCACTTTGAAACTGGTCTCCGAGAAGATGTTGGTATTCAGAGTCGGCATCTAATTGCCTTGCAGCAACGGTGGTGTTAAGCAGCTTATCGAGAGAGTTATCCAGCTTCAGATTGGGGGATGAGCGTTTGAGGTAGGGCTGGGGCATTTGAGCCCGAAAACTCGAAAAAAGCCCGAAACGAACCGAGTCCTAAATTTTTAAGGACCGGCCTGGAAAGTTTAATGTCGGTCCGAGCTCAGGTTTTAATTTTTTTTTGACCGAAAGTCCGGCCCGGCCCGAATACCTTATTTATAGCCACATGTCACGCCTTCATTGGTCAATAATATATATTTTAAAAAAAAAACCCTAAATCGGTAAATCCCTAAATCGATCGATTCGATCCAGCCCTATCCCTATTCAGTATTCACTCCAATCCCCAGCCGGACCAGCCGTCCAACCCTAAGAGCATCTCCAATTAAGATGTCAAAATATTTTGTCAAATTTGAATTTTGACGTATGACTTGGCAGATTTGACATGTTACCATTTTGACAAATTTTTACTCCAATGGAGAGGTCAAAATTTGAAAATACAAGAGTACTATTCTAATATATCTTCTCAAGTTGAAGGGCTTTTTTTGTGGGATGGTAATGATAATTCATTAAAATCGGGCCATGCCCAACAAAGCTATAACCCAGAAAACAACCAAGAAAAAAAGTTACTGTCTTCCACACAATTCAAACAGGGAGAGAAAGAAGAAGAAGCAACACAAAAAAGGAGGAGACCACCATGATCATTAAGAGATTTGTGGGTGTTGTTTAATTTTGCCAACGAGTATTTTCTTTCCTCCCTGAAAGCTCCAATTGAACCCGTCTTTGAGGACCTCCACCTCCATGATTTCTCTTCAAATTTTCAGCTCCCCTCAGTGCCCTATTTGTTCTCCTCCTGCAACAATCCCCACACCAAAATGAAATACTCATCTTCATATATCAAGATCTGAAGTTCTTAACTACTTCTTCTTTCTTCCCTTCCTATGAGCCAATAAGCCATTAATAATAGAGAATAAGAGAAAGATACACTACAAGAAAATGCCCTTTTAGTGACAAAAGTATGGGAGACAAAAACATATTTTGTCTCTAATAACTGTTATGGGTGACAAAAAAAATTTAGTTCGTCACCTTAAGCCGTCATCATATATTAGGTATGTATTAAGTTTTACGTGACAAAATAATAGAAAAAAGAGACAAAACAATTTGTCGTTGATCTTTTTATTTGTGTCAAAATAATTTTTGCCCCCAAATCCTTTTAAAATGTAGCAGTTCCCATCGTTCCGTCGAAGGGAATTGTTTCGGCGGTATCATAAAAATTTTAAGAGAGCGAAATTTGAGCGTCCAAATCTCAAAATATTAAGGGATAAGTACTATTCCAAAAAAAAAAACGAAGATAAGTAGAGAAGGGAAACTGCCTTCTGTATTTTACTCGCCACCATATCAATCATCATCTCTCTAAATTTCAGAATCTTGTACGGACCATCGGCCCAGATTGGCTTCTCGTCTCCTCGATCTTCAATCAAAGTACGATCTCCTGCCCTCTTTCTCTCCTTCGCTATTCATATATGAATCCATGACGATCATGAATTCATGACCCAGATGCTCTGACTTTAAATTTTGTATTAGGTCTTATGTTTCTCTGCTAATTGATTGAAATTCTTGATTATTTGAAGCTTTGTAAGTTTGATAGCACTTGACTGGAGGAAAATCGAGTAATTTGAAACACTACAGGTTTAACAATTCTTACCTATGGCCAATTGGGTATATAAAAATTGATTGATGCGATAGAAAACCTCTGGGGCTAAAAGGATATGGGTTGTTTGTTGGAAAGTGTTCTTTTGGGTATCTCTATGGGGCATGGCTGCATTACTTTTCATGGAAGTTAGACATAGCTCTTTTGATGCTATTTTAATCTCATCATCTTGTGATTCTTGTAAAGGTTTAGTTGATGGCGTAGCAATGGGTAATTGTTTGTTTCTGTAATGAGGTCTATAATAATTATTGCCTTCTAGTATGAGTTTTCATTTGACTCTAAAAAGTAATCAAACTTAGTAAGAGAGTGAATGTTAATTTTGTTTTAGTTTCAGTTTAGAGAGTGTTGGGGGGGGGGGGGGGGGGAAGTAGGATGAGAGTTCTATTTATCCGGTAAATTGTTATAGTTATGTTATTTGTTTTGGCCAACACTATGCTTCTTGTTTTGTCCATTGGTATGATCGGTTTGATATCTGATATGCTTTTCGTTGAATGTTAGTTTTGTTTTAGTTTCAGTTTAGAGAGTGTTGGGGGGCAGGATGAGAGTTCTATTTATCCGGTAAATTGTTATAGTTATGTTATTTGTTTTGGCCAACACTATGCTTCTTGTTTTGTCCATTGGTATGATCAGTTTGATATCTGATATACTTTTCGTTTAATTAATATTTCTATTATCTAAGTTTACACCTAAACTATTAGTATTTCTATTATGATTTGGTAATGTGTCTTTGCATTTCTTTATCTAAGTTTACACTTGAAGCAATTCTTTTGGAGATTTCTTTGGACGATTAAGTTCAGAGGAGAGACAGAGCCTGAAGGTCGATCTGGAAGAAGGGGAGGAAAGTTAAAGGCTTGTCTTGGGTGCATAGTGTTAGAACTGAGTTAAACTTCCAATTTTCATGGTTCGATATATAAGTTGCTTAATTTGACTGAGAAACAAGGAAGTTAATTTGATTGCAGAACTATTCATGGAAATTATTATACAGTCATCACCCAATATTGTTATATTTATCTTGTTTGGCTCTTGTGCGAAAATAAAAAACTTGATGTGATCATATATCACTTTATGAGATTGTGCTGTTGGATTTCAACATATGTATCTTTATTCCTTCCAAGTCCACAGTTTCCATCTCTTTACTTATGAAATGAATTATATCAAGCAGATTGCTCAAGTTTGGATTTTACAGTTTGGAATGCATGAAGAGGTTGGAAGTTAAAGAGCACAACTCTTACAATTTCCCTACTGTAATGAAAGGTAAATTCAGCTTCTTTGTTTTTTTTTTCCCTACTATTATTAAGTTTTCGATTACATGTTTGGCATGTGTGACAGAGTACAAAAGCCTACATGATTCATTCCAGAAGTCGAACTATTATCCAAAAATTGTTTCATTACCTTTGATTTACCAATTGATGTAGGCTTTTTCATTTGTTATCTTTACTGCTAAAGGTGTGACTTTACTAAGCTGATCAAATAAAAGATGGACTTCATATTTATAGCTGGAATTTGGCATGGCACAGTATGATTAAACAATATTACTTCCTTAAGCCCGAGTTTAATTAAGTTATGTCTTGTTGGAGTTTGTATGCTATTTGGTTAAAGTTTTTTTTTTTGTTTTGAATTGGTTTTACTTAGTTGAATTGATTTATCATAAATTTCAGATTCTTACTTTTTCGTAACTTTTTCATTATGTTATTGATTGTTATCTTTTATGTAGGTAACTCGAGTTGAAAGCTCTAACAGACCTTTGATAAAGTCAAAGCCAAAATCCACGACAAGAATTCAGTTAACATAGGTGCATATACCTTGGAAATTATTTCTTGCTAAGAGATGTCAAGTTTGAATACCACTGTTTTTGTTTTCTTTCCAGAAGAATACCACTGTTGTATTGTTAGTAAAATATACTTTGATTGATGGTACAGTGTAAATTACTTTGTTTATCTAATAAAGAAGTTTAATTTTATTTAGTTTGTAATTGTATAAGTTTGATTATGTGTTTCTATATTTAATGAGGAATAAATAAACTAGTAAATCAAAAAGTAGTATTTGAGATTTGCCAGGATGATTCCCGCGAATTCTACGCAGTTTGTGAGACAAAAATGGATGACATTGGAGACAAACAAAATTTTGACTCTGATCCTTATTGGCGAAAAAATTCATAGTTTGTCGTTAAAAAGTATTTGTCACGCACTATTGGAGACAAATTTAGTGACAAAACAATTTTGTCACCTACAATTTTGAGTGACAAAATTACAGCAATTAGAGACAAACATTTTGTCTCTAAAAGGGTTTTCTCTTGTAGTGATAAGAAAATTTGGGGCTTTGATAGAATGGGAATTATGCATGTGTTTCTTGATGTTTTTGGAAAACGAAAGGAATTAGGATACGAAGAACTCTCTATCTTGATTTGTTGAAATGTATATCTTCTTTTCCTTCTTGATGTTGTTTTGGTCTGGAGTATGAAGAAGAGAATGAACGACTGAACGAGGGATGAGAGAAGAGAGAAGAGAGAAGACAAAAAAATGAATAAAAAAATAAATGACTTCTCTCTATGGGACTGTCAAATTTGACAGGGTCCTCAATATGTCAAAAGACACGTCGGATTTGATACTAGCCACTTCAGAATTGGCTCAATGATTGGAGTGACTTCATTTGAGTTTTTGTTACCGTTAAGCTTATATGGCAGAAATGACT
Source organism: Potentilla sterilis (assembly GCA_963682095.1). Classification (NCBI taxonomy): domain Eukaryota; kingdom Viridiplantae; phylum Streptophyta; class Magnoliopsida; order Rosales; family Rosaceae; genus Potentilla; species Potentilla sterilis. Next base: position 54,631,601 of record OY821754.1, read on the forward strand.
CCATGGTTGGAGATGCTCAACTCCACTTCCACAGTCCCACCAGCCGAGCTGCCGAGGCCACCACTCCGTCACGGCGCCACCGGTTCATCCAGCAAGCTAGCAGCTCAGAGCCCGTCTCTGGGAATCGACGTCTTCGCTCCATTCAGTCCACCTCTGTCTCTCCAGCACTCCTCCGTCAGTCCGTCGCCGTCTTAGGCTCTTAGCTCAGTTCGCTGGTTGCCGTCCGTCCGTCCATCTCGATTGCTCGAAGCCTCTCTCCGTCGCCTTCTTCGCCTCTGCAGTCTGCTCCGACTCTCCGCTCAGTTCGCCACTTCGCCGTCTTCTCTCTAGTCTCCAGCAGTCTGCAATCTGCAGTCTGCACTCGTGTAAGACTGTAAGTTGTAACCCAGAAGGTTTCTGTTTGGTTCTTGCTATTCCTAATTTCAGTTTTTGTTTTTTAATTTCAGTTTCTAATATGAAATTATGAATGTAATTTTGCTGGCATTGGATATTTGGAATTTGGATTTTGATTTGTGTTCTTGGATATTTGGATTTTGCTGGCATTGGATATTTGGATTTTAATTTCAGTTTCTAATTGATGCTCTCAGCACTTCTAGTTCTGCAGTCTGCACTCTGCACTCTGCTGAAATGTTGATGTCGAAAAATGTTGATTTTGTGTTCAAATATATTTGCTCTAGCAGTCTGCACTCATATGATCATTGAAGTCCTCTTCCATTTCTGACGATGGATTTATTTTAGCAAAGATATAATTAGTTCTAGTGTTGCTACTTATTTTGGCTTCTCAAACTTTGATTTTGTTCTTAAAAAGAAAGGAGTTTTGGTTGATGTTTTTTCAATATCGTTTCCAGCTGAGCTCTTGTTATTTAAAAGTGGTTGCTTGAACATCTTTACCTTAAGAGTTTTGCCCAAAATTAGAACTCTCCAGTCTCCACTCCTGCTCAAGAAATAACATATTTCAGGAACACTGCAGAAACTTTTCCACAGTACAGTCCGCTTTGGTTTCTCTTTTCCCTAACCATTTGGTCTCTAAACGTCCTCAAATTTTAACATGTTTATTTTCTATTAGTCTACAAGTGTTCTGGAAAGTTTCAACCTATTTCGATGTAAATTGAGCTCTTGCTGATTTTTCAAAATTTTGCCTGCATTTTAAAGTTTCAGAATTTTGATTAGAAGTCTTTCATTGCAGATTGGCAGTTGTGGGGGTTGGAACTTGGAAGCATAAGAGCATATGACTTGAATTGTTGAAGTCTTGAACATTTGAATTCCAGAACTGTTGTTATTAATTCATTCAAGTGTGAGGTGTTGAACACTATGGATAATTGAATATTTGGTAATTTGTAATTTTGTATTATGTGTTGAAGTGTTGTATTATGTGTAGCAATGTTGAAAATGCATGAAACTAGTAGAATTTATGTTTGGGAATACAACAGGTACCAGAATTTGGCAAAATACTTGTTGTAAGTTACATTCTATAACATGCTATTTTTAGGCACGAAAACCCGGCTCGAACCGTTATAGTAGGGTTCGGGCCGGTCCTCAGTCTCTGAAAAGCCCGACTCTGCTCGGCCCGAATGTATTGGGCTTTGGGCCAGGTTTCACAAAATTTCGGCCCGGCCGGCGCCCAACCTTAGTTTGAGGGTTGCAGCATAGGCCTCATGTGTTACGGTTCTGGAAGACTGTCGGACCAAATCGGTGGTGGACGACGCCTCTAGGATTGTTTTTACCCAGTAGAGCTGAAGGGGTGTGAGGAGGGGAGAGGATTGGGCTTGTGGGTCTTTGGCTTCTTTGGACTGCAACGGAGTGGCCTGGAAAGCTCTCATTTTTTCTTTCCTTTTTCTCTTTTGGGCTGGGCCTGTTTGGACTATTTTGGGGACGTAACATTCCTAGCCTATATTTGCGCAAGGCCGAAACTGTTTACTGGTCTGCTGAGGGCAAACGTACTCTGTTGGGTCTTAGGCGTCAAACTTGTTGGGATAGATACTTCGATTTTGTGTTGTATAGGACTAGGGGTTATTTTTTTTATGCTTTTTAGTTGAACTTTTGAGATATATGCCTTGTTGGATGTAGTTTTTATTTTGTTTTTAATTGTAGTAAAATAATGAGATTGTTCTCGTAGCTTGTATTAGAGCTTGCTCTTGTTTGTCCTCATATTATTTGGTCGTATGGCTTTTCGGCTAATGAAGTTATTCATTCACCAAAAAAAATTGAACAACTAATAGAAACATTTCACTCTTGATTATAAGAAATCTAATGAATTCACATTTAATAACATTTATTGAATAGATTTTTCGCACCTACTATTTCCGGTTTGGTCATTTAATGAATCTTCAGTCTGGTTCGGTTGATTTTAGCGTAGCGGTTTGGTGCTCGCCTAGCCCTAAGTCCCTAACACCTTAGATAGTGGCAGATCCTTTAAGACGCGCGAGGTGGCCATGGCTCCCTTGGTGATTTAAAATTTTCTCCTAATTATAGTAGAATTGTGTATTATCATTATGAAGTTCAAGAATTTTGTACATAGGTCCCTCCAAGAATCTCTGTTAAGTTCAACCACTAACCTTAGGCCTAGTTTGACATTAAGGTGGAAAAACTCAAATATGGAAAAACTAAGTTTTAAATAAGCAACATCTCACATGTTTTTTAAAATCGTGGTTTTTTCAACTAAATTTTATAAAAAAAACTTACCAAACACATAATCGATTCATAATGATAATTATAAGTGATTATTTTTCCCAAAACTCAATACCAAACTAAGTCTTAGACATCTCATCATAATTTTCTAATTGGATTCTAATTTGGTTTCTTATTTGTGTTGATATTGATTTCCTCTTGAATTTTCTGATAGGTGCATATCATTATAAGCCCAATATATGAGGGATTCCTCATTTTCGTCATTTTAAGGGATCGATCATTTAACCTACTTTTCGATCACATATTAACATGTTCACTGATGGAGCTATTATCCAAGCACAATCTGTACCTACAAAACAACTTCATACACATATTACCCTCTTATGTCATCATTAGTATAGGACAAGTAGGGATCGTTCAATCCGGGGAAATCAGGGCGTTCAATCACATAAAGCATTACAAAATCATATGGGGGAGTTTGAGAATTTGTTTCTATATTCTACACGAAATTAAATCCTAAATTACATATATACATATGATCAACATCTTTCACACAATACACATCACACAAAAACTCACATATCATACAACAAATCGATCAAGAACAACAATACGGCAGCAACTTTATTGAATCCGATTTCATGCAATTTAGTTCCAATTATAACTAGAGCCCTTCGTGGTTCATCTAATCATTCAAAACTCTTCAATTATTTAGAATTAGCTTCGTGCATAACCCTAAACATAGTGCTAATCAGTTTAAAGACACTTCGTGTAGAAATTAAACCAAGAAACACATAAGCACAATGAGTTGAATTGGAAACATGCAACAAGTATGGCGTCACCTCACCTTGCTTCAACATGCATATTTTCTGAATTACTCTATCCCTTAGAACCAATACAAGATAAATCAACTTCGTGTATAACTTACCTCATATTTGTGGTTCGGTAACATAAAGAATTAAACCCAAGATCAGCCTAGCTAAAGCTTCACTTAACCCTAAAACTTGTTGTGCATACGAATTCAGAAAATAAACCAAATAAAATCATCAAATCATGCAACAAAGTTACTGCCCTATTATCATACAATCAATTCGTCATACATATGTTCATCAATTAGACAAAAAGAAAACCAAAACACATAACAGAATTTCGGAAATCCAATGTAAAATTAATAAAACCAAATAACAAATCACAAATCCTTACAAACTTCATAGACAAAGTTAAGTAATTATACAGAAAATTACAAGCCATGAGAGATGAGTGAATCACACTTTAAAAGAAACCTTGAAGAAGATTCAACAAAGGAAGATTCGGTGGGATGATGTCTTGCGATCGGTGGTGGTGATGAATGGTGGAATCGGCTTGAATTTTCTATGGGATTTGTGGTGCTAATTGGACAGAGTTTTGGCTAGTGAAAAGTGAGAGAGAAGAAGATGATTATTCTGAAATTATGTTGTGGTATTTATAGAGGCAAGGGAGGCAGCTAGGGTTTACAAAACCTAGTTTTTCTCAAACTTATCCTGCTGGCAGATTTGACCTTCGAGTGAAGATTATGGAATATTTTTCTCTAGAAAATAGATATTGAGGTGATTCTAATTGGGTTGGAAACTAGACTCCCGTAGCTTTCTATCCATATAAGGCTCGAATTCTGATTCATTGTGAGCTGTCCGGTAGAGTCCGTGGAATTTGGATGACGTGCACAGGAATTCTGCCGAATTTGATCAGGATTTGTTGCGATTTTCTTCCTCTATTTTCTGCCTAAAATTCCCAAGATAATGGCTGAATAATTGAGCAATATCTCTTTAGGTTTTCCATGAATTAATTCAGCCAAAAATCTTGCGCAAAGGATGGAATTCAGTCCACATTCGTAAGCCAAATCCATGTAGAACTCGGTTTAGGTTTTCTTCTTTCGGCAGACTTGACCTTCGTGTATTCAAACCGACATAACTTTTTGCTCAGGAAAGATTTTGCTGCAATTCCAAGTCCCCGAGAAACTAGACTCGTAGAGCTTTCCAACGGCATATAGCTCGTTCTCTGGTTCCAAGCGATGTGTCCCACAGAAATTCCGGAAGTCAGGACACAGTCCCAGGAAAATCCTGGTAGTCCCTGGATTGGTTTGCTCAAACTGCCAAGTTGCAGCCTTCATTTGGGTGACTTCCCGAACTCCGATTGATCTGAAATTTTGACACAATACACTTTAGCTTGCTAATTATATGCAGACCAAATTTCATCAAATTTGGAAAAGGATAGATCAGTTTAGCACAGGCCTCAATATCACGAAAACAACATTATTTGCACTTTTTGCTCAGATTTCTTTACTTGGTCATTTTTCTGACAATTAAGCACATTTTGTCCAAAACTCTACCAAAGGGACACTAAACTAAAATATGACTCTATCTTACAATAATAAGGGTTAAGCATTGGATAAATGGGGGTAAAAACATATTAAGAACGTCGCATTTTATGCTCCTATCATTCACAGTCCAACTTTCATATTTATATGAGTAGATCATATCTGGAAATTTTCATTCCATTTGATAGTAGTTCGAGCAATGAAAATTGTAATTTACAAATAAAAACATGAACGGTTCAAGTTTGACATATTTTATATGTCCATTGATTTCATCTGGTTCGATGCCTTAACTATCACCATTTTGGCTAAAAATTTACATGATTGATCTATACATATAAACCTAGTAATTGAATGGTGGACATGTAAAAATTCAATCAAAAAATTGGCCTAATAATCGATCTCTTAAAATGAACAAAATGAGGGATCCCTTAGTGGAAGGGCTCCCAATATATATATATATATATATATATATATACACACACACACACACACAACTTCATTACTTCCTCTCTAGTTAATAGTCTCCTCCTCTCTTGTAAAAACCAAGGACTGAAATTTCGATTTTTTTGCCGAAATATCGGCGAAATTTTCGTTTTTTTGGGTCAGCGATATTTCCTCCTCATTCCTTCCTTTTCTTGTGCGATATTTTCGAAATTCGGCGATATTTTCGAAATCTGAGGAGAAACATTCCTCTCTCCAACACGTGTCGGCCACTGACGCGCTCTCTGCCTCTCTCCAACACGTGTCGTCCTGCTAAAAACCCATAAATTTGGGGGTGAAGATTCGAACCCCTCACCTCTCAGCTTGCATGATAAGATTAATGAGTTGGCCAATTGAGCTGAACTCATTTCTTGTTCAATCTCTTCATATTATTACTTATATAATATGTTTACTGAAATCCGAAAAAAATGAAAATGACAAATTATGTCCTATCAAAAATCAAAGAGATGATGAGGATAGTCAGGGTACTGAAGATTTTGTACCGCATAGATCTTCTATGTGGTTCTAAATTATTCATGTAATGTCATGTCCAATGTATTATATGTGTATAAGGCGTGATGGCCTAGCCTCCCTTTGGGTTCCCAACCATAAAAAAAAAATTAGATGTTAGTATATATTTTTATTAGAATTTTCAACGATTTAGCGTTTATATATTTCACCTTATATCACTACAACTCATTATAGACCAATGTCCATATAAGATTTTCTTATGAAATATGATAGATAATAGATTAAATAAACATCTCAGAAAGTTTCATTTAGAATTTCTATGTATTTATTAAAATTTCCGTTAATTTTATCAATTTTTTTCTGCTATCGATATTTCCTCGAAATTCTATCGAAATTTCTATTTTTTGGACCTTCGAAATTTCCGTGATCGTCGAAATTTTAGTCCTTGGTAAAAACAGAGTATCTCATGTGTTGAGGGTATCTGGTATCAGAGCCATAAGCATTGTGATTAAATTATTTAAACTTTCTCAAACCCCAGATGACGGACTACCGCCTAGGAGTGGTGTTTGAGAGCGATTAAAAATTTTGGTTCTCAAACCCCAGGTGGAGGATTACCTCCTAGGAGTGGTATTTGAGAAGTTTTTGAGATTGATTTATTAATTTATTTAGATTGCCAAGTGATTGTGTTCCTGACCCATCTCATTAAGTTGCCAGTTCTTTCTATCCTTTTTGTTTGCCTTTAGTCTGTGTTTTCTCTATCTAAACAATAGGTCCAGGTCCAAACAATAAGTCCCATGTGAGCTATGAAGCACGGACACGTCTCCCAGCTCGCGTATCGCGTGTCAGACACGTATTAGACACGGACACGCCGAAATACGCACAGACACGCGTACTGTATTTCAGACACGGCTTGGACACGCGCGTGTCCGACATGGACACGAGAAATAGGGTTGGACACGCAGCCATTTCAGAAGGGGCAGAATCAAAACCCTAGAATTTCAATTCGAAAAAATGGTATCTTTCTTCTTTCAAAAGTGAACATCATATCAAAACAGTCGAGCAAGTTTATGCTTTTAGTAAACAACATGAAACGTGTCAGCTTTTCAGTCCTGAGTCTATTAAAAAATACAAGAAAGAAGGTCACAATTTCTTACATATAGGATTAGTCTAAATTGGTGTCAAACCATTAACAAGAAAATGACTAAATGCTTATGTTCTTATCTGTCTTAGAGACGCGAGATTTACTGATTTCAATGATAGTACTTTTGGTATAATTTAGTCAAGCCTTTTTAATGGACCAATTCATTTTGATTGCTATCCCGATTTTACAATTAGCCTTAGTGATCCCCATATATTAAAAGCTTTAACTTTAAATATTAAAACTTCAGGTTATAATGTTTAGAAGGCACTCAACCTTTAACATTAATTTATAGAATCCACTACAGACTTACTGGAACAAACATGAATTTTCAAGCCATTAGTAAAACCCCTAAAAATCAGACTCTTTTAATCCAGAGTAGTCAAGATAATGCTAATATTAGAGTCCCTCATACAATAAGATGGTCTGCTATCCATCTTGCTTCTGAATGATCACTCACCAATGAAAATCAACCTACAAATGTACGACACAGTATATCTGATTTAGATTATATCCAACAATACAATGATGGCACAGTTAAAATAAATTTTAACGCCTTTAGATCTGGTCAACAACCCCGAATTCAAGATTTAGGCCTCTAGACATTCTTTTATGACAGCTAGACATTCCTTTGCTAGATCTACAATAGCTGAGTCATCCATCTCAAGAAGAGATATTGATTTAGAAAAAGAAATCAAAAATATCCGCATAAAAGAATTAGAAGAAAAATTACAAAATTTATAAATTAAAAACATTAATACTACTTCCCAAGTTAGCTATATCCTACCTATACAGATACTTCACCTACTCCTACAGCTACATGCTTTGAAGTCATTCCTCCCATCAATCCCCAATTAAGTACCCTTCTCCTTATGTTATAAGAAATGAGCTTAACCTCTTCCATATCGAACCATGCATGAGTCATCTTAAAGGTCCAGTATCATTAGCCAAATATTACTTTCCTCCCAACTGTCACTTTGTCCCTAGTCATCTTATTCTCTAAATTTTTTTAAAGATATTCTTTTCAAAACCAATTCAGCCACCATTAAACCTATTTATGATCCGAAAAATCCTTCCAAAATACTATACCATTCCATTCACATAGTTAAATTCCTCTCTCTTGAGTCATGGAAAGATCCCCCATATATTTACCAAAAATATGATGACATATCCTTCAACTACTATCAATATGAAGAAGCTTGGTATATAATCTTCTTGCATCAATCAGAAGATTTCAGTCACTCTTGGTTTATTAACTTTGACAAATATTTTCAAAGGGATTTCCCTATGTGGATCCTTTCCTGGTGGCGATCATATGGCTACCCATTTGATTTACTACCTCAACCATTACAAGAAGCAGTAAACCGATTTACTGAAGTTATGAAATTCACTCCATATCAAAAGAATTTCACACCCACGTTACATTTTATGTCAAAATATAAAATTTCCTGGATATTTAAATGACATTATATCCTCCAAGAAAATCCACAGTTAACTCTCGGAACAATATCTCGGTGATTCCTTATTAAATGGTGGGATAAATTTAAGATTGAACGGGTCTTAAACCAATTTAATGGCGAATTTTCCCCAGTCAATGTACCAACTCAAGTCAGTCCCCAAGTATCTCATTCTTCTGCAAAATCAAAGGGAAAGTCCATAGCAGGATCTTCTTCAGCAAAGTCCAAGTTAGCAAAGTCAGCAAAATTAAAAGAATTGGCACACCAATTACTGGCTCAAGCAGCCAGCTTATCTGATGTCAATAATTCTGAGGATGAAGATCAATATTCTTCCCAATCCTCTTCTCCAGTGCATAGTCATTCAAGGGGCCACTCAAGTACTCCAAAGAAGTCAGTCACCACCTCTCAAAAACCACGCAGATGGGCTGATTATGAAGACAATCAAGGCCCATTTGAAATATGAAGAAGACAAGTCACTATTCATGAATAGCAAATCAACTTTTACTATTCACACACAAGACAGAACTTGACAAAACACAGTTAATCGTGATGCTTCCTATTTTGTCGGTTCTCGAATAAATCTACAGTAAAAACAGATTCATTTGGCGTGATTTTCGATCGCCAAGGCCTATATAAGGGGCCTCACTCCTTCATTGAGAAGAAAACAAAGCTATGAACCCAATTACTACCCTAGTAAAAGAAATTTTACTCGTCGTAGATTCCAGAATAAAAATAATTTTACCCCCAACATGATAAGGTATCCTATCCCTAATAAAAGAGATATAGGGCCTTTATATAGGGATCCCTTATTTTGGTTTATATGAGGGATCGATCATTATACCAACTTTTTAATCACATTTTTACATCTCCACCATTTAATTACTAGGTCTTTACGTGTAGATCATTCTTGTAAAATTTTAGCCAAAATGGTGATTGTTAAGGCTTCTAGCTAGATTAAATCAATGGACGTATGAAATCTGTCAAACCTGAACCGTTTAAGTTTTTAGATGTAAATCACAATTTTGAATGCTCTAACGATTATCAAATGGAATGAGAATTTTCAGATATGATCTACTCATATAAACATGAATGTTGAACGGTGGAGATGTTAATATGTGATCGAAAAGTAGGTTAAATGATCGATCCCTTAAAATGGACAAAATGAGGGATCCCTCATTAGAAAGGGCCTGATATATATATATATATATATATATATATATATATATATATATATATATATCAAACATGGAGTAGGTACCTACCCAAACTCATCCCAAAAGATATTCACGCCCAAACTTTCTTTAGAACTATTCATACTAAATTAGACGTAATATTATGCATAAAAACAAACCATAAAAAGTTACGAAAATTAGATGTTTTCATCGATTACTACACAAGGGTTTATTGTAGAATGCAAACCAGTAAAGGCTTCACCTATGAGAGCATCTTTAGTAGACTCTCTACTATAACTCCTTAGCTACTTTGGAGAGCCTATTTAGCTTTTTGCGAAAAATAGCAGCTATACCAGACTCTCTATTATAACTTTATGATAACTTTTAGCTATCTCGCTAGCCAAATTTAGAGAGCGTGATAGCTAAAAGTTAAAACATTTAAATTTAATACATTCCTTATATGTAATTATATATAATTTATATATGCATTTAAACAACTTTTTATTCATTTAATAAGTATTTTAAATTCAAATCAAGCTAAAGTAGAGAGAACTGATGCAGATGTATTTCTAAAGTGGCTAGCCAAAATAATTTTTTAGCTATTTTGGCTAAAATTTAAATAAAATATGGCTAGTATTGCTGAATATGCTCTGATCTACTACAGGAGATACAATGAGCTAGATGGTACACTGATATGATCAGTTTTATCCACTATGATGCTTAAGTCATCACAATGTATGGAGCATCTTCAGCAGACTCTCTATTATAACTTCTTAGCTATTTTGGATAGCATATTTAGCTTTTTCCGAAAAATAGCAGCTATATCAGACTCTCTATTATAACTCTATGTTAACTTTTAGCTATCTCGCTAGCCAAATTTGGAGAGCGTGATAGCTAAAAGTTAAAAAATTTAAATTTAAATTTAATACATTCCTTATATGTAATTACATATAATTTATAAATTGTTAAAGGAAAATACCTTTTGTGTGCCTTCGTCAAAGTAATGACGATAGTAAATTAGGCAATTAGTTATCAATAAGTTGTAACGTTTCAATCAGTGATTATGATCATCAATGTAATTGTTATTACCATTGTAATCATCACCCTATATAAAGGGATTCTCTAATGAAATGAGTAGACACATTGCGATTTACTTTTACACGTTATCAGCACGATGCCTAACCGTGAGTTTTTAGAAAAAAAGAGAGAGAGAAAAAAAAAAACAACACAGAAAAAAAAACCCTATTTTTTTTCTCTGTTTTTCTGCCTCCGCCGCTGCCCCTCCCGAAGTCCACCGGATCCACCAAAGTCAACCGGATCCACCCACACCAAACCGGATCCACCGGCCCTCCCTCCTTCGATCGGCGCCCCCGATCCGGCCCCTTAGACGCCAGCCCAGCCCCGATCCGTCGACACCGGTCCATCGCCACCACCTCACGCTCGGTTTCCGACCCAGAACCGGCCTCCAATCGGCTTGTTACTCCGGCCTCCGATCTCGAGCTCGATCGGCATCCCCGATCCCGATCCGGTTCCCCCATTCACCAGCACAGCCCGAAAAAAAAATCAGATCCGGTCTCTACCGACGCCAACTCGTCGGGAAAGGATTGCTCCAGAAGATTCTGCCGACAACAAATTCGTCGGCAGAGATTGTGCGACCCGACCCGGTTGTTTCCCTCGACCCGACCCGACCCGCGAACAGAAAACGAATATTTACCATTTCTGGTAAATTAAGGTTAGTTTTCTGAAAACTTACTGAAGTATAAAATCAATTATTACTGTTTACTACTACTGTTTAATGCAATTAATTGTAAATGTGAAATTTGATTGTATATTTTGTATTTTTACTGCCTACATAAATGTTTATATATATATGTGTGGTAAATTAAGTATTAAAATTTATAAGTGGTAGACTTTATGCAATATTTTTCATTTATATGTTATCTCGAAATTAATATGACATCATTTTTATATGCGAATATTGTATGCTATTTTTGTTAATTAATTATCAAGCATGCTATATGTATTTTGTTAAATGTTGAATTATTCCGCATATATTATGTTTAGTATAATGCCATGATAAAGAAATTTCATGTGCGTTACAAAATAAGAACAAATTTACCATGTGACAAAGTATTGTCACAAAGCATCGAAAATGTGTGACCACTATGAATTCTGGTCTCAAAATCCAATTCACATTATTGGCAATTAATTATTGTGGATGTCTTACGACTACATAATTAATATATTCTTCACTCTTGTTTATGTAGATGGCTGATCCAACTCGACCCGAATTTGAAATACTGGACTCAGAAGGAATTGAGTACCACCGATGGGTTTCTGATGTGGAAACTGCATTTATTGCAAAAGATTATACTTTCACTATCCACCCCTCCACCGACCCTAAAGACGAAGAACCGTCTGCAAAAGTCAAAGCAAATGCCTTAATGTTTCTGAGGCGACATATTGACTCTAGCTTACGCTGGGAGTACCTTCAGTTAAAATCACCCAAAGAACTGTGGGATGCCCTGAAGGGACGTTTTGGGAATATTCATGACACTTTACTCCCAGAACTGACTGCTCAATGGAATGAAATCCGTTTGCTTGACTACAAAAGGGTTAATGAATTTAACAAAGAAATGTTGCGCCTTAAAGCACGCCTTAATTTCTGTGGCAAGGAACTCACAGAAGATGACATGATCCAGAAGACTCTTTCCACTTTTCCCACTTCAGCCCTTATACTAGCGAACCAGTATAGGTTGGAGTATGACAAGAAAAATATCACAACTTTCAACAAACTGATCAATATGTTGCAAGTGGCAGAGCGACATGATCAAGTTCTTCTGAACAATAATGCCAGACCTGTTGGGACAAAGAAAATTCCTGAGGTCAACTATGGCAAGATCAAAGGTGGAAAGAACCCCAGAGAAAAGGGGGTTGGACGTGCTGAGCCCTACCCACGTGGGCACAATACACCACGTGGCAAGGCACCCATGGGCCGTGGTATGGGCCATAGGATGGGCCGTGGAGGCCCTCCTAACGTATGGCGTAGAGAGGGTGGTGCTGGTCCTAGTGGCCATGGTGGTCCTAGTGGCCATGGTGGTCCTAGGGCAAAGGTGCAAAAGGCACCCAAGAACCCTGCACTCAAAAGGGATAGAGTTGGAAATGAACCTTGCTATAGGTGTGGAGCTACTGAGCATTGGTATAAGAACTGCCAGGCAAGCAACAAAGTAGCAGCCAATTACAAGAGGTATAGGGAGTCTAGAGAACAAGAGGCTCACTATATGGAAGATGGAGGCGATGACGCTGATGTCAACCTCACAATTGCAGACTTCAATGGCAACATGAACCCTGCTCAGTCTATGGATGTTCCAGACTTTGATTGATCTGCTTAATTTTAATTAGACTATGGTTTTTCGGTCTTAAAGTTTATTTGAATAATGGCCTATTGAATTGGTTTTTGATGTCCAAGACTTTGATTTGATTATTGTTGGCTTATTAATAAATTTCGGATTTTATTCTAAAGTATTGAATTTTATTCGATTTTGTCCCCTATATATATACATGGTTCGAAAATAGCACTATTACGATGTGAAGCACTACATCTAGCAAATAAAAGAAAATATTATGAGAATGAAAAGAATATCATACTCTAAAGAATATGAGATATATTTTTCGACTTTATATAATAATCCCATCCCATTTAATTGTAGGAATGTATCGAGGAGAAATAGAGTGCTTAGCTGATAGTGGGACTACTCACACTATCTTAAGGAATCGACAATTATTTGTTGAATTAATTCCTTATAACACATCTGTGACTATGTTAGAGGGATCATCCCAAGTAATACAGGGGCGAGGAAAGGCCTCCTTTTTGATGCCTAATGGCACAATGATAAAAGTCACAAACGCCCTATATGCACCTAGAGGCAATCGAACCTTATTAAGTTTCAAAGATATTCGTGCCAACAATTATCATTTGCAAACTTACTGTGAGAATGGAATTGAATATTTGAATATTACTTCTTATGAATGCGGAAGAAAACGCATTTTAGAGAAGCTAATGCGTCAAGATAATGGATTGTATTTAACTACCATCCGGATTATCGAATCTTATGCTGTCACCAACAAAGAAATTTGGGACACTGACGCATACAGGCTTTGGCATGACCGATTAGGACACCCTGGTCGGGACATGATGGTTCGTGTTTTAAAGAACTCACACGGACATCCATTCTTCCGAGGAAGAAATAAAATGGGACACAGATCCGACACAATGCAAAGTGCCGGTCGTAGTACTATTTCAACACACCCATTATCTTCTGAAGCACCAGAAGCGCTGTGTCCCTCTGCCTCATTGACTATTTCAAAGGCACATAACTCATTTTGCAAAGCCTGCTCTTTAGCAAAAACAGGATCGAGACCTTCCTATGCTAAAGACATGAAACAAAACATTCCATTCTTACAAAGGATACAAGGTGATATATGTGGACCTATCCATCCAGAATGCGGGCCATTCAAGTACTTTATGGTTCTGGTAGATGCTTCGACACGCTGGTCACATGTCGCATTATTGTCCACAAGAAATGCTGCATTTGCAAAACTCTTAGCACAAATTATACGTTTAAGGGCTCACCACCCTGATCACCCTATTAAGTCTATAAGACTTGATAACGCTGGAGAGTTCACATCAAAAGTATTTGATGATTATTGCATGTCAATTGGGATCGATGTAGAGCATCCTGTACCCCATGTGCATACACAAAATGGTCTCGCAGAGGCCACCATCAAAAGGCTACAGATGGTGGCTAGGGCACTGGTTATGCGCACCAACATGCCTATATCTGCTTGGGGTTATGCAATATTACATGCAGCTTTACTTATTCGTTTCAGACCCACTGCTAGCCAACCATTTTCTGCGTACCAGTTGGTCACTGGATATGAGCCTGATATTTCACACTTATGCATATTTGGTTGCGCAGTATATGTGCCTATTGCGCCCCCACAGCGCACTAAAATGGGTCCTCAGAGACGATTAGGTATTTATGTTGGATATGAATCCCCAACTATTATCCGCTATTTGGAACCTTTGACAGGCGATCTCTTTACCGCTAGATTTGCGGATTGTCACTTTGATGAGACTGTCTTCCCGTCGTTAGGGGGAGATAAGAAAAAGGATTTTCTAAGGGAACGACAGGAATTGTCGTGGTCTGTCCCCACTCAGTCTCATTTTGATCCCCGCACTTCACAATGTGAAAGTGAAGTGAAAAGAATAATCAATCTTCAGAACGTAGCTGATTCGATGCCTGATGCGTTTTCTGAGATTGCTAAAGTGACAAGATCACATATACCAGCTGCAAATGTGCCTGCAAGGTTAGAAGTCCCCAAACAGGGGCACAATGCCGCAGATAGAGGCATTGGAACCACACTTAGTGGAGGTGTGGTTGAGGCCGTGGCTTCCCAAAGGAAGAGGGGAAGGCCACTTGGTTCGACTGACACTCACCCAAGGAAAAAGAGGGCGAGTAAGGCACAACCCGATCCATTAATCATCAATGTAGAGAATCCCTCACATGAGATTGTCTCTGACTATAGTTATGTCCATGAATCAATACTGGAGGACGCTCCGATGTTTGAAATGATTCCAGAGAACAAAGAAATCTCAATGGATTATGAGGAGGCATACTTGATGGAAAGATCTTCCATGTACATTGATGATGTATTTGCATACACTGTTGCTCAAGGAATCATAGAGCACGATGATATCGAACCACGCTCTGTTGCAGAATGTCAACAAAGAGCAGATTGGCCTCAATGGAAAGTAGCAATCCAGGCAGAACTAGATTCTCTGACAAAGAGACAGGTATTTGGTCCGGTAGTGCTAACCCCACCAAGTGTAAAGCCTGTAGGACATAAATGGGTCTTTGTCAGAAAGCGTAATGAGAAGAATGAAGTCCTAAGGTACAAGGCTCGCCTTGTGGCGCAAGGTTTCTCACAACGCCCTGGAATTGACTATGAGGAGACGTACTCTCCCGTAATGGACGTTATAACGTTCCGCTACTTAGTTAGTTTGGTAGTTTCCGAAGGATTGGAAATGCAGCTCATGGATGTGGTTACGGCATATCTCTATGGGGATCTTGATTCAGAGATATATATGAAAGTGCCTGATGGCCTTCCATTGCCCAAATCAAGTGACTCTAAACCACGGAGTGCGTTTGCAATCAGATTGAAACGCTCACTTTACGGATTGAAACAATCCGGGCGGATGTGGTATACCCGTCTAAGTGACTACTTGATTGGGAAGGGATATAAGAATGATGAACTATGCCCCTGCGTATTCATAAAGAAAACAAGTTCCGGATTTGCAATTGTAGCTGTGTATGTCGATGATATGAACATAATAGGTACTCTTAATGAAATAAGAGAAACCGCGAGCTATTTGAAATCCGAGTTTGAGATGAAAGATCTTGGGAAAACTCGGTTTTGTCTAGGTCTTGAACTGGAACACCGAGCTTGTGGAATACTTATCCACCAGTCTGCGTATGTCCAAAAGATACTCAGGCAATTTAACATGGACAAAGCGCATCCTGTTAGCACTCCCATGATTGGTCGGAGTTTGGATGTAAAGAAAGATCCATTTCGTCCAAAAGAAGATGACGAAGAGCTATTGGGAGCCGAAATCCCCTACTTGAGTGCAATAGGCGCATTATTGTACCTAGCTCAATGTACTCGACCTGATATTGCATTCTCAGTGAATTTGTTAGCTAGATTTAGCTCAGCGCCAACGCAGCGTCATTGGAATGGTATTAAGAACATATTTCGATACCTAAAAGGAACCATTGACTTGGGCCTATTCTATCCCTACACAAAGGCAAAAGGGAACACAAATGAAAATGTAATCCCTAAAGGAAATGTAGATAGAGAAGGTACCACCCCCCACACTGAAACCCCAAATAATGTATTAATTGGGTTTGCTGATGCTGGGTACCTCTCTGACCCACATAAAGGTCGTTCTCAAACTGGTTATGTATTCACCATTGGGAATACGGCGATATCTTGGAGATCAACCAAGCAAACCCTTGTGGCTACCTCCTCGAACCACTCAGAGATCATAGCTCTACATGAGGCGGTTCGTGAGTGTATATGGTTGAGATCCATCATTACACATATTCGAGGGACTAGTGGTTTAAGTACTACCACTGAAGAGCCTACCTGCATTTATGAAGACAATGCAGCTTGCATCGAACAGATGAAGCTAGGTTATATCAAGGGTGATAATACAAAACACATATCGCCAAAGTTTTTCTATAATCAGCAACAACAAGCTCTCCTCAAGATTCAAGTGAATCAAGTAAGGTCTGAGGAGAATGTAGCAGATTTGTTTACCAAATCATTACCCAAAGCAATATTCGAGGAACATGTGAAAAACATAGGAATGCGAAAGCTTTCAAAGCTTCCTTGATTAATGTAAGGATCAGGGGGAGATGTAGACTTCAGGGGGAGTCTAATACACACATGTCATCCTCAAAGGTTAAAGGTGCGTTGTGCTCTTTTTCCCTTCGTCCAAGTTTTATTTTGTCCCACTGGGTTTTGTTACTTGGCAAGGTTTTTAATGAGGCAACGATCTATGCACCATTCCGTCTTTGACTCGGCACAAGGGGGAGTGTTAAAGGAAAATACCTTTTGTGTGCCTTCGTCAAAGTAATGACGATAGTAAATTAGGCAATTAGTTATCAATAAGTTGTAACGTTTCAATCAGTGATTATGATCATCAATGTAATTGTTATTACCATTGTAATCATCACCCTATATAAAGGGATTCTCTAATGAAATGAGTAGACACATTGCGATTTACTTTTACATAAATACATTTAAACCACTTTTTATTCATTTTTAATAAATATTTTAAATTTAAATCAAGCTAAAATAGAGAGAACTGATACAGATATATTTCTAAAGTGACTAACCAAAATGACTTTTTAGTTATTTTGGCTAAAATTTAACTATGGTTAGCATTGCTGAAGAAGCTCTAATATAACAAAATAAGTGAAAAGTCAAATATCAACTACCATCAATGATGGCGGTTGGGGCCTTTACATAAGGGTTTCCTTGTGAAGAGTATGTTACTCCTCGATGTCAGGGTTAATTTTAGTACTGATTATGGGTGGATTACTCCCAATTTGGTGTTGGCGCCTACACTAAACATCAAAGTGGTTTTTTTTTCTAATTTTTTTTAAGGATAATGACCTGAGTGGTACCTCACCTTTCAGCCTTTATAAACTTTGGTACCTCACGTTTGGAATATATCATATTGGTACCCCATGTTTGAACCATGACATAGCTTTGATACTTGTGCTGTTAAGAGACAGAATATTTTAAAGGAATATTCTGTTAACACTGTCAAAAAGACTAAAATACCCTTAATCCTTGTTTCTTTTATTTTTATCTCTCTTGTTAAATTTTGACGGAGCGTGGTGGGCCCATAATTTTGTTTATTCAGCATATTACATATATATAATTTATCCTCTGTGCTCTAAGGTAAACAGTTAATCATCAAAGTATTTCTTCTCAGCGTTTAATTTATTTAGAAAATATTAGAATCACTAAAAAAGAATTAAAAAATAAAAAAGAGAAATTGAAAAAATTAAAAAGCTTCAGAGAAAAGTTACCCAGACATAGGCAAGGATATTGGGAAATAATTTTTAGATTTACACAAGGCATCCATATTTTAGAAAGACAGATCATAGATCTTGAACAAATCTTAGAACAAGAACAAGAACCTCTTGAAATTTTGAGACGCGGTTAGAGTCGCTGGTTAGATCCGCCCAAGTTGGTATCAGAGCCTGTTTTGCTCAAAAACAGGTAAAGTAAAGGCTTATGCCACAAAGTTGGCTTCTCTCAACAAATAAAAGAGAGCCAAAGCTAAAAAATTATCAATCTTATTGCATAGAAAAAGAAAAAGAAAAAGAAAAGTGGAACTTTTATTTTCACACAAGACATATCCAAGAAAACCAATACTCCATTGAATACGCTTGTAGAGTCCTAAACACTCTATACGACGAGCATATTCATCTCCCGAAAGAAATAGGAGTAGAAGAACTTGACCCCTCTAGGCCAAGCATAGTTGAATTTCTAGATCAAATATCTAGAAATAAGACTACTGAGAAAGTAAAAGAACAACTCGAGAGATTTAATCTCAGAATAAAACAGCTAGAAGAAATTCACATAAAGATATCAAGGCTTGAAATCAAGCTTGATTATCTTAAAGAAAAACAATATCTTTCAGATATTGAAAAGAAATTAGTAAGAACCGAAAATCTTGCAAATAATATTCATCAACAAGCAGTTGATTTAAAAGGTACGCAAGAAAATCTAAAACGACTTTTAGAAACCCTTATATCCTGTATAGGATGAAGCAAAAAGTTGAGCTAAGATTAAGACAAGAAGACGTAAAAGCTTTAAGTCTTTATCTTCCCACAGAAAAACTTGCTGAAAATGTTGAGGTAATAATACATCAGCAGAATTACAGTAATACCTATCTTCAAGAAATAGTGAAAAATATAGAAGAACAGTTCCAAGAACTAAGCACGAAAATCTCTAATCTACAGAAAGGTATAGAAAAAATGAAAGAAAATTCAACCGTTGAAAGAATCAACGAAGAGTCACTAGCACAAACAGTAGCTAGTAAAATTATTATACCACAACCAAAGACAGAAAGTGGGTTCAAATTCAGTGAACCTAAGCTATTAAAATGGACAGAATCCAAAAGGGATACAAAGATGTTAAGTAGAGTTTTTAGCAAAAGACATATTGTACCAGCAGTACAGCTTATAAATGCTCAAGAATTTGAGTATAACGAAATTGAATCTAGCGTAAGGGAAGCCTCAGCACTGAAATTTAGATTCAATGAGATTTATAAGAAAAGATTTTTTATTATGGATTCTCACAGATTCAAGATGTTAGAACTAACAGTACCAGCAACTGGTGGTGAAACAGACATCAGACTAATCACTTCTAAAGAAGTGAGTGAAGCCTTTCAAAGAAAATATTCTTACATGCACATTGGTGCAGTCCAAATATCCATAAAACTCTTAGCAAGAGACGGTATAGACTGTTCGGTCTTGTGTATTCTGCAAGACGACAGAATAACAGACTTCAAGAAAAGCCTGTTGAGAACAGTGGAAGCTTCACTATGCAACCAGGTTGCATATTTCAATGTCTTCCCAAACTTCACCGCTCATCTGAAAGATGCAGCACACTACCTGAGACTGAGAATCAAAACGGATGGAATTACCATGAGACAAGGCATGATGGAACTTGCCGTTGACTACAGGATCTATTACAAACTAATGAGCTCCAATGTAACACCAAATACCAGATTCGTCAACAGTCCTGGTCTTACAACATCTGTCCTTACCAGTCCTAGAAATAATTCCTAGCAAAAGCACATCACAAAATGGGATGAAGTATCATTCCCTAGAGAATTGAATTTAGCACCTCCTGAGAGGCAGATACAAAGTTCTAATGCTTCTATCTATGAAGACACTAGAGGAAAAATAAGTCTCTAATTCCATAGGCATTCTTTTGCTAACTATGAGCAAGCAAGTGCTTCAGGATCAATTCCTGAAGAATCTTTTGAGGAAGAAGAAGACTCAAAAAGACCTATAAGGATGCTTAGGGTAGAAGGGTTGAAGGAACTCTATAAGCAAGCAGAAACCTGTGAAACCTTAGAAAGGTTAGAAAAGATAGTAAAAAAAATTTTTTTAGTCTAAACTAAAAGAAAAATTCTACCTTACCAAGCGGCAGAGGCAGAAGCAAGCACCATGGATGCTGAAGCAAGTACCATGGATGCAGAAGCAAGCACTAGTCAGCCACCATTGGCAGGAAACACTATCATTAACAACATTACAAATAACCCTACCAAGATCATTAGAGAAGAAAAAATCAAGCTTCCTAAAGGACAGCCGCCTACAGGAAAGATAGGAGAAAGAAGCTCCCAAAAGTATATTCTCACAGAACCACATTGGGGACAAGCAATCTCTGAAAGAGGGGTTTATCTAGACCTCGATAAAGTAGGAGATAAAAGAAAAACCATAGATAACTGGGTAGCTAGTTTAATGCTAACCCAAGCCATGGTTTTATCCAAATTCCATTATAAAGAAGCCCACGCTTACTATGAAGCAACCCTAATGGGAATAGTTCAGAAATGGTACAATTCTTTTAAGAGAAGTAATAGTTGGGCAGATTGGAAAGCAAAATTAGCTAAGACTAATGACCCAATGGACTTCGCTATCCCTATATACACACAATTTTGTGGAGATATAACAGGACATAGTGAACAAACCAAGGAAAGAGCTCAAGCAAACATCCAAAAATTAAGCATCTGCAATATGAGGTATTTTGAAGAATACACAAATGAGTTCCAAAACTACTATTGTACGATAGGAGATTTGGAAAACATAGATCTTATCAGAACATATTACAGAAAATTACCAGAACCCTGGAATAATGCTGTAGCACAGTCCCTTGAAGAAAATCCTTTAGAATATTTTTCTATATGAGGAATAGCAAAAAGAGTTAGAGACCTGTTAAGAAAACAGTGCACAGAAAATCAAAAGTCAAAAACTGCTAAGAAACAACTCAGAGGAGTTGAGAACATGTGCCCAAAAATCTTAGACACACCAACACAATGGGGATGTCATCTCTACACTGATAGAAAAAATAAGAGCAGGTTTAGAAACAAGAAATATAATAAATTTACTTCCAAAAAGAAGTACAAGTTCAGGAAAAGCTCTGAACAAGAAAAAGAAAAAAGATCTCCTAGAAAGAGATTTTTTAAAAAGAAAACACCGAAGAAAAATGCTTCTAGAGACACAAAGCCCTGTAGATGCTGGCTTTGCAAGGCTGAAGGTCATTATGCAAACGAGTGTCCTAAAAGGGATAAAAGATCTTCTAAAGCCCTTCTAGCAGAATACGATGAAGTTGTAGAATACGCAAACATAAAAGGGTTTGAAGTAGCCTATTCTGATGAAGAGAATGAATCTCTATATTCTCTTGAAGATACATCAGGCAGTGATACGGAAAGCATCTCTAACAGCTCCGAAGAAGAAAATGAATACAGTTATAGAACTATATTCATGTTGATCCAAAATTGGAAAGAAAAAACCACTGATAAAATCAGTCAGTTTACGCCAAGGCCTGGAGCCTTCACTTGTGACTATTGCAAGTGTGAAGATAATAATACAGTACTCATGTACTGTAAAGAAACAGGAGATACCTATCATAAAGAGTGTTTCATAGCAGAAGTAAGAAGAAAAACAAAAGAACCTGACGCACATACACTAGTAAATCAAGAATATGATATATTCCTTGATCAAATCCAAAAACAGGATCTTGAGAAAAACCTCGAGAAAATGAAGTTAGAAACTTCAAGAATTATAAAAGAACCAAGCCCCTCAATCGTAGTACAAGAAAATAGTCAAACGGAGGTAAAACCTGAACCTCTACAAGAAGAGGAAAGAATTATAAACCCTTTCATAGAATTCACTAGAAAGGAGGATACAATCTAACCAGTAAAACAAGTTCAGACTAGTATATATAGCAATTATATTACTGTAGGTCTGAAATTTCCCAACTATAAGAAATACCATTTACATGCCTTTGTAGACAATGGTTCAGGATATAGCCTAGCAAAGAAATATGATATTCCTGAAGAATATTGGGAAAAGTCTGATAAGACCGTTACTGGGATTGGAATGGGAGATAACGAGTTCACAATGAGTTACGTAGCCAGAAATGTCAAAATCTCATTAGGTGGAGGAACTTTTACGTTCCAAAGAATTTGGCAAAGTGAAGCCCAAGGGGCCGATATGCTAATAGGAAATGATTTCCTACTTCAGCAAAGAATAATACAAACCCTCGAAATGATAGGGTTTGAAAAGAATAACAAGTAATACTAGGAATCCAGATTACTAGATGCAGTCAGCATTGCAAGTAAATGATTCACAGAGCAATATCAGAAGTCGCGAGCCAAGCGTGGTGATCATAAATCACCTTTTGAACCGGTTATGCAACCGGTATTAACATTTCAAGAACACCAAGAAATTGTGCAAAATGAAGCGACAACTTCGGAAGATTCAGAATCAGAGGAAGAACCTCAAGATTCAGACAGCTCGGATGGTGAAGAAGAATTCATCCGAGAACACAATCTAAAAGTATACATTAATAAAATAGAGCAAAAGAAAGTCCCAAAGCTCGTTGAGATAGAAAATCTACTGAAACCCATAATCAGTGAAGGTCCCCAACTATACTGGAAAAGAGACACGGTATATTGTCAGCTAAAAATGCATGATGCCAATACAATATGTCATGTCAAAGGCATACCTCATTATAGAGATGAAGATCGAAAAGAAATGGAGAGTCAAATTCAAGAATTGCTTGAAAAGAAATTAATCAGACCCTCAGATAGCCCTCATCATGCTCCAGCATTTTTGGTTAGAAACCATGCAGAGCAATTAAGAGGAAAAGTAAGAATGGTCATAGACTATAGGGACGTCAATAAGAAAACCGTCAAAGATGGTTATCAGATTGCGCAAGTAAGAGTCTTGATAAATAGACTAAAATGAGCAAAGATATTCTCAAAGTTCGATGGAAAATCAAGATTTTGGCAAGTAAGAATGCACCAAGATTCCATAACCTTAACAGCCTTTGGAACTCCTCAAGGACATTACGAATGGCTTGTAATGCCGTTTGGACTTAAGCAAGCTCCATCTATCTTCCAAAGAAATATGGATAACATATTTAAGCCATACTCAGATTTCTGTATAGTTTACATTGATGACATTCTTGTCTTCTCTAAAACTATGAATGAGCATCTGAAGCATCTTGAGCAAATTTGCAAGCTCATAGTTCAGAAAGGAATCATCCTTGGACAAAAGAAAATTCATCTTATAAAAGGAGAAATTGACTTCCTTGGCATACATGTCAAGGATGGAGAAATTCGTCTTCAAGAACATATAGTAAAGAAAATAAGCCAATTCCCTGACAGTATCCCAGATGCAAAGTCTCTACAGAGATTTTTAGTTGTTAACTTTGCGAGAGATTTTATTCCTCAAGTAAGTGGCCTCACGACTCTTCTCTCTCCAAAAACAAGCACGAAAAAGAAATGGTCATTTACAACAGATGATAGCAACATCGTTAAGAAAATTAAAGAACTCATAAAAAACCTCCCCCCTTTGCAGTTACCTGAAGAAGGTGACCTGGTTATTTTGCAGACAGATGCAAATGATCATTATTGGGCAGGAGTAGTTTTAGCAATAGCACCTAATACAAATCAGGAAAAGATCTGTAAATTCCTGTCAGGAAAATTTAATCCAGCAGAATTAAATTATTCCACAGGAGATAAAGATGTTTTAGCCCTAATTAAATCTATTAAAGGAGCAGAAGCCTTTTTAGGAAACAAGTTTCTGGTCAGAACAGATAAAAAGAGAGTAAAAAATTTTAAGAACTATAAGCTTACAGATGCAGCTGATAGAGGAAGAGTTCTTAGATGACAGATGTTTTTATCTCAATATGAATATGATGTTGAAATGATTCCAGGAAACAAGAATTATCTGCCTGACGCTCTCACCAGAGAAATGGCAATGTTCGAAAGGGATGAATGCCGTAACCCAAGAAGCAGAAGGCCCGAACCTGAATCAGAAATTGAAGAAAGAAGAAAACCCGATTTCGGAACAAAAACTAGGCCTGGAGACAAAGGATCAAAGGACAAGCCCTACAAGAGAGATACAGAGATGGAGACAAAACTGTTGGACCATTACGTGATGGACCAGGTTACCAATATCCGGTATCCTACTCTCCTGCTGAATTCAGCAGTGCTACTGAAAAAATTCAGCCTGATCCAACAAGAAGAGAAAATAATTCAGAAGATAAGCAATCTTCAGACCCAGAAGAAAAAACTGTAAATGAATATTTACAGCATCCTAGAGCTACAGTCACAAATGACTGGTTTCAAAGAATACAGCCTTATAAGGCAAGAACCACTGACAGGATAGCATCCTTCAGGTTACCAGCAGTAAAAGGACTGAGAAAGATTTTTAATCATCCTATGAGGATTTACGAAAGGCCGGTGTTCAGAACCAGCAGAAATTTGCAGTCCAATCAGAGAATTATCATGGATAATATTTTAGCAGCATCCCGAGAAAATAATGAAGCATTGGTACTACAAGCCCTGGAAACTCTAGCTGAGGAATTTTGCAGCTACAAGTCAGAAGAAAAGGAGCAGCATCTCAAGGAAAAGCTGGATATACAATACCTTGAGAACCCTGAAAGTGCTAAAGTCCCACTTTTAGCCCTATCGGAATCTGAATGGTTCAGTTTCCATAATCTCTTAGGAGATTTCAAGAACAGAAAGGTTCTTCCATCAACCTTGCTAGTAGTAGCAGGTCCTTATTATGGAAGATACTTGGTTGATGTTCAAGCAGAACATCCGCAGAAGAACAAATTATGGTTAATTGAGAATGGTTTTGTTCATAACCTTTAGACAAAAACCAACAAAGACCTAGAAGGTCTCCCTGAAGCAATTTACCAGGCAGTCAAGAACATTAGACCAGATGTTTGTACTCTGAGATTAAAGTTCATTTCAACTCCTCCTGAATGGACTAAAGAGGAAGGGAGAAAGAGTTATATTTCTCATTATCATTATGTCAGAATTATCCAGAGTTGTGCCTCTCAAGCACAAAAATGGTCATCAAGCAATGGAAGACCTAATCAGAGTATCCCTTGGATGAAGGCAATGGCGATAATTCGTATCCAGAACCTAATCTAGAAAGACAGTGACACTACCCTTCTGGCTAGAGGAGAAAAGATTATAGTTGCCAGCTATAACCATCCACCTCCAGAGCACTGTGATCTGTATAAGGCCCTAGAAAGGCGAGAAATCGATGGTACGTTAGCAACTACCACATGGATAGAAAAATTAGAAAAAGAGCCAGAATTCAAAGATCCGTACGACTCAGATATGGAATCCGAAGAAAATGATGACTCTGGAGCATCTTTTGCTGATGAGGAATTGCACAACATCAATAATAGGATGGAATACTAGCCGCCAACGCATCAGGACAAGTAATTTTAGGTAAGTAGGTCCCATTTAGTGGAAGTCAGCCCAGATGTAAGATAAGTATGTTAAATAAAGTTGCTGCCGACGCTTTCGGACAAAGCTCCTTTAGAAAAATGGAAGACAGCTGTTAAGATAATAATTCCTCCTGTTTGCTTTTCTTAATGAAATTCAATTCCGGTTTGAGATCCGAAGGCTATTTAAGGAGGATGAAAGCTCAAAGGAAGGCATTCGAAAATCAAGGAAGAAAAGAGGAGTCTGAAGTTGGAGAGCTTGTGAGAAGTTTGTGAGTGTTTTAGCATAGTAAAATAAGAGTGAATAGTGAGAGTGTAGTTTCTTGCTGGTCAGCTGGTGTGGTGTGCTTATTTTTCAAGTAAGTTTGTAATTTAAGTTAAAATTATGCGTAGCTAAACAACTTTTAGCTGTTTACCCAAGAGTGAGGCTTTGGGTTATGTATATGAAAGTATGTTTGAGTAAATAAACTTCAGTTGGTGTCCCCCATATCCGTCTTTGTTTAAAACTTCTCAAACCCCAGGTGGAGGACTACCTCCTAGGAGTGGTATTTGAGAAATAATTTGCTATTGTTGCTTAACTAGGACTTAAGAAAGCCATGTTTACTTGTTTTGCTAGAACTTAAGAAACCTTCCAAACTAAAACAGCAGTGATTCAGCCAGGATAGTAACCGTTTAGACAAAAGGTTGTTAGGTGAATTTGGCATGTTGAAGGCTAGCTCTTAGAATGGATAGATAATTAAGGTTTAGCAAGCAAATAGATAGTAGGAAAAAAAAAAAAAAAAAACCTATATATATATAAATTTCTGAAACAATGGTAGTCTAGTTATTCAAAGTTCAAAAATTCAGAAGTTTTGACTCCGTTAAAGAGATAACAGCTGTGGCTACTAAATTTAGGACAAAAACTAAACGTGAGATACCAATATGAAGTTTGATAAACGTGAAGTACCAATACTTATAATCCTGGAAACGTGAGGTACCATTGGGGATAATTTTCCTTTTTTTTAATAATAAAAATTCCAACAGTACATTGTTGAATGAAAGGCTAATGCCCATATATTGATTACAAGTGGATATGCCGTAGATACAGAGTCAAATGGATACATAGGATAAGTTCAATTATTTGACGGTTTCATTCTCTTTAAAGAGCCTATACACCGTTAACTACTGCATAGTAGATAGACAAAAGAAACAAAGTCTTCAAAATAATACCTTGGATTGGAAGAGAGGTTTAGTGCCCGCTGAATTACAATAGAAATTAATAAAAATACAAGAAAACTTTTGCTTGATGTTATCCAACGTTTATTAATACGTATCAATGCAAATGCACTTCGGTAATCTCAAACTCACTCATAACAGACGTCGGCAAAAATATGTAGATTCAAAGCCAACAACATATGAAATGAAGTTAGCCAACATTGAAGACAGCCGGACACGTGGAAACCCAGAAACAGGTGTCCCCATACTTCCTTTTTAGTCCTTCCTTAACGAGTACGGTCCGCGTTTCAAAATTCGTCCCCTTTATTCCGTTTAACCTCCCTTCCCTGCTTGTCTTCCCTTTCCCAGAGAAACCGATCAAAATTCATATCAATATCTGAGAAAGGAGAAGAAGAACACAACACCCACCACCAATGGGGCTGCTCTCCAACAGGTAATACCATCGATCTCTTTAACTTTCTCTAATCAGAGATTGCTTATATATTGGGTTTGATGTGGTTATGAATGCTAAAGAAAAATTGATAAAAATGGAAATGGGTGTTGCAGAGTGGCTAAGGGAAGCCTCAAGCCAGGGGATCACATCTACTCTTGGAGGACTGCTTATATCTACGCCCATCATGGTTTTCTCTCTTTTTCCCTTACCTTGTCTTTTTTTCAATTTGTTGAAATGTTTACATTGATTTTTGGTGTTTTTACTTTTAATGCAATCAATCTTTTGCATTTGTGCTAGATGATCTAAGGTTTCTCTGTATATAATGATCTCTAAGGAAGTAGATAGGGATAGGATGTAGGTAATGATTATATGGTGGAATTGAAGGGCTGGATTAGATTGAGCATGGGAAAGATTGGAACTTTGAGGTTTTTAATACTTGTTACTTTTGCAGAAAATTTCATGGTTTCGAATGATAATGTGATGTTTAAACGGCATTATTACTGTTTATTTTGCCCAAGCAAGCTCCTGCTTTTATGATTTTAGCCATGTTATATCTTTATCTTTAGTTATTTTTGATAGCTTAGGAGGTGGGGAATGCCTGATGTAGAAGGAGAGATCAGCGATTCAGAAACTAATTCATGGCCAATGGTGTAGAAGATGGGTAGGGATTGAGGTTTTGGGGTTCTTTTGAGGGTGAGGTGACTCAGTTCATGTGTTATTTCTCACATACAAAACAGATGTTCCTAGTGTTTTCAATCCGACTGGATTGCTAGTCACAGTATGTAACTACCTACAATGTACCGTAAACTTTGAGCCACGTTTATGAATAAAGATCTTTCCAGAGGCTAGAGCTGCAGCACCGATGTCCTTAAAAGGCCATTGTTTACATAAGATAAGTTGGTACTGTACTACTTAAGGCTTACTAACTAGCTGTGTTTTTTTGTTGTCGAGGGTTGGTACTAACATTAATGGTACAACAGAGCATGGCTATTCTCTTTCAACCTTCTTAGCTTGCATTACCTAGAGTACATCTTTTGGGCGTCTCTAGAAAACACCAACTTCAGGCACCTCTTGTTTTCCCTAAACTCCCCCCATTTGCAAAGCACAGTGCTTTCTTCCTGTCTTCTTCTTCTTCCAGATTGCTCTTCTTTCTTTCTTTTTCATTGAACTAAAATGCGTGTATGGAAGGAGGGAAAAAGTTTTGTGGTGCTCTACAAAATTTTCAGATTTCAAAAACTTTCTAATCTCTTCTGCTCTGGTGAATTTATGGTTTATCTTTTTAATTGGGTTTATCTGTATGGTTTGATGGCTTCTCAATTGTTCAATTGTTCGATAGCATTTCTTTTTCATCTCAAGTATGGGCTTTTCTCCCTTTTCTCAGATATTATTCCATTTTCTTTGCTGTGCTTAGTCACTGAACAACAGCATAGAAGTAACCAGTGTATATCTTTGCTGGGTTGTTATGATTTGTGTATTGTTCCTTTTCTGAGTTTGCATCCTAGTCCCACCATACCTAGACCGACTTCAACTAGTACTGGGCACCCAAAAAGAGAAATCCCTCGCAGTTATTATTTTGCACCAAGTATCCTATCACCCCTAGGACCTCATTACTAGTCATGATATCACAATATCACATCATGACTTATAAGGACTGCTCTTTTTATATTGTGTATATAGACTATATGAGCATTAAAAAAAATGAGAAAATGCACAACTGTTACATTGCGAGTGGCGCTTGTACCACTTATAAGCTCCACAATCACACAAGTGTGTCATCGTCCAAGTATGCTGCCTTTCTCACTAGAGTTTTAAGAAACATCCCTGAGGTTCATAAAGAGACGGAACACTCATCCTCAGTTCCTCACATGCAACTCAATAAGTTTCCTGTAAATGTATGCTTTGACCAGTACTTTGTATTAGTACGTAACGGTATATGCATGGTGTTTACTCATATGGATCTCTAAGCATAGAATAGAGGAAGCTTTTGTATAATTTACTGTGCTAAGCTCAATAAAGTGGTCGATAGAAATCATTGTTTCAATGGATCATTGCATGTTATGGAGAGGAGTTTTATTTGCAGACATGAGTCAGTGTTGATGATTTGTTAATCATTCAGTTATTGGGTTGAAATAAAAACAATAAGTACTGGTGTATATGGAACAAGTAGTGTCTCTCTCGGATCAAAGTGATGTTCGGAGCGCGCATTTCATTATTTGAGTTAATCACAGGGACAAAAGTTTATTCCGTTGAAATTCATTTATTTGATTGTTCAATTTATACCCCTAATTATTTGGATGTGGGAACTTATCAAGCATTTCCGGTGGTTTTGTGATTAAGATGATCTCAGGCGTTTGTTTAACTATATATATATAATATATTTCTTGGCTAAGGACGTCCGCACCATAAAGATTGGTGCGGATTTGATATTTTGACTAACTTTTCGATTGAATTTTTACATCTCTACCGTCTAGTCTTTAGGTACTCATGTATATATCATCTCTGCAAATTTTCAGCCAATTTGATAATCGTTAAGGTTTTCAAAAGTGTGATTTTATATCATAAACATGAACAATTCAGTTTTGACAAAATGCAGTCTGTCCATTTGTTTTAATCTAGTTTGATATGCTAATGGTTATCAAATTGGCTGAAAATTTGCAGAGATGATCTATACACGAGTGTCTAAAGACTAGACGGTGGAGATGTAAAAATTCAATCGAAAAGTTAGTCAAAATATAAAATCTGCACCATAAAGATTGGTGCAGACGTCCTTAGCCAAGAGGGCCTATATATATATATATATATATATATATAGTTTCTATTAAGAGTGAATGTTCGTTTTGAAATTAACGTGTGAAGTTCCTTTTTTGACTAATTTTTCGGTCACATTTTCACATCTCTACCGTTTAGATGTTAAAGCCTAATGTATAGATCATCTATTCAAAATTTCATATAATTTGATGATCGTTTGAGTCTTCTTTATGATGATTTACACAAGCAGTTCTAGTTGGATATATTCGGTTTGTTTATTGATTTAATACAATTTGGATACCTTCAAGATCATTAAATTGGATGAAATTTTGCAGAGATGATATATACATTAGGTTCTAAGATCTAAGCGGTGGATATGTGAAATTGTGACCGAAAAATGAGTTAAAAAAAGAACTTCACACGTTAATTTCAAAGCGAACTCGTACTCATATATAGATCATGTCTGCAAAATATCAGCCAATTTGTAATCGTTAAGACATTCAAAAGTGCGATTTCCTATCATAAACGATTCAGTTTTGACAAAATGCAGTCTGTCCATTTGTTTTAATCTAGTTTGATATGCTAATGGTTATCAAATTGGCTAAAAATTTGCAGAGATGATTTATACACGAGTACTAGACGGTAGAGATGTAAAAATTCAATCGAAAAGTTATTCTAAATATAAAATCCGCGCCATAAGGATTGGTGCGGAGGTATATATAAGTACATTAGCTATAAGGTTAAATCCTGGAATGGAGGATGGGTGTTGATCAGCCCAGATTAGTTTCTTCTTGATTTTGAAGGTCTCCGAGAGATTTGTAATATGTTGTAGTTTATTGCTCAACAGTTGGATGATGGGGCAATTTAGCTATCCCTCATGTAGTTGTTTAGTTGTTGAGAATATTTTGCAAATAATTGGTTCTTCATATCTATTTGCTGAAAAATATACTCCTGGGCTGCAGGCATCTATATTGGTGATGACAAAGTTATTCATTTCACCAGACGTGGTCAAGAAGTAGGAACTGGGACAGTGCTAGATTTTCTCTTGGTTAGCTCAGGACCAGCCCAACGTCAACAACCCTGCGAAGTCTGCACTCCACGGGATGAGAATAGTGGGGTTCTATGCTCATGCTTGGACTGCTTTCTTGCCGGCGGTGTGTTGTATCGTTTTGAATATTCTGTCAACCCTGCCCTATTTCTGGCAAAAGCACGGGGAGGAACGTGCACTCTTGCTGTGTCGGACTCAGATGATATAGTGGTCCATCGTGCAAAATACCTACTTGAATATGGCTTTGGTTGCTACTGCATATTTAAGAACAATTGTGAAGATTTCGCCATTTATTGCAAAACCGGGCTGCTTGTTATGGATCAAAGAACACTAGGGCAAAGTGGTCAAGCAGCATCTATAATAGGGGGGCCTCTTGCCGCTGTGTTGTCAACACCATTGCGTCTTGTCACCACCAACCTTTATGGGATGGTAGCAGTAGGCATTGGAGTATATTGTGCTAGTAGGTACAGTGCTGACATTGGCAAAAGGATGGATGTAGTGAAGGTATCTGTGGAGGATATGACAAGGAGACTTGCAGCTGGCTCGCTCCGGGTGGTGGAGGCCCAAATCTCAGCTCCCTTGCTCCAAGCGCCCGCATCCCAAATCTCAGATCCCTTGCTCCTGGCGCCGGAGTCGCAAATCTCTGCCCCCCCTACAAGAGATCTTTCCAACCTTTTCTCCCGGCCAAGAAGTTTTTCCAACCTTGTCAGTCGGTAGTTGGTTTACTCTGAGTGTTACATTCATGATGCTGTATTGATTACTTATTTTGCGATGTCATCTACTTAATGGACTGGTTTGTTGTGTGTTCACCGAAGTGGCTTGTAGTGTGGACTGATTAACTAATTTGCGGTGTGCGAGACTGAATTGTGAAAGATTGTTTCTTTATATATTTATTGTTGAGTTCATCTGTAGATGGATGTTAAGCACTAAACTGTCTAAAGGAGTTGGAACGCCTTGGCTGGAATGCTGGATACAATGCGGACTTGAGAGTTTAAAGTATCAGAACACTTCCCGTCAGAGTAACCGAAGCATATGCCAGGATGAAGTGGTCGTGTACTCTTGCTTTAACAGCATGATGACTTAGGGAACTTGCTTGGTGGAAGAGTCGGTGCTACACTTATAGTGAGGTTGCCTATCGGGTATGCAATAGCTGTATTTGTATCCACTAAATAGTGGTGCCAGAGCAAATAGAGTTATAGTAGTTAGTATTGTGCTGTGATGGTCCTAGAAAATTGGTGGCAGCACTGTATATCTGTGCCGTGCATGACTGTCTAATTATTGCTGTTAACCACATTTAGCTGTAGATTTCGACTAAGATGATGGCACCTATACTAAAGAGTATTGAATGCTGTTGAAAACCGATTAATATAGGAGTGCATGGTACAAAATTCTTAGTCTGGTCTCTTGGATCCAACACAGCCCTGGCTAATTTTTAAGTGAGACGCTCTAGTCTGAAGAAAAATAAGTAAAATACACAGTCTACGTATTTCAATGAGGAACTTGCTCTATAAGCTTGAGATAATGTCTCAACGTCTCATGATATCTCCAGAATATTTGGGATTGGGTATCTACATAGGACTAGTCTCAAAAATTTGAGGATAGGACATATGTGATATTACAGAAATAACAGATAGCTGATGATCAGGCATGTGACTGCGAGACCCATTCTGCGAGTTATAATTGAGTTCAAATGTGTATATATAGTATATTGTTGTAGGAGAAATAGATTGATAAATCTCTCTCTCTGTTTATTCATTGATAAGGAGGCCTTTATATAGGCATTACATCAAGTATCCCTGGCGAACAGGGATTCCCTATCTAATAGAGTATCTAGACTACAAGTCTTATTAGGACAAGACACACCACGGAAGTTACGGAGTTAACCTTCCTTGAACACTCCCCCTTGTGTCGCGTCCTCAATGGTGCATGAACCGTTGCCTCGTTAAAACCTTTGCCAGCAAACAAAAACCTCTTGGGCAAAAATAAAAGCATGGTCTAAGGAAAAAGAGTACAACGCACCAACTACAAGTATGTGAGACATGCATAACTAGGCTCCCCCTGAAGTCTAGATGAGAACTCCCCCTGATAGTCATTCAGTCTTTGAGTTCGGATAAGCGACACATTCCAATGCGCTTTACATGCTTCATAAATGTAGATTTAGGTAGAGACTTGGTGAACAGATCCGCTGCATTTTCTTCTGAGCTGACTTGCTTCACCTGGATATTCAAAGTCTCTTGCTGCTGCTGATTGTAGAAGAACTTAGGCGAAATGTGTTTAGTATTGTCACCCTTAATGTATCCCAACTTCATCTGCTCAATGCATGCTGCATTATCTTCAAATATGCAAGTTGGTCCCATCGTAGTAGACTCAAGTCCACTAGACTCTCGAATGTGAGATATAACTGAGCGAAGCCAAATACATTCTTTGACTGCTTCATGTAGTGCAATAATCTCAGCATGGTTCGAGGAGGTAGCAACAAGGGTTTGCTTGGTTGATCTCCAAGATATCGCCGTATTCCCAATGGTAAAAACATAACCTGTTTGGGAACGTCCTTTGTGTGGATCTGATAAATATCCAGCATCAGCAAATCCTACCATCACATCATTTGGTGTATCTGAGTAGGAGGGGGTATCGCCAAAGCCGTATCGGGACCACGACTTAGCATCCGCGGGTCCGGATAAGTTGGCGGATATGTCTGCAAGATGGCGGATGGATGAACCAAAGCCAGTCCTGGCGGATATGGCTGGCGGATGGCAATCCGAGCCATGGTTTGTGCTGTTAGATGCAAGAGATCGACTATGTGTCGAATCCTGATGAGTGTATCGATAGTACAAGCCCATGTCAAGGGTTCCTTTAAGGTATCGGAAGATGTTCTTGATTCCAACCCAATGACGTTGTGTTGGCGCAGAGCTAAATCTAGCTAACAAGTTCACAGAGAAAGCGATGTCTGGTCTAGTACACTGAGCTAAGTATAACAAAGCTCCAATCGCACTAAGATATGGATATTCAGCTCCCAAGATCTCTTCGTCATCTTCTTTCGGACGAAAGGGATCTTTGTTGATATCCAGACTTCTAACGACCATGGGAGTGCCTGTAGGATGCATAACTTTGTCCATGTTAAATCGCCTGAGCATCTTTCGGACATATGCAGACTGGTGTATAAAAATTCCACCACTTCGGTGCTCTAGTTCTAAGCCTAGGCAAAACCGAGTCCTTCCCAGATCTTTCATCTCGAATTCGGATTTCAAATAGCTAGCGGTCTCATTGATCTCATTCAGAGTTCCAATGATGTTCATATCATCGACATAGACGGCTATAATGGCAAATCCTGAACTTGTTCTCTTTATGAACACACAAGGGCACAACTCATCATTCTTGTATCCTTTCCCAATCAAGTAATCACTTAACCGTGTGTACCACATCCTACCAGATTGTCGGAGTCCATATAGAGATCGTCTCAACCTGATAGCAAATGAACTTCGTGGTTTTTGCTCACTTGACTTGGGTAACGAAAGTCCTTCTGGCACTTTCATGTACATCTCCGTATCTAGGTCCCCATAAAGATACGCAGTTACAACATCCATAAGCTGCATATTGAGTCTTTCTGAGACTACCAAACTTATTAAGTATCGGAAGGTAATAGTATCCATGACAGGAGAATACGTCTCCTCATAATCAATTCCAGGGCGTTGAGAAAAACCTTGCGCCACGAGTCGAGCTTTATATCGCTGGACTTCGCCATTCTCATTGCGCTTTCTGACAAAGACCCATTTATGTCCAACAGGCTTCACGTTCGGCGGTGTAGGCACAACCGGTCCGAATACTTGCCTTTTCTTTAGAGAGTCTAGTTCAGCCTGGATTGCTTCTTCCCACTTCGGCCAATCCGCCCTACGTTGACATTCATCAACAGTGCGGGGTTCCATATCGTCGTCGTCAATGATTTCTTGAGCAACGGCGTAAGCGAATGCATCATCGATATACATGGAATTTCTTTCCATAAGATTGTGCATGCATAAGTAGTTTAGTGAGATTTCCTTGTTCTCCAACATCAACAGTGAGTCTGAGGCGTCCCCCAGATGATTCAGAGTTGATTCTTGGACATAGGTATAGTCGGAGACAATCTCGTGTGACGGCGTCACAGTATCAATGATGAACGGATCGCTTTGTGCCTGGACACATGCCCTCTTTCTAGGTACATTGTCTTTGGAACCGATTGGTCTCCCCCTCTTTCTAGGAGGATCCGAAGTCGACGCCGGCTCTCCACTTGGAGGTGCCGAGCCTAGGCTGCCGATGGCACCTAGGGCTGCGGGTCCGAGACCGGCGGCGCGTGCTCGCGCATGGCGAGGAATGTTAAGCCTTGCAGGTACATTCGCAGCAGGTATGGTTGATCTTGTCACTTTCGCAATATCAGTAAAGGAGTCGGGCATCGTATCCGCCACCTTTTGTAGTTCTAATATGCGTTGTATTTCAGTCTCACACTGAGACGTACGGGGATCATAATGAGACATAGTGGGAGAGAACCACGTCAATTCCTGACGTTCATTTGGGACGGATGCGGCCCCATCTCCCCCTAACGGCGGGAAGGATGTCTCATCAAAGTGACAATCTGCAAATCTTGCAGTAAACAGATCACCTGTCATAGGCTCTATATAGCGGACAATAGTTGGTGCTTCATATCCAACATAAATAGCTGATCGTCGTTGTGGACCCATCTTGGTACGCAGTGGAGGCGTGATAGGCACATATACGGCACAACCAAAAGTACGCAGATGCGAAATATCAGGCTCGTAACCAGTTACCAACTGGTACGCACTAAATGGTTGGCTATCTGTGGGTCGTAGACGAATAAGCATAGCTGCATGTAATATTGCATATCCCCATGCCGAAACTGGCAAGTTTGTGGCCATGACAAGAGACCTAGCTACAAGCTGTAGTCTCTTGATAGCGGCTTCTGCAAGACCGTTCTGAGAATGAACGTGGGGTACGGGATGTTCAACTTCAATCCCAACTGACATGCAATAGTCATCAAAACACTTTGAGGTAAACTCTCCAGCATTATCCAGTCTGATGGACTTAATCGGATTGTCCGGGTGGTGAGCCCGAAGCTTAATAATCTGAGCTAGGAGTTTAGCGAATGCAGCATTCCTCGTGGACAACAACGCTACGTGTGACCAACGCGTTGATGCATCAACCAGAACCATGAAATATCTAAATGGTCCGCATTCTGGTGTTATAGGTCCACAAATATCACCTTGTATTCGTTGTAGAAACGGAATATTCTGTTTATTATCAATAGCAAAAGATGGTCTTGCTTGAAGTTTTGCTAGTGAACAAGCTTTACAAAACGAACGATGAGCATTAGACATCGCTACAGAAGCATGAGAAGCAGGAGGGGGCCGAACCTCTCCTTGGAACCGAGAGGCGGCTATCGACGGCACGGCCGAACCGAGGCCGAGGCGCCCTCTGTGCTTTTGTGATCGGAAAAATGGATGACCGTGGGAGCATTTCAAAATACGGATCATCAGATCACGACCCGGATGACCGAGTCTATCATGCCAAAGCTTATAAGCATCAGAATCACATAATATAACAACATGAGATTCGTTGGCTCGAATGGTTGTGAAATACATGCCATTGCGAACTCGCTTACACTTCTCCACAATGCGAGTGCGCATAGATTGAGTGGAGGTGATCAACAGATATTCAGTTCCATCTTCAACATAAGTGCTGAGGTGATAGTCATTGTCACGCACATCCTTGAAAGCTAGCAAGGTTCTTGGCGCCTTAGGCGCATATAGGGCGTCCTCTACCCGAATCTCAGTGCCATTTGGCAGTAAGAATTGAGCAGTGCCACGACCCTTAATTACGGGTCCAGTTCCTGTCATCGTAGATAACGACGATTCTCTTGGCGTAAAATCCGAAAACAATTGCCGATTTCTCAGAATCGTGTGAGTTGTTGCACAATCCAACAAACACTCAATCTCGCCTTGATACATCTACAAAAACAATGTAAATTGAATCAATAGTCTACTTTAGACTTTGGCGAACACTTTAAAGTAAGTGTACTGAAACAATATATCATCACAAAATGAAGTGCATTAAGGCCAATAACATAGCCATGGCAACGACAAAACTTGAGAGAAAGATATAAGCCGCATTTTAATCACCGAGTATCACCATTGATAATCATAGCCTAGTTCAGAGATTGAGACCGGACACCGTCGTAGGTGGCATGGCCGAGCCAAGACCGGGGCCAAGGCAAAGGCCGGAGCCAAGCCAAAGCCGAAGCTGTGGTAAGGCCAAAGCGACCCAGAGGCCGAGCCGAAGCAAGGCGAGTGGTGAGAGTCGGTCAGGCATTGAGGCAATGCGATGCGACGGTTGAGCTAAATCCGAAGCATGGCGATTCCGAAGACACTTCGTTGCCGAGCCATTGATGCAAAAGTTGCATTTGTTCGATAGGCTATCGATTGTTGGTTTCAAAAACCGGATTCGGTGCTGAGCCAAGCTGGCGATTGGCCATGGCGAGTGAGGCCTAGCGAGTCGCGGCCAAGCGCTTATGGGCTTTGGCGAGCGAGGCATGGCGGATCGCAGCCAAGTTGGCGGATCGCTGATCGCGGATCGCGGATTAGTTGGCGAATAGCCATGGCGAGCGAGTCCTGGCGGATCGCGACCAAGTTGGCGGATAGCGGATCGCGGATCACGGATCGCGGATCTCGGATCGCGGATCGTGCATCGCGGCTCGCGGATGGCGTATCGCGGCTCGCGGATCTCTCCTTTTGTCTTTGTGATTTTTCGGATATGAGTTAACATCACCAGAATTTTGGTGAACTCAAAATGATTATGCCATTGAGAATTGGACGCATTGAACCAATTTTGCTTTCAGGGATGTAAAAATCTCAAATCATTCGTAGAATAAGATAGATTTTATTGATGACAACTCAAAAATACATCATGGTTGTTCTAAATAGAACGACTTATCGAACAAAGTCGTGATTTATTGACTATTCTGTCAAAATAACAATCAAAATCAAACTTGAACACGTATCTCATGACCTAAGTCAAATACTTATTCATAGTCTGGAGTATCATACTCCTGAGTCCTACGTTTCTTGGTAGGTTGGAAGTCATCGATGGCGAAGTTCGCATTTTCCTCATCGTATACTTCTTCCTTAAAGTCTCCTACATAGTGTGCTTCTTGTTCTATGTATTGTTTGTGTTTCTTGTAAGCGGCTTGAATATCTCTGCTTGCTATGCAATCGCGTTGGAGATGATTCGTAGAACCACATTTGAAGCAAGGAGCCGAAGCATTGTTCGGCGGATGGCCACCACGCCTGGGACCGGAACCAAAACTGTTCCTCCCTCTGGGAGCGGCGGCTCTGCCATCATCCCTTGTCCAAGAAAGCGGTCGGCCACGGCCGACGCCTCTTCTCCCTCCTCGTCCGCCACGTATTGCTCTTGGCGTACGTGGTGGCGGTGCTTGACGTTCATGAGGTTGATGCTTCTGCTTAAAAGCTTTACCACGGGCTTGATGAGATTCCGCAATGAATTTCGGTCCTCGAGGCCTCTTATTGGTGGTAAGAATCAACTCATGGTACCTCTCCTTTCTTTGAAGCACATTCATCAAATCGCTGAAGGTTTTGATAGTGCCTTTCTCGCGGAGATCGCGGTACTGATGCGACAACATGGACGCAGATTCTGGGAACGTCGTGAAAGTTTTCTCCATCATATCATCATCGGTCTTTTCGACCCCACAAAAGCTCAAATCAGATTGCAAGTTTAGCATAGTCTGATGATATTCCTGGACGGAATCAAAATCCAGTAAGCGGATTTGCTCCCAATCAGACATGAGGTCTGGGAGTTGTGCGTCATGCACATTGTCGAAGCGGTCCTTGAGGATATCCCATAGCTCTTTGGGATCAGTTTTCCTCAGGTATTGCTTCTTGAGCGTTGGATGGATATGGCGCCTGAGAAACATCAGGGCTTGTGCTTTCTGTTCAGGAGAAGCGTGTAAGCTTTCATCCTCAGGAGGGTTGATGGTGGCAGTAAATCTTTTACCAATGAAAGTGTTCTCAACATCTGAGACCCACCTCTTGTATTCCTTGCCTTGGACATCCAAGATGTCAAATTCTGGACGCTGAGTGTCAGCCATCTACAGAACACAAACAGGGAGACGTTAGTATGTTTGAATACTAATCAAGTTTGATTGTTCTTTTAGAACAGTGCCAAGATATATCATGGTCACATAAATCGATGCTTAACGTGACTTCAAGTCACAATCGATATCTTCCCTTTGTTTTCTTTCCAAAAAAGAATAATACGTTATGGTTCACAGTGACATCACAGTCACAAGCATAACGGTGGCCGGTAACATCACAGTTACCCCAATAAACGTTGGCACCGGGGTGACTAAATCCCCGTATGCCGTCCCGAGAAGCGATAGAATCGGGATGAAGAAGCAGGGACACGGAAAGGTCCCGGAAGAGAAAACAAAACCCAACTATTGAAATTTTCATAAGCGGGAACGTTTATAAAAATATTTACCTCTTCAAGAGAAGCTTGATCAAACGAAACTTGACTCTTGGGGAAGCTTGTTTTCTTCGATTTTTCTTGATTTCTTCTCAACCACGAATAAGGGTTCGCGGATCGCTTGCTTGGCTTGCGAGCAATTTTGATCGTCTGGCGGATGCGTGCAAAAAGTAGCACGCAAGGGAGAGCTGCTGGCGAGCGGGTTGTCTGCCTAGAGGCAGAGGAGGAGCAGTACTCGAGGGTACAGTGCGGCAAGCGAACAGCGCAGATGCTGCTAAGAAGAGGCCGACGGTGCCGAAGAGAAGAATCGGCGGCCGACGGTAGGTTAGGGTTTCGAAAAAAAATTCGGAATTAGGGTTTCTAGGGCTATCAGACGGGAGGCTAGAGCAACGTGCTGATAACGTGTTGTAGGAGAAATAGATTGATAAATCTCTCTCTCTGTTTATTCATTGATAAGGAGGCCTTTATATAGGCATTACATCAAGTATCCCTGGCGAACAGGGATTCCCTATCTAATAGAGTATCTAGACTACAAGTCTTATTAGGACAAGACACACCACGGAAGTTACGGAGTTAACCTTCCTTGAACATATATTACATTTTTGAAGGTTCCCATGATCAAACCTTAGGAAGTACCAAAAATTAAATTATATGAAAATGTTTCTTGACAGCCATACAGGCAATCTTTGATGATCATTTATCTGGGTATCTTATTCACAACGATGTTATCTCTTATCTGGATGAGACTTATCACTTGAATTATTTACCTAGAATGGTGGTCTCTATTGGTTCTCCCAAGAATCAGCTTGGCATGAATTGAGGAAAAAAGTAAAAGAGGTGAAGAGCTCGTCTTTGTTTTGGCTGCATAAACTACTTGCAGCACCTTTGGCAGTGATGATATGAAATGGGAATGATTCTCTAGGTTTCTCATAATTTTAAGTCCACATTCCACACTATCCAAAATTCCAAAACCTCTGGTTTATCCATTGGGAACTTAAAGGTTCAAGCGTGGTATGGGAGTGGAAATATGGTCCAGTCCCAACAGGTAGGAGATTCATATATATCTTTTTTATAAGGATTTTTTTTTTCTTTTTTGGGTCATATTTTTCATGAGGAATGCACAAACGTTGTTGAGCTCTTGCAAGACCCTAAACGAAAAGAAATATTCAACATTGGCTCTGTTCGAGATGACCTATCCATCGTGCTAATTTCGTACTGATCTTATTCAAATACCATAATCATACAATCAATTTGTTCACTTATTTTCTTCGATATTTATGAAAGGAAAAATTTCACACACAGTACCTGAACTTAGGTGGTCAGGTCAGTTTGATACCTCAACTTTTTTTTGTACGATAAACATACTCCAACTTATTTATCCGTACCGAATGTGTACCCACGTCACTGTTTTGATGACGTGGCCTTAGGTGGTCAGGTCAGTTTGATACCTAAACTTAGGTGGTCAGGTCAGTTTGATACAAAAACAGAGGTGCCACGTCATCAAAACAGTGACGTGGGTACACATTTGGTACGGATAAATAAGTTGGAGTATGTTTATCGTACGAAAAAAAGTTGAGGTATCAAACTGACCTGACCACCTAAGTTCAGGTACTGTGTGTGAATTTTTTCCTTTATGAAATGGTAACGTCGATGGGAGCACTGTCCAATTCTGTCACACACAATCAGTAGCGATGATTCTGGAGCACCAAGTTAAGAGTTGGAATCAATGCAATGGCATAGGCATCGATCGCATACCGAATTGCTCAACGGTTTGAGCCCTGGGGTTAGCATTCTCCTCACTGATTCAAAGAGAATCCTCTCGTATCTACTTAAAAAAATTGGATAATTTTGTTCAGATTTTAATACCTAAACAAATAAAGATTATACTTCATTCTTGAAGGCGAAATCACAAGCGTTAAAAATGGTGTAAATTTAAGCAAACTGTTTTGTATATAACTTCTCTGCATGTTGAGGGCGACTTCGAGAATTTAAATCTTTGATCAACATGTTGAAAAACGTGTTAAGTTCGAACATGTGGACTTCAATTTTATTTATTAATCCGTTGTCTTCCTGTTTTAATAATAGTTTTTTCATCATATCTTAAAAAGAGTGAATTATTTTTTTGATAATTCACCTAGTGTCCCACCTTATGTGTCAGTCTTTAGAAAGTCAAATATATGAGCCTTAACAAGCGGATTTAGGGCATCCATACGTTTGATCTTGTATTTGATTTTGCAACTTTTCAAGTGTTGTTTATCCTTGCATGTATTTTGTTTCTCGTATGTTTCAGATCTCAAGGATAGATCTACTCGTTCATGCCTTTTGAGCTCATAATAAAAGAAAAAGTATACGCATAGAATTATGATCATTTGCATAATCCATTTGGGCTCTATACTATAACATGGGTGAGCCAACCAAATTATCGCTAGAGATCTAAGACCAAACAAATCTTATAATGACGCTAATTAATCAATAAACTTTGAAGAATGGGGATCATGAAAGTGAAAGAGGGGGCCTTAATATTTTTTGACTCTTTGGACCAAAAGTCCCTCCTCTCACTATATTTTGGTCTCTGTGGTTTGTGACACAATCCAAAGTTAACTTTGCACCGCCAAGCCCCACCGATTTACAAAATCCCTACGGACACACAGCAAATATACAAAATCACATTCAACACAAAAACTATTTAAAACTAGCATTAGAAAAATTCGAACAAAGAAAAAAGTGGGGAGAATAGATACGAGGGGGATGATAGATCCTACCTTTCGCGACCACATGTTTGTCATCATGTTTGTGGAAGGATGATCATTAGTCCAATAAGGTTTAGATGGATGGTATTTTATACACGAGGCTTCCAATATGTGTATGCTAAAGTTGTTGGATCAACCACCATTATATAACATCATGCATCGATCTTTAGGTTAGTACAGTAAAACCCCTCTAAAGTGATAACTTCTCTAAACTGATAAAAATTTTCGGTCCCAAGTCGGGATCAGTGCTAAAATTTAATAACCCATCTATCGTGATAATTAATATTTTTTTTCAGAAAATCGTAGTGCTAAATCTTTGTCCCAACTTTCGCATAAAGTGATACTTTCGATTAAATACATATTTTTTTATATACTTTACGAATTTGAAAAATATTTCATGATACTAGTTTGTGCTAAGTTTGCTTGTCTAATAACTTTCACATCATCCTTTATCTTCTGAATTGTCTGCAATTGGTCATTGCGATCCCCATATTGTTCTAGTAGAAATATCTCTTTGTGGAAGTGTTGATAAACTTAGACAATGTTATCTAAATGTTATCTAATTTATGGAAAGTGTTGATAAACTTAGAGAATGTTATCCAATTTATAAGTAATTTCTTGGGGTGAAAGTGTTAACATACATGAATGTTAGTAAATCTTTTAGAAATCCAAGAAACTATTGAAATTTTGGTGAGTTGAATATATTCAAAGAAATAACTACATGAATGTTCAATTTTGGTGAGTTGAATATAGACAAAGAAATATGTATATGTATTTAGTGGCTAAAAACACAATTTTAATCATTTTGGAGCAAAAAAAATGTAAACCCCTTTTATGTGATAACCTCTTTAAAGTGATATTTGGACTCGGATCCCAAGAGTATCACTTTAGAGAGGTTTTACTGTATGGTTACAAATTAATGATTAAAAAAAAATAGAAGAAAGAAAAAGGAGAAAAAATATGTCATGGAATTGAGTTACACATCTCTATTAATTAAGCAAATTCTACTTACGGAATTGTCAACCCACTAATGTAGCAATGTCTTTAATTTATTAAACTATTTATATAAAAACATTTATTTTGGATAGAGAATG
Source organism: Potentilla sterilis (assembly GCA_963682095.1). NCBI lineage: Eukaryota > Viridiplantae > Streptophyta > Magnoliopsida > Rosales > Rosaceae > Potentilla > Potentilla sterilis. The sequence continues at coordinate 54,675,236 of OY821754.1, forward strand.
AAGAGAAAATATCCATTTAGTTCAAATTTAGTCCCCTCATTACCCATTTTAATGACCACCATGATTTCTTCCCCTATTAAATATAAGGTAACAAGTCATATTGCCCATTTCAACAAATTTTTTCAACCTTAGTACAGTTTTAATATTTTTCTTCATTTTTTGCCCTTCTGCCCTATTTAACAGATTTTTGAATTATAACGTGCTGAGAAAGTGGAAGATAAAGAAAACTTTGTCGGAAAGTCACCAAACTCCGCCGGCGTCCCATGGCCGGTCGTCGGAGTCTAGTCATCGGACTCCGGTAGCCAGATTCCGGTCACCAAATTTTTTTTTACCGGAATATTATTTTTTCAATATTAAATTACTGAATTTTTTTCGTCGGAATATTATTTTTCTAATATTAAATTACTGACTCTGACTTTAAGTATGTTATTGACTCCCAGTAAGTATGTTACTGACTCTAAGTAATTCAATTCAACCCACAACCCCAAAGAAAACCCCAATTTCCCAATTCGATCAAAATCCTAACTTTCATTCGGGTGAGATTACGAGTAGCAACGTTTGCATGGGTCCCACTGGAGCCAGACGACGTCGGAGTCGGTGTCGACGTCGGCGTTAGCGTCGACTTTGCTGACTAGAGTTATCATCTGTTTCTCAACCAAAGCATCTAGTTCTCATGAGATTCAATATAGCCAAGCATCGTCGAGGAATCTGAACTCCGTCACCAACGACGACGACCTCGTGATCTCTGACGATGTCGTTTTTCTAGGCGCGGTGGACTAGAGATCGGAAATCTGAATTCAACAACGACGATGTTGTCGGATCACTTGCTGAATGGGATGGAGGAGTCGAAGCTGGCGGCGGACTGGAGATCGGAGAGTGAGGTCGTTGTCGTCTTGGTCGAGGCGGCGGCAGCATCGTCTTCATCGAGGAGAGAGAGAGTGATGGGAGTGAGAGAGGAAGAATGAAGGTGGGACTGTATTACACTATTACTTAGATTAAGGGCAAAATAGTATTTTCAGCAACATTCATTGAAATAGGCTTGTAACATTGGACTGGGTAAAAAAAAAACCATGTTTTCGACTCATTGGTCTTTTTCTCGAGAATGAAAGAGTAAAAAGATAACATTGGAAACCACTTTTCCTACAAACTTTCCCAAAAATAAAACTGAATATAATCTTATAATATTGGCCGATTGTTGAAGGAAAAACACATTGTGTGCCTTTGTCAATGTAACTAACGAGAGAGAATTATGTAGTTAGCATTCAATACTTATAACTGAAACGATCACTCATTATTGTCATAAATGTATTTACTATTACCGTTGTAATACTCACCCTATATAAAGGGGATTATCAATGAAATGAGTAGATCAATTTCTATTTTACTTTTATACGTTATCAGCACGTGGCTCTAGCTTTTGTCTAATAGTCCTGAAAAAAAATATTCAAAAAACCTAAGTTTTGTCCTTGAAAAAAAAAACCCTAAATATGTTTTTATGTCGGCAGCTGTTTGTTGGAAAAGAAGCCCCCCCCCCCCCCCCCCCGAAACTCTTTTTCTGAACAACTTCTTCGTCGGTAAAAGAAAGGTCAAGCAATCTGTCGACGACAGCTTGGGCACCCAGAAATTTACTCTGGGCACCCCCCTTTTCTGTGGCCCAGTTCCTCCGCCAGTCGACGCAGCCCCAAAGCAGGCGAGACCAGAACGGCGTCTCCTTCTCCCGATTTCGATCCCAGCACAGATTCTAGAATCCGACAAGCCCGGTGCTCTCCTCCAACGTCAACCTCGCCGCCGCCCAACAGCCCAATCCAGCGCCGACATGATCGGCCTGCATCCATCATAGCGCCGCCTGTGCCGACGAATCCCACGTTTAACACCGCCGCCCGGTAGCCTTGGACGCCAATCCCTGTGCCTAATCCTCGACCCAAAAATTCTGCCTGACCCGAATCAGAACCGAATTCGCTAAATCCGGATCTGCGTGACCCGACCCACGAAAAAAGGATTTTTATCACTTTTGGTAAAATTCAAAGGTAATATTTAAAATTACCGCATAATGATTCATATTTACTGTGTGACCATTTACTGTTTTTCTTTCAATGGTAAATACGAAATTAGTTAATTTATATGGTAAATGTGAAATATATATGATTAAAGTGACTAATCATATGAACATTGTTTGTTTTTATGTGACGCATCAATTACGATGCGGCGATCAATATGCGACGACAATATGGAATCGGAGATCGAGCAATCACTGCATATGCAATTTATTTGGCAAACTTACAAGTAATATTTAAATTGAAGTTCTACTTTCGTTATATCTTGTTTCAGTTATTATATGATATAATGTGCTATTCAATTTGATCGCATTAGTATTTTATATAAATGTGAAACTTAGAGCATTATATGTTCATTTTATTACTGTTAAATAATTATTTTATTTAACATATTATTTAGTTTGAGCATTGCCATGATAATGCAATTTCATAAGCATTGTAATATAAAGAAAAATGGACAAACCTACTATTTTGATAAAGTATTTTCACAAAGCATCGAAAAAGTGACCATTATGAATCTTGGTCTTGAATCCAATTCATATTTCTTCGAAATCAATTTACACAATTGTCTTGGTAACTGTTGTTAAGAAGCAATGAAAATGAAATTTCGAAAGCTTAAAAAGCAATTGATAAAATCGAAAATTTTATAGTGATAATAAAATTTCACAAAGCTTCAAATTGACCATAATATATCTTGGTATACTATAGTTGTCGTTGATGTCTATTTAGACTGCGAAACTAATACATTTTTTTCTTCCTCTATTTTACAGATGGTTTAACCATCACAGTTTGGCTTTGACACATTGCACTCTGAAGAATTTGAGTACTAGTCCCCCCTTATTGAGTCAATAAAGGCTTGAGCATGGTAAATTATGCCAACATCTTTATGCAAAAAGTTGAGAAGTAATTAAAATACCTCGAATGACGGTGTAAAGTCTGAGATAAATAAATTTTCTAAAAATAATAAAAACAATTATTATGCAAAGTAAAGCAACATCCCTAAAATAAAGGACAATAACCATGGATGTAAAGATTCATATAATCGTCCAAAAGCAAGTGGAAATAATGCACCATTTGAAAGATGACCTAGAGGACATGTCATGTGCAGTGAAGCACTCTACTATTGTTGTAAATCAACGAACACTACCAGAAAAAAGGGTTTTCCCGACGAAAAAAAAAAAAACGGCCGACGAATTAAAATTTTCGTCGGTAATTCTAAGGAATAGCCGACGATTTTATTTTTCGTCGGTAAAAAAAAAAAAATTCGTCGGCCATAGTTTAACCATAGCCGACGAAACCTTTTTTCGTTAGTATTTTCAAAAAATCGTCGGCTATATTCATATTTCAGCCGACGATTTGTATTTTCGTCAGCCTTTCTTCGAAACATTAGCCGACGAAAATTTTTTGAAGTATGGCCGACGAAGTTGACATTTTCGTCGGCTATAAGTCTATATAGCCGACGAGTACTATATTTGATTTCGTCGGCTATGATTAAAAAAAAAAAAACAAAAAAAAGACCACCTTCCATTTTCTATCACTATCGACAAACCATTGCTTCATCCTTCAAATGCAAATATGTCGTCAAATAAGTTATAACCGAAATAATGAAATACGTCTACGGTTGAAAAATGACAAGATTCCGACAAAATCTGTGTGCCGAATGTTGCGGTTAACTGTTTTTTACTTCCGTTTTCCTATGGGTAGCCTGACGTTCGGTAAATATTTTGAGGAAAATTTTTATACGATTAGTTGCGTCTCATCGATTTGAAACTATTATCTGTTGAAGGTCAGGCCAAAAAACGTCATTTAGACAGGCCAATTACCATTTCTAAGCGTTTAAAGGGTTGACTCACCCGGTTGACCGTCCCGATCGAGCCTTTAACGTTGTCAGATGTAGTTGGATTTTTTTTCACACATGTATTTAATCTTAACGGTGATATCTGACGGTTGGAATAGATTTTCCAAACTTTTACATTTAAAATCGGAACATATGCACTAATGTTCCTTAACTTGTTTACTAAGTGTTTAAGTGAATGTATAGTTTCAAATAGTTACTATACGTACACTCTTTAAATGCAAATATGTCGTTAAATAAGATATGACCGAAATAATGAAATACGTCTACGGTTGAAAAATGACAAGATTCCGACAAAATCTGTGTGCCGAATGTTGCGGTTAACTGTTTTTTACTTCCGTTTTCCTATGGGTAGCCTCACGGTCGGTAAATATTTTGAGGAAAATTTTTATACGATTAGTTGCGTCTCATCGATTTGAAACTATTATCTGTTGAAGGTCAGGCAAAAAAACGTCATTTACACAAGCCAATTTCCGTTTTAAAGCGTTTAGAGGTTTGACTTCGTTGTTTGACCGAAGGTTTAGCCAACGAAATATTTGAATTCGTCGGCTAAACTCTTGCGATCCGCTTATTATCCGCCGTTGGATGGCTCAGATCCAACGGCTGCTGATTGTCCAAAGTATAGCCGATGAAATATTAAAATTCGTCGGCTAAACTCTTGCGATCCGCGCCTTTTCATTGTCCGCCGTTGGATGTGGCATGGGAGATCGGACGGCTGCTGAGCGCCTAAAGTATAGCCGACGACATTCAAAGTATAGCCGACGATATTAAAGATTTCGTCGGCTATAGTAAAGTATAGCCGACGAAATCTTTTTTAATCGTCGGCTATTCTATCGGGTATAAGTTTGAAACTGCCGAACCCTAGCCTCCGTTTTCTGCATTTTTCTGCTTTCTCCTCCGTTTTTCTACTTTCTCCTCCGCAGCGCCTCAGACAGATCCGCACCGCCGCTCTCCTCCTCCTCCTCCTCAAATCGACGACGAATTCTCCTCCTCCTCCTCCATCCGGCCGAATTCTCCTCCTCCTCCTCCTCCTCCTCCTCAAGCCGCCGACCTACTCCTCCTCCTCCGATCCGATCCGGTTATTTTTTTTTTCAATTTAATTTAATTTAATAAATTGTTATATATTAAATTTTAATAATATAAATTGTTATATATTAGTTATATATTTGTTATATATTTAATTTTAATTATATAAATTCTTATATATTTGTTAATAAATTTAATTGTTATATATTTGTTATAATTTAGGTATATAAATTGTTATATATTTAATTTTAATTATATAAATTGTTATATATTTGTTATATATTTAATTTTAATTATATAAATTGTTATATATTTGTTAATAAATTTAATTGTTATATATTTGTTATAATTTAGGTATATAAGTTGTTATATATTTAATTTTAATTATATAAATTGTTATATAAATTGTTAAATTAATTATATATATAAATTGGTAGTCTAATTATATATATATATGTTAATAAAGAAATATAGTTATATTTGTATATAAATAGTTATATTTAGGTTAATAGTTAGTATTATTTAAAATTAGTTAAAATTTAAATATTAATTTGTTAGTATGTTTTGAAATATGTTAGTATTTGAAACTATTATCTGTTGAAGGTCAGGCCAAAAAACGTCATTTAGACAGGTCAATTACCATTTCTAAGCGTTTAAAGGGTTGACTCACCCGGTTGACCGTCCCGATCGAGCCTTTAACGTTGTCAGATGTAGTTGGATTTTTTTCATACATGTATTTAATCTTAACGGTGATATCTGACGGTTGGAATAGATTTTTCAAACTTTTACATTCAAAATCGGAACATATGCACTAATGTTCCTTAACTTGTTTACTAAGTGTTTAAGTGAATGTATAGTTTCAAATAGTTACTATACGTACACTCTTCAAATGCAAATATGTCGTTAAATAAGATATGACCGAAATAATGAAATGCGTCTACGGTTGAAAAATGACAAGATTCCGACAAAATCTGTGTGCCGAATGTTGCGGTTAACTGTTTTTTACTTCCGTTTTCCTATGGGTAGCCTGACGTTCGGTAAATATTTTGAGGAAAATTTTTATACGATTAGTTGCGTCTCATCGATTTGAAACTATTATCTGTTGAAGGTCAGGCAAAAAAACGTCATTTAGACAGGCCAATTACCATTTCTAAGCGTTTAAAGGGTTGACTCACCCGGTTGACCGTCCAGATCGAGCCTTTAACGTTGTCAGATGTAGTTGGATTTTTTTTCACACATGTATTTAATCTTAACGGTGATATCTGACGGTTGGAATAGATTTTCCAAACTTTTACATTCAAAATCGGAACATATGCACTAATGTTCCTTAACTTGTTTACCAAGTGTTTAAGTGAATGTATAGTTTCAAATAGTTACTATACATATACTCTTCAAATGCAAATATGTCGTTAAATAAGATATGACCGAAATAATGAAATACGTCTACGGTTGAAAAATGACAAGATTCCGACAAAATCTGTGTGCCGAATGTTGCGGTTAACTGTTTTTTACTTCCGTTTTCCTATGGGTAGCCTCACGGTCGGTAAATATTTTGAGGAAAATTTTTATACGATTAGTTGCGTCTCATCGATTTGAAACTATTATCTGTTGAAGGTCAGGCCAAAAACCGTCGTCTAACTAGACTAATTTCCGTTTTAAAGCGTTTAGAGGTTTGACTTAGTGGTTTGACCAACAGTTTAGCCGACGAAAATTATATGTCGTCGGCTAAACTCTTACGATCCGCTTATTGTCCGCCGTTGGATGACTCAGATCCAATGGCTGCTGATTTTCCAAAGTATAGCCGACGAAATATTTGAATTCGTCGGCTAAACTCTTGCGATCCGCGCCTTTTCATTGTCCGCCGTTGGATGGCTCAGATCAGACGGCTGCTGATCTCCTAACGTATAACCGACGACATTCAAAGTATAGCCGACGATGTTAAAGTTTTCGTTGGCTATAGTGAAGAATAGCCGACGAAATCTTTTTTAATCGTCGGCTATTCTTTCGGGTATAAATCAGAAACTGTCGAACCCTAGCCGACTTTTTCCAGAAACCCTCCTCCTCCTCCTGCTGCTGCTCCAAACCGGCCCTCTCCCGTTCATTTCCGCCGCGCTGCTCCTCCTCCTCCTCAAATCGGCGCTGCTCCTCTCCTCCAATTCCGGCTTCCTCCGATCCTCCTCTGATTCTCCTCCTTCCTCAAGCAATTCCAGTCGGCCTCCTCCTCCTCCTCCTTCCCCTCCGCCTTCCCCTCCTCGTTCGACCTCCTTCCCCTCCTCCTCCGGCCTCCTCCTCCGATCCGGTTAATTTTTTTTTTCAATTTACTTTAATTTTATGAATTGTTATATATTTAATTTTAATTATATAAATTGTTATATATTTGTTAATAAATTTAATTTTAACAAATTGTTATATATTTGTTTTATATTTTATTTTAATTATATAAATTGTTATATAATAAATTGTTATATATTTGTTATATATTTAATTTTAATTAAATAAATTGTTATATATTTGTTATATATTTGTTAATAAATTTAATTGTTATATATTTGTTATAATTTAGGTATAGAAATTGTTATATATTTAATTTTAATTATATAAATTGTTATATATTTTTGTTAATATATAAATGGTTATTTGTATTTATATATATGTTAATAATGAAATATAGTTATATTTGTATATAAATAGTTATATTTAGGTTAATGGTTAGTATTATTTGAAATTAGTACAAATTTAAATATTAATTTGTTAGTATGTTTTGAAATATGTTAGTATTATTGGTTATTATATTAATTAGAATTTGTTATTTAATGTAATATAATTTAATATTAATTAATGTATTAATGCCTCAAGCTGCAGATGGCCGATGCATTCAGACAGTTCTTCGGAGGCCGTCGTTCCAGATCTAGGGGTTCTGGAAGTTCCGCCGGTTCTGCAGAGTCCGACAGGACCCTTAGCCAGCCTGAGAGGACCAGCACCCAGCCGCGGAGGAGTGTGGATTCATCCCAGCCGCGGAGGCCTGTGGATTCATCCCAGCCGCGGAGGAGTGTGAGTTCTCGGCACCAGACCCTTCTCCAGGCGGGGCGGCCGTCGAGCAGTTCACGTCCCCCTGTCGGGCCAGATGCTCCGAGGTTCAGTAGGCAGCTATTTCAGGACGAGATAGCTGCAGACGTTCCTCAGGTCCGTATGCCTGAGGTTCATCGGGAGCCGATGACGAGTCCGACGACGTCTGCTGCTGACTCGACTGAGGGGCCTACTCTCCCAAATCAGCTCTACCTCCCGTACAACATTCCTGCGATACCCGAGGTCGACTTTCGAGGTGTGCCCATATGGCCTGATATGCCTCAGTACGTGAGTGCTGCGGAGGCATACCAGCAGCAGCCATTTGAGAACCCTGACCTCCTGATTTCGGCGAGGAGAAAAGGAAAGTCGACAGACGAGTCATCCAGTTCAGGTAACATTTGATTTTATTAATTAAATATTTTATTAAAATTAACGCACTAATATTCAATTTTATTAACCAATCGTCGTTTATGTGATAGGGACAGCCGCTAGCAGTTCAACGAGGAATACGAGAGGTGTCATATGTTTTGACACGCTCAGGAGAACTGTTGAGAGCAGCGGGAGGATCTGGATCAACGAACCTCCTAATCAGGAGGTTCAGGGGAAAAAACGCCGCGACTACACGGGTTGCGTGGGGGCACTGATTAGGGACAGAGTCCCTATGTTGTGGACGCGGTGGGCTGATGTGCCCGAAGAGATCAAGAGGGAGGTGAACAACGCTGCGTTGGTGAGTAATTTAAAAAATTTAATTTATTTTACGTAATATTTAATAATTTTGGGTATTGTTATAATTGTAAAACTAATAAAATATTATCTTTCAGACATACTTCGAGATTGCAGAACATAAGCAGCATTGGGCGGACGCGATGCAGTCGTTGAGGTACATTGGGAATTCCTTATCTTATAATTCGAAATATTTTATGATATTAATAATATTTCTAATGCACTTTTATTTTTTCCGTAGGTTCAAAGAGTGGAAGAACGAGCTCCGTTCCCACTTTAACCAATACGGCAACGGTGGTCGTATAGGTACTCCCAGATAGTTCATGTTCAGGGAGTACGAGTGGCGTTGGTTGAAGACAGTAGACTTCAACAACCCACTTATGCAGGTAAATACTAAACTTAACTATAAATGTTTATTTTATTAAAATTTTAATTATTAGTTTAATTATTTTATAATTATTACACTAAAATTTTTTGATGCATTTTTCTAATATTTTATTATTTGTTTGAAGCAACGGTCTCGGGTAAACTCTGCGAACCGCCGCCGTAACACAACCCCCCATCAATGTGGTTCTAGGCCGTTTGCACAATATCAGGAGGAGGCGCTTAGAGATCATCCTGATAGCAACCCGTACGTGGAGACGTTCAAGATCGCTTATCCACAAGCGACAGAACAGCTCGTAAGTCGTTAATTACGATTTTAAAATTTTAATTATTAATTTTACTTAATTATTGTTGTAGGAGAAATAGATTGATAAATCTCTCTGTGTTTATTCATTGATAAGGAGGCCTTTATATAGGCATTACATCAAGTATCCCTGGCGAACAGGGATTCCCTATCTAATAGAGTATCTAGACTACAAGTCTTATTAGGACAAGACACACCACGGAAGTTACGGAGTTAACCTTCCTTGAACACTCCCCCTTGTGTCGCGTCCTCAATGGTGCATGAACCGTTGCCTCGTTAAAACCTTTGCCAGCAAACAAAAACCTCTTGGGCAAAAATAAAAGCATGGTCTAAGGAAAAAGAGTACAACGCACCAACTACAAGTATGTGAGACATGCATAACTAGGCTCCCCCTGAAGTCTAGATGAGAACTCCCCCTGATAGTCAATCAGTCTTTGAGTTCGGATAAGCGACACATTCCAATGCGCTTTACATGCTTCATAAATGTAGATTTAGGTAGAGACTTGGTGAACAGATCCGCTGCATTTTCTTCTGAGCTGACTTGCTTCACTTGAATATTCAAAGTCTCTTGCTGCTGCTGATTGTAGAAGAACTTAGGCGAAATGTGTTTAGTATTGTCACCCTTAATGTATCCCAACTTCATCTGCTCAATGCATGCTGCATTATCTTCAAATATGCAAGTTGGTCCCATCGTAGTAGACTCAAGTCCACTAGACTCTCGAATGTGAGATATAACTGAGCGAAGCCAAATACATTCTTTGACTGCTTCATGTAGTGCAATAATCTCAGCATGGTTCGAGGAGGTAGCAACAAGGGTTTGCTTGGTTGATCTCCAAGATATCGCCGTATTCCCAATGGTAAAAACATAACCGGTTTGGGAGCGTCCTTTGTGTGGATCTGACAAATATCCAGCATCAGCAAATCCTACCATCACATCATTTGGTGTATCTGAGTAGGAGGGGGTATCGCCAAAGCCGTATCGGGACCACGACTTAGCATCCGCGGGTCCGGATAAGTTGGCGGATATGGCTGCAGGATGGCGGATGGATGAACCAAAGCCAGTCCTGGCGGATATGGCTGGCGGATGGCAATCCGAGCCATGGTTTGTGCTGTTAGATGCAAGAGATCGAGTAGGTGTCGAATCCTGATGAGTGTATCGATAGTACAAGCCCATGTCAAGGGTTCCTTTAAGGTATCGGAAGATGTTCTTGATTCCAACCCAATGACGTTGTGTTGGCGCAGAGCTAAATCTAGCTAACAAGTTCACAGAGAAAGCGATGTCTGGTCTAGTACACTGAGCTAAGTATAACAAAGCTCCAATCGCACTAAGATATGGATATTCAGCTCCCAAGACCTCTTCGTCATCTTCTTTCGGACGAAAGGGATCTTTGTTGATATCCAGACTTCTAACGACCATGGGAGTGCCTGTAGGATGCATAACTTTGTCCATGTTAAATCGCCTGAGCATCTTTCGGACATATGCAGACTGGTGTATAAAAATTCCACCACTTCGGTGCTCTAGTTCTAAGCCTAGGCAAAACCGAGTCCTTCCCAGATCTTTCATCTCGAATTCGGATTTCAAATAGCTAGCGGTCTCATTGATCTCATTCAGAGTTCCAATGATGTTCATATCATCGACATAGACGGCTATAATGGCAAATCCTGAACTTGTTCTCTTTATGAACACACAAGGGCACAACTCATCATTCTTGTATCCTTTCCCAATCAAGTAATCACTTAACCGTGTGTACCACATCCTACCAGATTGTCGGAGTCCATATAGAGATCGTCTCAACCTGATAGCAAATGAACTTCGTGGTTTTTGCTCACTTGACTTGGGTAACGAAAGTCCTTCTGGCACTTTCATGTACATCTCCGTATCTAGGTCCCCATAAAGATACGCAGTTACAACATCCATAAGCTGCATATTGAGTCTCTCTGAGACTACCAAACTTATTAAGTATCGGAAGGTAATAGTATCCATGACAGGAGAATACGTCTCCTCATAATCAATTCCAGGGCGTTGAGAAAAACCTTGCGCCACGAGTCGAGCTTTATATCGCTGGACTTCGCCATTCTCATTGAGCTTTCTGACAAAGACCCATTTATGTCCAACAGGCTTCACGTTCGGCGGTGTAGGCACAACCGGTCCGAAAACTTGCCTTTTCTTTAGAGAGTCTAGTTCAGCCTGGATTGCTTCTTCCCACTTCGGCCAATCCGCCCTACGTTGACATTCATCAACAGTGCGGGGTTCCATATCGTCGTCGTCAATAACTTCTTGAGCAACGGCGTAGGCGAATGCATCATCGATATACATGGAATTTCTTTCCATCAGATTGTGCATGCATAAGTAGTTTAGTGAGATTTCCTTGTTCTCCAACATCAACAGTGAGTCTGAGGCGTCCCCCAGATGATTCAGAGTTGATTCTTGGACATAGGTATAGTCGGAGACAATCTCGTGTGACGGCGTCACAGTATCAATGATGAACGGATCGCTTTGTGCCTGGACACATGCCCTCTTTCTAGGTACATTGTCTTTGGAACCGATTGGTCTCCCCCTCTTTCTAGGAGGATCCGAAGTCGACGCCGGCTCTCCACTTGGAGGTGCCGAGCCTAGGCTGCCGATGGCACCTAGGGCTGCGGGTCCGAGACCGGTGGCGCGTGCTCGCGCATGGCGAGGAATGTTAAGCCTTGCAGGTACATTCGCAGCAGGTATGGTTGATCTTGTCACTTTCGCAATATCAGTAAAGGAGTCGGGCATCGTATCCGCCACCTTTTGTAGTTCTAATATGCGTTGTATTTCAGTCTCACACTGAGACGTACGGGGATCATAATGAGACATAGTGGGAGAGAACCACGTCAATTCCTGACGTTCACTTGGGACGGATGCGGCCCCATCTCCCCCTAACGGCGGGAAGGATGTCTCATCAAAGTGACAATCTGCAAATCTTGCAGTAAACAGATCACCTGTCATAGGCTCTATATAGCGGACAATAGTTGGTGCTTCATATCCAACATAAATAGCTGATCGTCGTTGTGGACCCATCTTGGTACGCAGTGGAGGCGTGATAGGCACATATACGGCACAACCAAAAGTACGCAGATGCGAAATATCAGGCTCGTAACCAGTTACCAACTGGTACGCACTAAATGGTTGGCTATCTGTGGGTCGTAGACGAATAAGCATAGCTGCATGTAATATTGCATATCCCCATGCCGAAACTGGCAAGTTTGTGGCCATGACAAGAGACCTAGCTACAAGCTGTAGTCTCTTGATAGCGGCTTCTGCAAGACCGTTCTGAGAATGAACGTGGGGTACGGGATGTTCAACTTCAATCCCAACTGACATGCAATAGTCATCAAAACACTTTGAGGTAAACTCTCCAGCATTATCCAGTCTGATGGACTTAATCGGATTGTCCGGGTGGTGAGCCCGAAGCTTAATAATCTGAGCTAGGAGTTTAGCGAATGCAGCATTCCTCGTGGACAACAACGCTACGTGTGACCAACGCGTTGATGCATCAACCAGAACCATGAAATATCGAAATGGTCCGCATTCTGGTGTTATAGGTCCACAAATATCACCTTGTATTCGTTGTAGAAACGGAATATTCTGTTTATTATCAATAGCAAAAGATGGTCTTGCTTGAAGTTTTGCTAGTGAACAAGCTTTGCAAAACGAACGATGAGCATTAGACATCGCTACAGAAGCATGAGAAGCAGGAGGGGGCCGAACCTCTCCTTGGAACCGAGAGGCGGCTATCGACGGCACGGCCGAACCGAGGCCGAGGCGCCCTCTGTGCTTTTGTGATCGGAAAAATGGATGACCGTGGGAGCATTTCAAAATACGGATCATCAGATCACGACCCGGATGACCGAGTCTATCATGCCAAAGCTTATAAGCATCAGAATCACATAATATAACAACATGAGATTCGTTGGCTCGAATGGTTGTGAAATACATGCCATTGCGAACTCGCTTACACTTCTCCACAATGCGAGTGCGCATAGATTGAGTGGAGGTGATCAACAGATATTCAGTTCCATCTTCAACATAAGTGCTGAGGTGATAGTCATTGTCACGCACATCCTTGAAAGCTAGCAAGGTTCTTGGCGCCTTAGGCGCATATAGGGCGTCCTCTACCCGAATCTCAGTGCCATTTGGCAGTAAGAATTGAGCAGTGCCACGACCCTTAATTACGGGTCCAGTTCCTGTCATCGTAGATAACGACGATTCTCTTGGCGTAAAATCCGAAAACAATTGCCGATTCCTCAGAATCGTGTGAGTTGTTGCACAATCCAACAAACACTCAATCTCGCCTTGATACATCTACAAAAACAATGTAACTTGAATCAATAGTCTACTTTAGACTTTGGCGAACACTTTAAAGTAAGTGTACTGAAACAATATATCATCACAAAATGAAGTGCATTAAGGCCAATAACATAGCCATGGCAACGACAAAACTTGAGAGAAAGATATAAGCCGCATTTTAATCACCGAGTATCACCATTGATAATCATAGCCTAGTTCAGAGATTGAGACCGGACACCGTCGTAGGTGGCGTGGCCGAGCCAAGGCCGAGGCCAAGGCAAAGGCCGGGGCCAAGCCAAAGCCGAAGCTGTGGTAAGGCCAAAGCTACCCAGAGGCCGAGCCGAAGCAAGGCGAGTGGTGAGAGTCGGTCAGGCATTGAGGCAATGCGATGCGACGGTTGAGCTAAATCCGAAGCATGACGAGTCCGAAGACACTTCGTTGCCGAGCCATTGATGCAAAAGTTGCATTTGTTCGATAGGCTATCGATTGTTGGTTTCAAAAACCGGATTCGGTGCTGAGCCAAGCTGGCGATTGGCCATGGCGAGTGAGGCCTAGCGAGTCTCGGCCAAGCGCTTAGGCTTTGGCGAGCGAGGCATAGCGGATCGCAGCCAAGTTGGCGAATCGCGGATCTCAGATCAGTTGGCGAATAGACATGGCGAGCGAGGCCTGGCGGATCGCGGCCAAGTTGGCGGATAGCGGATCGCGGATCACGGATCGCGGATCTCGGATCGCGGATCGTGCATCGCGGCTCGCGGATGGCGTATCGCGTATCGCGGATGGCGTATCGCGGATCGCGGATGTCGTATCGCGTATCGCGGATGGCGTATCGCGTATCGCGGATCTCTCCTTTTGTCTTTTGTGATTTTTCGGATATGAGTTAACATCACCAGAATTTTGGTGAACTCAAAATAATTATGCCATTGAGAATTGGACGCATTGAACCAATTTTGCTTTCAGGGATGTAAAAATCTTAAATCATTCGTAGAATAAGATAGATTTTATTGATGACAACTCAAGAATACATCAAGGTTGTTCTAAATAGAACGACTTATCGAACAAAGTCGTGATTTATTGACTATTCTGTCAAAATAACAATCAAAATCAAACTTGAACACGTATCTCATGACCTAAGTCAAATACTTATTCATAGTCTGGAGTATCATACTCCTGAGTCCTACGTTTCTTGGTAGGTTGGAAGTCATCGATGGCAAAGTTCGTATCTTCCTCATCGTATACTTCTTCCTCAAAGTCTCCTACATAGTGTGCTTCTTGTTCTATGTATTGTTTGTGTTTCTTGTAAGCGGCTTGAATATCTCTGCTTGCTATGCAATCGCGTTGGAGATGATTCTTAGAACCACATTTGAAGCAAGGAGCCGAAGCATTGTTCGGCGGATGGCCACCACGCCTGGGACCGGAACCAAAACTGTTCCTCCCTCTGGGAGCGGCGGCTCTGCCATCATCCCTTGTCCAAGAAAGCGGTCGGCCACGGCCGACGCCTCTTCTCCCTCCTCGTCCGCCACGTATTGCTCTTGGCGTACGTGGTGGCGGTGCTTGACGTTCATGAGGTTGATGCTTCTGCTTAAAAGCTTTACCACGGGCTTGATGAGATTCCGCAATGAATTTCGGTCCTCGAGGCCTCTTATTGGTGGTAAGAATCAACTCATGGTACCTCTCCTTTCTTTGAAGCACATTCATCAAATCGCTGAAGGTTTTGATAGTGCCTTTCTCACGGAGATCGCGGTACTGATGCGACAACATGGACGCAGATTCTGGGAACGTCGTGAAAGTCTTCTCCATCATATCATCATCGGTCTTTTCGACCCCACAAAAGCTCAAATCAGATTGCAAGTTTAGCATAGTCTGATGATATTCCTGGACGGAATCAAAATCCAGTAAGCGGATTTGCTCCCAATCAGACATGAGGTCTGGGAGTTGTGCGTCATGCACATTGTCGAAACGGTCTTTGAGGATATCCCATAGCTCTTTGGGATCAGTTTTCCTCAGGTATTGCTTCTTGAGCGTTGGATGGATATGGCGCCTGAGAAACATCAGGGCTTGTGCTTTCTGTTCAGGAGAAGCGTGTAAGCTTTCATCCTCAGGAGGGTTGATGGTGGCAGTAAATCTTTTACCAATGAAAGTGTTCTCAACATCTGAGACCCACCTCTTGTATTCCTTGCCTTGGACATCCAAGATGTCAAATTCTGGACGCTGAGTGTCAGCCATCTACAGAACACAAACAGGGAGACGTTAGTATATTTGAATACTAATCAAGTTTGATTGTTCTTTTAGAACAGTGCCAAGATATATCATGGTCACATAAATCGATGCTTAACGTGACTTCAAGTCACAATCGATATCTTCCCTTTGTTTTCTTTCCAAAAAAGAATAATACGTTATGGTTCACAGTGACATCACAGTCACAAGCATAACGGTGGCCGGTAACATCACAGTTACCCCAATAAACGTTGGCACCGGGGTGACTAAATCCCCGTATGCCGTCCCGAGAAGCGATAGAATCGGGATGAAGAAGCAGGGACACGGAAAGGTCCCGGAAGAAAACAAAACCCAACTATTGAAATTTCAGAAGCGGGAACGTTTATGAAAATATTTACCTCTTCAAGAGAAGCTTGATCAAACGAAACTTGACTCTTGGGGAAGCTTGTTTTCTTCGACTTTTCTTGATTTCTTCTTAACCACGAATAAGGGTTCGCGGATCGCTTGCTTGGCTTGCGAGCAATTTTGATCGTCTGGCGGATGCGTGCAAAAAGTAGCACGCAAGGGAGAGCTGCTGGCGAGCGGGTTGTCTACCTAAAGGCAGAGGAGGAGTAGTACGCGAAGGTACAAAGCGGCAGGCGAGCAGCGCAGATGCTGCTGAGAAGAGGCCGACGGTGACGAAGGGAGAATCGGCGGCCGACGGTAAGTTAGGGTTTTTGGAAAAAAAAAATCCGGAATTAGGGTTTCTAGGGCTTATTAGACGGGAGGCTAGAGAAATGTGCTGATAACGTGTTGTAGGAGAAATAGATTGATAAATCTCTCTGTGTTTATTCATTGATAAGGAGGCCTTTATATAGGCATTACATCAAGTATCCCTGGCGAACAGGGATTCCCTATCTAATAGAGTATCTAGACTACAAGTCTTATTAGGACAAGACACACCACGGAAGTTACGGAGTTAACCTTCCTTGAACAATTATATATTTGTTAGAATATTAATTTTTTTTTTCCCGTTCAATTAGGAGAGGGTGAACCAGGCCGAAGAAGAGGTGTTCCAGCAAGTAGTTCGGGAGACACAACCAAACATCTCAGAGGTAGATCTGGAAGAAGCCCTGCGCCAGGTCGACCGATCGAATGTCCAAACGGCAGCGAGGATGTTCGACGCAGCCTTCCCACACCGGTCAAACCAATACTACTGCCGGGGTTTGGGAAGTTCTGGAATAGGGCTCCTGAAGACCACTAAGGGAGGTCAAAAGAAGGGAGGCGGGGACAGCCAACAGATGAGGGGGGAAGTGCAGAGATTGACCGCAAGATTGGAGGCCGAGTCCCAGAGATCACAAGAGCTACGCCGCAGAACACAGCAGTATCATTTGGATCTGGCCAGTTGGCATGCTGAATACGACAGAGTTCGACAACACAACTACGCCGCCCAACAAAACTGGTGGTGTGATATGTTCGCGGCACAACAACACGCCCTTGAACCCCCGCCCCCGTTTCAGCCGTTAGTTGAACCTCCAATGCCTCAACCTCCCGATGCTGACGAGCAGGATGCTGGGGATGACGTGGTGGACTTTAGTGCTTTAGGTGATGATTAGGGTTATATTTTATGTATATTGGAACAAATTAAATAATAAATCATTTAGACGTGTTTCTTGTTGGTCTAAATGCATGGATTGTCTTTGTGATTTGCAGGTTGCTTGGAATGGTAATTTAGAAATTAATTTAATTTTTTTTTCCCCCAAATGTAAAAATAGCCGACGATATTGACATTATTTCGTCGGATATAAGTGCTATAGCCGACGATTTTTACCAAATTTCGTCAGCTATAACTTTTATAGCCGACGAAAATGACATTATTTCGTCGGCTATAACTAATAAATGCCTATTAAAATATTAATATATTCCGACGAAATAACCGACGAAATAGATGGAATCGTCGGCTATATTTCAGAACAAATAGCCGACGAATTTCGTCGGCTATAGTTTACGATATCGTCGGCCATACTCGAAAATATCCGATTAATTTCGTCGGATATTTTGCCCAGATTTGGTCGACGAAATTAATTTTCATCGGTAAAGTCGTCGACCATACTTGAATATAGCCGACGATTTCGTTATTTTCGTCGGCCATTGGTATTACCGACGGCGTTTTTCCGACGAATTATAGCCGAAGAAAATTTCGTCGGCAAAAGGAATAGCCGACGAAAATTCGGCATAGTCGACGAAATTTTTTTCGTCGGCTATTCCCTCGGATCTGGTAGTGGAACTATTAATACGCACATTGCAAACTAGCAAAGAATTAGCTGCGACTTACCGGAAGTATAAAGAATCATACAAGCACGAGAATTTAGAAAAGTATCTTCAATATCCAACAATAACATTGAAAATGAATTTACAACCAAAGGCTTACCATATGGGAGAAGATGACGATGACACATCTCATCATTTCAGATATTAAAAGAGAAAAAAGGATCTAGCTCAATCCAAGATAGACTTTGATTAGTCCACTTTTCAATTTCCAAGATAGCCTAGTAAAAGCTATCACGCCTTATATCTAATAAGAATTAATTTCAGTTTACCTACTTAAACTTTGGTTGAATCATCACTTCAGTCCCTGTACTTTTGATTTCATCAACTACACCCTATACTTTTTAAATTAATCAACTAATACTAATTTTGTAAATTCCGTACAAACGATCTATCAATACCAAATGATTTTTAGTATCTTTTCCCTACATTAATGCACCGTTATCATATTACGATTATAAATAAAGCTAAACAAATCATATAATCAATTTGAACAATAGAAAATAAACAAAAACAAATCATATATGATAAAACAAAAAGAAATCACCATATATGATTTGTTTTCTATTGTTCAACTTGATTATATGAATTGTTTAGCCTTGTTTATAATTCTAATATGTTAACGGTGCATTAATGTAGGGAAATGATACCAAAAAGCCTTTGGTATTGATAGATTGTTTGGACGAAATTACAAAATTGGTATCAGTTGATTAATTTAGGAAAGTACATGGGTGTAGCTGATGAAATCAAAAGTACAAGGACTGAAATGATGATTGAGCCAAAGTTCAAGTAGTTAAACTGAAATTAAATCATCTAATAAATTAGATTTTTGGTCTTAAAGTTTCTATTTCTAAATTGGAGAAGACTAAATGTAATCGTTGGCATGTTAATTCTTGAATTTTCTCTCAATGAATTGAGATTATTCGAATTTTATTCATGATATACATGGTTCAATTTTTTACAACTAACTTTGCAATGTATTGCATAAAGCAAAACAAGACAACATAATATAGGCACGACATAAAGAACTGTGTGGAAAGAAACGCACCATGTAATCTCTAGAATAATAGTACTGAAGGACAATGGTACTAATATAACACAAAATAGCATAATAGTACTTAAGAACAGTAGTACTATATCAATAGATATAATAAAAGTAACGAGGATCAGCATATCTGTTCATTTGGGATTCATAATGCGCCTGCCTTCCTGGGATTACCATACCTTTTATTGCAATCCCCATTGAGTTACTCAAAAGAACTTAGGTTACATTTCGATGTATATATATTGAGCATATGTCAAATTGACAATTTATACGACAAGAGAAAATTGAATTATTTCCACATTTTAAAGAAATTTATGCATGTTCATGTAAAAAGACACAAGTGAGAATTCATTTGCGCTCCTTTGCATTACCTCTAGCGACTACAGATGTAAACGAGTATTAGAGAAGTTTATATGTCAACTTAGTGGGTTATATGTAACCGCTAATTGAATCAAACGTCATAAGAAAATGATCTTTTAGAATTCTGACATAGATTGGCTTTGACGCAACTACTTGTAATCTGGTGATCCGTAAATTAAAGAAATTACCATGGACACCTAAATTTTTGATGAATAAGAAGCAAACACCAGAAGAATATGGTTCACACACGAAACCGAGGACGACCAAAGAGCATTTTATTCTTCAAATATTGTTTCGACACAATCCATGTAGGGTTGAAGACGTGTGTTCAATCCCTAAATTCCGCCGCGCCCCTAAGGTCACATTATAATATATTTGATGCACAAGTATATGCACTTATACCCTATTATGCTTCTGACATCCATCGTGATTTTATGAATAAAATCACATCATTCAAAGTCTACTCGTAAAATTATGATTGACACTATGTGCAAAGGAAACATGTGTTCTCATTATGTTCTTATATTGAATCCAAAGAGGATTCAGTAGACTGATTCAACCAACTTGCGGACACCTTAGATATTTTATGGTGTTGGTTGTTGTGTCGACACGTTGGTCACGTGTCATGATATCATCCACTATTAATACTTATGCTGCTTATGCTAGAAAGTCAAAGCACCTAGGCCGGGTTAATTTCCGTAGCCGCAATGATTTTATAGCATATTATATATGATCTGTAATGGGCAGCATATCCCTATATAAAAACTCAATTGGTCTCACGGAAAACGACTACAGTAATAGTCTTGATATTGGTAAAGCACACCAATACTTCCGTTTTGGGTTATGTAATTTTACATGCAGCGTTACTTATTCACCTATGCCTAGGGCTGGGCAAGGGCCGGGCCGGGCCCAATTTTTTATGAACCCGACCCAAAGCCAGAAATATTGGGCTCGGGCCGGTTCGGGCTTTTCAACCATTCAAGACCGGCCCAAACCCGACTAGCTCGGTTTGGGCTGGGTTTCGGGCTTTTTCGGGCCCATTCAAATTGGAAAACAAATCATCAAAATTATGTTGGAGAAGAAAGGATTCGAACCTCAGACCTAATACATAACAACCACGCTCCAAACCACTGAAGAAGAAGCTACTTATGTTTTTATGATTACGAATATTGTATTTATTTATGCATTATTTAAAGAAGGACAAATTATTGATCACTCCTTATACTTGTAGTGTCTCGACAATTTAGTCCTTGTGCTTTCAATTTCAACTGATCACTCATTGTGGTCTCAATTTTCTACCAATTGGTCCATTTCATCCAAAATGATTGTTTACCATTTTTCAACTTCCTCAAATGCCCTTAGGTTATTTTTCTTATTTTTTTACTTTCTCTTCTTCAAAACCAAAACCGACAGAAGCTCCAAAATATCTGGGTTCATGATTGTCGATTTTCAATCCAATAATTTTACAATTGCAAACTGATTGCAATCAGAAAAAAAAATGCAAATTGATTTGATACATACTGCTAATAAAAACAAATAACATCACTATAATCACGATGAAATAAAATTCTATCAAATCTCCATCATATCAATTTAAACCAAAATGAGATTACAATAAATTATCATCATCATCCTTAGCATTAGCAGCTCTCTCTAAGCTCCCACGAATGAAATTATATAAATAACTACAATTTCATATAATTAAGCTTACAAACAACACTACTACACTATACTTAATTTTTATTTTTATTTTTTGCCAATAAGATTCGAACTTGATTGGGCTACATAGTCTTTCATGGTGGGTTGTGTATTCTTCGGTTTTGGTTTTGAAGAAAAAGGAAAAGAAAACAAGAAGAAAAATAATAAAACAACACCTAAGGGCATTTGAGGAAATTAGAAAATAGTTAACAACCATTTTGGACAAATTGGACCAATTGGTCGAAAATTGAGACTACGAGGAGTGACCAGTTGAAATTGAAAGCACGAGAACTAAACTGTCAAAAATATAAAAGTATAAGGAGTGACCAATATTCTGTCCTTTAAAGAACAACAAATCATCAAAATTAAGTTGGAGAAGAGAGGATTCGAACTCCATACCTTATACATAACAACCACGCTCCACTGGAGCAGAAGCTACTTATGTTTATATAGTTATGAATATTGTATTTATTTATGCATTATAACTCTATTAGGGCCGGGCCGGGGGTTCCCAAAATTTTCTTGTTTCGGTTCATGCCCAAATTCATTCCGGACTTTTAACATAAAGGGACCGGTCCGTTTCGGGTTTTTCGGGCCGGGTTTTTGGTCCCTCGGGCCAAAACGCCCATCTCTACCTATGTCCACCATCTTTAAACTAATTTACACCACAAGTAGTGACTGTGTGATTTTAAAGGATTTCAAACAAACTTGTAATCATTGAGCTCGATTAAATATTTCTATGTGCCAAAATTGCGCCGCCACAACGCACAATGATGGGTCACTCGAGATGAATAAATATTTATGATGGATATGAACTTCCAGCTATAGTCCGCTATGTCGAAACTTTGATAGGCGATCTCCTCACCGCTAGACTTGCGGTGTGTCACTTTGATGAGACAGTCTTCTCGTCATTAGGGGGAGATAAGAACAAGCATGTTCAAGTGGAACGACATGAATTGTCGTGGTTTGTCCCCACTGTGTCTCATCTTGATCCCCAAAATGACACAAAATAAAATGCGTAAATATCTGATACATTAAAGTGACGAGATCACATAAACCTGCTGCAAATATATCTGCAAGGATTGTGTTTTATCAAAAGGACATCGTGCCACCCAAGAGGAATTGGGTATGGCATTGCCATCATGGATGGTGGCATGATAACGCCATAAGTGGCATAAATGGTGTCACAGGCCGTGGCTCTCCAAGGAAAAGGGGAATGTCACTTTAGGTTCGATAAATACTCACCCAAAGGAAGAAAGTGAGTTTTGGCACAACCTGGTCTACTGATCAGTGATACTCAAATACGTCACATGAGAATATTTATGGATTATGGTAATCATTGGGGGACGCTTCAAATGTTATAATCAATCCTTGAAAATATAGAGATCTCTACAAACACGTTACACTAGTGTACATGAGGACGTGGAATAATGAGTCTAATATCGAACCATACTTCGTTGAAAAATGTCAACGTAGTAAATTGATCTAATAGAAAGAAGCGATCCAGTATAAACAAAGAGATATGTCTTTGGGCAGGTGACGCCGACATCGCTAATATAAACTCTATCAAATATATCTTTGTTAGAATGCGTAATGAGAATAAGAGTATATAGGCTCACCTTATGGCGCAAGGTCTCTTAAAAAGCACTAGAATCGACTACGAGAAAATATTCTCTCATAATGAACTATGAGGAGACAATCTCTCATAATGGATGTCATTGCACTCCACTACCTTGTCAGTTTGGTAGTTTTCGAAAAACTGAACATGCAACTTACGAATGTGGACACAACATATCTCTATGGGATTTAAATTAAGAGGTATACATGAGGATCCTAAACAGACTTCATTCACCCAAATCAAGTGGCTCTAGATCACATAAGCGCGTGTCACGCCCCGAATTTGAAATAGATAAAGTTTAAATTCGAAAACGTGATAATTCAATAATCACAACTAACTAGAAAATAATTTACAATTTACTATGCATTAAAGAGTCCAAAGAAATGCGACTCCGGCGAATTCAATTATTACATCACAAATCTTACACAAGTTGTAAAGTATCGGACAATGTAATTATTCAACTCAAGCCTCACTATGCTTAAAGAAAACAAGACTAAATGAGTAGAATCACTTCTACTCACCGCAGATATCAACTACCGCCTCAACTCTGCTAATGCTCACCTGCAAGATTAACCCCTACACCATGGACTGGTGCACCGGGTTGTAAACAACATACCCGGTAAGATTTTTATAGCTCATATGAGTAAACCTTTTAGCAATTACTCAATCGACACATACTATAATTTTCCAAATAAACGCAATAACACTTAAATCATAATACTACTCGCATACAAAAACACAAGGTAAGATTCATACTTTCCTGCATAGAAGAATAGTTCAGAAAGGTACAAATCTTACACAATTAAAATCGTGACTCCTGCATATTGTTTAGTTCAGGAAGTCACGCACAAACAATTAAAATCGTGACACCTGCATATTGCTTAGTTCAGGAAGTCACGCACAAACAATTAACACAAATATATAACAATGAAAGCATAAAAAAAATCCGTCAACCCCAAATTGAAGTCAAGATATTGCCAACTTAACTCAAGAAACACAACGCACACTTTGTTTTCTTTTAAAACCCCCATAAGAAATACAAGTCAACTAATGACAAAATCACATATTATAATGACAACACTCGTAAATAAAGAAACATGTCCCTCTTGGACATCAAAGGAAAAACACAAATAATTTCCTTTAAAAACATACACTGCATAATCAACCAATAAAGAAGTAATTCAACAATTACTCTTTCAATACATGCAAGCATGAGACCCACATAACCCCAACTTGGTTACCTCTCATGACGTGCAACGGCAGACATACTAGAGCTCTAACTGATTGTAATCAATCACCCGGCCAAATGCTTGGTTCCCGATATAATGCCTCGTCACATAGTGACCGTCCGAAGACAAAATAAACGCCACGACCGTGGCCGTCCGAAGACATAAATACACGTCACAACAGTGACCGTCCGAAGACCAAAAGATAATTTTTAAAGTCCCACGTGACTCAACATAGCGATCCCCCTTCTTAACACAGGGTGGACCCTAATCGCCACACATTAGAAATCTCCATCACAACACAAGAAAGATATCTCATTAGCCTTTGGTTTCCATACCAACCCATTCACACATCATGCAACTCACATATACTCAATTATGACAATTTCATAACATAATAATTCGCCCAATGCACAACCCCAACATATATATATATATATATATATATATACACACGTAGACATTCGCTCAGGAATAGTCCACTAATACCAACAATAGTCATTGATCGTAAAACACTTTAAAAATTATTTTTATATTAAACTCATTTTACTTACCAATGAACCGTAGTCGATCAAGTTCATTCCATTTAAAACAAATATTTATTTTCATAAAACAATTTCACATTTAACGATCCATTTACTATAAATTAACTTGTATTATATACGAACATTGTGAAGTTTACTCACTGTAATTACTCCCGCTGCATCTTCAACCTCACCAAGGTGAGATACTCACGCACGGTCAACCACCTAAGTGAAATTATCGAAACTTAGCATCCAATTGAAATAAAATACATTATAAATCACTCTGATCACATAACCCTTAACCCCGAGGCTTGCCAACACGCGACAAACCTCCTTCGGAGCCTCTCAAAGCTCTTAAACAGCCTAGTCGACCCTAGGATCGAACATCAAGCCCAAATTCGAGGCCGACCTGCACGTAAATTAATAACTGCATAATTAACATATTTAAAAATACATAACTCGGTCATACGGCGACCGAATCACGCAAATAATATAACCCTGCGCTCGTATCGACGAGCACGATACAACAGAACACCTACTGCCCCAAAAACCCTCAGACGCACCGCCACACAGTCCAAAGTGGCTGCGCGTGGGCCCCATGCACCGCCACCAAAACCTCTCCCAAGCCAGCAACCAAGACCACCAACATGTAGATCAAGGTTCAAGGATTCAAAAACTACCTGGAATACCCGAGAATACGGCCGTGAAGTGGCCGGATACACGTACCGCCGCCACGTCGATCAGACCGCCTGAGATCAGCCGCTATTCCCCTTTGATTTGGACCTCGAGGCTAGCACAGACGTGCTCAAAGGAAGGAAAGGGACCTGAAAATGGCTGCCTCGAACCCCGGTTCCGCCTGGCTTGGCTGCTGCTCCACCGTCGACGGCTGTGGAAGATTGCGAGCTTCAGAACATCGCGCACAGGTGCTCTCCTGACGTGATCCTTGATTGGAAATGAAGAGGAGGTCGAGACGAACCGACTGATGGGTGGCGCGCGATCAGTGGTGGTCGGACGACGGAGAACAAAGCAAGGAAAGCTCCACTGTCCAAAAATGGAAAGTGAACAATAATCGAGGGTGGCTGAGATATTGTGAGAAATTTCTGAACTTTTCTGATATTTATAGGAATTTCTGATTTTGGAAATAACTTCAACAAGTCGTAACTTCTTCATACGACGTCTGTTTCACGTATGCAGTCCTTGAGTTCCATTTCAAGACTCTGTATTCCCAAGATCTTTTTCATTCTTAACTTAGAATTTACAATACATAGAGAATCTCTTCGTTCATTGAGAGTCTGTGTATATGTATAATGAAAACGTAAGGGCATAATTCACCAATCTCTTCCCAATCAAGTAGTCACTTTAGTGAACGTTTCAATTTCTTTTGCAAACGCGTTGTAATATCTCAGAAATTCATTATTAATTTCGAGTGTTTACTTGGAATTATGAAGTTTGAAGTTAGTGAAATAATGTGGTTCAGGAGCGAGCAGAAGTGTTCGGTCGAATTATTATTTAAAGGCGTTTTTAAGAGGGTTGAAAGTTGACTTTTTGATCCGTCGTGAATTTCGAAAAGTTTCCTTCACGAAATTCGTAGAGCTTGACTATACGAGTTCGTAGACGGGGAGGGGGGGGGGGGGGGGAATTGGCAGAAGAGGAGTAGGAATTCCTGCGTTCTCGGGGCCTTTCAGCCGATCGACGATCAGTCGTACGAGCTGTCTGACCTGAGGGATAAAATCGCCCAGGTATTTGGGTGTTGGTCCAACCTAGAGCGGAGTTCCTACAACTTCATCCGGCGGGAGGTGTTGGAACTGTGTTGCCTGGGGGTGAATCCCGGTGGGTGGTGGGATGTAGATTGATTGTGCCTGTTCCCGTTGAGTAAGTTGGTGTTTTGTCTGATCATGAGAGTATATGTACGTAGACCTCATTTTATTCTTAAAAGTGCCTAAGCCGATTGATGGATGATCACCATCATTACTCTAACAATAGATCCGTTTTTCATCTAAAGGAAGATGACGAAGAAGTGTTGGGAAATGCAATTCCCTATACAAGTGTAATGACACATGATTATACTTAAACACAATATGTAAGACTCGACCTCTTATTCGATGAAAATTTGTAAAGCTATGTGTAACTCTGCGCCCACGCAACGCCAATGGTTATTTCAAATACTTAAAGATATGAAAGATTTGGGCTTATTCAATCTCTACATATAAGGTGACATGATAAATAAACTATCCACGTCATAGCTAACTATGCGTAAAGAAAAACGCATTAAAGGCAAAATAAGAAAATATATTATTGCAGTTCAATTTCAAATCTCTTAACGGTTCGTCCATACCTATACTCTAGATAGAGTTTTTTGACTGTTTTACTACAAGAAGGTCGTGCTTAGCATAAACATGATGTTCACTATGAACTTATGTGTTCAGTTCATGGACAACTTTATCCTCGAGATCAAAGTAAATAAAGTTGGATCTGAGGACGATGTGGCAAGATTTAGTTATTAAATCATTGCTCAAAGTCATATTTGAAAAATATGTGAAAATGCATAAATATGCTAAGGTTATTGAAACTCCCTTGATCATATGAAAGAATCGGAGAGAATCCCATGATTAATATAAAAATCAGGGGGAGGTGCAGACATCAGGGGGAGTCTAGCACATACATGTTGTTTTTCAAATGTAATAGTTGCGTTGTGCTCTTTTTCTCCGTCGACCAAAGTTTTATTTTCTCCCATTGTGTTTTTGTTACTTGACAAAGTTTTTAATGAGGCAACACCTCATGCACCATTTTATCTTTGACTCGGCACAAGAGAGAGTGTTGAAGGAAAAATACGTTGAGTGCCTTGATTAATGTAACTGACGAGAGAGAATTATATAGTTAACATTTAATACTTATAACTAAAACGATCAGTCATTATTGTCATAAATGTATTTACTATTACCATTGTAATACTCACCCTATATAAAGGGGATTATCAATGAAATGAGTAGATCAATTCTCATTTTACTTTTACATTGATGGCAATTGAAACCCTAATCTTCGAAACATGTGGTATCTTCTTCTCAAGGTGAGAGGCCGGGTATACGGCCATAAGATCGAGATTGACAGTACGTTACTTATGGCTTCATTGTGTGATCTTTCAAATGATATCTGAATCACAATCGCCATATTTCTTTCTTTATGATAATGTGATTTCAATCAATATCATGCATGTTACTTGTGTCACGTAAGTAATGACTAGAAAAGGATCACATAACTCTGGTATGGTTGTCCTTTCTTCATAAGTATTTTCTAAGTTAGATGTCATGTGTTCCACGCACACTAAACTAGTTATAGCATACTAATCATTTATTCGATAAAAAAAAAAAAAAAACACTCTGGTAATGCGGTCTGTGCACTCTGTGGTGTTTGCTGTAGTCGATTCTTCAGCTTAGTTTCTTAATTACAAGCATTCTTTTAAAATTTTATAGTTAATTCAATGTGTGGGAGGCTAGGTTGTGAATTTTATTTCGATGCTGACATTTACATGGTCCTTGACTACGTACTAGAATCTGGGAGTTCAAACTCCATCACACAAATGTCAATTGTATTTTGAAAACAATAATATCACACCACCGGCGCATAAATATATACTCTTATTGGGAAGTTAATATAATTGATTGGGGCAATTGGTCTCTTCTCTAATTAAGTATCATTTGAAACTAAGCAGATTCAATGATCTTTCCATATTTTCACTGCAAAACGTTTCTGGATTCTACACTTCAACATCATACAACTGGAATGCAAATTCTTTTAAGAAATGTCAATCTCACATATATCTTTGGCATATTAATTTTAAGAATTTTTGGTCTTTGGTTGGGTATCTTATTCTGTGCAGATCGACTCTTTTATGATGTGGCTCGATTTCTATGTTAAATATGGTTAGGCTTGTATGCGATGTGACTCTCTAAGTTGATCAATACGATTAGACTTGTGTTTTGTGTTGCTGGAACCCATTTGTCAAAAAATTGCCCCAGAAATTTAACACTGACGGTTTTGCTTTTCTTACTTCTTAGTGATATTGACAACTTTTTCCGCTCCCACCTTTGGATTAAGCAACGAGTTTCAATTTAATATTGGCCGGATGACAAACTGTTTCTTCTAATTTGCTAGGGTTTCAACTTGGTCAGTATTCTATGAATTTTTAGCAATAGTACCTTGTCATTTACAGATGTTACTTTGAAAGAACTTTTATTTATTTATAAATATTGCTCTTTTTAGTGTCTAATGACACCAAACCAACAACTACTTAGATCACTTAAACAGGCATGCCGATCGATCTAGAAACGCACGGCAAGTTGGCATGGTTCATAAGATAAAGAAATAGTAGTCGAACCCTAAAATTATTCTCAATTTGACAAACAATACTATTATTGTTGACATAAACTAGAACTAAATGCAGTGTATATATATATATATATATATATGGAAAAAGACCATTTGAACAAAATTGGTTTAAAAATTGCCCATTCCAATGTTTATATCCCAAACTAATGAATTTTGAGAGAATTACACAACTACCCTAATAAATATAATTCAGTCATTTACCCTATCCTAACCAATACTAAAACTCTCTCTCTCTCTCTCTCTCTCTCTCTCTCTCTCTCTCTCTCTCTCTCTCTCTCTCTCTCTCTCTCTCTCTCTCTCTCTCTCTCTCTCTCTCTCTCTCTCTCCTTCCTCTGCCGCCCTCAACCCTTCTCCACCGCCTCCTACCCCCACGCGCCCACCGCCGACTCCAACCACAGCCCAAGCGCGGCCACATCTGCCACGTCCCCTGCGCCTTCTCCGCCGTAGCAAACTCCGGCGCCGATTCCCACCCCGACATTCCCATCTCTGTCACCCGCACCCCGGCCCTCCCACCTCTACCACCGCCACGTCAGCCCTACTCCAACCTCCGCCGCGCTCTCTCCATCGACCTTGGGCTACTGTGTGGAGGAGCAGACGCCAAGGGCACCGGGATGCTGGGTCGAGGCGTTGGCCTGGGCAGGAATCAGAGCAATTGAGGTAGATATCGGGAGGGAGGCCGAGATCGATGGGTGCCCAGATCAATCTGGGACTGAGTTGATAGAGGGATGCAGGGATTGATGGCCTCGGGTCCGGCTAGAGCGTAGTCGGCCAAGGCTAGGGTGAGAATCCGGGACTGAGTTGATATTGAATGTGTAATCTGGGACTGAGAATCGATGGGTGCCCAGATCAATCTGGGACTGAGTTGATATTGAATGTGTAATCTGGTTACTGGGGGTTAGTAATCGATTATTGGGGGTCAGTAATCGATTACTGGGGGTCAGTAACAGGGTCAGTAACATGGTTACTGAAAAATATGGAATCTGTAACCTGATTATTGGGGGTCAGTAATCGATTACTGGGGGTCAGTAATCGATTACTGGGGGTCAGTAATCGATTACTGGGGGTAAGTAACTTGATTACTATGGATCAGTAACTCCAGTAACCTGATTACTGGGGTTCAATAATCGATTATTGGGGGTCAGTAACATGATTACTGGAAAATATGAAATCTGTAACCTGATTACTGGGGGTCAGTAATCGATTACTGGAAATCTGTAATCTGTAAATTATTTACTGAGGGTCAGTAACCATTGTCCAATAACCTGATTATAAAAAATAAAAAAATTAAAAAAAAAATTAAAAATCTGGCGAAAAAAAAATTTTGTGACCGGAATCCGGCGACCGGCCATGGGAGGCCGGAGGAGTTGAGTGATATTTCGGCAAAGTTCGTTTTTTTATCTTCCACTTTCTCAGCACATTATAATTCAAAAATATGTTATATAAGACAAAAGGACAAAAAAGGAAGAAAAAAAATTAAATTTGTACTAGAATTGAAAAAGATTTGTTCAAATGGGCAATAGAGTTGTTACCTTATGTTGAATAAGGGAGAAAAATAAAATGGTCATTGAAATGGGTAATGAGGGGGCATTTTTATACTAAATGGGCATTTTTCCATATATATATATATATATATATATTGTCCATTTTAAGGGATCGGTTATTAGACCAACTTGTTGATCACATTTTCACATCTCCACCATTCAATTACTAAGTTTGTATGTGTAGATCATTCTTGTAAATTTTTAGCTAAAATAGTGATCGTTAAAACATCTAACTAAATGAAATCAATGGACGTATGAAATCTGTCAAAGCTGAACCGTTCATGTTTTTATTTGTAAATTTCAATTTTGAATGCTCTAATGAAAATCAAATAGAATGAAAATTTTCAGATATGATCTACTCATATAA
Organism: Potentilla sterilis; assembly: GCA_963682095.1. Taxonomy (NCBI): domain Eukaryota; kingdom Viridiplantae; phylum Streptophyta; class Magnoliopsida; order Rosales; family Rosaceae; genus Potentilla; species Potentilla sterilis. The sequence continues at coordinate 54,706,249 of OY821754.1, forward strand.
ACATGAAAGTTAAACGGTGGATATGTTAATATGTGATCTAAAAGTAGGTTAAATGATCGATCTCTTAAATGGACATAATGAGGGATCCTTAATGGAAAGGGCCTGTATATATATATATATATATAGAGAGAGAGGCCTGTATTAGGGTTTGCTAAATAAAACGAAAGGCAAACGTGCATGCATGCAGTGCTGCAGAAGTATCAGGCAATCGTTTCCCGTCTGAAAAAATGCTTTGGCTTTTTACACGTAAAGGGAAGTCAATCTCAGATACTTGGGTTTTACAGTAACAATTGCTTCGATTCCTAAAACTTGTAGAACGAGAAGCTTCACCTGATTGAAACAAAAGAAAGAGAAATTCAAACAAAGGGTATCTGAACTTTTCCAAACTAGTAGTTTTAGTGTCTCAACTTTGTAAAATATCAAAAAGGTACATGAAGTTCTTATATAAACATCAGATTGGTGTCTGAGATGGAATATTCCGTTAAATACTTAACTGAACAAATTTTTTTTTTTTTTTTTTAAAAAAAACTTAATTATCCTTTACCTATTTGTTTACTAGATCCTAATTGCCTATCAATTCTAAGAACTAACCTTCATCATGCCAAATTCACCTAACGACCTTTGTCTTGATGGCTACTATGATGGCGGAATCACTGTTGTCTTAGTTTTGAAAAGTTTCTTAAGTTCTAGTAAAACCAATAAATAAGAATTCTTAAGTTTTAGTTAAGCAGAAAAATAATGGACAAATCTATCTCAAATACCACTCCTAGGAGGTAGTCCTCCACCTGGGGTTTGAGAAGTTACAGAAATTAAAACTAAGACGGATATGGGGGACATATGAGTTTATTTATCCAAACATACTTACATATAAATAACCCAGAGCCTCACTCTTGGGTAAACAGCTAAAGTTGTTTAGCTACTCATGCTGGAATTTTTAAATACAAACTTACTTGTAAAATAAAGCACTCCACACCAGATGACTTAGCAAGAAATCACTCTCTCACTATTCACTCTTATTTTACTATACTAAAACACTCACAACTTCTCACAAGTACTCACAAGCCTTCAAGCTTCAGACCACTCATTTCTTCCTTGATTTTCGAATGCCTTCTCTTGTGCTCTGAGACTCCTTATATAGCCTTCGGATTTCAAAACGGAATTGAATTCCATTAAGAAAGGCAGACAAGAGGAATCTTTATCTTAACAGCTGGCACTATCTTTTCCCAAAGTAGTTTGTCCATAAGCGTCGGCAACAACTTTATTTTACATACTTATCTTACAAATGAGCTGGCTTCCACTAGCTGGATTCCACTCACTTAAAGCTTCTTGTCCTGATGCGTCGGCTGCTAATACTCCATCATATTATTGATGTTGTGTAGCGCTTCGTCAGCAAAAGAGGCTCCTGAGTCGTCATTTTCTTCAGCTTTGGATTCTATGTCTGAAACATACGGGTCTTTGAATTCTTGCTCTTTCTCTAGTTTTTCTATCCACGTGGTAGTTGCTAACGTACCATCGACTTCTCGCCTTTCTAAGGCCTTGTACAAATCACAGTGCTCTGGAGTGCTTTGGCTCTCTTTTATTTGTTAAGAGGAGCCAACTTTGTGGCATAAGCCTTTGCTTTACCTATTTTTGAGCAAAACAGGCTCTGATACCAACTGAGGCGGATCTAACCAACGGTTTCTAACCGTGGCTCAAAATTTCGAGAAGTTCTTGTTTTAGTTGCAGAAGTTGTTTGAGTTCTGCAATTTGTCTTTCTGCTATACGAATGCCTTGAGTAAACCTAAAAACTATATCCCAATAACCTGGTCTACTCTTAGGAAGTATTTCTCTAAAGTTTTTTAGGATTTTTAATTTTGCCTTTTTATCTTTTATTTCTTTTTCGGTGATTCTAATATTTTTTAAATAAATTAAACGCTGTGAAGAAATACTGTAATGATTAAAATTAACTGTTTACCTTTGAGTACAGAGGATGAATTATATATGCAGTATAATTGAATAAACAACTTTCTAGGCCCACCATGCTCCGTCAAAATGAGAAATAAAGACAACTAACGGAATTTTTAACGGTGTTAACTGAGGGGTACCAAAATGAAGTTGAAAAGGAAAGTTCAAGTATGGTTTTGATATATTTGAAACTTGAGATACCAAAGCTATTAGTTGACTAAAGATGGGACACTGTTTGTAGTAGTTTCTCCAAAAGAAATCAGAAGCTTTTGATTCATCATCGATCAGCTCGATCACGGATACGCACCGCAAAGTCAAAGTGAAGAGTCAAAGATTGAGGTTGCTGTGAGCTCGAGGTAAAGTACAGCGGTGACCGAACAGTTGAACAACGTTCGCCGGCGGCAGCCAAAAAGGGAGACAAAACGTGCTTAACAGTAAGGAATGATGGCAACGTGCCACCCTTGTCTCTGAATCTACGATCGAGATCTCTCCGTAATTTTCGTTACCACGTGGCCCCATCTCTATAATTAATCGAGATTTTCCGCCTGAATTATTGGCTTTTGTTAAATTTGTTTATATCTTCCTTGCCTTGTATTCCAATTCTCCTTTGCGGTTGGCATGGACGCGTGGGGATCGAGTGGCTATTTCTTTATCGGGTCAAGTTTTTCTTGATATAACAGAACTTGTCCGAACGTCTAGCCAGGTTTTGGTTTTTCTGGTTTCAGGGAGACATGAATATAGTTTTGATGGTCTTGTTTTGTGGAAATCCCAATCAGAAATAGTAAAAGCAGTTGTATGCGGTTATACAAAGCAAGACTCAAAGAATACATTTGATTTTTATATTAAGTTTTTCACAATAACAATCTTCATCTTTTTTTGCGTACAATTTTTTACAGATTTCATCAAAAATACTTGCTACGAAAATAACAAAGATATAGCACTCGACATGATATAGTACCTTTTGTCATATATACGAACACTATTAACACCTGTCAACTTAGAGAAAACCGTCGCCTATGATAGTAAATTAGTAATCGTGGACGATGCAAAGCTAGACTCTAAAAAGAAAAAAAAATGTTAATGTTCATACTGTTCAGCTAACACAAATTTTAATTTTAATTTTTTTCAACAAAAATAGATTAAATTGTTCCGGCACCATTTGCAAACAATACGGAGATCAAGTCTTATCCATTTATCATTTCATGCTCAGGCACTTCTAACCGTGACCGTGATACTACAATAACAGTAACAAGAACAATATATTATACCAGAAAAATGAAATTATCATAATATCTATGCCAATATGGAACTTATGATAGAAAACCAAACTTGAAAACAAAAAAGGTATTTTTTATATATCGATGTCGGACGGAAATTTGAAGAGTAGCTTCTAGTCATTTAATATCAAGAATCCTATCAGACAAAAATCCAGGTCACAGAACTAAGAAGCAACCAAGGATCGATCGGTCTAGTCCAAACCCACCAAAATATTCGACTACAAAAAATAATTGACCAATAAATACAGAAATTAAGAGTATTTGGTTTGATAGGTTAGATTATTAATTCATATACTAAAGTGTCATGATGCTCCGACGGCCTCAACCATCCCTTCCCTGGTGTTGGTTACTATTTATTAGTCATCATATCCACCGGCAACAATATACTAAAGTTAAAAATAGAGAACAAGTACTAGTTGTGTCTTTCTCCTTTTTATTTCATTTATCTAAAGAATAAATTAAGATATTTTTAGTAATTTGACATACAGTATGTAATTGGATTACTAATTTGAGATTACCTCCCATAGTAGATTACATCCTATAAAAATAGTTGAATCACATCCTATAGTAGATGGCTAGTTGCTGCCATTTTTGGTACAACGACGATGTCAAGTCTTTGAAGTGAATTGGTGTATATTTACAAAAAAAAAAAAAAAAAAAAACCCGTTACATATTGCGGTGACTAGGGAGAGTCAAACTAGAAATATCATAGATGTTAGATTTATAACTTATTAATATATCACATCATATCGGCCTAAAGTGATTTATATAATAGTATGTTCTTTTTCTCAGATACATAAGACTAATGAACTTCATCACGATTTTTTTATTAGAGCATGTTTTAACAGACTCTCTATTATAACTCCTTAGTTATTTTGGAGAGCGTATTTAGGTTTTTGCGAAAAAATAGCAGCTATATTAGATTCTCTATTATAACTCTCTGTTAATTTTTAGCTATCTCGCTAGCCAAATTTGGAGAGCGTGATAGCTAAAAGTTAAAACATTTAAATTTAATACATTCCTTATATGTAATTATATATAATTTATATATATATATATATAATATATATATATATATATTTAAATTATTTGTATTCATTTACTAAGTATTTCAAATCAAGCTAAAGTAGAGAGAACTGATGCAGACGTATTTCTAAAGTAGCTAACCAAAATGACTTTTTAACTATTTTAGAGAGTACTCTGATATAGCTGTTTTTTTTTTTAGAAAAAAAAAAACTAAATATACTCTCCAAAGTAGTTAATGAGTTATCATAGAGAGTCTGCTGAAGATGCTCTTTATATAATACTATATATTTTTCTCAGATACATAAGACTAATGAACTTCATCACGATCTTTTTCTTAGAACATCTTCAACAGATTCTCTATTATAACTCTTTAGCCATTTTGGAGAGCATATTTAGCTTTTTGCGAAAAATAACAGTTATACTAGACTCTCTATTTGGAGAGCGTGATAGCTAAAAGTTAAAACATTTAAATTTAATACATTCATTATATGTAATTATATATAATTTATATATACATTTAATAAAAAAATTACCACTAACTACACTTTTGAGTTCATAATTACCAATAGAAAGTCAGTTGTTTAAAATTACCACTAGTAGGTTTCCATCCATTTAACTAACAAAATCCGTTAAATATTAATTACAAAACTGCCCTTTTACTTTTTTTACGACATTGTTGAGGGTCAGTAGCATTACGCAATTTTGAGGGTCAATAGCATTACGTGATTTTTTAGGGTTAATAGCATTATGTGATTTTTGATAGTCAGTAACATTACACTGAATGTAGATATATATATATAATTACATACTGGCGCTCAGTAGAATACTGACCCTCAGTATAATTAACATTCAAATAGTTTACAGCAGTGTGGTAAGATCAAATATCCCCATAGCCTAGATGTAAGTATAAAGCTAGCTTGTTGTAAGGTAAATAAATAACGTCTTACAGAAATACTATTGCAAGCTAAACTAAAACAATGCTTCTAAGGTACATATATCTTATATGCCAATATGTGAGTAATTTTAAAGCTACTGAGGCTCAATATCGTTAATAAATGAAATCTTAAAAGAACCGCAGCAAATCTATGCACCATCGCCGACGCCCTCAATTGGCTCGCCGTCGACGCTCCTCTCATCGCTCTCCTCCGACGCCCTCGGTTGGCTCGCAGTCGACGCCCCTCTCTTCGCTCGCCATCGAACCGCCGCCGATGTCCTCAATTGGCTCGCCGTTGACGCGCCTCTCATCACTCGCCACCGAAGTGCCGCTCATCGCTCTCCTCTGACGCCCTTGCTTGGCTCGCCGTCAATTCCCTACTCTTCGCTCGCCGTTGAAGTGCCTTGGTTGGCTCGCCGTTGACGCCCCTCTCTTCGCTCGCCATCGAAATGCCTCGATTGGCTCGCCGTCGGTGCCCCTCCCTTTACTTGCCACTGAAGCTCGCCGCGCCTTTTTCAATGGAGGTTAGGGTGAAAGCTACTGAGGCTCAATATCGTTAGTAAATTTCATAAAACTAAGAGTGAGATGGGAGAACCGGTCGATATATGTGGATGACAGGTTTTATAATTTCAGAAAATTTTAGGGATATTTGTGTCATCAGGTTTTAGATGAGCTAACACACTAACGGGCTTTGTTTGACCACATGTTATAAGAAAATTAAGTTTTACTATTGGTAAATATTGATATAAAATTGTAGTAATTGGTAAAAAAAAACATACATTTAAACTATTTTTTATTCATTTAATAAATATTTTATGCATCAACTAGAACCATAAAATATCTAAATGGTCCGCACTCTGGTGTTATAGGTCCATAGATATCACCTTGGATTCGTTGTAAGAACGAAATATTATGTTTCTTGTCGATAGAAAAAAAATGTATTGTTTGTAGTTTTGCTAGTGAACAAGCTTTGCAAAACGAGCGATGAACATTGGACATCGCCACAGAGGCACGAGAAGAAGGGGTCGACCAGTCCTCCCCTTGGAGCCGAGAGGCTGTCGGCATCTGTGCCGAGGCCGAGCCATGGCCGAGGCGTCTAGGCACGGTGTCGTCAATATGTTCTTCGTAGTGCTGATCTTTCTTTCGTTTCTGTGATTTGAAAAACGGATGACCATGGGAGCATTGAAGAATACGAATCATCAGATCGTGATCCGGATGACCGAGTCTATCATGCCAAAGTTTGTTAGCGTCAGTATCGCATAGGATAACTACATTGGATTCAATGACTCAAATGGTTGTGAAATACATGCCGTTTCGAACACACTTACATTTCTCCACGATGTGAGTACGCATATTTTGAGTGGAGGTGATCAACAGATATTCAGTTCTATCTTCAACATAAGTATTGAGGTGATAGTCATTGTCACGCACACACTACCAGAAAAAAGGCTTTTCCCGACGAAATAAAAAAAAATGGCCGACGACATAAAATTTCGTCGCTAAAAAAAAAAATCATCGGCTATTCCCCTAGAATAGCAGACGATTTTTTTTTTCGTTGGTAAAAAAAAAAATTGTCGGCTATATTCATATTTTAGTCGACGATTTGAATTTTCGTCGGCCTTTCTCTGAAACTTTAGCCGACGAAAACTTTTGAAAGTTTGGCCTACGAAATTGGCATTTTCGTCGGCTATAAGTCTATATATTTTCAGATCTAGACAGCAGCTGCTTATTTAAAAAAAAAAGAAAAAAAATGAGAGAAAGAGTGAAAAATCTGTGGGTATTTTATACGATTAGTTGCGTCTCATCGATTTGAAACTATTATCTGTTGAAGGTCAGGCCAAAAAACGTCATTTAGACAGTCCAATTACCATTTCTAAGCGTTTAGAGGTTTGACTGACCCGGTTGACCGTTCCGATCGAGCCTTTAACGTTGTCAGATGTAGTTGGATTTTTTTTCCATACATGTATTTAATCTAAACGGTGATATCTGACGGTTGGAATAGATTTTCTAAACTTTTAGATTCAAAATCAGAACATATGCACTAATGTTCCTTAACTTGTTTACTAAGTGTTTAAGTGAAAATAGTTACTATACGTAGACTCTTCAAATGCAAAAATATTGTGAAATAAGATATGACCGAAATAATGAAATACGTCTATGGTTGAAAAATGACAAGATTCCGATAAAATCTGAGTGCCGAATGTTGCAGTTAACTGTTTTATTACTTTCGTTTTCCTATGGGTAGCCTGACGTTCGTTAAATCAATTTTGTAAAATTTTTATATGATTAGTTGCGTCTCATTGATTTGAAACTATTATCTGTTGAAGGTGAGGCCAGAAACTGATGTAGGAAGGAAGGCAGCAAACATTGAAGAGCAGATTGACCGTTGCAAGTCAAAACCCGGTTTACTGCAGATTTGGCATCCGGCGTCCGAATGACGATTGTGATACCATTCCGGAAAGGGAACGACGCTAGGAATAAAACTCGTAGTTTTGCCATGACGTGTGGGCCTTTTCGGGCTTTCGAGTTCGTTTAGGGCCTCAAAACGGCAGTTTAATATGTTTTCAAGATTTAAGTTTTCTAATTTGTTTTGGATTCGTTTTTTTTTAATTCCTTGGGCTTTTAGGTTTCCGTGTTAGTTGTCCTAGGGTTTCTTTTCAGTATTTAAGCATCCCTTTGGGATCACATACAATTAATTAATCATATTTTATCAAAACCCTAAGAGTTTTCTCTTGATTCCTGGTGGATTCCAGACCTGTTCTTTAGAGTACGACGTTGATTGTACTCTCCATTCATTGAGGGTTCGACGTTGATCAACCCTTCCACACTTCTACTGCGTCAGAAACCGTCGTTTAACTAGACTAATTTCCGTTTTTAAGCTTTTAGAGGTTTGACTTAGTGGTTTGACCTATAGTTTAGCCGACGAAAATTATATTTCGTCGGCTAAACTCTTGCGATCCGCGCCTTTTCATTGTCCACCGTTGGATGGCTCAGATCCGACGGCTGTTGATCTTCCAAAGTATAGCCGACGATGTTCATAGAATAGCCGACGAAATATTGTAAATCGTCGGCTATTCTCTAAGTTTAGCCGACGAAAATTATATTTCGTCGGCTAAACTCTTGCGATCCGCGCCTTTTTATTGTCCGCCGTTGGATGGCTCAGATCCGACGGCTCTTGATCTTCCAAAGTATAGCTGACGAAATATTTTAAATCGTCAGCTATTCTCTCTGTTTTAAATCTTTCAGCTCGCCTTTTTTCTCTCCTCCTCCGGAAAAACTCCTCCTCCGCCGATCTGCGTCTCCAATCCGCCGCTCTCCTCCTCCTCCTCCTCCTTCTCCTCAAATCGGCGCCGACGTCCTCCTCCTCCTTCTCCTCCTCCTCCTTCCCCTCCTCTTTCCCCTCCTCCTCCGGCCTCCTCCTCCTCCTTTTCCATGGCATAACATAACTTAATTTAATTTAATTTAATTTAGTTGACTATGACTATGGCATCCTCCTCCTCCGGCCTCATCCTCCTCCTCCGGCATATTCAGTTGAACCAAAATATAATTTAATTTTTTTTCTCCAAAATTTAAGAATAGCCGACGAAATTGAACTTATTTCGTCGGCTATAACTTTATAGCCGACGATTTTTACCAAATTTCGTCGGCTATAACTTTTATTACCGACGAAAATCACATTATTTCGTCGGCTATGCCTCTTAAAATATTAATATATTCTGACAAAATAACCGACGAAATAGACAAAATCGTCGGCTATATTTAAGAACAAATAGCCGACGAAATTGATTTTCTTCGTCGGTTATAGTTGCCAAAATCGTCGGCCATACTCGAAAATATCCGACGAATTTCGTCGGATATTTTGCCAAGGTTTGGCCGACGAAAATTCATTTTCGTCGGTGATAATTTTGGAATGGCCGACGATTTCGTTATTTTCGTCGGCCCACGACATTCACCACGTTTCCAGAATCCGCGTCCATGTTGTCTCTTCAGTACCGTGATCTCCTTGAAAAGGACACCATCAAGACATTCAGTAACCTGATGAATGTGCTCCAATGAAAAGAGAAGTACCATGAGTTGATCATTACTACCAACAAGAGGCCTAGAGGTCCGAAATTCATTGCGGAAACTCACCAAGCCCGTGGTAAAACTCCAAAACAAAGGAATCAACCTCGTGAACGTCAAGCACCGCCACCACGTGCACCAAAAGCTACACGCGGAGGCTGAGGAGGAAGAGGAGGCGCCGGCCCTAGCCGAAACCTCTCTTGGAAGAGAGACGGCTGCACCCCCGCTGCTCCCCGCGGAGGGAACCGTCTCGGTTTCTGCTCCAAGCGTGGTGGCCACGCATCCAATCAAGTTTTGGCTCCTTGCTTCAAATGTGGCTCCAGAAATCATATTCAGCGCGATTGCAATGCTAGTAGAGATGTCCAATCTGCCTACAAGAAACTACTGTTCTAAAAATCCCCGCCTAGCTCCGCCTAGGCGCTAGGCAGAGGCAAGCCGCCCTGATTTCACACCATTAGGCGGCAAGCCGCCCAGGGGCCGCCTAGGCGGTCCGAGGTGGGCGAGGCAGGCGGCGGTTCGGCCTTCTCCTCTCAGCTTCTTCGTTCTGGAATCGCCCGCATGTAACACAAACACAAATTTCAATTCCAGCAGTGACCCAGAATCCGAAGAGTCTATCTTACTCTTTCTCTTATTCTTATCTACACAAAAATGCCTCTCTTTTCTCTAATTCTATTCCAACTGTTTCTGTGCATTCTGCTGAATTTAAATACTAAATCTTTTCTGATTTCTAGATCAAATGACATTTATAGTTTGACTCCTGTAAGCCACTTCTGAAGAGCCCCATTCGGTTTTTTAGTTAAGGAAAGCATCAATCGAGGTAATACTTCAAATCTAAAAGTTTCATCTCTGATACCAAGTGTTTTAGCAAGCATGTTAGACCTCTAATAGAGTGTTTATTTATCTTGACAAACTCTTTGAAGTTACCTCCTTGAATAATGTACTCAACTAGTCCTTCTTGCATTGAATTTGGGAAAAATATATCAATTGTGTGATTGTGAAGCATATGCCATTAAGCAAATTTCAATTTTGATGAGTATCTTAATCGATATGTTTCCAGAGAAAGTTGTTTTGTCAGTCCTATATACTAACCAAACGAAAATATTTTAAAGAGAATCACTTAAAAAATTATTTTTAATTATAATATTTATTAATTAAATGTGAAAAATATAAATCGTCTACTCTCCGCCTAGTCCGTCCAGGCGCTAGGCTATGGGTCACCGCCCGCCTAGCGCCTAGCGCCTTTTAGAACATTGCAAGAAACACAAACAATATATGGCTCAAGAAGCCAACTATGGACATTTCGAGGAAGAAGATGATGAGGAAGATACTCAACTCACCATCGATGACTTCCAACCTATCAAGAAACGTAGGACAAAGGAGTATGATACTCCATATTATGAATAAGCTTTTAGGGTTATGATTCATGTTCAAGTTTGATTACATTGTTATTTTTGGCTTATTTTTAGTCATAGTTCAGGACTTTGTTCGGTAAGTCATTTATTTTGAACATCCTTGATGTACCTTTGAGTTGTCATCAATAAAATTTCTCTTATTCAATGAATGAAACGAGATTTATACATCCCCTATGAAAGCATTAATAGTTCAATGCATCAAATTTTCAATGACATAATTACTTTGAGTTCACCACGAAATTGGTGATTTTAACTCATATAGAAACAAAATTACAAAACAAAACGAGAAAATCGCGCAAATCGCACGAAAATAGCCCTCGGCAGGAGCTTCAGCAACCTGTCCCGGCAGGCGGCCTTTTCGGCAGCTGCTCGGCAGCCTTGGCATATGGCTCGACAGCATTTCGACAGCGCCTCGGCAGCTGCTCGGCAGCATCATGCACACGCCTCGACAACCCTCGGCAGCCACGAAACCACCCGCGGGAGCCTCGTAGCCCTACTGCCGGCACGCACCCATGTGCAGCCAGCCGACACCTTTGCTGCCGATCCGACACAGAAAAAAAAAAAAAAAAAAAACTTAGTCACGGCATCGCCTTGTCTTCAGACTTAATATGCTTCGGACATAGCTCAACATTAGCATCAGATTTCCCTACGCACGACCGGCCTCGGCCTTGGTCATCTTTTCATGACTATGTAGAAATTCTCTACTCATGATGTTTCCCCGGTGCCAGATCCAGGTTTCGCCAACTCTATATAATATAGAGCTAACATACATACATCATTGGCATTAACACACCTCGTTTTGTGATGATAAGTTGCCTACACACCCTCTAAGGGATCGAGTTTCGATTATATTCAATAGTATTCGCCATGTCTTAAATAGACATTTGATTCAATTCACATCGTTTTTGTAGATGTTTCACGGCGAGATCAAGTGTTTGTTGGATTGTGCAACAACTCACACCATTCTCTGGAACTGGCAATTGTTTACGAATTTTATGCCTCATGGATCGTCGCTATCTACGATGATAGGAACATGACCGATTGTAAAAGGTCGAGGTCCTGCCCAATTCATCTTGCCTAACGGCACTGAAATTAGAGTATTTGACGCTCTGTATGCGCCAAAGGCGCCCGAAACCTTGCTTGCTTTCAAGGATGTCACTACCAGTTTTGACAGAATAGCCGACGAAATTTTTTTCGTCGGCTATTCCTTCTACCGACGAAAATTTCGTCGGCTATAAGTCGTCGGTAAAAGCTCGTCGGTAAAATTGTCGGTTTTCTCGACACCACGAAAGCTCAGATAAGATTGTAAATTAAGCATAGTCTGATGGTATTCTTGGACTGTATCAAAGTCCAATAAGCGAATTTGCTCATAATCTGACAATAAGTCAGGAAGCTGTGCATCATGCACATTGTCGAAGCGATCCTTGAGAATGTCCCATAGCTCTTTGGGATATGTTTTCCTCAGATATTGCTTCTTGAGCCTTGGATGGATGTGGCGCCTGAGAAACATTAAGGCTTGAGCCTTTTGTTCAAGAGTAGCTTGCATATTTTCATCATCTGGAGGGAATATGGTGGCCCTGAATCTCTTTCCGATGAAGGTATTCTCAACATCAGAAACCCACCTATTGTATTCAATATGTCAAATTCTGGACGTTGAGTGTCAGTCATCTACAAAACACAAATAGGGAGACGTTAGTATTGATCAAAGCGAAAACTAAGCAAGTTTGATTATTTTTTAGAACAGTGCCAAGATGTATTATGGTCACATAAATCGATATCTTCCATTTGGTTCTCTTTTGAAAAAGAGGCGTTGTGGTTCACAGTAACATCACAGTTACAAGCACAACAGTGGACAGTAACATCACAATTACCCCAAAAACAGTGGTACCGGGGGAGTCAATTCCCCTTATACCATCCCGAGAAGAGAAAGAATCAGGATGATGTAGCAGGGACACGAAAAGGTCCCGGACGAAAGACAAAATTCCCAAAAATGTAGAGTACAAAAGCAGGAACATTTAATAAATTAAAGGTCCCGTACCTGCAAGCGCCGTTCTCGGCTGTCACAGCCCCCGCTCGGCAGCCCCGACGACAGCCTCCCCGCGAGCAATCTTGATCGTCGGGGGATGTGTGCGTTAGATTGCACAAAAAGAGGAAGGCGAGAAGGGGCTGCCGAGCGGGCTGGCTGCTGTGCGGCAGGAAGGCTGTTGGCAGGGGCTGGAAGCTGCCGAGCGGGAAGGCTGTGCGGCAGGAAGGCTGTCGTCAGGAGCTGGAAGCTGCCGAGCGGGAAGATTGCTGCGCGGGGAGGCTGTCGCCGGGGCTGCCGAGCGGGGGCTGTGGCAACCGAGAACGGCGCTTGCAGGTGTGGTGCGGCAGAGGGAGAGTTGGCAGCGCAGGTGCTGCCGAAAAAAGGTCGACGGTGCCGAAGGAGGAGGACGGCGACCGGCGACGGTAGGGTTAGGGTTTTGTTTTGTTTTGTATTTTTTTTTTCATAATCAAGGTTTTTTTTTTAGGGCTATTAGACAACAGGTTAAGAGCATCGTGCTGATAACGTGTTGCAGAAGAAACAAAGGATAAGCAAAGCGTAATTTTATTGATTAATAAGGAGACATTTATATAGACATTACATAAAGTATTCTGATAAATCTGGGATTCCCTATCTACTAAAGATACTACATATCTAGTCTAATTAGGTCAAGACACATCACGGAAGTTACGGAATTAACATTCCTTAAACACAAATCAAGTTAAAATAAAGAGAACTGATGCAAACGTATTTCTAAAGTGGCTAGCCAAAATAACTTTTAATATATGCTGCCTTGTAAATTTTTTTTATTTGGAAAACGTCAACTCGATTATAGTTCAACGGGAATATAACATAACGACCCGCCTGCTAGGGCTGTCAGATTGAGCCATTACCTAAGCATTTCAACATTTTTAAAGGAAATTTGCGCACGTTTAGAACCTAAACTACGTACACCTCGCTGAATCCATCTCCAACAAGCTGTAGCCCTAGCTTCCAGACAAACCATGGTCTAATGACGACAACCCTGGCATCACTAATACACCAGCTTCTCACCGAGCCAGTTCCAACCGAGCACCTTCGAAACACCATGAGATCGGAGATTTGAAACTCCTTACCACCATTTGCAAGCAAGAGAGGGAGGAATCAGCTCGCCCATCGTCGTTGCAGGCGTGGCCGGAGGGAAGGAGAAACCTCCCGTGGACCTAATCCTCTCCAAATAGAGTAGTAAAGGAAGGCCTCCATCATCCTTAGATCCCATCGCAAACTCTGAGCAGCCGCCATAGAGAAACCCTAGAGAGAGAAGCCTAATAGTGAGAGAAAGCATTGAAAAATCTAGGGTTGGGCATTTGGTCCCGAAATCATGATCCCATCCCAATCCCGTCCCTAAATGGGATGGGATTCAAGTTTGAAAAATGCATATCCCGACCCGTCCCGATCCCGTTTTAAAACAACAGGACGAGATCGGGTAGGTGCAGCTAAATAAATCCCGTCTCATTCCGTCTCGTCCCATATGAAATAAAAATAAAAATAATTATATTATATTATATTATATATATATATATATATATTGACTTGATCTCATCCGTTGAATTAAAAACTAAAAAAAATTCAACCGTTAGATTCAATTAAACCCTATCTCACTAATCTCAGTTCCCTACTTCCTCAGTCCATCAGTGGCTCAGTGCTCGTCTCCTCGACCAGTCCATCACCTCCGTCCTCTCTTCCAGTCGACCTCCGTCGTCTCCTCTCCCGTCTTCCTCTCCCGTCAAGTCCTTCGACTCTCCGTCGTCTCCGAGCCCAAGTCCTCTTCCTCTCCCGTCAAGTCCTCCGACTCTCTTTCGTCTCTGATCCCAAATCCTCTTCCTCTCCCGGTTGGCGCTCGCCATCTTCCCTGAGGTTTCCAGTTGCTCCCGACTCTCCGTCGGCCGAAGCCCTAAATCGGTCTCTCCCGACGACTCCTCTCTAGTCGGCCTCTCCACTTCTCACCTCCGGCTCCCTGGTATCAAATTCTGTTCACTGCTTGTTTCCATATCAAAAATGTTCTTCTGTGATTTTGAATCTTTGATCATTGATTCATTTGTAAATATTGTGTTTATAGTTCTATTTGCTGTTCTGTTATGTCAAACAGGTGTTGATTCACAGCTCCAAGTTGGGATTTATGGAAGTTCATGTAACATAACGGAGTTCACTGTGAAGGAGGAAGTTCAAAAAGGGTTCTTTGGAAATCGAGGAGTGGCAGCTGGTCTTGTGAGACTGTAAGGTACTAAGGTTGGATGATACAATATTTTTTGTTATAAAGTTTCTTGTCTAGGCATTATCGTTTTGAGTTTTATATCAGTTATACTAACTGAATTGCAATACTAATTGCAGATGGGGATCAGTGTACTTTGATTCAGTTTAGTTTTTTTATCTGGTCCTTCCGATGTCATCTTCTTGTCATTGCTTGCAGCTTGTTTTTAGTTGACAAAGTAAGTTTCAAGTGTATTTGCGTGGGCTGCACGATTATATAATTGGCTGACAAACTTATTACTTTATAGGCTGGTCTAGTTTTTGTTTTGACAAATATTTAGCTCCTCTAAATCCAGTAACTGATATCAAATATTTACATACGATGCATTTGTGTAAGCTATCTTTTGTGGATTCCACAGATTAAACCTGGTACAACCATACAATTATAATTTCAAATCTATCTCTGGTCTTGCTTGCAGGGCTATGGCTGGTACAATGACCAATGGAGGAGACAATTGTTGATTGTTCATGATGCTTTCTTCTCTGGAGTTTACATTACATGTTCTATCATTTACCTTTCTGATTATAATCTATAGACATTTCTTCTTTCTTTATTCTCAATCAAAACAACATTTTTCTTAATCACATATTTTTATGGTGGCGCACAGATATGTTGAAACAACATTGTCTAGAGTCTAGGCAATTGTTATGTTACGTTACCTGAACATTAACTTGTTATGTTACCTGGACATTAAATTTGCTATGTTGTTTAGTATGAGATTTGCTATGTAATTCAATATGTGATTTGTTATGTTGTGGACATTTGCTTTTGAATAGCAAGAGTTTAGTTTTATTTATGAACAAATGAACTTATTGCTTAAATTGATGAACAGGGATCCCGTTTTGGTTTCGGTCCCGTCCCAGTCCCGTACGAGATCCCGGGCCTGTGTGATCATTTTTAAAAAAATCTAATCCCGTTCTGTTTAAAATCTCACGGAACAGAACTGGGATCAAGTGAATCCCGGTCCGTCCCAGCCCATGCCTAGCCCTAGAAAAATCATGTGGATAGTGAAAATCATGTAGTATGCCGCGTTGTAATTAGTTTTCAACATAATATTAATTTCAAAATTAGGATTTCCTCATAGACATGCACTCCACATTTCATATATATTTTCTTCTTGAAAAATTTCTCATAAAAGATCCTTTCCGGGCCAGCCTGGCTTGAAAACTTGGTCCTAAAGCCAATTTTGTTTTCGTTCGAGAGAGTACAAAAGAGAAAAAGAAAAACTAAACAAAAGAAAAAAGAAAAGAAAAAAAAAGCTGAAAATTTTCAATGGCTTTTATCACACTACTCCACTCCTCAAATCCCCACAACTCCCTCACTCTCCAAAACTCTCTAACCCTCTTCATTTCACCACCCACTTCCAAACATTTCCAAATCCCCATTGGATGGGTCTATGAAGCTTCCCCGCCACCGCTTCCTTCTCTCTCAAGATCTGCCATGGCCGCCCCTAACCTCCTCACCCTTCTCCTCCTCCTCCTCCTCCTCCTCTCAGTAACCTTCGGTGCCACAGACCCAAATGACCTTGTTATCCTCAACCAGTTCAAGAATAACATGGAGAATCCCGACCTCCTCAACTGGCCCGAAAACAACGACGACCCATGTGGCCCACCCAAGTGGGACCACGTCTTCTGTTCCGGCAACAGGGTCTCCCAGATTCAAGTCCAAGAACTCGGTCTCAAAGGCCCTCTGCCTCACAACCTCAACCAACTCTCCGAACTCTTCAACATCGGTTTACAGCGTAACCAGTTCACTGGTCCCTTACCAACCTTAAAAGGCTTAACCAAACTGAAGTACGCTTTTCTCGACTACAACAACTTCACCTCAATCCCCGGCGACTTCTTCGTCGGCCTTGACTCCCTCGAGGTTCTTGCATTGGACGGATTGAACCTCAACGCTTCCACAGGGTGGATGTTCCCGCCGGAGTTATTGAACTCGGCGCAGCTCCAGAATCTGACCTGTGGGAGCTGCAATTTGGCCGGACCGTTGCCAGAGTTTCTTGGAAATCTTTCTTCCCTGACGGTGCTGGAGCTCGCCGGAAATGGTATCAGTGGCGAGATTCCGGTGAGTTTTGGCGGGATGAATTTGCAGAGCTTGAGGCTGAACAATCCGGTAGGCGGCGGGTTGAGTGGTGGGATTGGTGTGGTGGCGACAATGGTGCAGCTCAACTCTGCTTGGCTTCATGGGAATCAGTTCACAGGTAGTGTTCCTGAGAGCATTGGTGATTTGGTTTCTTTGAAGGATCTTAATTTGAATGGGAATAAACTTAGTGGTGTGATTCCGGATAGTTTGGCTAGTGTGGAGCTTGATACATTGAATTTGAATAATAACTATTTTATGGGGGCTATACCCAAGTTTAGAGCTAAGAATGTGAGTTATGAATCGAATGCGTTTTGTCAAGACACTCCGGGGGTGCCTTGCGCGCCAGAGGTTAATGCGCTTATTGAGTTTCTTGGGGGGTTGGATTACCCTGAACTACTTGCTTCTGAGTGGTCTGGTAATGATCCTTGCAAAGGGTCGTGGATGGGAGTGAGTTGTGGAAATGATGGGAAGGTGTTTGTTATTAATCTGCCAAATCGTAATCTTAATGGTACATTGAGTCCTTCGGTTGCAAAGTTAGATTCTCTTACTCAGATTAAGCTTCAGAATAACAATTTGACGGGTCCAGTTCCTGCAAACTGGACTAGCTTGAAAGCACTGACGGTGCTGGATCTGATGGGGAATGATATTACCCCTCCATTGCCGAAATTTGGAAACAGTGTTAAAGTGGTCATTGATGGGAATCCTTTGTTTCATGGTAATCCATCTGAGCAAGGTCCAGCACCAGAGAATAATTCTACATCAACGACTTCCCCGATAGGCACAAGTTCTAATGGGAATGGGACTTCTGAATCAAAAGCATCAAAAGGGCCCAACATAGTTTCGATCATTGCTCCTGTTACAAGTGTTGCTGTTGTTGCATTGCTTGTAATTCCTTTGTCCATCTACTATTGTAAGAAGAGAAGAACTGGCTTTCAGGTTCCAAGTTCTCTTGTAATTCACCCAAGAGATCCATCTGATACAGATAATACTATTAAGATTGTTGTTGCTAATACCAATGGAAGCACTTCTACCCTAACGGGGAGTGGTTCTGGAAGCAGAAACAGCAGTGGGATAGGTGAGTCTCATGTCATTGAAGCTGGAAATCTTGTCATATCAGTTCAAGTTCTTCGCAATGTGACAAAGAATTTTGCCCCTGAAAATGAGCTTGGTCGTGGTGGTTTTGGGGTTGTATATAAAGGAGAATTGGATGATGGGACAAAAATAGCAGTGAAAAGAATGGAGGCAGGTGTGATTACCAACAAAGCCTTGGATGAATTCCAGTCTGAAATTGCAGTTCTTTCAAAGGTCCGACACCGTCATTTGGTATCGCTGTTGGGTTATTCTGTTGCAGGAAATGAGAGAATGCTTGTGTATGAATATATGCCTCAAGGGGCTCTAAGCAGGCATCTTTTTCATTGGAAAACCTTTAAACTAGAACCTCTTTCTTGGACGAGGAGGCTAAACATTGCCTTGGACGTTGCTAGGGGGCTGGAGTATCTTCATAATCTGGCACAGCAAAGCTTTATCCACAGAGACCTCAAGTCATCAAACATCTTACTTGCTGATGATTTTAAAGCAAAAATATCAGATTTTGGATTGGTGAAACTGGCTCCAAATGGTGAAAAATCTGTTGTGACCAAGCTTGCTGGGACTTTTGGTTACTTAGCACCAGAGTATGCTGGTAAGCCTTCTAAGAAATTTCGTTTTAGCCACTTAGTATTAAAATTTTGTGCAGATAGTATATTTGCATTTTGAAAACAGAGTTAAGCTGCATTTTTCTAGAAAAAAGAAGAGTAAAGGAAAACACTTTATGTAGTAGCTAATGGGGTTTGAACCACCAACTTCTTGCGTAGGGATAGTGTGAGCTATCAACCAAGTTGTGATTGATATTTGTATAGCTGATACAAAAGTATGCAACCACAATTGATGTGAAATAATGGAGAATAACGATATAAAGAAGATTGCAATATGAAATACTTTTCTAATTTACAAATTCTTATTTCTGTTATGTACCTTTAAAGAATGTGTATAGTCCCACTAACTCAAGTTTCTCACCTGTGATTCAGTGACAGGAAAAATCACAACCAAAGTAGATGTGTTCAGTTTTGGCGTCGTGTTAATGGAGCTACTAACTGGAATGATGGCGCTTGATGATGATAGGCCTGAAGAAAGCCAGTACTTGGCTGCTTGGTTCTGGCACATCAAATCGAATAAGGAGAAACTGTTGACAGCCATTGACCCAACCCTTAACATCAAAGACATGAAAGAAGAAACATTTGAGAGCATAGCCACTATTGCTGAACTAGCTGGGCACTGCACTGCAAGAGAACCCGGCCAAAGACCAGATATGGGGCATGCTGTGAATGTATTATCCCCGCTGGTTGAAAAATGGAAACCATTTAATGATGAGGATGATGAATATTCTGGCATAGACTACAGCCTCCCGCTTAACCAGATGGTGAAAGGTTGGCAGGAAGCAGAAGGAAAAGACTCCGGTTACTTGGACCTAGAAGACAGCAAGGGTAGTATACCAGCACGGCCAACCGGGTTTGCGGACTCATTTACTTCAGCTGATGGTCGGTGAAGGAGGTACTTTGTTGCTTTCCTTCTCAGAGTTTGAATTTCCTACTTTTGGTAGGTGTAGATAGTATGTGTGTTCTTTCTATTTGGAAATTAAATGTCAATATTTTTTCTGGTGTTATTGTGTGGAGGTTCAGTTGCAGATTTCAGTAGAGATCTCAAAAGCCATGGAATTTATGCTTTATGTTGTAGTAGTGATGTAGAGAGGAATTATGAATGAAAACATTTTCCCACTTGTTTCTTAATTTGTGCATTTTATCCCACCTCTGAATTTCATCAGAATTTTTTCTTTAACCCTGATTATGATATTAATAGACTAAACACATTTCTGCGTCTTTGTTTCTACCTACATGCCCGGAATTAGCAAATGTTTTGAGTCTAGAAAGAAACCGCTCGTGGGCTTTTATTTGTTCACTATACCAGTAGTTTCCAACCTTAATACAACTATTCTCTTGTCATGTCACCCCTTTCACCTCAGGAATTTTTTCTACTTCTCTGTTTTTTGGCAACCTTTCATTTTAGATGGGTTTGATACACCCCTTATGGCTACTCATACCGAAAATAACATTTTATTTGGACTTGCGTTGGCAGAGAGTGACATGTGATTTCAACTGATACGATTTTTTGAATCAAGATGTGAGGTAGTACCTGGGGAAGCACGTATATAACCAGGGAATCTAGGACAATATCAACAAGGCACTATAATCTGATTTGTCTCCTCAAGTATAGTTTAGGACAAGAATTGAATAGTTCTTTGATCAATAAAATCACCTGAACCAAGTTGGTTCAGGAGGTATTCTTCTGATATTGTTCAGTCATGCGAAATCAACTTTGGTGTATGCTGCTGATATGATTCATTTTCAGTAGGGAAGGTTTCGTATAAGCAATGAGGATACTCAGTTGCCTACCAAAGTTTAGAAGGTAAAACCGTAAACTCAAGTAGCTAAGGTCAGCTTAGTTGGGTTTCAAGAATCAATTCAAGTAAGTGAGGGTCTGTAATCAGATAGTCTAGTTAAACAAAATTAATCTTTTTAGTTTGGTTTGTGGAACCTGCTTTCTAATAGAGTAATAGACACTCAACAGCTACTTTGATTAATGATAATAACACAAAAAAAACTAAACGCACACCAACCTAGATGACAAATGATGTCGTAGTCTTCGATTTTGTTTAAATCTAAACCTATCCTCAACTGTTGAACCCCATTTATCCTACCACATCATTTGGCAACTATATACTTTTTTTTTGCTTCATTTGGTGTGAGTTGAGGATTGTTTACGACTTGCATTATTGAAAAGATGATAAATTTAGAATCCACTCTCAGCCTCGGACATATGCCATTTCACTTTCTCTGTTCTGTTACGAACGACTTATAACGTGCAGGCCATTGAGCCAAGAGAGTGGTGAGCATTATTAGTGCTTGTGATCAATCAGTGCTGGTGTGAAGGTATTCTGTGATATGATTGTTGATTTGTATAGTGCCTAGTCATGGCTGTTTCCTTTTCTCACAGATGGGCAAGTGTGTCTTGTTTTGTTTTGGTCTTATTCTTAAACTTGAAACTGCCTTTATGGCAATCAGATCATTGCCGGTTGATGCTAAATAATTTGTGAAGGTTCTTCTTTGAGGTGCTGTTTGATTGGTGAAATGGATAGGAATGGAAAATGATGCTTGGATTGGGACTGACGGGAATTGAGGATAGAATCAGTGCTTTTGTGGGGTGTGAAATTATTGGAATTGCTATCCGGATATCTCATTCCAGAGCCAAGAACGTGTGATTGTTTTCTTCAACGAGAATTGAAAACCAAAAGCGAAACCACCAGGTTGAGTAGAGTAACATTGCTATCTTTCTGGAATGTACATCAGTCGATACATCTTTCAAAGGAGAAGACAATAAAGAACCTACTACGTACTGTTCAAAATACGATCACATACATGAACTCTCCAAAAATCTATGAATGTCTTTCTACGAGTCGAAGCTAGTTAAGACAAACTAATGTGCCCGGCTAAAAATATCACCTGCATTATAGGAAATCACTTACTTAGAATAACGAGGAAAAAAAAAATCATCAAACGATGTACAAGGGAAAAGAGAAATTCAGTTGAACAGAAGAGTGTGATTTCAAACCAGTCACACTCATTTTTTCTGGTAAAAAGTTATATATTCCCGAGTTCTTTTTCAAACAATGTAAAGCCTTTTATCTTGTTTTACCAGATAGTCCCTGTCAAATCTAGTAGTGGATATGAAGATGTTAGGGCATCTCCAACCATGAAGTCTTATAATGAGGTCTCATACCTATTATAAGACCTCATTTGGACACTATTCATATAAGACTTCAACCATCTTCAATGGTAGGGTTTTAACTTAAAGTCTTAAATTTATATATTTGATTTTTTTGTCTGCAGGCGGGACCCACTGGAGCAACTTTGTCTGCTGAGGCTGCCCCTTCAGTCGCGCGTTGCGCGTGCGCCTGGGCTTGATTTCTTGTCGTCTAGCGCGTCTCCCCTCCAGACACGTTATCTCCCGCGTCTTCTCTCTCCAGAGCGCCTCTTTCTCTTCCCCGCCCGTTTCTTTCTCTCTCCAGCACGTTTGTCCTCTGCCATTTGGGTCCCAGCCCAAAATTATAAGACGGGTCTCAAATCCAGTCTCAAAATAAGACTTGGGATGAGACCAAGTCTCAAAATTATAGGGTTTAGGACTCCATCTTTTAACCATTAGAGCTCAAATATATTTAGGACCCCAAAATTATAGGGTTTAGGACCTCCCATTGGAGATGCCCTTAGGACCTACATATGAATTCATGACAAATCATGCTCATTTACTATATAACATTCCTGCTAGGTCGGCGTCTACAGTGTTGGGCCTTTCGGGCCGGGTTGTTCTATGAGGTTTCGGTTGGTTGGGTTGCCACATGTTGTGCTGTAGCTATTCCCACGTGGGCCGGTCTGTGTTTCTGGGCTTAATGTGTGGGTCGGGTTGTCAGCTGTCTCTGCCTTGCATGCCAGATTGTCCCTTCTGCCGCCGCGTGTCTCTTCCGATGCTTCCTTCTTCTTCTTTTTTTCTTTCTTTTGGTTTCGTCACAACTGAGATGGCGAGACTGAAAGAGATTTGAGTACATCGGTGAGTCTTTACGTAAATTCAGGTTCTCTTCAAATTGCGAAGAAGTTCTTTTGGGTCCATTTCCTTTCTGATCGATTTCTTTTGATCGATTGGTGTTCCTAGAAGTGAGATATTATCAAGGCCGAGAGAGGTAATGCATCTGCTCTGGGTAATTGGTTTTCAAATTGTTGGAAGTGATACAAGTTGTTTTGGTATTTGCTTTTGTTGCAAAATACCTTACTAATCGATGGTGACTTTTTTATTCTTTTTGGTTTCTGGGTTTATCTGAATATGTATTCTTTTGTTGCTAATATTTCTTCTCTGTTTCTGGTTTCCAGTCAGGAGGTTCTTCACCACCCAACCAACCTCTTCTCCTTTATGGCACTACAGGTTTACCTCAAAATACACTTTTCATTGTATGATTTTCGATACAAGATATTTCACCACGTGATTTATTTGTTAATATAATTTTGTTGTTTCTGGGGTTAATAGCAGCTTCGCTTTGGAATCTTTATCATTGCATCTCAAACTATTCTTCTGTAAGTTCAATTCATCTCCTAAAGTTTTAGAATAAAATACTGTTCATACTTATGGACCTAATTAGAGAATATAACTAGAACTAAGAAAGACATCACTAATGAATTTCCCCTCTTACATTTGTAGGTTAAACACAAGTTTGAGATAGATGATGCAGAGGAATGCCGTTGCCAATGTGAACATCCTAAAAACGCGCTAAAAAAGTCAAGTCACTGTAATGACATCTACAAAGAATATATAGTGTGGTAACCTCATTGTGCTTAAACCCTATTCGTATCTTTCAACAAGAAAATGATATATGCAGTTTAAGGATCTTTCAAATTTTATTTCAGATTTGTAGAGCATATCCACAATAATGGATTTTATTAACCTATATTGCTCCATTGGGGTCGATGAAGTAGCCCAGGTAATTTTTTTGTTTCTACAATTTTTTTATTTTTTGTGGTCTTCTCTCATGTAGTTTTGTATTTTTTAAAAATTATTATGCTATTGGTTTATGTCCAAATGAAACCTTGATTCCTGTATATATATAATTATATGACACCTTCCATTTTAGCAGCTTGAAAGACAAGTTGATTGTTTTATTCTCTGACACTCTTAAGCTGTGCTAATTTGAGGAGCAATCAGCTTTCAAGCACAAGACTTCTGTCATATAAATTTCTTGAGGTGTTAAATTTCGATGTCTCTGTTTCAACTCTCTTTATCTCTGTATGTTACTGTTTGTCAGTATGTTTACTTTATTAGTCTGATTGAGCTGTTAGTAGGATTTTGCATCCAAATTTATCAGTAGTCCTCTGTTTTTGTAGGTCCCAATTGAAGTCGCCAAGTGTGGATTACTGATTTAAGGTCTGCGTTATTTTCCTTATGCTTGAAAGGTATGTCTTTTTACTCCTGTTTTATTTAAGGGTATGTTTCATCATTTGGGGTTTGATACTATTGGTTACTGTTTATTTAGTTCAGCTGCGTTTTGGTAGTTTTTGTTGGCAGAAAAAGATAGGATATACTGAAATAAAATGATATTAAGTTATTGAAACTATACTATAGTTTGCCTGTTTTCTTTTTGGTTGTGCATCTATTGGATGTTGTTTGCTCTGTTATTATTTTGTAATTATCTTTGTACATTCTCCATCCTATTGTATTAAAATTCAAGGGGTGTAACTTCCACTGTGATTTGTAATTGTTATTCTATCTATTGATTGTAATTTCTTCAATATATGAGCTTTGGTTTATTGTATTACTTCCAAAATTTGTTTTGACTATAGTCATCTTTGCTCTAAACTGTTTCAGATTTCATGTACACATTTCTTGATCGTATTCTTCTTCTGTTGTTTCTATGTATACTGTTTTGCAGTCTCTTTGTTTCCTCTTAGGACTCATTTTAATTGTCTGACTCATTTTGTTATCTCTTAGTTCCGATTATTGTTGTGAAGAATTTTTTAGCTAATTGGTTTCTTGCTATTTTGCAGATTCAGATGACGGAAAGCCATGAGATAGCTACGACATTCTGCAACTCTTTTGATCTCAGGCATAGCACAATTGGAGAACTGTAAGCTATTGTATACTGCAACCGGCTTAGAATAAGGTATATGACTATTGCATTTTATTTTGGCAATAAGCTTTCATCTCAAATGTTTCATTTAAAGGTGCCTCACTTTTTGGTTAATTACTTGATTTACTTTTTATTTGTTCGAATTCAGAAACTTGATGTTTCTACGTAATCAATTATTCCAATTTGGTGTGGAACTTTGTGAATCCTGTGTGTTAAGTGTTGCTTATTTTGATATTCTTTTGTTTTTCCGTTCTAAAGGTTTAGCTGGAAAAATAATTTCTTTCAGTTTACACTATTTGTTTAGCAATTATAATCCAAGAATTTCAAAGCAAAACAAACATTTGTTCTTTTTTACTTAGATTTTTCGTCTTCCACTGATTTTGTGTGAGGTTTGGATTACATATGACAATCACAAAACTTCTAGGTTTCAGTTTTGAATTTCTGCCAAAGCCATAATGAACATTCTTAGTTTGCAATGGATTGTACCAAAAGCCTTTTTTAAAGAAATCGGAACGATGCTCATTAGTCTATGAAGTTATTAGTTTGCAACATTCTTAGCTTATATATGTCGGATTCCATTTTATTAGTTTATTGGATTGTGTTTCTGCTTTGCTTTTGGTTATTCTGCTAAAAGGTGTGAGTGAATAAGAGAATCACTTGGAGTTTTGCCAATTCTTTCCACAGAAATAGAGAAATGAAGCTCCAGGTCTTCAATAAAAGATTTTCCTAGACGAGTTATGTAGCCCTCTGAATCTCTGATGACCAGTTCAATAAACTGATGAAGAGTATACCCATCATATAATTGAAGACTGAACAACTTTTTTTTTTGTCTAACCTTCATGCAATACTGCAGCCATCTTGGCCAAATTGGAGCCATCATAGCTTCCAGTGCCTTCAAGACTTAAACTATATCCTATTTATAACAATGCAACCTGCAACTTTTGGCTTCTACTGTTATATAAACTCTATATTCTATAATTACAACGTACAAGTGTAATGGGAAGGATGGTACAAATATTATTTTCTTCTATATTTTTATTTTCATGTTCCAGCCATTCATTACCCTACGATTATTATGTCAAATGATAGAAAAGACCCGCGGCAAAACCGCGGGCACTAGTATAAGTACGATTAGGAACAACTACTTAAACAAGAGACAACTACTGAGTCAGTGAAACAATATGAAAAGTGAATCCAACGATTAATAAATAAAATGCATGCAGGTGTTACACATAGATTACCAGTTCAGGAGAAAAGAAAGCTACTGCATCTCTGGGACAATGGAAGTATAGAACCAGCATGAAGGAAGCAGCAACTCGATGACAACAACCTTATCCACCGCAACATCAGCCAATGCAGTTGATCGTAACTTGCTTGCAGTAAGTTAGGCAATGAACCAAGGCCGGCCCTGAGGGTTGCCATTTGAGGCGACCGCCTCAGGCCACGGTCTCCGGCGGGCCACCAACGAATTTATTTATTTATTATTATTTTGTTTTTTTCAATTTATATGTAAACAACCCAAAATCTGTTATAATCCAGTGGTAGTAGATTTTTGAGGCCCATTATAGGTTCTAGGTTCAAATCACGTTGGCTGCAGTTATCGTTTTCCTTTTTTTTTTTACTTTGTTGTTTTTTTATTTTAGTCCTTTTATTTTCCGAGTAGTTTTAAATACACTCTTCTAATCTCTTAATACACACTCCTTACTTAATACACTACCCTCTAATTTTTTTCATTTCAATATTAGACTAGATACACATCCCCAAATACCCAAAATACCCTTATGCTAAAAAAACAATGAAATATCATATTATTTAATATAATTAATATATATCCTGATTTAAAAATTTTTTTTTTAATATTTTGAACATACTTTCTAATAGTTTTATCAATAAAATTTGTTATATTTTCAAAAGATCATTAGCCAATTTATTATTAAGCTGAAAATTGTGTTATTACAACTCCAACATCAATCAATAAGTCGGAAAAAATAAAATGTCAAAATTAAGATGTGTAGGTTTACATATGTATTTTTTTTTCTTCCTTATGATAATATATGTCTATTTTGGTCATTTAACCTATTTATAGAATCTAATTTGAGATATAAAAAAAGAGGTGTGTATTAGGTGGTTTGTGGACTGTATATAAAATTTCTCTTATTTTCCTCTTCATTGTTTTTTTTTCGTGAGTGTTGCTATTGGAACCTCCACATTTGCTCACTTGACCTCCTTGTGTTTTCAATTATTAGATTACATATATGTCCTCTTATACAATGACTATTAAGGACAATAATTATCAAAAACATATTATATTTATATTTATTTTCTCTAAACTTTCCAATTCTATAAACTAATAAATTGCAGTATTGTTATTTTCCTTATCTATTTTTATTTTCTAATTTTACTACATACACATTTAATTATGATTTATTCACATTTATTTCCTTATGTATTTGTATATATTTTCCTGTAGCTTAATTCTATATATTCAAAGAACTAGCTTGTGACATAAAACATATTTTATATAAATATATACTATATAGGTTGAACTCATATATAAATTAATTAAACAAGATGATGTAATATATTTTCTTTAATTTTAAAATAAATTAAATAACTATTAAAAAAATCATGAGGTATACATTCAGAGAACCAAAAGAACAGATGATGAAAGTTTTCTTGCAAAAAGAAAAAAAGTGAAAAAAATTCAAGCAATAGAGGGTTAATGAGTGAATAAAAGGTAAAATAAACAATTTATTGTAATTTAAGTGACCTAATATATTTATGGCTATTTTGGGTATTTAAGAAGAGGTCTAGTAAGCAAATGTGTGAATTTAAAAGCCAAAAGGAGGTGTAGAGAGCACGAGATGTAAGATGAGCAAATTTGGAGGTTCCAATAGCAACACTCTTTTTCATTTGCCCTTTCATTTTCCTCCTCTTTTATAGTTGCAAAAATTGTAAGTAATTAAAGTTGTTTATTGTTACTACATACCTTGTTTTTCTTCTTCTTTTCATTACTATTATTGTTTTTGGGATTCAATTTATTATTTTTTGTATGTGTTATAATTTAATAATACAATATAGGTGCACAAAATTTTTAATAATACATAAGACATTTTGAAATGTGAGGACCACATTTGAATTGTTCACCTCAAGTCACCAAAAAGTCAGGACCGGCCTTGCAGTGAACAATAATAACCATGGACTTTACTGTTTCCGGTGGACTCTCATTTGCTGGCAGTGAAGATGCACTAACAATTCAATCATTCATAGGTGGAATGTCAAGTTCACTAAAACCTCTGATGATGTTTTGCAATCTAAGTAGCTAATCTTGATTGTGTGTAGACGATGGTGGCGAAACACACGGCGTAAATAGAAGTAGCTAGAGTTGAGCAAATAAGCAACAAATAATTTTGAAATGCATGAATGAGGAGTAACCATATGCAAACAGATAAACTGACTAATCATCTATCTGAAGTAGACTCTCTTGATAGATCACGTAACTACACAAGCCCTCAACCTTATAGAAACTACACTAGTCTCCTTTGAGAAGAATCTTCACCAACACTCACTCATTCTTGTCGCCAACAACTATCTTGAAAACAGTACTAGTTTCCATAACCAAGACACAGCAGTTATAAGTGTAACTCCATCGCTCCTTAGGGGAATCCGAAAACTTCAAGTTAAACAACTTTAGTCCATGAGTCACGCACATCATATTCTCTCATGACCCATAGAAGAGTACATTGAGTGGCCTGGGTCAAAAAACGTGCAAGAAGAAGGCATTCTTCAGCGGAAAGTTCAATAAGCTTGTTACTTCTTCGCCAGTCGTCATCGTCATTGAAACCCTTGGGCAGCAACATTGTCCTGAATTTGTGATCCTCTTCCTGTGCCAAATCGAAAGCAACGATTTCATGTTTACAATCGAGCCGATGAAGTGTCTCATTCAAAAGAATCCCCCGATAAGATTCCACATCCAGTTCACTGAACTCAAATGTTTTCCAAGCATTAACTCTGAAGGAGAAAACGGCGGCCTCATCCATGAAATCACTGGTGCCATCAAAGTTAGAGTAGGCTACGAATAGTCTGTAGTCGTTGGTGGCCGGAAAATAGCCAACGCCACAAAAGATTGCATAATAATGTTCTATACCCGGGTCAGGTAATTTATTGGAGAATCCAGTTGAAGGGTTCCACATATAAAATACTGGATCATCAACAACAAGAAATACAATACCATTGCACGAGCCCAGCAGCTTGACATCACCCGCAGCTGGCTCTAGCTCTAAGGTCTCGTTTGGTTCACGAAAAGGAAACCAATTCCTCTGTCTTTCCCATGGGAAGGGAAAGAGAAGGGAAATGAAAGTTCCTGAGAACTTTCCATTCCGATGTTTGGTAACATAAGAAAAATCATCCGGAAATTTGGTAATTAATGTAATAAAATTTGTGAGTAATAAATGCAAGAAAAGAATGTGGGAAAGTGATTCTATTGAAATTTGGGAGGAACCACTTTCCTCCCTATTTTCCATTGTATCAGGAAAGTGTTTCCCTCTCTTATAGGCTATAGCATCCCAAACGCAGGAAAGTCACAACTTTCCTTTCTTGAGGCTTACTTTCCGCGAAACAAACGAGGCTTAAAGGAAACTTAATCTTTCTAACATAAGAGGAACGGTCTCCAAACGACGGCGTCTCCAGGTCGATAGATTCCACTCCAGGAGAACCCTTGAAGCAGTAGAGGAGTCTACGAGTTAGGGTTTTACGGTCACGAGCAGCTTGATATTGGAATTTGGCGAATTTTGGGTCGGTGAGAATCATAGAATGGAAGCGTTTGGAAACACATGTGAATCGGATTAAGGATTTCACAGGAAGCCAGGAGAGGAGAGGATTAGCACTATCATCTCTTCTGGTAGCTCGGGTAGGTTTGCTTCCTCCATTGCACTATCTCTCGCATGTATGTATTATTTGTATTTTTATTTATAGAGCAATACAAGGTACAGAATATTAATTTTAGGTCAAATAGAAATTCAAATTCTATTATGCTTCGGCAACTTATTTTGGAGTATCTTGATGATCATATAAGTCTATAAGATATACAAGAGTGTGTAGATCCTCGAGCTTGTTTTCTGGTTTTTCTTTTTTTCAGGCGTTTTTAGGCTTCTATTATTACCTTCTGGTTTTCCACTCCATTATGTATGGATGATGGAAAATTTACCTCTCAAGTAGGGGAGGATATAACAAGACATCAAATCTCAGCAACGCTCATTTTCATCTGTTTGAATCTGATTTTCCTCAGAAAAGCACAAGCTAGCAGACTTACAAAAAAGACTCATTACTCTCACCCCAGACACAACTAGAATCTCAATAGCTCTAGACTCATAACTGTACATAGTTTTAGTAAAACTTAAATATTTTTACAATGAGATACGAGTTACTATATTACTAACTTGTACTGAATTGGACAAGTAAACCGACGAGACATCTCATTGGACCAAAGAGGCCGTAGCTAAACGACTGAATCTGCTTGGATAGCAGATACATTATCTTCTGAACAAGCTGTAGCTACTGCATGAGGGACTCACATGTTGCTTTTCTAGCAACGTGGTAGCTATTGCATATTTGCATTAGCGACTCACATGTGAGGTGGGTTCGAGTATAGGATAAATGTTGGCCGAAATCTAAGGTTCTGCAGCTTATTTGGAACATTAGATATAGAACATTATGGGGAGATCCTAAAGAGCTTTTTTGCTTGTTTTTCTGTTTTCAGGCATTTTTAGGCCTGTATATATGTAACCAGAAAAAAAAAAAAAAAAAAAAAAAAAAAACAGACGTTCGTAGACACAATAGTAATCCATCCAAAGTCCTGATCATTGGTACAATATCATGAATTCATGATAACATTTTCCATCAGAACAAGTAAAAAGTCCATATACTATCCGCTGAACGAGGAGTTTCTAGAGTTACATGTTGATTTCTATTACGGAAGTACAACAGATTTTAATTTAAAAAGTCACATGTAAGAACCTACGTACACTGTTCAGAATATGATCACATACATGAACTCTCTCCTAAAATCTATGTGTATATATTATGCCGAAGTGCAGATGCCTTTCTACTAGTCAAAGCTAGTTAAGACACTTCTTCTGCCACAACTCATGTACCCTATTACCTGCATTATAGGAACTCACTTACTTAGCATAAACTGCGTGATAATCGAGGAAAAAGAAACTCTCTTGATAATTTTGAAATCATGAATGAGTAACTGTATGCAAACAACAAGAATGACTAATCATCTATCCCAAGAAGAGTCTCTTGATAGACCACGTCAAAATAGAAGTCCTTAACCGACACACACTCAAACCTGTACGTGTGTCCGTATTCG
Organism: Potentilla sterilis; assembly: GCA_963682095.1. Taxonomy (NCBI): domain Eukaryota; kingdom Viridiplantae; phylum Streptophyta; class Magnoliopsida; order Rosales; family Rosaceae; genus Potentilla; species Potentilla sterilis. The sequence continues at coordinate 54,737,434 of OY821754.1, forward strand.
ACACAATACAATACGCGGACACGCCAATTTTTTTTTTTTGTCCCCGATTAAAAAAACTTGAGTTCATAACTCAACCAATCCAGAAGCCATAATTCTTCCACCAGTTGGGGTCTTCCTTCGTTATGGATGTGGAGTAGAGTTCCTTACAAATTTAGTGCTGACAATATTTGGGATATATAATATAATATATATGTATATTAGTATATATATATAGCAACATATGCATTAGTGGGTTTATCAAGTATGGTGGTTCTCACTATTGTTATCTCTTATATGAGATCTTAGCTTAATTTCCTTGTACATGGTTATGCATGCGTTCTGTTATGTTTTCTTTTAGTACAAAGTGTGTATATATATCATTGATATACGTCATTTGTACACGGTGTGGGTTTATTATACATGCCTACAGTTTGTGTATACATATATTAATTTATTGCTGACATATCTGCAGTAAATCTCTCTCTCCTCCTCGACGCCGACACCCTCTCTCTCTCATCGACTCTCTCATTATCTTCAATCGGCTATTCTATGCTCAAATCTAAACTAAGGCTGGGCTCGGTCCCAGACCGGCCACTTTTTCCGAGACTGGGACCGGACCGGTGACCTTATTTCCGGGCCGGTTTTTTAGACAAATTTTTTAGGACCGGCCATAGCCCAAACCGGCCAAGACCCATACCGGTTTTGCCGGTTTTTGGTCCAGGATTCAGCTCATTCCGCTGCATAACCTGCATTCTCATTTTACTGCAAATTCTACAATTATGTTGTATTCTCAGTTCAAAACATTCACCAAATGTCCAAATCAGTTTAACATTTACCAAATAGTCAAATACTCATTACGAAATTTACTAAATCAACTAATCAAGAAGTCAAGACTCAAGAACAATAATACAGTATGATAAAAAATTAAAAATACCAAATCTGCAAATCAAGAAGTCAATAACTTACTCAATAGGATTAGCCGATTAGGCACGAATCGTGCTGCACGATGAAATGATTGAAATCAATTTCTTGCTTCCCAAATCACAATTGCCCAATACACAATCCTGCAATGAACAATCAATGATTCAATATATGTGACAGACAAAATCGAAATCGACGAAGTCACAAAGAGACGAAATAGATAAACTCACAAACAAAATCGAAGATGGTGAGAGACTGAAACTGTCGAAGGTGAGACTGAAATCACCTTTGTGAATTGTGACTTCATCCCTGAAGCTACGATGCCTGCGAAAGCGAAACCGCCGAAACTCCTGAAAGGCCCGAAACGGCGAGAAACTGTCGAAGGTGAGACTGAAATCACCTTTGTGACTTCGTCCCTGAAGCTGCGAATCCTGCGACTCCGGGTTATGCACTTATGCCGCAATCTGAAATTCTGAATAGAAGTCTGTCACACTCTCAGTCTCAGGTCTCAGTAGTCTGTGTAGAAAATAGGCATGTAGGGTTTTTTTAGACTATAATATGCTGTAAAGGCGCATGGAATAAAACTATAGAATCATAAAATTAGCCAATAGATGAACTATATGTAACAATCCGGGCTTTCGGCTTTTTAAAATCTTAAAATTTGAGGGACCGAGTCCGGCTCGATAAATACAAGAACCGGAACAGCCCGTGAAAACTAGCTAAAATTCATTGTAGAGACCGGTCTAGACCGGCCGGTTCGGCTCGGTTTTGCCGGATCAACCGGTTTCACTCGGCTTCAGTGCCCAGCCTTAATCTAAACTCAAAAAGCCCTTTCCCATTGGCGTAGAGGAAGCCGTCTCCGACGAGGCTCCAAAGTTGGCAAGCTATACTCTGATGCACATGTTCTCTTCTTCTTCTTCTTTCATTTGAAGATTAGTTATGTGAAAAATGGATATGGAAAATGTTGTATTGCATAGCAGGAAGAAAAAAAAACATACTAGGATTTACTAGGATTAGTATTTGGGGTCAATAATTTATTATCGGGTAATACTGAGTGTCAGTAATATAATATTAGGAGTTACTGGGAGTCAGTATTCGGGGTCACTAGGGGTCAGTATTTGGAGTCACTAAGGGTCAGTAATTTATTATCGGGTGTTATTGTGTGTCAGTAATATATTATTAGAAGTTACTGGGTGTTAGTATTTGTGTCACTAAGGGTCAGTATTTGGGTTCATTAAGGGTCAGTAATTTATTATCGGGTGTTACTGGAGGTCGGTAAATCATAAAATACAGTTTACTGCCATCTAATAAAACTTCCGGCGATGGTTGAGTTTTGTTTCAGCAATGTCCGACGAGATATCGATGAAATCTGGAAAGAAAAAAAATCCGGCGAGACTTTGGTGGCACACAAAATCCGGCGAGATTCCGGTGATTGGAGTTCGGCGACCGATGACCGAATTTCGGCGAGTTTCCGGCAACCGAGGATCTCAGTCCCAAATGGAACCCACACTCACCTTGGACTTCTTTAGTAATGCAAATTTGTCATTTCTGGAGCTCTACGTCTTGATTTTCCTAGACATACATATTGGTCATCCATGTCTGGAATACTGATATCCACTTTTTTACAAAAGAGAACAAATTCCTCTAATAAAGAATGCCATCCACTCTCCCTCATAGTCTGCAATTTGCTCTTGCAAACTCTCACTAAATCCATAGCATTCACTATGTCCTGATCATCATTTTGTAAAGCTTGAGACAACTCATGAGTGATTCCAAGTATAATTCTCATCAAATGCAAACTGAATACAAAATCAAATAATTGGAGCAACTTCAAAAAAATATATGCATCATGCTTTTGATCAAAACTAATTTTATCATATGCTATTTCATACAACACATCAATTATGGAAGAGAACATGATAGTAAAGTTTATAAGAGTACCATAATGTGAGCTTCATCGCTCATCACTTGAACGCTTAATTTCAGTTTCTTGATTAAGTCCTTGTCCACTTGTAAGTTCTCCACTTTTAAGTGTCTTAATCACTTTGAGAGATTGCTTTTCTCGAAGAATATCCCTGCGTTTAGAAGACGCTCCAACAATTTACAACACTAGCCACTAGTGTAAAAAATGTGCCAACAATATCATGTTTTTTTGCTACACCGACAAGAGTCAATTGAAGTTGATGCGCAATGAAAATAATAGGCACTAGAGTTCTCCTTCAAAATAAGTGTCTTCATACCATTAAATTCTCCACACTTATTACTCACGCCATCGTAACCTTGACCACGTTGATGGGACCAAATTACACGCACATTTTGTACCTGCAATACAATCTCATACATATATATTACCCTTCTTGTGTCAATTGTAGTAAGGACAAGTAGGGATCGTTCTAGCCGGGGAAATCAAGGGCTTTCAATCACATAAAGCATTGCATAATCATATGGGGGGATTAAAGATTGAATCAATATCCTACCAAAAATTATGTAATTTAAAACCTAAATTATATATATACATATGATCAACACCTTTCACACATAACACTGCACACAAAACTCACATAACACATAACAAATCGCACACAGTAATAAGGTATCAAATCGGCATGCTTCACAAATCCAATTTTAGTTCCAATTTAATTAGAGCTTCTGCGGTTTATCTAATCATTCAAAACTCCTCAATTATTTAGAACTAACTCTGCGTATAATCCTAAACATGGTGCTAATCAGTTTAAAGACACTCTGCGTAGAAATTAAACCAAGAAACACATAAGCACAATGAGTTGAATTGGAAACATATTAGCAAGTATGGCATCACCTCATCTCACATCGATATGTAAATTTTCAGAATTACTCTAACCCATAGAACCAACACAAGATCAATCAACTTAGTGTATAATCAACCTCATGTTGTGTTCGGCAAGTGAAACCAATACATCACCTCATCTCACATCGATATGTAAATTTTCAGAATTACTCTAACCCATAGAACCAACACAAGATCAATCAACTTAGTGTATAATCAACCTCATGTTGTGTTCGGCAAGTGAAACCAATACATAAGGTTCAGCCTTGATCTAGGCAGCCCTCATGTACCAATTTAAATGCACATGAATTCAGAAAATAAACCAAAGTATGAACAAGATAACATGCGATTTTAATACAACAAAACCCTGATTAATTCGTTACATGCTATATTCAGAAATTAAACAAATAGAAAACCAAAACACATAACAGAATTTCAGAAATCCAAAGTATAACTTATAAAACCAAATAAGCATCCACAAATCTTTACAAACTTCATAGACAAAGTTAAGTAATTATACAGAAAATTACAAGCCATGAGATAAGAGTGAATCACACTTTAAAAGTAACCTTGAAGAACTCTCGTCAAGTGTTGATTCGGATGGAGGTGGAGATGCGATCTTGAATGCAATGGATGATGGTTTCGGCTTGGATTTTCTTTGGATATTGTGGTGCTATTTTGGCAGAGTTTTGGCTTTGTGAAAGTGAGAGAGAAGAGATCATTTTTCTGTCTTTAAGTCGTACTATGTATAGAGAAAAGACTGGAGCAAATCGGCAGCAATTAGGATTACACAAGTCCTAGTCCCAATCGGTTTTTGCTTGCTTGCTGGCCAAGTTTGGCTCTTCTAGACTCTTCCTTTGACTGAACTTTGTACTTGAATCTTCTCATTAATTAAGTATGGACATGTCCAACAAGTCTTTAAGTCCATCACAGTTGATCCGTGCATCAAAAGTCCAAAGGAAAGCTTTCCTTGTGCAACCGGGAAACCACTCTGTTTCTCGGCAGATTGACCTTTCTCCAGTAAATCTGGCATAACTCCCTCTTCATTGTTCCGATTGATGTTATTCTAAGTCCTGGAGAAACTAGACTCATAGGGCTTTCTCCATATAAAAGGGCTTCCTCAAATTCCAAGTGAAACGTCCGGAATAAATTTTGGAAGTCAGGACACAGTCCCAAGAAAATCTTGTTAGTCCCTAGATCATTTTGCTCAAACTACCAAGTTGCATCCATCGTTTGGGTGACTTCTCGAGCTCTAATTAATCTGAATTTTTGATACAATATACTGTAGCTTGCCAAATATATGCCTGCCAAATTTTATCAAATTTAGAAACAAATAAGTCAGTCAAACACAGGCCTCAAAATCATGAAAACAACATATTTTACACTTTTTCCTCAGATTTCTGTACTTGGTCGTTTTTCTGATAATTAAGCACATTTTCTCTAAAACTCTACCAAAGCGACACTAAACTATAGTATGACTTTATCTTACTCTAAATATACTTAACAAAGTACAAATAAGGGATAATAACACATTAATAACGTCGCACATTGTGCTCCTATCACACGTAGCCTAGAGATGCTTAATCCATGTTTAGAAAATAGTGCATCAATATATAGCTTTCTTAAGTGACATAGTAGTGGTACTCTCTACATGTTCAATCCTTATGAAAGATTAAATCACACAACCATTTTTATCCACATAACGAAAAATAACAGCCATCTGCTCCTTTACAGATACATCGATGGATTCATCAACTAGGATACAGAAAAAGGCATCACCCATATCTCTAATAATAGCTTTTGTAGTTTCAACAGCTGCAACATTCACTATGTCCTTTTGAATCCTAGGTGATGTCAATTTAAGATCCTCATGAACATTTTTCAATACAACTGCTCTGATTTCATCATTCTGATCAACAAGAAATTGTAAAAGCTCAAGAAAGTTACCTTGATTGCTTCATGGCCACGAAAGGCAAGGCCTTGTTTTAGGAGAAAGCGAATACAATCAACTGATGCTTCCAGTCGATTTCTATAATCTACTCGAGATTGATGTACATTATGATTAACAATATTCTGAATATGGTGGTTTTCATTCATCAAATCTTCATATTGTCGCACTGCTTGATTGTGGATCCGTATCCGCTTTCCGGATCCGTCAAACCATATTCGGGTAAACCACTTTCCGGTACAGTTTCGGTGCGGTTTCAGATTTTTTACAATTTATTGTGACAAATTAATATCTACTCAATTTGACATTCTAAATTATCAAAAATAAGAATGTATAAATTTCATTTGAATCTTCTTACTCTACATTTCCACATATCAAATTGAAATAGAGGAATAATCATCAATGTTTTGAAAGCACAAGTCTCCAAATGATATTACATACCAATTTTATCAGTCTCAAGTCTAGAAATATAACACAAAAGAAACAAAGTAGGAAGCAAAATAAAAACACACACCAAGATTTTCTTAAGTCTTAGAATATGTTTTTGAAAGGGGTTGAAGTATTACTATTAGGGTTAGAAACTTAAAATATCTATATAAATAATCATTTAATTTAATAACAAAATAAACCGGGTCGGATTGGTTTTATCTGTTTTGGGAATGACCCAACCCTAATCCAACCCGTTTACATACGGGTTGGTGTTTTCACAATCCTAATCCAGTCTACTTCAACCGGTGTTGTCCGCAATTCAATTTCAACCGGTGCGACACGGTGCGGTACCGCATTTTTGGCGTGAAGTGCCCACCCCTAGAGAGAATCAGCTTAATTGGGGGAGAAAAAAAAAATGGGAAAAGATAAAGAGAGCAATCTTAGCCATTGATTCACAATGGAGGGCCCAAGTTCACTTACTAGGCAATATTATGAGGATTTCATTATAAGAGAATCTCAATCCCACTCACCTTATCCACAGTCTTTTATTTTATTTTTGTTCAAGGAAGGTTATTTTCGTAACTTCCGTAATGTGTCTTGTCTTAATTAGGCTAGATTTCTAGTATATTCAATAGATAGGGATCCCTGATTATTCGAGATACTTGATGTAATGCCTATATAAACGCCTTCTTATCAATCAATAAAACTATGTTTTGCATATTATTCTTTTCTTCTAAAATAATTTTATTATTTTTTATTTTAGTTTTTATTTGGCCTAAACTGATCCACCGTCTTTGTTCTAACTTCTGACATACATAGCACAGACACGCCAAAATGGTGGCATATCCCGTGTCGGACACGTACACGCACACGATACGGTAGAATACGTCTAAATACCTCCAGACACGCGTGTCTGATTTGGACACTCTATGGACAAGCGCGAATTTGTGTTGGACATGTGCGTGTCTGGGTTTTAACCCCATGTTTCTCCGATCGAAATCCGGCTTTTAAAACTCAACTCTGATTACGCCAAAATACAATTACAAGCATTCACAAGTTTCACTCATTCTTGGTTCCGTTATAAGGAAGAGAATGGAAATGAAGGAGAGGCGACGATGCAAAACAGAGGAAGAAGTGTGTGATTAAAGGTTGGGCTTTCACAAATTGATGGAAAAAGAGTCTAGAAAGGAAGGGTGAGGCTCAGAGATTACCAAGGATTAAGAGGAGGGTCGCCGGAGCTCCGATTGGCCACCCATAACCTCGACTGTGCCGATCTGCATCAATCTCGACTTCACTGGAGCTCGGCTTGCATGCAGGATTGGTGGACAGGGTTCTAAAGAGCAGAAGAAGGTGAATCTGATGGTGGTGGCGGCTTGGCCAACGGTGGCCTGACGGTGACGCTACGGCGGAGGGAAGCTCCTGACGGTGACGCTATGGCGGAGGGAAGCTCGCCGATTTCTGGGTTTTAGAGAGAGAGAGAGAGAGAGAAGAGAAGAGAAGAATCTAGAAAGGAAGGGTGAGGCTCAGAGATTACCAAGGATTAAGAGGAGGGTCGCCGAAGCTCCGATTGGCCACCCAGAACCTTGGTTGTGCCGATCTGCATCAATCTCGACTTCACTGGAGCTCGGCTTGCATGCAGGATTGGTGGACAGGGTTCTGAAGAGCAGAAGATGGTGAATCTGATGGTGGTGGCGACTTGGCCAACGGTGGCGCTACAACAGAGGGAAGCTCGCCGATTTCTGGGTTAGAGAGAGAGAGAGAGAGAGAGAGAGAGAGAGAGATAGCACAGATAAGAGTCTAGAAAGGAAGGGTGTGGCTCAGAGATTACCAAGGATTAAGAGGAGGGTCGCCGGAGCTCTGATTGGCTACCCAGAACCTCGACTGTGCCGATCTGCATCAATCTCGACTTCACTGGAGCTTGGCTTGCATGCAGGATTGGTGGACAGGGTTCAGAAGAGCAGAAGAAGGTGAATCTGATGGTGGTGGCGGCTTGACCAATGTTGGCCTGACGGTGGCGCTACGGCGGAGGGAAGCTCGCCGATTTCTGGGTTTTAGAGAGAGAGAGAGAAGAGAAATGGGATGAGCTGCTGGGTTTTGTGATTTATATAGTTTGATCCAACGGATCAGAAAAAAAGGAGGAAAAGAAAATAAATGGACGGTATGAAGTGGAAGACATTGAAGAGGATGGTATGGATGAAGATGAATAAAATCATTTAGTTCTTTTTATTTGCATTGTAATTTGATTATGAAACTTTATTTGGATTTAGATTTGGATTTGGATTGACTAGGTTTTAATTTTATAAACTAATTTGTTTGCATTTCACATATTTTTTTATGCATATATATGATATTTAAAATAAAAATTAGTTAACGTGTCCACCACGTGTCCTTATTCAACAAAAAAAAATTTGGGGTGGCCGCGTATCGTATTGTGTCGAATACGGACACACGTACTCGTATCCGTGCTTCATAACTTCTGATGATATAGACCCCCTCTTTTTTTTTCTTTTCTTTTATAAGAGGATCTAAGGATTTCACACCTACCCTCTATCGTGACTCGAACCCATGACCTAATAACCTACTTCTTAGGTAATGGTACTCATTACCACTTGAGCTATCCTATTTCGTCACTATATAGACCCCCTCTAATTTCCCCTCATTCGTCCAAAAGAAAAGAAGAAAATAAACAACAACAAGAAGAGACTCGAAACGCTGATGAGTTATTACGGTGGAAACTATGCTAGTATGTATGTCTGCCGCGATTACGCTTTTAGGGTTTGATTGCTATTTCTCTGCATTTCGCTTTTTTGTATTCGTGCGAGGATTTCTATTTGTACCTGAATTATGTGTATGGATTTATTTTCCTCTATACTGTAAAAGTATGAATTTATAGTTGATCTATGTGTTACCTTGTTGACAGTAGCTATAAGAGAGGCTACCCAGGCCCCCAGACCCGTAGCAAGGGCTCCTGGACCAGGCCCAAGGCCCGGAAGTTCAGCACGAGCACCTGGTCCGGCACCCAGGCGGACCTTACTTGTGAGCGGGACCCGGGGACAGGGGACAACAGCTCCCCAAGTAAGGGCCGAAATAGTCCAGTAGTATATGCAGAAGGGGGCCAGTCCCACATCGAAGGGTGAGGCCAGCCCTCAAGCCCGACAGCCTATATATGGGTCCCAACTACCCTCATTAATGGGTAAAATCAATACTTCAACTACTCATTCCCGCTTAAGTTATCAGTTTATCCTATCTATACTGACTTAAGTATCAGAGCAGAATAGACCGGCCCGCCCGGTATTCCCTTAGTTAGCAGGATTTGCAGGAAGGACTCACACCAGGATCCACCGGTCTCTGTGAGTCTACGGATTTAGACAAAAACAATTGGCGCCGTCTGTGGGAACAGTTTAAAAAGTTTATGTTGTCCTACTAGCATGAAGGGTATCTGTCAGCCCGGGAAACCCCCCCCCCCCCCCAAAGGGTTACGAAGTAACTATGTCCGGGAGTATAGGAGATAGGAGGGGAATAAGTCCAGAGGACCAGTGGGTTCTGGAGCCGGTGCTAGTCAAAATCCCGGGGGCGAGGCAGGATCAGCCCGCTGGGGATGGCAGTCAGAACGCTGTTACCAATCGTGATCCGGGTGGTACGTCTGGTGAACGCGACGGAGATCTACGTAGGAAGGGCCCGGCGGACGATCGCTAAGTCTTGGGCCTGGAACCCACACCGACGTCCCCCTCGGCCTCAAACAGAGGGGAAGATCGGCTGCCCAGCAGCGACAGCCCGGACGATGTCTCTGGTCCCGGCAAGTACGATATGGCAGGAGAGATAGAAGATATGCGAGCGAAAGTAAACTGCTTGCGGGCAGAGAGCGACCGGGACAGGGCAGAAGCCATCACCAGGTATCAAGACATGGAAGCGGTTAATGCCGCACTGGTGGCTGCCTTGGAAAGAGGCCAGCAGCGCAATGCCTCTCTGGCAAAATCATTCACGCCACACCCAAGAGAGCCTACCCACCAAGAAGTGGGCTAGTTATCGGGAGGGGAGAGGGACACCGGCATGGCTGGAGACGTGTTCCCGGCGGACACGGTGCCACCAAAGATCGTCCCAGCCCCTCGGAGGAACAGCGGCTCGTTCGAGGAAGATACCATCAGCTCGACCACACGGGCACTGCAGATACTATCTGACTCGGAGTCAGATATGAAGGCCCAGATGGAGGCCAACGAGAGAAAGGCTGTGAGACCGCCGGAGAGTTCACGATTCAACGAGCGGGCCAAACCCTTCTCACTCCGAGTTCTGGAATCCGAAAGAACCGGCATCCAAAAGTCGCTAAAGCTGACATACTCCAGGGTCGACTGCCCATACCAACACCTGGACAGCTTCCGGTCTCAAACATGTGGTAAGGGCTACTCCGACGCCGTTTGTTGCAACATATTCCAGGAGACCCTATCCGGAGAGGTGCTCAACTAGTTTTACGAACTACCGGCGAACTCTATAAAGGCATTCGAGCAACTGGCCGATAGATTCGTGGGCCAGTTCATATTAAGGGTCGAAGGGGGCCCGGACCTCGACGGTCCTGTTTAACTGCAGGCAGGCAGACGGCAAAGAGCTGAGAACTTTTGTTAACCGATGGCAAACGGCCACCGCCGGGGTCAGGGACTTGGACAAAGAGATTGCCGAATCAGCTTTCAAGCAAGGTCTCTGACCCGGAAAGTTCTCGTACGCTGTGCGAGTGGAGATCTCGCAGGGTTACGACGAACTGATGGCGATGGCTATCAGGCACGCCCAAGCAGACCACGAAACTTACGGGAGTCGTCAACACAAGAGAAGGCAGGAAGAGCCCGAACCCGCCCGACAGGAAGCCAGAAACTGGCAGCAGGGCCAAGACCGAGGAGCCTCGACCGACAAAAGACCAAGAGGTTGGGGGAACCAGCAGCGCTGGAGGGACTATGTCGACATTCCCCAACGAGCAGGGAACCTCCCATCCTACCAGCAGCAAACCCACCTTCTAGCGGTCGTGCCAGCAGGACGACAAGAGGTATTCTCTACTTTGACCTCTTCCTACGAGGATATCCTATACGAGAACGGGAACGACATCCCTCCGCCGCCAAAGAGAAAGCACCCGAAGGGGAACCTGGCCAGGGCCCAGACCGGTAAGTACTGCTCCTACCACAATGAAGCCACGCACCGGACAAATGACTGTCTCACCCTAAGAACGACGATAGAGGGACTGCTCTGCCGCGGCAAACTGCAGCAGTATCAAGGATAACCCGGCACTAAAGGACTGCGCGAAACCGCGCCTTCTGCTCTGGGAAAACTCTTCCCATGTAACCGGGCGTAATCTTAAACGGGTGTAATTTCACAAGTCTACTCCAACTTTGTTTCAACTAAGTACAAAGGTAAATCGTTGGCAACCAGGTCAAAAGAGCAAATTGAAACAGGCGTAACACAGGCTCAGGCAAAATCTCCATTCATTAAAACTCAGATCAACGTCTACAATGGGCTATTCCTCCGGAAGCAAACCCGGTGGCAAAAAAAAAATTAAAAAAATGTATGTACGCTAGGGGACTTCCGCCTGCTCCTCCTATTCAGCAGGAGCTCCTTCAGTGGCGGTATCACCCGTGGCAGGTTCACCGAGGGGCACGGTATCTCTTTCCTGCGCCTCTTCTTCATACGCCTGCGATGACGGTAGCTTTGAAATATGAAGATAGCCCTTAGCCTTCCAGTCGTCAAAAGGGTCGGCTATCCCCGCCTCCCGGGCCCTTTCCAGTAGGTCAAGAAGCTCATCACTTTCTTGATACTTCTTAACCGCCCGTTGATAAACCTCCGGGTCATTCTCATCGACTGGCCCGCCAGCAGAAGGGGAGCCCGTCGCTACCTGCCGCTGCAGTTCCTCGACCCTGGTCTCCAACTCGGCCCTCTCCTCCTCCAGGCCCTTCTTCTCCTCTTCAAGAGCCTCGACTTGAGCCTCCATCTTGCCCATCTGCTTCCTGGCCCTCTCCTCCAATCGGGCTTTCTCCCGTTGGAGCTTGAACTTCTCTGTCTCCAGGAGTTCCCGGGAGCTAGTCAACTCCGCCACCTACTTCTTCAGCTCAGGCAACTAATCACTTGCATCTGACCGATACAAGTGGTACAGCAGCTTCAGTTTGACAGGCATTGGTTAGAAAATAACCAAGCACCAACTAATGCTAACGGATACCAGTGACAAATTATTCTTACTTAGAGGGCCATCTCCCGGCTCTTTAACCGGTGATCCTCCAAACACCCCTCCGGAGCCCCAGTCTTGTCCAACTCCATACCATTCATATACCTGAGCAGGCTCCGAACGAAAGGCTCGTCCGGACAGCCGTGCTCCGGTCCCAGCTCCGTAGCCAGAGACTTCTCCACACCCGATGCTCCTATGCCGGCAGTGGAAGAGCTACCGACAGCAGGAACCCTGCCTTGGGTGGATGTGGTCCCACCACTCGTCAGCTTTAGCTGCTTGGCCAAACTCTCGCCAGCCGACCGGCCGGTAAAAGTAACTAGCACGGAGGCCGGCAGCTCCCGAGACCTCTTCCTCCTCTCACCCAGATCAACCTGTAAAGAAGATTGGGCGGCAGACAGTGGGGACCTGGTGACAATTGCACCGGCCCCAACCGGTGTGGAATCCTTGCAGCACCACCCGGGGGCTTGGACGGCCACTAACAATCTCCCCGGGAGATAAAGAGCCCTCCGACTCATCACAGCTTATGGTTCTATCCCCGTCAAGAAGCATATAGCGCGTGGCACCTGCTGGCTGAGCTGGGTCCAAGGACACTCCATAGGGAGCATCCTCCTATCCTAGAGACCCGGACGTCGACGCCTCACCGGTCGAACAAGCAATGGCGTCTGGCCCCGAGGATGAGGAGGCAAGCCAGTCCTCCATCCTCTCTTGGTCGTCCGTCACTGGTCGCGTGGCGGCCGATTCAGAGGCCTCACGGGAACTTCCAAAATCCATGTGACCTAGGGGAAAGAGGAAAAAAAAAACCCTATGACTGGTCAGCAATACAACCTAAACAACGACTGCCGCGCAGCGCGAAGCATGTGGCGCCTCTGCACAGCCCCGCAGCAACCACTGGGCTTGTCAGCCGAAAAATCCCAGGTCTCACAGAGATTCAGTCCCAGCGGGGTCCCATCCAAAGGGCAAACAATAATACCACTAAGTGCCAATCGGATCGACCAACGGACAAGACAAAAGGAATTTTTTAAAAAAAATATACAAAGGCAGAACTCACCGATTATTATGCACGACGACAACAAATCAAGAGGAAAACACCGAGCAATTGTGTTCAGTAGACTAAGCAGGGGAACACTTCTTAAACCAAAGGCAAAATGCACGACCGTCTCCTGGCGACACATGGCTAAGTAGACTAAGTAGTAGGGGCTTATATACAGGTCCAGTATCCTGAGTGCCCCTCGAGTTCCCCCCCAAGCTACCCAGTAGGGCAAGTAAAATGCCCACGGATCCGGGCCATCCATCCCTCACCGTCTCCTGGCGACACGTGTCCCAGTATTGGTAACTGCCAGGCCATAATAACTGACGCGACTAATGGAAAACCCTCATTCAATGCATGTCAGATACTTGCCTCGCATGTAGAGGGTAGTTGAAAGCACAGGGAACATCACCGAAGAACCATATATTTCAACGGTACAGGGCATTCCACCAGTCGAACATATTCCACCATTACAGCCAAACAACAACGGCTCGATATAAACCCGGGAGAACTCTTCCTTAACACAGTAAAATTCTTCCCGCAGGCTAAAAACCCTGCAGCAATATTATATACAGGCTACGATATTCCAACCGTAGTGCCTGCTCCAGGTCAAGGCTATCCTAGCCGTCGGTCCATCCAGCTTCAACTATTGGATGTAGTTTCACACAGGCAATAATTGCACTTATCGATATCCAACGGAATAACCGGTTGTCCGAATCGAGAGATTCCTACGGACAGCCTTGTACGACCTAAGAGATCCATGTACCACCGAGCTTTATAAACCCTGGAGACTTGATCCTTTCATACAGGTCAACTCTTCCCGCAGGCTAAAAACCCTACACAATACCTCAGGCTTGTAAGAACAAAGGCTGGGAAACCATCGGGAATGTTGACCGGTACCAACACAGGACCGCTTCACCCCGGGAGACTTGATCCTCTCATACAGGACAACTCTTCCCGCAGGCTAAAAACCCTGCACAATACCTCAGGCCTGTAAGAACAAAGGCTGGGAAACCATTGAGAATGTTGACCGGTATCAACACAGGACCGCTTCACCCCGAGAGACTTGATCCTCTCATACATGACAACTCTTCTCGCAGGCTAAAAACCTTGCATATCCTACATGCCTGCAGGAACAAAGGCAGCAGGACACGTGGGGACGACGGCCGAGGCTCTCTTGGCCACGCCTAGGGCTGCGAATATGAAACCGACTTACCGAAACCGAAATCCGACCGAGCCGTACCGATCTCGATCGTCCCGAGTTTGATTGGCACGGGTTGGCGGACCGAACCGACCCGATACCAAAATTTATTGAGTCGGGTCGACGCGGTTTGGGCCTTCTCCATACCGGATCAAAACCGACCCGGCCCAAAAATTTAACATATATAAGAAAAAAACCCGATTTACTGATTTAGAACCCTAGCTGTGGCTGCTGCGCAGCCTGCACTCTCTGCCTCCCTCTTCGAACTTACCCAGTTACTCTCATAGAACCCTAATCCAAACCCTTGCTGCGCTTTGATCAGTTCGATGAGATTGGAAAACTAATCTATACCCTAATCCTTCGATCAGCTTTACCGAATTCAATGGGAAAACTAAGAGTAAGTTCTTGAGTTCTTTACCCTCATTTTGAATTCGTAGTTCGATTCGAATGGGTACTTGATGTTGCTTATACTTGTTCCAACAGTTCTGTAGTTCAATTTGATTGCTTAATGCTTATACTTGATTGCTTATTTGTTGAATGGGTTCTATTCGATTTGCTTATACTTGTTCTACTTGATTGCTTATACAGTTCAGAAAGAGCAAGAAGGGGGATGCTAAGGTTGTAGCAGAACATGTTGTAGAAGTGAAAGAAGTAGAACCTAGTGCATTAGTTTCGTGTACAGATGATAAGGTTCTTAGAGATAAGGCTAGTCAGATAGATGAGAATGAGAAGGATCAAAATGATAAGGATAATAGGAAACGCAGCTGGGTTTGGAAGTATTTCAAGGAGTACAAGGATATAAAAGTCATCAACGTGAAGGGTCAGCCGGATATAGTGAAAGAGTTTAGGAGGGCAAAGTGCATTTTCTGTCCAAAGGGTAAACTAGGAGACTATGTAGTTGATTCTTACAAGAATGAGACTCAGGGGATGATAAGGCACATCAACAAGGGCTGTAAGTATTATCCGGGGAGGAGAGCAGTTGATAAGAATCATAAAACTATAATTGGTGACAAGAGCCAGGGTAATAGGATGAAAGTGATGAAGTTTAATCACGATGAAGTGATGCAGGCTTGTGTGGAAATGGTTGTAGTGGATGAGCTTCCATTTAGCTTTGTTGAAAAGCAAGGGTTTATGAGGTTCTGTTTTGTCATGCAACCTGATTTCAGGGTTCCATGTAGGAAAACTTTGGTGAATGAATTCTTGAAGTTGTATGATAGGACAAAGAAGAAGTTGAAAGCTTATATGAGTCATCATCGAGTCTGCCTGACCACTGACACTTGGACAAGTGTTCAGAATTTCAACTATATGGTGCTTACGGCACACTTTATAGATAATGATTGGATTATGCATAAGAGGATCATCAACTTTTGCACCATTTCTAACCATAGTGGGAACTCAATTTGGAAGTTGATCGAGGAATGCTTGATTCAGTGGGGGATAAATAAGATTTTAGCAATCACAGTCGACAATGCAGCTGCAAATAAATGTGCAATTGAGTATGTTGTGTCTAAACTCAATAAAAGAGAGAACTCACAGTCCATTTTAGCTGGGAAGCTTACGCATGTTAGGTGTATTGCTCATGTCTGCAACCTCATTGCTGGTTCTGGTTTGAAGAAGTTGAATAGGGGAGTTCTAGCCATTCGAAATGCCATGAAGTTTGTTAGGTTCTCACCAGGAAGGTTGGATGCATTCAAGGCTGCTGTAAAGAGAGAGCAGATCCCTTGTAGAGGTTTGGTGGTTCTGGATGTTCCGACGAGGTGGAACTCAACTTTCTTAATGTTGGAAGCTGCCTTGAAGTTTAAGAAGGCCTTTACAAGAATGAAGGAGGATGAGGAGACTGGTTTCGCAGCTTATTTTCAGGAGCCTGAAGAAGAGTTTGATGAGGATGGGAATTTGATTGTCCCTCCAACCAACAAAGCTAAGAAATGCAAAGTAGGACCACCAAGCAATGAAGAATGGGAGAAGGCAGAGATTTTTGTTCAGTTTTTGAGGGTTTTTTATGAAACTACTTTGAGGGTCAGTGCAAGTAATTGGCCTACAATCCATACCACTTTCCATAATGTTTTGTCAATCGAAACAGAGATCCACAAGCTTATTATAGAGCCTGAGTTGAGGACAGGGAGTGAAGCGGAGGAAGTGTTATCTGAAATGGCAGAAAGTATGTTGTCCAAATACCTCAAGTATTATGGAAGCTTCAAGGATCTGAATCCATTGTTGTTTGTGGGGCTGATGCTAGATCCTCGATTCAAGCTACTACACATCGAGTATTTGCTGAAAAATGAGGGGTATGACTCTGTGGTTGTGGATGAAAAATCGAAGCAGTTAAGGGATATATTTATGTCATTGTATGAAGCATATGCACCAAAGGAAACAAAGGAAGCTGGGAAAAAAAAGGAAGCTTCAGCATCATCTTTGCGTAGTAAATCAACAACTCTATCAAGCAATACCAGCAGAGGTCGAGCTTCAATCATGAATGATTGGAAAAAAGTGGTTTCTGAGCTTGATGAGCAACCTCCACAACATGAAGTCGACAAATATTTACTGGACCCGCTTGAAGATGTTGTTGAAGGAGAATCAGAGTATCCTATACTGTTATGGTGGAAGTTGAATGGGCATAAATATCCTGTTATAGCTTCAATAGCCAAAGATGTCCTTGCTGTTCAAGTTTCCACTATTGCATCTGAGGCTGCCTTTAGCACCGGAGGGAGAGTTGTCGACAGTTTTAGGAGCTCATTAACTCCTAAATCTGTTGAAGCTTTGATCTGTCTACAAAGTTGGCTACGGGGAAGTGATATTAGCTGCATTGAGGATGCTCCATGCATTAAAGATTATGAGTTCTATGAGAGATGTAAGAAAGGTAAATTACTAAATTTTGTTTCAATTTCAAATCTTCTTAAGTTCAGTATCAATGTATTATATTTTGATTATTATTATCTTATAATTATGTGATTTTGTTGATCTTTACTTCTTTGTTTTGTTTATCGAGCAATGTTATTAGTTTTAAGTTTTAACCCTTGTTGGCTGGTTTGAGGTTTCTCTATTACTGTCTCTACAGATCATTCTACAACATCATCTTCATCTGTCAACTTTTGTAGTCCAGAGAATGCTGAAGAGATTGAAGATGCATCTGAAGATGAATATGGAGATGAGGCAGATGGCTTTGAAGACGAAGATGAGGCAGATGACTTTGAAGATGGTTCAGGCTCTGATTGAAGGATTTTAATCTTGCTTTTTTCCTAGACTGCCTATTTTTATATGTTGGTTTATATTTGGACTTTGGTTATTTGCTGGTTTGAAAGTTGATGGGATTGTAGACTTGAACTTGTTTATTTGGTGATGTTTAAGTGTTGAATTATTGCAGACTTCTAGTTTACTGTCATGAGATGAATTGTTGATTTTTGTAGACTTGTAGTCTTACTGTTCTTGCAGTTGCAGACTTCTAGTTTGAGACTTTGAGTAGTTTCATTTGCTTCTTAGTTACTATATTGACTGTTTTGTGGTTGAAGAATTGAACTATGCAGACTTGAACTTGATGCATAGCAACATAATACAGTAATGTTCTGTTTTGCACTTGTGCTATTTTCAGTATTTTGCACTTTCCGATTTAGTATGTTGGGTACCGAACTGTACCGATTGTACCGGTACCGAACGGTATCGGGACCAATCGGTATCAAAGCTGAAAAAACTGTTACCGAACCGACCTGAAGCCTATCACATGAATCGGTTTCAGTATCGGAATGACGTTAATACCGAGCCGTATCGAGCCGATCCCAGCCCTAGCCACGCCACCCCACCGGGAACTCCTCTAACACAGGGCACGTTTCCCGCTGATACCGTGTCACCTCGTCAACCACTGTTTAAATCAACCGTTGCCCTCTACGGCTACGGTTCTAAAACATGGGGGACTCGTTCATCTCGTGCACAATATCCACTGGGCTTTCCCGGAACATAGCACGGCACAACGGATTTTTAATGCCACATTATCATAACCATGGAACAATTCTCATGCTCGTATTCATCTGTCAGCATGAACATCTTAACCATGCACGCATCGCATTACGCATCACCATAACAGGTTCATTCAAACGCCCGACCAAGCCCAATCTTAAATGCAGACTTGGGGGGCTAGGGCACAGTAGGGTAAGCATGCCTGCATGTATGCAGGCCTGTAAAACAAGACATATTTAAGTCCCCATTCAAGATAGCACTTGACCGGGAACTTGGGAGACTTGTTGACAGTAGCCATAAGAGAGGCTACCCAGGCCCCTAGACCCGTAGCAAAGGCTCCTAGACCCGGTCCAAGGCCCGGAAGTTCAGCACCAGCACCTGGTCCGGCACCCGGACGGACCTTACTGGTGAGCGGGACTCGGGGACATGGGACATCAGCTCCCCAAGTAAGGGCCGAAACAGTCCAGTAATATATGCAGAAGGGGGCCAGTCCCACATCGAAGGGTGAGGCCAGCCCTCACGCCTGGCAGCCTATATATGAGTCTCAAATACCCTCATTAATAGGTAATCAATACTTCAACTACTCATTCCCGCTTAAGTTATCAGTTTATCCTATCTATACTGACTTAAGCATCGGAGCGGAATAGGCCGGCCCGCCCGATATTTCCTTAGTTAGCAGGATTTTCAGGAAGGAATCGCACCAGGATCCACCGGTCTCTGTGAGTCTATGGATTCAGACAGAAACATACCTATACTGCAAATTAGATTCGATTTTTTGGAAGGACTTTTGTAGAGTACCAAATTGCTTCATGGTTAGGTTGATTGTTTCTCCAAGTTTCTTTTAGTTTTGAATTTGAGTATTAACAGAATTTGTTGTATTTTAATGAAATCAAGACTAGGATTACTATGTTTTTGTGTGTTGAGATACTCCCTGATCAACTTCCCCATGCTTGGGTTATTTATCCTTATTTTTCTTAGACCCGATTAAATGTTTCGTCTAGGTTAACTGCTGGCTTAATCCAGAAGAACAATTAATCCTGCCAATTTACTGCTTTTGAAGTTCTCGTAATTTTCATGTTTGCTTTACTTTCATAATTTTTTTTTGGGTGAACAGGTCAGGAAGCTGTTGAGCCAGCTCCTTATGGACCTTTGCCAAAGGGCTATACATGGGCTCCCCTATATAGCTTTGACGGCGTTCCAGGACCTCCTGAATATGCAGCTCCAATGTTTTGTCTTAATTGCCGCACGTTGCTCGATCACATGATTGAGGAGTGCCCTCATTTGGATGATGATTATTACAGGGATCGCCTTGCAAAAATGACTAGTCCCCCACTTAATCTAGAAGGCATGAGAAATACCTATAAAGAAGACACTACCAGATACGGCCGAATAGCCGACGAAAATTTTTTCGTCGGCCATTCCATTTTTTCGTCGGCTATACCCTCTGCCGACGAAAATTTCGTCAGCCATAAGTCGTCGGTAATAAGCCGTCGGTAATACCAATGGCCGACGAAAAAAAAAATTTCGTCGGCCATTCCAACCTTGGCCGACGAATTATGGCCGACGAAAATGATTTCGTCGGCTATTTGTTCGAGTATGGCCGACGAAATTTGGTTTCGTCGGCTATTTGTTCTGAAGTATAGCCGACGAAATTTCGTCGGCTATTTCGTCGGAATATATTAATATTTTAAAGTTATAGCCGACGAAATAATGTCAATTTCGTCGGCTATAACTGCATTTTGGGCAAAAAAAAAATACCGGATCGGAGGAGGAGAAGGAGGAGGCCGGAGGAGGAGGAGGAGGAGGAGGAGGACGGGAAGGAGGAGGAGGAGGGGAAGGAGGAGGAGGAGGAGGAGGAGAAGGAGGAGGCCGGAGGAGGCCGGAGGAGGAGGAGGAGGAGGCCGGAGGAGGAGGAGAAGGAGGTGGCCGGAGGAAGGGGAGGAGGAGGAGGGGAAGGAGGAGGAGGCCGGAGGTGGGGGAGGAGGAGGAGGAGGAGGAGGAGGAGGGGAAGGAGGAGGAGGAGGAGGAGGAGGAGGAGGCCGGAGGAGGGGGGGGAAGGATGAGAGAAAAAAGGCGGGAGGAAGATTTAAAAGATTTAGAAGGAGAATAGCCGACGAAATACAATGTTTCGTCGGCTATACTCTAAGTATAGCCGACGAAATATATTAATTTCGTCGGCTATACTTTGGAAAATCAACAGCCGTTGGATCTGAGCCATCCAACGGCGGACAATAAAAAGGCGCGGATCAAGGCCCTAAACGAACTCGAAAGCCCGAAAAAGCCCACACATCGTAGCAAAGCTACGAGTTTTGTTCCTGGCGTCGTTCCCTTTCCGGAATGGTATCACAATCATCATTCAGACGCCGGACGCCAAATCTGCAGTAAACCGGGTTTTGACTGATTTCATTATTTCGGCACACGGATTTTATCGGAATCTTGTCATTTTTCAACCGTAGACGTATTTCATTATTTCAGTCATATCTTATTTGACGACATATTTGCATTTGAAGAGTGTACGTATAGTAACTATTTGAAACTATACATTCACTTAAACACTTAGTAAACAAGTTAAGGAACATTAGTACATATGTTCCGATTTTGAATCTAAAAGTTTGGAAAATCTATTCCAACCGTCAGATATCACCGTTAAGATTACATACATGTATGAAAAAAAATCCAACTACATCTGACAACGTTAAAGGCTCGATCGGGACGGTCAACTGGGTGAGTCAAACCTCTAAACGCTTTAAAACGGAAATTGGCCCGTCTAAATGACGTTTTTTGGCCTGATCTTCAATAGAGAATGGTTTCAGATTGATGAGACGCGACTAATCGTATAAAAATTTTCCACAAAATATTTACCGACCGTAAGACTACCCATAGGAAAACGGGAGTAAAAAACAGTTAACCGCAACATTCGGCACACAGATTTTGTCGGAATCTTCCCATTTTTCAACCGTAGCCGTATTTCAATATTTTGGTCATGTCTTATTTCACGACACATTTGCATTTGAAGGATGAAGCAATGGTTTGTCGATAGTGATAGAAAATGAAAACTGCTCTTTTTTTGTTTTTTTTTAATCACAGCCGACGAAATCAAACCTAGTATTCGTCGGCTATTCTTTTGTCGTTTTCTGTCAAAAATAATCGTATAATTATTTTTTAAAAAACTTATGGCCGACGAAATACTTAATTTTCGTCGGCCATTGTTCGTAAAATAATTATTTTTAAAAAACGTATGGCCGACGAAATAATTAATTTTCGTCGGCCATTGTTCGTAAAATAATTATTTTTAAATAATTTATGGCCGACGAAATAATTAATTTTCGTCGGCCATTATTCGTAAAATAATTATTTTTAAAAAAACTTATGGCCGACGAAATAAAAAATTTTCGTCGGCCATTCTTCCAAAAGTTTATAGCCGACGAAAACTTTAAATCGTCGGCCATTATAGGAGTATAGCCGACGATTTTTAATTTTTACCGACGAAAAAAAAAATCGTCGGCCATTCTATGGGAATGGCCGACGAAATTTTTTTTTTGCCGATGACAAAAATTTTCGTCGGCCATTCTTAGGAATAGCCGACGAAAAAAGTGTTTCGTCGGCCGT
Organism: Potentilla sterilis; assembly: GCA_963682095.1. NCBI lineage: Eukaryota > Viridiplantae > Streptophyta > Magnoliopsida > Rosales > Rosaceae > Potentilla > Potentilla sterilis. Next base: position 54,759,498 of record OY821754.1, read on the forward strand.
TTGTTTTTTTTTTCGTCGGCAAAGCCCTTTTTTCTTGTAGTGAGAAGAGGCAAGTGGTCTTTTTGGTAAGAGTGTGTTTGGATGAGGAAAAATCAAGAGGAATTTAATTGAAAGTGAGGATTTCATAATTCCTAAAAGTTTCGTTTGGCATTATCAAATAGGAAATGCTAAATTTTGGTGGAAAAGAAAACGAAGGAATTCATTGTTTAAATTCATCTCTTGAATTCCTCACAAAAGAGGTATCATTTACAAATTCTTTTGCAGTGTTCAATTATCTTTCTAAAATAAGACTTTTTATATTTAAATTTTTATTAATGTTTTAAAAACTTTCTTAATCTATAACACATTCCAAATTTCATATAAATATAACCAAACAATAAAATTTGCAATTGATGAATTTCAAACTAATGGAATTCAACATGCCATCAATTATAAATTCTCATATATTTCATAAGTGAAGTTTCATTTTCAGTTCCCATTTTATTTCTATCTTCCTTCAACTAGTTTTATTTGCATATTTCAATATGGCTGCAGACACCTTTGATGCATACGTGAAGGCTAAAAGGGCCACAAAAAAAGAGGGATGCTGCAGCAGTCCAAGTGGTTCAAAATCAGGTTAGTCTATAGTATCTTCATGTTCTTTATCCTGTTGTTGTTTAGGCATAACTGTGATTATGAATGAACTAGCATTGCATATCCAAATTTAGCTATGGTTGGGGTCAATAGAACTGCCTGATATTATCTTAGTTTAGCTCGGTCATTGCCCCAACTTTTAAGGCTGTACAACATAAGGTAGTGTTAAATTGCAGTTCAATTGGCCGTCTAAAGTTTGATATTGCTAATCAATGGGTGTACTCTTAAGTTTGTTTACAGTAGTTGGACATTCCTTTTGTTTACATATATGATGTTCAAAACGTATGATTCACGAACTTGAAGTTTTGCCGTTGAATAGCGTGGCCGTGTTATGGGTAACCTTAATTGATTAGACACTTCTCAGGATTGAAATGATTGTAGCGTTACTTTTTCAGCTGTATGATTCACTGCTCTTGATCATTGCTTCATTTATTTTTGTCTGTATGATTTCAAGCTACTGATTCAATTCCAAGCTGCATTTTTTTTTATGAACTAATAAATCTTTTGTATTTTACTAGTCTGGATCATTTTGCTTTGTGCTTTTCATTGCAATCTGTTGATATTGCTAATATTGGATCAGCTTCTATTGTCCTAAAGTTTTGATTTTTTAAATATTTATGTAGGAAACTATGAGCACATCAATGGCAAAATGAAGAAGTGAAATTTTTCGACAATATATGGAGAAGCAAATGGTTGGGCTGCTGGACTAATCTATGAACTTGTATCTTTAAGATGGAAATGATTTTTTTTTTTTTTTAACTCAAATCAGTCGGGGAGAACTTGTTTGTTATGACTTATGATCTATGTTTTTTTCTTGGATAATAGTCTGGGAAGAACTTTTCTTTGTTATGAGTTTTGGATACTCACTTCTTGGTTTTAAGGTTCATTCGGAAATTTATCCACTTTTCATAACTAGCTAAATGGTCCGAAAGTCTGGGAACCATTTTGGGCCTGATTCAATCTTAACTACATTTGAGCTTTTGGTTTGACTCATTTACAAGCAGCCCATGCTGAGTTCAAGGAATTGTTGTTCTTTACCTTTAAACCTTGACAACCTAACAATAACTCAAAAGAACAGGGAGAATCCCGATCAATATTACCAGAGTTGACAAGGATGTGTGGTCTAGAATTAGAAGACCACGGAGTGTAAGAAAATATTTGCACTGAATGCTCCAAGTTTTTGGGGTTGATTTGAGGAATAATGTTAGGAAAATGATTTGGGCTTTCCTGGTTGTATTAGGAATCGAGTCTATTAGTAATCACGTGCCTGATGATGGCCTACGGTAGTACTGAATTTTTTTTTCCTTAGGCAGCAACATTCTCCTGAATTTGTGATCCTCTTCCTGTGCCAAATCGAAAACCACGGTTTTATGATTAGAATCCACATCCAACTCATCACACTCGAGTGTTTTCCAAACATTAGCTCTGGATGAGAAAACGGCGGCCTCATCCATGAAAACATCACTGACATCAAAGTAAGAGTAGGCTACAAATAGTCTGTAGTCATTGATGGCCGGCAAATAGCCAACGCCACAAAAGATCTCAATCATCTCATCATCATATCTATACCGGGGTCAGGTAATTTCTTGGAGAATTCAGTTGAAGGGTTCCACATATAAAATATTTGATCATCAAAAACAAGAAATACAATACCATTGCATGAGCCCAGTAGCTAGACATCATCGGCGGCTGGCTCTGGTTCGAAAGGAAATTTGAGCTTTCTAACAGCAAAGGAACAGTCTCCAAACGACGGCGTCTCCAAGTCGATAGATTCCACTCCAGGAGAGCCCTTTATGCTGCATAGGAGTCTACGAGTTAGGGTTTTGCTGTCACGAGCAGCTTGGAGTTGGGATTTGGCAAATTTCAGGTCGGAGAGAATCATGGAATGGAAGCGTTTAGAAACGCAGGTGAATCGGACTAAGGATTTCAAGGGAAGGTAGCAGAGGATTAGCACTATCATCTCTTTGGGTAGCTCGGTTAGGTTTGCTTCCTCCATTGCACTAATGCATCAAGTAGCTAGAGAGAGTTCTAATATGTGTGTTATTCATTGATTTTATAGAGGACTACAAAGTACAGAATTCTAATTCTACCTAGAATGAATCCTAAATCTAGGTGAAAACGTAGGTTACATCCTAATTCTAGGTCATATAATAATATGACATTATCGCTACTCCTATTAGAAATTTAGAATAAGGCAGGTAAGAAGCTAAGCTGTTTGATCGGTGAAATGGATATGAATGGAAATGATCCTTGGAATGGAAAGCATCAATCCAACTATCTCATTCCAGAGCCAATCTCAATTTCAACGTGTGATCGTCACAATCCAACACCAAAGGCAAACTATCATCGGGTTGATACAGAGTGAAAGGACGCTTTCGTTGCTTTCTTTTGAAACAAGAATAAGAACTCGATCATTCCATCAGAATGTACATTGAGCCTTGCAAAAATCGAGTCAGCTGAGTTCTCTAGGGGTGTTGATGAAAGTGGCCCTAATAAAGGCTTTGGAAGGAAAAAGTGAAGTAAAAAAGAAAAAACAGAAAAAGACCAAACAAAAGCCGACTTATTTGGATGTAAATACTAGAGCTAGTTTTCTGGTTTTCTGTTTTCAGACCTTTTTAGGCCTCTGTGACAGAAAAATTGCAGGCACAGACACATAATTCCAACCAAAGTCCTGATCCTTGGTACAATCATGATGAACATTTACCATCATACCAAGTAAAAGGTCCATATGCCATCCGCTGAACAAGGAATTGCTAAATTTACATGTTGATTTCTATTACGTAAATACAACAGATTTTAATCAAAAGTCACAAATTAGATCCTACGACTGGTTCAAAATATGATCACATACATGAACTCTCCAAAAATCTATTTGATATTCTGCAGAAGTGCAAATGTCTTTCTACGAGTCAAAGCTAGTTAAGACACCCAGACTTGCTACGTCCTCTGCCACAACTCATGAGCCCAACTAAAAATATTACCTGCATTATAGGAAATCACTTAGTTAGCATAGTGAGGAAAAAAGATCAAACGATGTATAACCATGAACGAAACAGTAAAAGGAAAAAAAGAAAGAAAAACAAAGCAGAGTAATTCAGTTAAAAACAAAGAGTATGATTTCTAATCAGTCACATTTTTTCTGGTACAAAGTTATGATATTTCTTATATTCCGGATTTCCAATGATTAAGCTAATAGTTTTATTCCTTTTTCTGGGTCATCTAAAAGTTAAAAACTGTGATAGTTGTTACCACATGACTCTTTACCAACCCATTTGGATAGGCACAGACTGTAAAGTGCAACAGTAACAACCAACACAATTGAGATAATAGTTGACGCTGTACCCAGGAACTTAATAATAGTTGACGCTGTACCCAGAAACTTAGAAAGCGAGATAAAAGTGGAGTCTTAGCATTCAGACCCAGAATAGTCCTTAAAGAGAAACTGAGAAACTGTCAGAAAAGTCCATACTGTTTTATTTTGTTAATCTTTTTTTTCATATTCCCCGAGTAACATTCAAAATTCAGGTGGAATGTGGAAAGTCTTCAAATGACAAATTATCTACTGGCTTTCCACTCCATTATGTATGATGATGGAAAATTCACCTGTCAGTAGTAATAATCACCTTTCCTCCGTAAAACAACCTACATGGTAAGTCTCGGTAAGAGATATGTTCGATGTGGAGAACTGCCGGTAAGGACGATTAACTGGAGGTAACAGTAATGCTGATTGACGGTCCATAGATAGCAGTCGCTCACACTTACTGTGCACAATTGAAGAAATAAATAACTCCAAAACCACTAAAGAAAGTCAAAGCTAAAGGAGAAGGTTATACCTGCAAACTTTTGTAAATAGAGTTTGGTAGCTGCAGATCCAGAGCTATAGAATACACAGAAAAAGTTAAGACATAATTGTGCAGATTCTGCCCCCATGAAAACCAGTTAATTCAGTGAGTAAACATGAACATGATAGACACTAACCAAGAGGGAATATAGAGCTGTTTCTCCTTGAGCTCCAAGAAAGTATTGCAAGGCCAAACCAGCATGTTCCTGCAATAATAATTGATAAGTAGTTGAACAGAGCCGCCGGTTGCATAAGAAAAATCTTCAAATGGAAGGTAAAGCTTATACCGTGATATGTTTAAACACATTATAAACTGAAAAACCTCTAGCATGGATGTAGCTGCCTCCCTGTTCAAGAATGAAATGAGGAACACAAACATCAGGTCAATGCAAATCATCTTTAAGAATAAAAGAAAAATAGAAAACTAGAAGAAAAAGAAAAGGGAATATCCATATGAAGTGGGGAGCAACAAAGTTGCACGCTATCTAAAATCTAGTCAAAGGCTTGTTAAAGAGTATGGTGTAGATCATTACACTATCTAACATAGCATACATATTGGGTCTCTATTAGCTGATCAGGTTATAATCCAACAAATTAACTGGGCTGAATATGTCATAGACATGGTTATTCAACCAAATTATTATTCATTAGCCGACTTCTTACACTTACTCTGTGGTCTGTATCCGCTAACAGCTATACAGCATAGGAGAAAGGAAGACTTGTACATACCCCCTAATTCAAACAAAATCTTGGCAGCTCTAGACCCCAAAAGATATTCACAATAAAACCTAAATATGCTCATAGAATGACAGTTTCTTTTATCTGTTTAATTATTATACTGACTTGGAATCTTAAATTACCATGGAGACTTTCCAGTGGACCAAAATGGCCATAGTTGTAGAGCTAGGATGGGTAGGCTTCCTAAGAGAGTATCGTGAAAAGACACTTTAAACAGTAATCAATTCTACCAATCAATACGTTACGAATTCAATGTCGGCAAACTTTGACATGTCTATGGTTTTTGCGAACAACTCAAAAATAACACAACCAATTTCTGTTGTCTATAACCTTGGTCCAGAATGGATTTATCACATTGAAGACAAGCGTAAAATATGTTGCACCTTTGCCAATCATGCTCTTCGGATTGAGAAAAAGAGGAAAGCTAGACAATGGTGTCCCTAATCATTACTGCTTCAGATACAGTAGTTGCTACCTGTTTTTGCCTCAAATACTGTCGGTGTTCCCTTTCATGGAACTCTTTAGTCCATGCCTAGAGACTGACAATGAAAGGTTGATGTTAACATTTACCCCTCCAGCCGTATTTTCCGTATGCAAACCAGCAATTGTTTTATCCAAGGAAGCGCTTGTTGTAAACACCTAACTTGAAGATCTTATTGCATTTGCCAACTTGATGAATACCACGATTTGAGATTTACAGAATGTAAATCCTTTTATCTTTTTGCTTACTTAAAGCTTCTGTAGCTCAATAGAAGTAGGAGAACAAAGAATGATGGGAGGAGGAGAAACTACGGACAGAGACGTAGAAGAGGATATAACAAAACATCAAATCTCAGCAACGCTCATTTTCATCTGTTTGAATCTGATTTTCCTCACAAGTGAAAGCCATATTTTATCGGCTTCAGGTGCATATCTTTTGACAGACTTACAAAAGGACTCATTATTCTCACCCTAGACTCAACTAGAGTCTTAATAGCTCTAGGCTCGTATACATAGTTTCAGTAAAACTTAATTTCTGCAATGTCTTGGTTTATTATATTACTAACTTATACTGATTGGACAACTAACCGAGGAGACTTCTCATTGGACCAAAGAGGCTGTAGTTAAACGGCTTGATATTGGAGCAGATATGTCTTATCGAAACAAGCTGTAGCTACTGCATGAGGGTCTCACATGTTTCTTTTCTAACCACGCGGTAGCTATTGCATTAGAGATCACATGTGAGGTGGGTCGGAGTATAAGATAAAAGTTTTTGGCCGAAATCTAAGATATTAAGAAATTGGAAATAATGATAAAAACCAACAAAACAAATTAAATTTAACAAGAAGCTGAGTTTGTGAGCTTTGTCTTGTTTCAATCGAGATATCACTATCAAGTCATGTACTGGATATGAAGATTTTAGGACCTATGGTTACGACCTACATATGAATGCATGTAAAGTCATGCTCATTTAAGTACAATTTGGAACAACTACTTAAGCATGAGACAACTACTGAAATAGTGAAACAATATGAAAGGTGAATCCAACTATTAAGGAATAAAATGCATGCAGGCAACATAGATTACCTCTTCTGGAGAGAAGAAAGCTACTGCATCTGGGTCAATAGAACCAGCAGGATGCAATGATACTACAGCTCTGAAGACAGAAGGAAACAGCAACTCGATGACAGCAACCTTATCTATCGCAACATCAGCCAATGGAGTCAACCGTAACTTACTTGAACTATGAAAACCATGGTCCTTTACTGTTTCCAGTGGACTCTCGTTTTCTGGCAGTGAAGATGCTCTTTTTAACCAATCCAATCGTTCGTAGGTGGATATTTTCAAGTTAGGCACCTTCTTTTCCAGGCTCACTAAAACCTCCGACAGTGTTTTGCACTCTAGTAGCTCTTCTTGATTGTGTGACGACAATGATGGCGAAACACACGGTTTCTTTGAAACTGGTTCATCGCACTGACTGTCCAATCCATCATCCAGGTGAGGAAAAAATCTTCGTTTCTGATCAGTGAAGGCCTTGAGAGCTAACCTAAAGTATTAACATCATTCAGTAGATGCATTCTTAGTTCAATAATTCAATTCAATACAAAAATACAAAATACAACAATAATCGAGAACACGAATCAGTTGGCCTATAATCATCATGCTGATTGATAGCTTAGTGACAAATGACAAGCAATACTGTCTACTCTATAAAACTACATTATCTTCTGAACACCGAAAAGTTCATTATAATCATTAACTCTTTCTGCATTAAGAATTGATACAATGTGCATAAGGAAGAAGATGAATTCTACTTAAATTCAAGGTCAACCTGGTCCGGTCCACCGCGGAAGCGCCAGCCTGGCCGGCGAGCTGGCGTTTCCAAGCGTAGGCGACGACGGCGCCGTCGGGACAAACCAACGGCATGTGCAGTCCCCACGAATTACTTCTCGACCGGAGAGAATCAGTCAGCACTCCAGACTCTTCTAGCTGCCTTCCTACCAAACCAAATCAACGCTCGCATTCAAAACCCTAGCTCATCGGAACCCTAACCCTATGAGAGTGAGAGAGAAAATCAAGGTACCTATGGAGCGGAGGTCCTGAAGGTGCTGGCGCATGGAGGCGTCCTCGTTGAGGAACAAGTGGAGCGGCTTCGTGCTCTGGTGAGGCTGCGCCGCCACGAATAGAGCTTCCAGGAGGCGGTCGGCGCCGAGCCTTATGTCGGCGATGAGGCGGCCGGCTTGGCCGAGGCGATCCATCGCCAGTGCCACCTGCTTCGGCGGCGCCTCCGCCGATGTGGACCCTACCGAAGCCGGCGGCGGAGTGGGAGTCGTCGTCGTCGTCGTCGTCGTCTGCGTCTGCGGTGGTGGCTGTTGTTGCATCGTCTGAAACCGAGAAAATGAATCAGATCAAATCAAATCAAATCACGCTCATTTTGTTTTCAAGTAAAGAAAAGCAATGTTGTTTTCAAGTAAATAAAAGCAAAAGACGGGTGACCCGGAAATCCGGATTTAGGCCGTTGGATGTATGAGGGCTTTACTACGTAGGGACGGTGTAGATTCAACACATTAAAACCTAAATTAAATTCATAACTGGAGTGGAAGAGCCTTCTTCTGTTTTACGGTGTTGTTTCTCCATAGCAATAGCAGAGCATTCACTTCCAGGTCTGAACTTCTGACATTTAAATCAATTTATTTAATTTTTTTTTTTTTAGTTTCGCTATTTCATTTTGATATGGGTTTGGCAATCTTCTCTTTCCAGGTTTGTTTTTTTTTTTTTTTCAAACTGTGTCTACACTTGTTTATATGAATAGTTTCTACTATATCTGGAATGTTGGGTTGTTTTGAGGGATTTGATTAGTTATTATGATGATTTTTATATGGGTTTATATGATTTCTGGGAGTTCTGGGTAGTAATTGGTTCTTTGATCATAGAGGTCAGGCTGGTTCTCATTGTTTTATTTTTGTTTTTGTTGTGTGAGCTGTAGAGATATAAATGGGACACACTAAAAATCCTGCCAAGAAGAAGCAGCAAAAGCGCGGTATCGACTTCAAAGTATGAGCTGTTTGTTACTGTAAAGTTTATTATGCGCTGAAAACTCTACATAAGAATCCCTACGTTTTTTATTTCTTTTGTGTGCTGAGTATTTTTTTTTTTTGTTTTTTTTTGCAGAAAATAAAGCGAAAGATTGGCAGAAAATTGCCACCAGCACAGAATGCTACAAATACTGAGATCAAATCGAAAGGTATGGACTTCTCCATTTATGGATGTATATAGAGCTTTTGTTGTTGTACTTCTGCCAATATTCTGGCGATTATCTTCTCTCGTGGAATCAAATTCTTGTATTGAATTGTTTGTGGACTACTTATTAAATATGTGTTATTATGATCAGCAATTGTTCTCCCCGAGCAGAGTGTGGCATCAGAGAAGTCAAGATTAGCGGTGAATAAGAAAGGCTTGACTTTGAAAGAACTTCTTCAACAGACATCTCATTACAACGCGAAAATCCGTAAAGGTATTTATTTATCATTTAAAGAGTTCATTTGAATATATGAAACATTAACAATACCTTGTGAAATTTGGTCCTTTATTTGAAAATTACAAGAAGTAGACTTCAACAGTGTCCTTATTATCTGTCATTTTGATTGAAGAAGGGAATATCTACTGAATGTAAGGTTAAGAAACCAACAGTGGTAATGTATAGCCCAAGTTTCAATTGAGTTTTCTTTTCAGCATCCAATGAAAGGTTCAAGCAAATTTAATGCATATAACACACGTTAAAGGCTAATTATGGTAGATAAGATTTTTTCTACTTTTGTGAGTCCTTTTTTTTTCTTTTTCTTCCATTTTTTGGATATAGACCGTAGGTATGAATGAATGCATCTATGATTGCAACCTCTTTCTTTGATCATAAGGTCATCTAGGTTGATGGTTCTATTATTCTGCACATTCATTTGGTATTTATTGTGTTCATTTGAACAAGTTACTTTCTTTCTGATACTTATGTCTATAGGAAGTATATCTGCCACATGTTTCTTCTGGTGTATCTACTTGTAACAACATTCTAATTTCCTGTAGATGCACTGTTGGGTATTAAGGATTTATTCCTCAAGCACCCAGAAGAGTTGAGGTTGCATAAGTACGCAGTTACTGAAAAACTGCGTGAACGCATTGGTGATGATGATAGACTTGTTCGAGAAACGCTGTATCAACTTTTCAAGTCAGTGATATTTCCTGGATTTAAAGAGGTAATTTTTTGGGTTTTTAGTTTCTGTGAATGTTTATAAGCACCAGTGTGTTCTCCGTAAAATGTATAAATGATAAAGAAAGACGGTTATATTTCAATGCTCCCAACTAAGAAACTTTTGGGTGGTTAGTTATGCTGTTTACTCTTAATTTATCTAAAAAAATTTATTAGCTCATGATAAAGTTCCATCTAATTATTGCCATGTATGATATGTGACTAGAATTCTACCTCATAAGTATTTATTTCTTATGAGGCTTATTGTTTTGTCTTTCTATTTTTCTTATAGTTATGAATCTTCATGGTGTAAACATTAACTTAATAGCTCAAATTATAGACAGCTCGTTTTGTTGGACATATAGATTGTCTTTTTTATTTGTCATCATCACTTTCTTGTTAGATCAGTTATAACTTTTTGTGGTCTGTGATAATGTGACACTTTCTGTTTTTTTCTCATCCAGGATAATCAAGAGCTTTTTGTTTCCTTGATGATGGCCTATATATTCAACTCCATGACACATTTAGCAATTGATGTCCGATTGATGGCTTTCAAATTCATGGAGCTTGTTATCCAGTACTATCCACCTTCCTTTTTCTTGTATGCTGAAAACGTATGTAAGATTCTGCTGTGACATGTTTTCTGTAGTGCTTTTATTAAGATCTCTGCTGGATGTGTTATTTGGAAGAAAGCAACTTGATGAGTATTACTCATGTTTTGGTTATTATCTATTGTTAAATGTTTTGTCGCTCTCTTGCTTATTTATTGTTCTCATATCATGAAAATTTTGGTATATTCTTACCTGCGTCAAATATTTTGTTTTGATCATGTTTTGAAATAGCACAGTAAGCACATCCTGCTAGATATAAACAGTGTAACTTTTGGGATACAATACGATATGTGAGGTGTTGCAGAATGAATCGTAATTGTAAAAAAAAAAAATGGACTTGTTTTTATAGACTCATATATACTTCTTGGCATTCCCCATACTTGAAGGGATCAAGTCTTTCTTAATGTAATTCAGATTTCTTTATCTTTTACCTAAATGTGTTTTGGGTTACCACATGCTTTAACTCTCTTGCTGACTGCAAATCCATCTATAGTTTATATGAACTCAAATAACTATTAACTTGTCACAACTCTCTTGTGTGTTTAGGGATAACTATTGAACTTTTTTGGCTGTCTGTTTGCTCATTGACAGATTCTTCAAAACTTTGAGTATATTTTGCGAAAGAACCAGTTCTTTTTAGAGGACAAGAGCAAGCTGAAGACTGCTTTTTCTGGGTTGGAGCGATGCTTGTTGCTGCTCCCATGTAACAAGAAAGAAGTTGGCTCATGTAAACAGGTATTTTTTGGTACTCTCAAATTTTGAATGCTATTTTTCTGTGGTCAAAGGATACTGCACTTCTTCTTTCAAGTGTTTGTAAACTGTGTGCGTCATGCACTTGTTTTCTTGTATGGTGGCATCTCTTCATTCCATGGAACTTCTCAAGTTACTCCTGCCATCCTTTGTTGCTATTAGTGTTGCTGATTTGCTATCCTCACCATTGTTGATAATCAGTTGATCTTACAAAACTTTCTCCAATGCTTTCTAAATTCATTGATGTTTTACTTTGTCTTACTTTGAATCATGCTTCCTGTTTTGAGAAGTGGGGAAGCTTTATGCTTGTAACAAAATTTTCACCAATTGCTCCCTTGTGATTAACCCAAGAGATGAAGGAGGGTGTGCTAATATCTTAGAGTTACGTTAGTTTACGGGTTGGACCTGAGGTCCTCTTAACCCTTACAATTGCTTTCTTTGTCATGCAAATGGTTTTCTAGTACATTAATACTGACTATTTACTTAATAGAATGATGCTGGACAAGAGATGCTGCATGCTTTTGAGCCTGATGTGCCCGCAGAATCTGCGGGTATGTCAAACACGTGTGCCTTGTATCTATATTGTGTTTTTGATAATGCTTGGGTACTGTTCTCACAAGACATAAATCAGAATTCAATGTGACATTATTATATAATAGTTTGCTTTTTAGTCCTTACATTTTGTTAGTAAGTTCAATGTGGGACAAACATTCGACAATCCAGTTCCTTATTATTTCATATCTGTTCTTTAACTTTCTGTTGGTCTATCATCCTCTATCTCTCTTTCTTTTTGTAGGGTTTTCTATCATCATCCCAAAACTAAAAGACCTGGTGCCAGTTCTAGTCAATTTTTTCCAAGATTTTATTCCTACAGTACAAACTGGTTCACATCTTTATGTGCAATCATATGATTGTATGTTGTCTGTACTTCACAGTATAAATCATGCTGTCCGGTTCTTTGTTTATATGATTGATGAGGGTGTGTCGGAATCCTCTCATGGGGAGCCTGATGTGGCTATGTTGGTGGAACTATCTCCATGACAGTGATGAAGAAGTTACTTGTTCTGTTTCCCCTGAACACGAGAAATCAACTTTCTGAGAAGGTAAACCATTAAGTAATTCCTACAACTCATCGTTTAACCTGCCTACTCTTCGCGAGCGTCTCTTGGTTGGTTGTGTCACTTGCTTTTGAATCTGTTTTATGATAAGTGATGGCCTTCCTGTTTTTGATGGAATGAAAAATCTATAATATTCTCAGTATATCTGTGCTCAGCTTACATGATTGTCTGAATTGTTCTTCTTGCTTCCTTTACTATCTAATTTTTTTCAAGATTGATGTTGAGATATTTAATACAGCTGCCTTTTCACACCCTCAGTGTTTTTGTTAAGATCATTTTTAATTCCTATTACAAAACATGTTGAGGTTTAGTTGAAGGTCGTAGCAAGTTTCCAGAAGTCTTGTATTATGCCTGTGGGAGTATTATATTTGACCAACACCTTGACAACTTTCATTTTCTTGAAACCTAATTATAGGAAGAGTGGATTTGAGCTTTGACATTCTTCTCTCTAGCTCATTTCCCTCTTCGTGAGGAATCTCTTATTCTCTTTACTTGATATCTATTGATTGTCCTTACTCTGTTGCAACTTAAATTCTTTTCGATTATTTCTTATTGGCAGGATGATGTCAAATATTTCTTATTGGCAGGATGATGTCAAATATTCTCTTTACTTGATATCTATTGATTGTCCTTACTCTGTTGCAACTTAAATTCTTTTCGATTATTTCTTATTGGCAGGATGATGTCAAATATTTTGTCCTGGACAGTGTGATAACAGAAATATTTCTTCACTTAAGCAAATGGATCTGCCCTCCTGGTATTCTGTTGGAGAAATTCTTAGAATTTCTTGAGAATGCGCTGCTTGGAAAGGTTTGTTGCGCTGTAAATTTTGATATTATTTAAAGTTTCATGCTCTTGGAAAGGTAGGTCTGTTCATTGTAATGATACTGATATGTGCAATAATAAGATATATCTATAGTTAAAGGTTTGGCATACAAGTAATGGTTTGGTGCTTGTCTTATTTGCCTAACAAAAAAGAACTAAATATGAATGCTGTGTTTGATATAGTAATGCGATTGATAGATAGTTTTTTTAAGATCCAAGTTTAATGCTGAATTATTGTTCAGTAGTTTTATTTATAGAAAATGCATTGTTTCTGCACAAACCCTGGGGCCTTGTAGATACAGATGAATCCAACTTGATCTCTTGCAAACCTGCTCACTAAGAGGAATACCGGGCGGGCCGGCCTTCTCCTCTCCGATGCCTAAGTTAGTATAGTTGGAGTATATATAACTTGAGCACGTATGTAAGCGGTGAGAGAGATAAGTTACCTATTAAAGAGGGTAGTTGGGGCCCTTATATAGGTGCACTACCAGAAAAAAGGCTTTTCCCAACGAAATAAAAAAAAACGGCCGACGAAATAAAATTTTCGTGGGCTATTCCCAAGAATGGCCGACGAATTTTTTTTCGTCGCTAAAAAAAAAATCGTCGGCTATTCCCTTAGAATGGCCGACGATTTTTTTTTTTCATTAGTAAAAAAAAAAATTGTCGGCTATATTCATATTTTAGTCGACGATTTGAATTTTCGTCGGCCTTTCTCTGAAACTTTAACCGACGAAATTTTTTGGAAGTATGGCCGACGAGTACTAGGTTTGATTTCGTCGGCTATGATTAAAAAAAAAAAAAAAAAAAAGAACAGCTTCCATTTTCTATCATTATCGACAAACCATTGCTTCGTCCTTCAAATGCAAATGTGTCGTGAAATAAGATATGACCGAAATAATGAAATACGTCTACGGTTGAAAAATGACAAGATTCCGACAAAATCTGTGTGCCGAATGTTGCGGTTAACTGTTTTTTACTTCCGTTTTCCTATGGGTAGCCTGACGGTCGGTAAATATTTTGAGGAAAATTTTTATACGATTAGTTGCGTCTCATCGATTTGAAA